>CM022397.1:45507582-46735064 GCA_011833715.1 Carcinoscorpius rotundicauda | reverse complement strand
ACTTCAATTTTTTTTTCTCTGAGAGCCTTATGGATTTCTCTGTGAGAAAAGCAACTGTGAATTATCGTGGAATAATGGTGATATTTTAATATTCCATCATGGTATCTATAGCTTAATAAAAAGATAAAATATCTTTATAGCTAAGATATAGAATTAATCTAGAATATTGCAAACCTTCTTTCGCATCGGTTACTCACCATTAGTTAAATATGGCTTATTGAAATATGTAACTCCTTCCTTTGTATGAGGAATTTTGTAATTTGAAAAAGCGTGGTTTTAAAAGGACCACTATAAGTGGTTTATAGAATGATTTCGTTTGATCCTTGACTTGCTATTTATTCTCATACATTTTATCAATGTATTTCAGGTGACAGTAGCTACTTTTTATAGTGTTTAATAACGTGTGTATTTTTCGTTAATTTTAAGTTTTACCACTTTATAGAAGAAATGTCATTACTTCATTATCATCATTGTTACCAGATTAGTATGTTGCACTTTGAGTCATACATTTCAACTGCTGATAAACTTTCAACACCACAAAGGTTGTATTTTATACGTTATAAATTATAACCTTATGGTTCAGGAACTTAATAAGTAGCTCGCGGATTCGTGTCCTTTTAACAAACATCTCATCCTTTCAGCTGTAGAAATGTTAAAATGTGATGTTTAATCCCAGTATTCGTGAAAAAGTATAACACACGATTCGGCGGTTCATAGCATTAACTTGCTAAATTTTCCCTTGTCTCTCACATTACTAATTACGTTCGGTTATAGCAGATAATCCTCGAGTAACTATGTGAAAAATTCCTCAAAAAAACAACAACAATATACATATACACCTTACAATTGAAATTAAATATTTCTTTATTTGTAATCTAGTATAAAAACACATATTGGCGATTGATTGTTTTTTATCGCAGTAACACAAGTTGTTTTACTATAGACACATATGTTTCATTATCCAGAGGAAAGAAGTGGATTTGTTGTTCCTTGTTTTATGGCTAATACCAAACACTAATGCTTTTTAATTCAAAAATGAAAATATATTTTCCTACCAGGATGTTAAAATTATTTCCAACTTCTTATAGAATCTGATATAAAAGATCTGTTTTCTAGAACCACAATTGAAAATCCTACAAAATAATTTATTACAAATTCAACAGTGTAGTTCTTTTATAAAAATTATATTTCGAAGAAAAAAAAATGAGAGTTAAACGTATTTTAAGCCCCCCAGTGGTTCAGTGGTATGTCTACGGACTTGCACGCTAGAATCTGGGTTTCGATACCCGTGGTGGTAGAGCACAGATAACCCATTGTGTCCTTTGTGCTTAATTCAAAACAACAACAAAAAACAACAACGTATTTTAAAAATAAGGAAACCACAACAGGTAATTCAATTATAGGTAATATATAGATGCTGATCCTCCTCAATTCCTTAGTGATCCGTAAAAGCTGTACAATGTAAATAACATGAAAATAATTTAAAACGTATGTCAATTTTCTAAGAAAGGAACTAATAACATATCATTTAATATATTACTTAAATCGTTCAAAACTAAATGTTTTAAAAATTACAAAATACCAATCCATGTAATAAAACAAGGACATTACTTTGCTATCTTTATTTCACAAATCTAAGCCTGATAATAATTAAAATAAAAAGTTATTCAGTTTTTTATATTGGAGTGAACATATTTCGATCTTTTTCAACATTTGTGTTAGTATTTTACTTGAACTCAGATTCTATACACGTTCTATTTAATATTTATTTAATGGTCGAAAACCATTCTTCAATATAAAGTGTTACTATATATATATATATATATATAAACATTTATATTACCTAAACAGCATATAACTAAGTTTTTGGTGTGAATAAATAACTATTTTAAAACTCAGTAGACCTGAAATTTTGTACTGAAAGTTACCTACGTCATTCTGTATAAAAACGTCTCGCAAATTACCAGTGTGACTGATTTTTTTGACAAGTATGAATCGGTATATAAAAATATAAGAGCTGGTACATTTTCTTTATTTCTGCTGTTGTATAATATTTGTTATTCGTTTTAGTTAAACATATATCGTTAAAAGTTAAAAATTTTGAACATGTAAAAATGAAGAAAATTAATAACTGAGTTCTAGTGAGATATTGATTGTTTAGACATATATTTTAAATGAAGGGTGATTTATCAATCAATATATTATTTTTATTATGTGTTTCTTGGCCTTGTTTTAACGCAAGGTTAAATTGTTTGTTTGTTTTGAATTTCGCACAAAGCTACTCGAAGGCTATCTGTGCTTGTAGTCCCTAATTAAGCAGTGTAAGACTAGAGAAAAGGCAGCTAGTCATCACCACCCACCTTCAACTCGTGGGCTACTCTTTTACCAACGAATAGTGGGATTAACCGTCACATTATAACGCCCCCACGGTTGAAATGGCGAGCATGTTTAGTGAGACCGGGAGTCGAATCAGCGACCCTCAGATTACGAGTCGAACACCTTAACCCACTTGGCCATGCCGGACCACGTGTTAAATTAAAATGTGAAATACATTTCAATAAAGTATATAATTTTGAAATAAAAGAATAACAAAAGATCCAGTTCAACTATTCCATGAAATCAAAATTAATCATAATAACTTTCCAAATATTTACAACACATATTTAACTACAGTGATATTTTAAAGTTAAATTGAAAGTTGTGATACACGAACAGTTACCTTAATCTTTATAGATTACGAACATTGTTGATATTATTGTAAATACTAATATCTGTAAATTTTTCATCGCATATGAAGTTGGAGGGCAGAGCAATTTGTTTAATTTTTTCCTGACATATTGGTATATTTCAACCATCTTTACTTACGTTTTCATAAACAGTTATTAATCAATTTCTTGAATGCAGATTTTGGATCCACGCTAGCTTAAACAATCTTCTTACTGATACATTTCTGAACTTTCTGTGAGTGAAATAAGTGAAACTTAATGTTATGTAAGATATTTTGGGATTGTAATTTGTAGAAGCATAAAATGTATTTGATTAAAATTTTAAATTCAATGATAGTTATGGTGTATAATATAAAATACTAATCTATTTTGGGTGACCACTAAGGTACTTCATTCATACCTTGAAAACACTCGATCAGAACGTGTTTACGAAACTTTTCATCTTGAATTTTATATATACTGAAATTTTGAAAATTAATTTATATAATTATCTACACTGTAAATAGATGTATTTAATTATTCATTTCACTGTGAATATTAAAACAACAACTCGTAACAAGATATACATATATATATATATAGAGAGAGAGAGAGAAAAAAGAGAGCAAATATTCATTATATAAGCATAGATAATTACATATACATGTACATATGTAATAGTTCATCATCACTTGTTCATCAGCATATCTTCCTGGCTTATACATTTCATTCATGTAATCTTCATTACTCTTGTAAGAAAAGTTTGCCTTTTCACAATTTTCAACTGCGCCTGGAAGCTTCAGAGGAAAGATACTCTGTGATAAATCGACTTTAAATTAGTTCTAAGGCTTTTCATTCATAGCATTTGATTACATTCTTAAATTAATATGTCAAAAACAATATAATTACCCTAACCTGTATTATAACTATTTTTAAATTCGCTTGTTTTCTGTTTTTTAACAATAAAATTGATGTGGTTATTTAGACATAAACAATAGTTTGTAAACTGAAAGTAAGTAATATTCTTATTGTTCAAATACAGAGAATAAAAACATAATAAAACAAATAAAATAAAATGAATAGTTATCGCTCTGTTCTAGATACGTTAGTTATGTCTATAAATAAAAATATTTTAAAATATTCCTCAATAATTTGTTATGGTTTGCAAAACAAAATAAAACCGTTTGTGACAATTTCCTTCTCCTATTTTAAAGTTTGTTAAATATCAGTTACAGTTTGGAGATGTTTGGACTTTTGAACCTTCGGTAATACTTTTTTCTGAGTATAAGATCAGAAAAAGTTCTTAAGATAATTTTTCTCATGTAGTTGATTATTGTCGTTTATAATACACTTGTTTTTAATGTTTCTTTCTTTCACTGAAAGCCACACAATATGCTGTCTGTGCTCTGCTCAGTGCATGGAACCAAATGACACATTTTAACTTTACAAGTTAATAATTTATAATTTTGCCGATAATGCACCAGGGGGCTTTGATTATTAGGCTTGTTTTCTCACGAGTCGAAATAACCCTCAATTTCAACGAAATTTTAATTGCAGCTTGCTTATCTACGACTTATAAACTGAAGGTATGAAACATTCTTGATACAAAAATAGAAAAATAAAATTATAACTAACTAAAGGAAGATTAAATTAATATTACATCATTCTAGATCTGTAATTTATTTCTAAAGCTAACATATTCACATAAGCAATACATTGTTTATCAAATTACAATGAATTACCGAAACTCTGTTATTAATCATAATACAACAAACACTAACCAAGTCTGTCTTGTCTTTAAAAACTGAGTCCATGCATTATTTCAGCTCCTTCGGTTTTCTAAGCTTATCTGCTGTCGATTCTACACAAGAGAAAAACATGTTTGATTTACCTAAAGAAATTATGTCTTTCATGTTAAGAACCAGCTTTTGCGGGAACACTTTATTAAATGGAAGGAATGAGTTAATGTAATTTGTTTAATAACAAATTATGAATCATAGAGGGGTATAACAGTGTATAGCTTCAGTATTCAAAACACGCAGTAAGTTAATCTAAGACCCAAGTAAAACATGTGTCCTGAACTACAGAACTGCAGTTGTGTGTGTGATAAATATTTGTTTCAATAATATTTTACCATAGTTTTAATGCTTTGTGTTTCTACTATTGAAGTACAGATATCAAAATGGAACAGTAACACGATTAATATTTTATACATCGATAAAAGCTGAACATGAACTTACTGCATATCTTTTGCCAAACTGTTTCTGTAACAATGCCTTTTGCCAATATCCGCTAAAAAGAGCAACCAAGGCTACAAACAAAACTTTCATGTTGAGAATGTTGCTGTTTTAATGCTCTGTGTTTCAGTTTTAATACATTTTTGTGTTTTCTTTAATTTTCATCTTGAGTGTGAATTCGTGAAAAGGCTAATTTGTTTAAAATTAGTTTCTATACCTCAATAATTTATATCACATATATCACACTAGGTTTTAAACATACGATTCAACACAAAATGTCTTAAACATTATTATGACCTTAGTGACTTGGATCACTTGGCGTCTAGTGATTAACGTTCGAAGCTTCAGACCGTAGCGTCTGAAGTTAGAACAGTGACGTTCAACTGTGTGAGAAATATCAGTGTGACAGTCAGTCCATTACTCTGTCCAAACAGAAGGATATAGCCCGACGCTAGTGGTCTTGCTGCTTCTGGTTAGTAAATTAAATTTAATGTGAAATAACGTTTACTATCATGGTTTCAAAACTTCGATATTTATTTGTGTTTCACATAAGATGCCTTTCAGACTTAACGTTACAAGGTGAACTGTGGTGGTAATTGTCCAAACAAAAGGGATGTTTGAAATGTTTTGTAGAGGATGTATGTGAAGTACTTCAATAAATATTGTCTGTAAATGTAAAGCATAAGTTTTTAATATCCTCAAATTTTGTGATAACTCTCTTCTTCTTGTCACTCTAAAACATAAAATGATTTTTAAACAATTTAAAGAATTTGACTGGAGTAAACAAAACATCCAATATTAAAGGCTAAATCTTTCTAAATACACTCGTTTTTCACTTATATATAAAAATGTAACTCTCAGCACTTTTATTGTATGTATTAAACAGATATATGTATACAGAAAGTTTATATTGATTTGTTTTGAATTTAGCGCAAAGATATTTGATGGTTAATTGCGCTAGCCGTCCGTAAATTTGCATTGTAAGACTAGAGGGAAAACAGAAAATCATCACCACTAACCGTCATCTCTTGGGTTACTCTACTAGCAACGAATAGTGGGATTAATCGTCATTTGTAATGCCCCCAAGGCTGAAACGGCAAGCATGTTTGGTATGACCGGGATTCGAAATCGCGACTTTCAATTTACGTGTCGAGTGGCTTAACCACCAAGCCATGCCGGACCAGATAGTTTATTTTATAAGCCATTGTTATTCGCACATAATATGTATTAACAATGTTTTTAGAATTTAATTAATTACTTGTTTGTTTTGTTTTTCTTATAGCAAAGCCACATCGGGCTATCTGATCAACCCACCAAGGGGAATCGAACCCCTGATTTTAGCGTTGTAAATTCGGAAACTTACCGCTGAACTAGCGGGGGGCGTTAATTAATTACAAACGTAGTTATGTCTTGAGACCACAGGTGTCAGTAGGTGATTTTAAAGTGTACAGACTCGGGCACATATGGACAGGAATTTTCGGCGTTTCAGTATATTATCGATTATGGCTTTCTATTCTGATGTTTTTAAGACACCAAATGGACATTCGGAAAACGCACCTTCATGTGCCCGAGCCTTGCGACAGCTGACACGCGTAAACCGCCAATTTTCCGACACCCTTGTTTCCAGAGCTTTGCCGAATTATGCGTTTTGGCAGAGCAATAGAGGTTACGTAATAATAATTATACCGTACACTTTTGACCCCGTAAGATATAACCTGCGCGTTTTTATCAGGAATCAGAACAATATCCCTAACTTCAGAGTCAGTATAGTAATGAACAATAGGTGTTTCTTTGACAGCATTCATTAACTCGGGCAAACTTTGTTTGTTAAGCTTTCTGCTATACCCTTACCAACAGGTCCCGTAAACGTTTTAACATACTCAAAGAACTTAGGAATGATTTTTCGTTTTATATGTTAAATCCCGTAAAGTCAGTAAATAATCTGTCCTAAAGGAGCGCGCAATATGCAGTTCTACCTATTACCGCCCAGGGAACAAGTCTACTGATCGCATGAAGTTCAAGTACGCTCTCGTAATTTTATTCGAATCAAAGGATGTGACAAACCATCAGTTGCTTGAAAATCTGTGGTGTACCTGTGATAAATCTAGCGTTACAGTCCGATTACTGATCACTGAGTCACCTTGGAGGTTCTCATTCGAAAACAAACTTTCAATCCTCGTTAGTGTAAAGGCTTAATACGTTTTGTCAAATACTTGAAAATCTTTTTACTGTGAGAACCTCATGAATTTCCCTATAAGGAAAGCAAACTATAAATTAATTGAAATAATGACAATAATTTAATTTTGCATATATATAGAAATATATAGCGTTTATAGTTTAATAAAAAGAGAAAATTTTCTTTAGTTAAGATGTAGAATTAATTTAGAGAACGGAAAAATTTCTTTTGCGTAGGTTACTGACCGTTACCTGAGTATTGCTCATTGAAGCAAGTAACTCATTTATATATATATATATATATATATATATAATCGAAATTTTTAAAAGGACCACATATTTCAAAATACTGTATTTCTAATATGTTTAGTTGGTTGGAAGTGTTTTTACATTTTCCATTACACTTCAATTAGCCTATTTAAATATAATACATAATACTTCGTAGGTAAAGAAATATGTTTAAACAATAAATACCTCCTACTAAACACACTTTAACAAAAATATAAATAACAATTATGTGACTTCGAATTCATAAACAGCGTGATATTGTAATAGAAATATAGTTACATCATTTAATACCCATAAAATTAAAATTTAAATAAAACATATTTAAATACTTTTAAAATTCACAAACTGTTTAAATAAATTTTATTTTTTCTACAATTTGGTGAAATAACTCTCAAGTAATAAAAAGTTTTTGTCCGTCATCACAAAATCAGAACAGCAATTAGAAAACGGAAGGTTCTTGCAATGCATCATTTTCACTTGACTTACAGTTTTAAAAAAAAATATTTGGAGAGAACAGATTATTTAATATACTTTTCCTCAGTTACATGTGTATTTTATGTTTTACCAAAAACATCTAATTATCGAGAACTTATTAACGCTCATTTCAATGTAAAAAGTGATCATGAATATGTCACTGTACCATATTGTTGCCCTATTACGGCAAACAAGCAAAATTCCATGCACCAAATAAAACACAATCCTAATCATAATGTTTACATACAGAAAAGATTTCACGATCATTAATCTACTACAATGAAGAACCAATATATTTACAGTATAATATACATAGTACACAGGTAAACACAGGGGTCCACCCATTAATTAAATTGATGAACTCGCATATTACACCCCTTTAGGGGCAAACTGTTATTGAGAACAATTTTCATTTGATCTTTTTCTGTGCAGGCAATCTCACTTCACTAGTCGCAATGAAAAGAGACTTGGGAAATTTTGTTCATAATTTCTCAACATTACGTTGTTGGCAGATTTTTATGTATCTGCGTACTGGTTATAATCTGAAACATTATTATCACTTGTATGGCTTACGATTTTGTAGGACACTGCAAGTGGTTGAATTTTTATTTTGTATGTACAGTACAGTTCTTATTATTCTTTGAAATTGTTAAAATTATTTAATTACTTTACTTTTATGTATGTTCTCGTAAATGTGAGAAAAGAATCGAACTTGTATAGTTTCAAAAACGAACGAGATTTTTCATTTGTTGAATGAAGAAAAGACGTTTGTAAACTTAGGTTTCTTTTACCAGAATTTTAATCTTCATCTTAGTAGTAGTAAATATTCCAAAGTTTTACATACTGTTGCTACGTTCAATATATTTACTATGTTTTAGAATCACACATTGCCAGAAATTGTTGACTTCTCTTCCTGTTTTGATGGCCCGGCATGGTCAAGCGTGTTAAGGCGTGCGACTCGTAATCTGAGGGTCGCAAGTTCGAATCCCGGTCGCGCCAAACATATTCGTCCTTTCAGCCGTGGGGGTCGTTACAATGTGACAGTCAATACCATCATTCGTTGGTTAAAGAGTAGCCCAAGAGTTGGCGGTGGTTGGTGATGACTATCTGCCTTCCCTCTAGTCTTACACTGCTAAATTAGGGACGGCTAGCACAGATAGCCCTCGTGTAGCTTTGTGCGAAATTACAAAATAAACAAACAAATTAATCCTATTTTGATTAATATTCCCATACATTCTTAGCTGTGAACTCATTTTAATCAAGTTATCACGTCGTGCCGACTCTGCACCTCTAGGAGTTGTTTGTTTTGTTGAAAAGCTATATAGTGGATTATCATCTGTCTGTACACCACGGGAATGTTGTGTATCGTATTTAGGTTTACGTTAAAGCTACCGCTGTTCCACTGAGGGATCATTCATAAATATACGAACAAGCAATCAACAATAAGAACAATCTTAAGGCTTTTCTTATTGTGGGAACTATTCTTTTGCTTGACGCATTTGGAATTATAAACATTAGGTTGACAAATGTAGATTGTTTAAAGAAACTTATATCATCATCAGATAAATAAACTTATCCAAACTTTGCAAATTTGTATTTTAATTTCTTTCATTGACCACTGAGAAAAGCTTCAAACTTCCTTCACTAAAAACTGAGTTTCTAGTCTTTACAACAAAACTAGAGTTGGAATAATTCCTTAAGCACGTCAATCAAACAACTTAAAGGAATAAATGATGTTTAGATGGTTCAGCGCCTGCTCATGATATTGTTCAGTGTATTCCATTGCTTTTATCATACACTGAAGTGTAATGCAATTCCAGTATTGCGATACTCTTGGTGTTTATATGTGCTGACATTTAAATCCAGTAGTAACGCATGTAAAACCATTAAGCTTAATATGAGGCTCAAAAATCGGGCACGGCATTATAGAAGTAGTTTATTCTCGAACATTTTTCAGTGGTAACTTCAAATAGTTACAGAAGAAGAAACGTACGCTGTGTCGCCGTTATGATAGCGAACTTGCGCTACGCTATCAACTTGTCCTCATGCTATAGATATTTTTAACCTTACCTCGATTTTTGTTATAACCGAGTTTAAGGTAGTAATTTCATACAGTCACAGAAGAAGACGTGTATGAGCTCTAAGTACTCCAACCCTCCAACGTACACAAAGTAAAGCTGGAGTAACGTTGTGGTTAACTAAACACAAATACATCTGGAGCCCCTGTACAGCTCCACTGGTTGTAGGGAAAGAATAGGGCTATCCTGGCTTTCCCACTCTGTTCATGTCATATTCTTTTCTGATGATCCTGGAGGGTGCAAATCATGTAACTTGTGTGTCGTTTGTTTGTTGATAACAAAGGAAAACAACAATACCCTGCGAGAATAAAATTTATATAGGCTTTTTGGTTTTCACTCTTCGCTCAGCGAGATGTAAACTCTGCTGCTACAAATCCGAAAGGTAATGGAACTTAAGATGAGCAAGGCAATCAGCTTCAGATTGTGCAATAGATATATTGCACGGAAATTTTTAATGGCTATTTAACTCTTGAATGGCTAGGTGAAATGGGGTATGTGTTTGTCAGAGTGCAAGAGCAAAAAATAGTTCTTGATCGACACAAGAGTAATCATAATATTGGTAGATATTAAAGTAAACCACTCTGGTTAGTTTATTCGAATATAACAAAGAGAGGAACGTGGGCAAGCTTTCAGGTAGATATTTTGGTTACAGCGGCATGTAGAATAATTATTAAACTCTATTTTTATGTTACTTTACATTGGATAAAACTGATGAATCACATAAGATAAGAATGCTGTTGTTAAAAACCTGTCATTTGTTATTCTAAGTTCAGCAGATTACCACATGGAGAAAAATTAGAGAAGAGAAATCAGATGTAACAAGTACACCTGTAAATGTTTATTTTATTTTAACAAAACGAATTTTTTACTGTTTGGCTCTTTGATATTTTGCTATAATATTAACCTCTGGCAGATTAGTACTTTTACTAAATGTGTTCAAGCGAGCGATATTTTTTCTCCACGATATATATTTTTTTTGTTTTTTACAGGAAAGTAATACAGATCTCTCACTACGTTTGTCAAAAATAAATGTTTAAGAACGAGAGATAAACTCGGTTTTTTTATTTATTTTTGATCCTTTACCTAATTTAACCATATTTTATGTTTCAAAAATCTTAGTGGTCAGACATAACTGTGAAAATTCATTAAATTCCATTGGTTTATTATTACATTTTCTTTCAACAATAAACATTAAAAAGTATTTTAAACTTCTCACATTTTAACTGTCAACTTAATATCAGAATGCATTAGGTTACTTTATAAAATTAACTGTAAACAAATTAAAGAATTAAAATTTTGTATATAATTTATCTTAATAATCTGATCATAAATCAAAAATGCTTTACGTTTATGAAATCATTATTACGACAATGACTTATGTCGCCCGTGGTTCTGTCAGACACTTCAATTTTTTTTTCTCTGAGAGCCTTATGGATTTCTCTGTGAGAAAAGCAACTGTGAATTATCGTGGAATAATGGTGATATTTTAATATTCCATCATGGTATCTATAGCTTAATAAAAAGATAAAATATCTTTATAGCTAAGATATAGAATTAATCTAGAATATTGCAAACCTTCTTTCGCATCGGTTACTCACCATTAGTTAAATATGGCTTATTGAAATATGTAACTCCTTCCTTTGTATGAGGAATTTTGTAATTTGAAAAAGCGTGGTTTTAAAAGGACCACTATAAGTGGTTTATAGAATGATTTCGTTTGATCCTTGACTTGCTATTTATTCTCATACATTTTATCAATGTATTTCAGGTGACAGTAGCTACTTTTTATAGTGTTTAATAACGTGTGTATTTTTCGTTAATTTTAAGTTTTACCACTTTATAGAAGAAATGTCATTACTTCATTATCATCATTGTTACCAGATTAGTATGTTGCACTTTGAGTCATACATTTCAACTGCTGATAAACTTTCAACACCACAAAGGTTGTATTTTATACGTTATAAATTATAACCTTATGGTTCAGGAACTTAATAAGTAGCTCGCGGATTCGTGTCCTTTTAACAAACATCTCATCCTTTCAGCTGTAGAAATGTTAAAATGTGATGTTTAATCCCAGTATTCGTGAAAAAGTATAACACACGATTCGGCGGTTCATAGCATTAACTTGCTAAATTTTCCCTTGTCTCTCACATTACTAATTACGTTCGGTTATAGCAGATAATCCTCGAGTAACTATGTGAAAAATTCCTCAAAAAAACAACAACAATATACATATACACCTTACAATTGAAATTAAATATTTCTTTATTTGTAATCTAGTATAAAAACACATATTGGCGATTGATTGTTTTTTATCGCAGTAACACAAGTTGTTTTACTATAGACACATATGTTTCATTATCCAGAGGAAAGAAGTGGATTTGTTGTTCCTTGTTTTATGGCTAATACCAAACACTAATGCTTTTTAATTCAAAAATGAAAATATATTTTCCTACCAGGATGTTAAAATTATTTCCAACTTCTTATAGAATCTGATATAAAAGATCTGTTTTCTAGAACCACAATTGAAAATCCTACAAAATAATTTATTACAAATTCAACAGTGTAGTTCTTTTATAAAAATTATATTTCGAAGAAAAAAAAATGAGAGTTAAACGTATTTTAAGCCCCCCAGTGGTTCAGTGGTATGTCTACGGACTTGCACGCTAGAATCTGGGTTTCGATACCCGTGGTGGTAGAGCACAGATAACCCATTGTGTCCTTTGTGCTTAATTCAAAACAACAACAAAAAACAACAACGTATTTTAAAAATAAGGAAACCACAACAGGTAATTCAATTATAGGTAATATATAGATGCTGATCCTCCTCAATTCCTTAGTGATCCGTAAAAGCTGTACAATGTAAATAACATGAAAATAATTTAAAACGTATGTCAATTTTCTAAGAAAGGAACTAATAACATATCATTTAATATATTACTTAAATCGTTCAAAACTAAATGTTTTAAAAATTACAAAATACCAATCCATGTAATAAAACAAGGACATTACTTTGCTATCTTTATTTCACAAATCTAAGCCTGATAATAATTAAAATAAAAAGTTATTCAGTTTTTTATATTGGAGTGAACATATTTCGATCTTTTTCAACATTTGTGTTAGTATTTTACTTGAACTCAGATTCTATACACGTTCTATTTAATATTTATTTAATGGTCGAAAACCATTCTTCAATATAAAGTGTTACTATATATATATATATATATATAAACATTTATATTACCTAAACAGCATATAACTAAGTTTTTGGTGTGAATAAATAACTATTTTAAAACTCAGTAGACCTGAAATTTTGTACTGAAAGTTACCTACGTCATTCTGTATAAAAACGTCTCGCAAATTACCAGTGTGACTGATTTTTTTGACAAGTATGAATCGGTATATAAAAATATAAGAGCTGGTACATTTTCTTTATTTCTGCTGTTGTATAATATTTGTTATTCGTTTTAGTTAAACATATATCGTTAAAAGTTAAAAATTTTGAACATGTAAAAATGAAGAAAATTAATAACTGAGTTCTAGTGAGATATTGATTGTTTAGACATATATTTTAAATGAAGGGTGATTTATCAATCAATATATTATTTTTATTATGTGTTTCTTGGCCTTGTTTTAACGCAAGGTTAAATTGTTTGTTTGTTTTGAATTTCGCACAAAGCTACTCGAAGGCTATCTGTGCTTGTAGTCCCTAATTAAGCAGTGTAAGACTAGAGAAAAGGCAGCTAGTCATCACCACCCACCTTCAACTCGTGGGCTACTCTTTTACCAACGAATAGTGGGATTAACCGTCACATTATAACGCCCCCACGGTTGAAATGGCGAGCATGTTTAGTGAGACCGGGAGTCGAATCAGCGACCCTCAGATTACGAGTCGAACACCTTAACCCACTTGGCCATGCCGGACCACGTGTTAAATTAAAATGTGAAATACATTTCAATAAAGTATATAATTTTGAAATAAAAGAATAACAAAAGATCCAGTTCAACTATTCCATGAAATCAAAATTAATCATAATAACTTTCCAAATATTTACAACACATATTTAACTACAGTGATATTTTAAAGTTAAATTGAAAGTTGTGATACACGAACAGTTACCTTAATCTTTATAGATTACGAACATTGTTGATATTATTGTAAATACTAATATCTGTAAATTTTTCATCGCATATGAAGTTGGAGGGCAGAGCAATTTGTTTAATTTTTTCCTGACATATTGGTATATTTCAACCATCTTTACTTACGTTTTCATAAACAGTTATTAATCAATTTCTTGAATGCAGATTTTGGATCCACGCTAGCTTAAACAATCTTCTTACTGATACATTTCTGAACTTTCTGTGAGTGAAATAAGTGAAACTTAATGTTATGTAAGATATTTTGGGATTGTAATTTGTAGAAGCATAAAATGTATTTGATTAAAATTTTAAATTCAATGATAGTTATGGTGTATAATATAAAATACTAATCTATTTTGGGTGACCACTAAGGTACTTCATTCATACCTTGAAAACACTCGATCAGAACGTGTTTACGAAACTTTTCATCTTGAATTTTATATATACTGAAATTTTGAAAATTAATTTATATAATTATCTACACTGTAAATAGATGTATTTAATTATTCATTTCACTGTGAATATTAAAACAACAACTCGTAACAAGATATACATATATATATATAGAGAGAGAGAGAGAGAAAAAAGAGAGCAAATATTCATTATATAAGCATAGATAATTACATATACATGTACATATGTAATAGTTCATCATCACTTGTTCATCAGCATATCTTCCTGGCTTATACATTTCATTCATGTAATCTTCATTACTCTTGTAAGAAAAGTTTGCCTTTTCACAATTTTCAACTGCGCCTGGAAGCTTCAGAGGAAAGATACTCTGTGATAAATCGACTTTAAATTAGTTCTAAGGCTTTTCATTCATAGCATTTGATTACATTCTTAAATTAATATGTCAAAAACAATATAATTACCCTAACCTGTATTATAACTATTTTTAAATTCGCTTGTTTTCTGTTTTTTAACAATAAAATTGATGTGGTTATTTAGACATAAACAATAGTTTGTAAACTGAAAGTAAGTAATATTCTTATTGTTCAAATACAGAGAATAAAAACATAATAAAACAAATAAAATAAAATGAATAGTTATCGCTCTGTTCTAGATACGTTAGTTATGTCTATAAATAAAAATATTTTAAAATATTCCTCAATAATTTGTTATGGTTTGCAAAACAAAATAAAACCGTTTGTGACAATTTCCTTCTCCTATTTTAAAGTTTGTTAAATATCAGTTACAGTTTGGAGATGTTTGGACTTTTGAACCTTCGGTAATACTTTTTTCTGAGTATAAGATCAGAAAAAGTTCTTAAGATAATTTTTCTCATGTAGTTGATTATTGTCGTTTATAATACACTTGTTTTTAATGTTTCTTTCTTTCACTGAAAGCCACACAATATGCTGTCTGTGCTCTGCTCAGTGCATGGAACCAAATGACACATTTTAACTTTACAAGTTAATAATTTATAATTTTGCCGATAATGCACCAGGGGGCTTTGATTATTAGGCTTGTTTTCTCACGAGTCGAAATAACCCTCAATTTCAACGAAATTTTAATTGCAGCTTGCTTATCTACGACTTATAAACTGAAGGTATGAAACATTCTTGATACAAAAATAGAAAAATAAAATTATAACTAACTAAAGGAAGATTAAATTAATATTACATCATTCTAGATCTGTAATTTATTTCTAAAGCTAACATATTCACATAAGCAATACATTGTTTATCAAATTACAATGAATTACCGAAACTCTGTTATTAATCATAATACAACAAACACTAACCAAGTCTGTCTTGTCTTTAAAAACTGAGTCCATGCATTATTTCAGCTCCTTCGGTTTTCTAAGCTTATCTGCTGTCGATTCTACACAAGAGAAAAACATGTTTGATTTACCTAAAGAAATTATGTCTTTCATGTTAAGAACCAGCTTTTGCGGGAACACTTTATTAAATGGAAGGAATGAGTTAATGTAATTTGTTTAATAACAAATTATGAATCATAGAGGGGTATAACAGTGTATAGCTTCAGTATTCAAAACACGCAGTAAGTTAATCTAAGACCCAAGTAAAACATGTGTCCTGAACTACAGAACTGCAGTTGTGTGTGTGATAAATATTTGTTTCAATAATATTTTACCATAGTTTTAATGCTTTGTGTTTCTACTATTGAAGTACAGATATCAAAATGGAACAGTAACACGATTAATATTTTATACATCGATAAAAGCTGAACATGAACTTACTGCATATCTTTTGCCAAACTGTTTCTGTAACAATGCCTTTTGCCAATATCCGCTAAAAAGAGCAACCAAGGCTACAAACAAAACTTTCATGTTGAGAATGTTGCTGTTTTAATGCTCTGTGTTTCAGTTTTAATACATTTTTGTGTTTTCTTTAATTTTCATCTTGAGTGTGAATTCGTGAAAAGGCTAATTTGTTTAAAATTAGTTTCTATACCTCAATAATTTATATCACATATATCACACTAGGTTTTAAACATACGATTCAACACAAAATGTCTTAAACATTATTATGACCTTAGTGACTTGGATCACTTGGCGTCTAGTGATTAACGTTCGAAGCTTCAGACCGTAGCGTCTGAAGTTAGAACAGTGACGTTCAACTGTGTGAGAAATATCAGTGTGACAGTCAGTCCATTACTCTGTCCAAACAGAAGGATATAGCCCGACGCTAGTGGTCTTGCTGCTTCTGGTTAGTAAATTAAATTTAATGTGAAATAACGTTTACTATCATGGTTTCAAAACTTCGATATTTATTTGTGTTTCACATAAGATGCCTTTCAGACTTAACGTTACAAGGTGAACTGTGGTGGTAATTGTCCAAACAAAAGGGATGTTTGAAATGTTTTGTAGAGGATGTATGTGAAGTACTTCAATAAATATTGTCTGTAAATGTAAAGCATAAGTTTTTAATATCCTCAAATTTTGTGATAACTCTCTTCTTCTTGTCACTCTAAAACATAAAATGATTTTTAAACAATTTAAAGAATTTGACTGGAGTAAACAAAACATCCAATATTAAAGGCTAAATCTTTCTAAATACACTCGTTTTTCACTTATATATAAAAATGTAACTCTCAGCACTTTTATTGTATGTATTAAACAGATATATGTATACAGAAAGTTTATATTGATTTGTTTTGAATTTAGCGCAAAGATATTTGATGGTTAATTGCGCTAGCCGTCCGTAAATTTGCATTGTAAGACTAGAGGGAAAACAGAAAATCATCACCACTAACCGTCATCTCTTGGGTTACTCTACTAGCAACGAATAGTGGGATTAATCGTCATTTGTAATGCCCCCAAGGCTGAAACGGCAAGCATGTTTGGTATGACCGGGATTCGAAATCGCGACTTTCAATTTACGTGTCGAGTGGCTTAACCACCAAGCCATGCCGGACCAGATAGTTTATTTTATAAGCCATTGTTATTCGCACATAATATGTATTAACAATGTTTTTAGAATTTAATTAATTACTTGTTTGTTTTGTTTTTCTTATAGCAAAGCCACATCGGGCTATCTGATCAACCCACCAAGGGGAATCGAACCCCTGATTTTAGCGTTGTAAATTCGGAAACTTACCGCTGAACTAGCGGGGGGCGTTAATTAATTACAAACGTAGTTATGTCTTGAGACCACAGGTGTCAGTAGGTGATTTTAAAGTGTACAGACTCGGGCACATATGGACAGGAATTTTCGGCGTTTCAGTATATTATCGATTATGGCTTTCTATTCTGATGTTTTTAAGACACCAAATGGACATTCGGAAAACGCACCTTCATGTGCCCGAGCCTTGCGACAGCTGACACGCGTAAACCGCCAATTTTCCGACACCCTTGTTTCCAGAGCTTTGCCGAATTATGCGTTTTGGCAGAGCAATAGAGGTTACGTAATAATAATTATACCGTACACTTTTGACCCCGTAAGATATAACCTGCGCGTTTTTATCAGGAATCAGAACAATATCCCTAACTTCAGAGTCAGTATAGTAATGAACAATAGGTGTTTCTTTGACAGCATTCATTAACTCGGGCAAACTTTGTTTGTTAAGCTTTCTGCTATACCCTTACCAACAGGTCCCGTAAACGTTTTAACATACTCAAAGAACTTAGGAATGATTTTTCGTTTTATATGTTAAATCCCGTAAAGTCAGTAAATAATCTGTCCTAAAGGAGCGCGCAATATGCAGTTCTACCTATTACCGCCCAGGGAACAAGTCTACTGATCGCATGAAGTTCAAGTACGCTCTCGTAATTTTATTCGAATCAAAGGATGTGACAAACCATCAGTTGCTTGAAAATCTGTGGTGTACCTGTGATAAATCTAGCGTTACAGTCCGATTACTGATCACTGAGTCACCTTGGAGGTTCTCATTCGAAAACAAACTTTCAATCCTCGTTAGTGTAAAGGCTTAATACGTTTTGTCAAATACTTGAAAATCTTTTTACTGTGAGAACCTCATGAATTTCCCTATAAGGAAAGCAAACTATAAATTAATTGAAATAATGACAATAATTTAATTTTGCATATATATAGAAATATATAGCGTTTATAGTTTAATAAAAAGAGAAAATTTTCTTTAGTTAAGATGTAGAATTAATTTAGAGAACGGAAAAATTTCTTTTGCGTAGGTTACTGACCGTTACCTGAGTATTGCTCATTGAAGCAAGTAACTCATTTATATATATATATATATATATATAATCGAAATTTTTAAAAGGACCACATATTTCAAAATACTGTATTTCTAATATGTTTAGTTGGTTGGAAGTGTTTTTACATTTTCCATTACACTTCAATTAGCCTATTTAAATATAATACATAATACTTCGTAGGTAAAGAAATATGTTTAAACAATAAATACCTCCTACTAAACACACTTTAACAAAAATATAAATAACAATTATGTGACTTCGAATTCATAAACAGCGTGATATTGTAATAGAAATATAGTTACATCATTTAATACCCATAAAATTAAAATTTAAATAAAACATATTTAAATACTTTTAAAATTCACAAACTGTTTAAATAAATTTTATTTTTTCTACAATTTGGTGAAATAACTCTCAAGTAATAAAAAGTTTTTGTCCGTCATCACAAAATCAGAACAGCAATTAGAAAACGGAAGGTTCTTGCAATGCATCATTTTCACTTGACTTACAGTTTTAAAAAAAAATATTTGGAGAGAACAGATTATTTAATATACTTTTCCTCAGTTACATGTGTATTTTATGTTTTACCAAAAACATCTAATTATCGAGAACTTATTAACGCTCATTTCAATGTAAAAAGTGATCATGAATATGTCACTGTACCATATTGTTGCCCTATTACGGCAAACAAGCAAAATTCCATGCACCAAATAAAACACAATCCTAATCATAATGTTTACATACAGAAAAGATTTCACGATCATTAATCTACTACAATGAAGAACCAATATATTTACAGTATAATATACATAGTACACAGGTAAACACAGGGGTCCACCCATTAATTAAATTGATGAACTCGCATATTACACCCCTTTAGGGGCAAACTGTTATTGAGAACAATTTTCATTTGATCTTTTTCTGTGCAGGCAATCTCACTTCACTAGTCGCAATGAAAAGAGACTTGGGAAATTTTGTTCATAATTTCTCAACATTACGTTGTTGGCAGATTTTTATGTATCTGCGTACTGGTTATAATCTGAAACATTATTATCACTTGTATGGCTTACGATTTTGTAGGACACTGCAAGTGGTTGAATTTTTATTTTGTATGTACAGTACAGTTCTTATTATTCTTTGAAATTGTTAAAATTATTTAATTACTTTACTTTTATGTATGTTCTCGTAAATGTGAGAAAAGAATCGAACTTGTATAGTTTCAAAAACGAACGAGATTTTTCATTTGTTGAATGAAGAAAAGACGTTTGTAAACTTAGGTTTCTTTTACCAGAATTTTAATCTTCATCTTAGTAGTAGTAAATATTCCAAAGTTTTACATACTGTTGCTACGTTCAATATATTTACTATGTTTTAGAATCACACATTGCCAGAAATTGTTGACTTCTCTTCCTGTTTTGATGGCCCGGCATGGTCAAGCGTGTTAAGGCGTGCGACTCGTAATCTGAGGGTCGCAAGTTCGAATCCCGGTCGCGCCAAACATATTCGTCCTTTCAGCCGTGGGGGTCGTTACAATGTGACAGTCAATACCATCATTCGTTGGTTAAAGAGTAGCCCAAGAGTTGGCGGTGGTTGGTGATGACTATCTGCCTTCCCTCTAGTCTTACACTGCTAAATTAGGGACGGCTAGCACAGATAGCCCTCGTGTAGCTTTGTGCGAAATTACAAAATAAACAAACAAATTAATCCTATTTTGATTAATATTCCCATACATTCTTAGCTGTGAACTCATTTTAATCAAGTTATCACGTCGTGCCGACTCTGCACCTCTAGGAGTTGTTTGTTTTGTTGAAAAGCTATATAGTGGATTATCATCTGTCTGTACACCACGGGAATGTTGTGTATCGTATTTAGGTTTACGTTAAAGCTACCGCTGTTCCACTGAGGGATCATTCATAAATATACGAACAAGCAATCAACAATAAGAACAATCTTAAGGCTTTTCTTATTGTGGGAACTATTCTTTTGCTTGACGCATTTGGAATTATAAACATTAGGTTGACAAATGTAGATTGTTTAAAGAAACTTATATCATCATCAGATAAATAAACTTATCCAAACTTTGCAAATTTGTATTTTAATTTCTTTCATTGACCACTGAGAAAAGCTTCAAACTTCCTTCACTAAAAACTGAGTTTCTAGTCTTTACAACAAAACTAGAGTTGGAATAATTCCTTAAGCACGTCAATCAAACAACTTAAAGGAATAAATGATGTTTAGATGGTTCAGCGCCTGCTCATGATATTGTTCAGTGTATTCCATTGCTTTTATCATACACTGAAGTGTAATGCAATTCCAGTATTGCGATACTCTTGGTGTTTATATGTGCTGACATTTAAATCCAGTAGTAACGCATGTAAAACCATTAAGCTTAATATGAGGCTCAAAAATCGGGCACGGCATTATAGAAGTAGTTTATTCTCGAACATTTTTCAGTGGTAACTTCAAATAGTTACAGAAGAAGAAACGTACGCTGTGTCGCCGTTATGATAGCGAACTTGCGCTACGCTATCAACTTGTCCTCATGCTATAGATATTTTTAACCTTACCTCGATTTTTGTTATAACCGAGTTTAAGGTAGTAATTTCATACAGTCACAGAAGAAGACGTGTATGAGCTCTAAGTACTCCAACCCTCCAACGTACACAAAGTAAAGCTGGAGTAACGTTGTGGTTAACTAAACACAAATACATCTGGAGCCCCTGTACAGCTCCACTGGTTGTAGGGAAAGAATAGGGCTATCCTGGCTTTCCCACTCTGTTCATGTCATATTCTTTTCTGATGATCCTGGAGGGTGCAAATCATGTAACTTGTGTGTCGTTTGTTTGTTGATAACAAAGGAAAACAACAATACCCTGCGAGAATAAAATTTATATAGGCTTTTTGGTTTTCACTCTTCGCTCAGCGAGATGTAAACTCTGCTGCTACAAATCCGAAAGGTAATGGAACTTAAGATGAGCAAGGCAATCAGCTTCAGATTGTGCAATAGATATATTGCACGGAAATTTTTAATGGCTATTTAACTCTTGAATGGCTAGGTGAAATGGGGTATGTGTTTGTCAGAGTGCAAGAGCAAAAAATAGTTCTTGATCGACACAAGAGTAATCATAATATTGGTAGATATTAAAGTAAACCACTCTGGTTAGTTTATTCGAATATAACAAAGAGAGGAACGTGGGCAAGCTTTCAGGTAGATATTTTGGTTACAGCGGCATGTAGAATAATTATTAAACTCTATTTTTATGTTACTTTACATTGGATAAAACTGATGAATCACATAAGATAAGAATGCTGTTGTTAAAAACCTGTCATTTGTTATTCTAAGTTCAGCAGATTACCACATGGAGAAAAATTAGAGAAGAGAAATCAGATGTAACAAGTACACCTGTAAATGTTTATTTTATTTTAACAAAACGAATTTTTTACTGTTTGGCTCTTTGATATTTTGCTATAATATTAACCTCTGGCAGATTAGTACTTTTACTAAATGTGTTCAAGCGAGCGATATTTTTTCTCCACGATATATATTTTTTTTGTTTTTTACAGGAAAGTAATACAGATCTCTCACTACGTTTGTCAAAAATAAATGTTTAAGAACGAGAGATAAACTCGGTTTTTTTATTTATTTTTGATCCTTTACCTAATTTAACCATATTTTATGTTTCAAAAATCTTAGTGGTCAGACATAACTGTGAAAATTCATTAAATTCCATTGGTTTATTATTACATTTTCTTTCAACAATAAACATTAAAAAGTATTTTAAACTTCTCACATTTTAACTGTCAACTTAATATCAGAATGCATTAGGTTACTTTATAAAATTAACTGTAAACAAATTAAAGAATTAAAATTTTGTATATAATTTATCTTAATAATCTGATCATAAATCAAAAATGCTTTACGTTTATGAAATCATTATTACGACAATGACTTATGTCGCCCGTGGTTCTGTCAGACACTTCAATTTTTTTTTCTCTGAGAGCCTTATGGATTTCTCTGTGAGAAAAGCAACTGTGAATTATCGTGGAATAATGGTGATATTTTAATATTCCATCATGGTATCTATAGCTTAATAAAAAGATAAAATATCTTTATAGCTAAGATATAGAATTAATCTAGAATATTGCAAACCTTCTTTCGCATCGGTTACTCACCATTAGTTAAATATGGCTTATTGAAATATGTAACTCCTTCCTTTGTATGAGGAATTTTGTAATTTGAAAAAGCGTGGTTTTAAAAGGACCACTATAAGTGGTTTATAGAATGATTTCGTTTGATCCTTGACTTGCTATTTATTCTCATACATTTTATCAATGTATTTCAGGTGACAGTAGCTACTTTTTATAGTGTTTAATAACGTGTGTATTTTTCGTTAATTTTAAGTTTTACCACTTTATAGAAGAAATGTCATTACTTCATTATCATCATTGTTACCAGATTAGTATGTTGCACTTTGAGTCATACATTTCAACTGCTGATAAACTTTCAACACCACAAAGGTTGTATTTTATACGTTATAAATTATAACCTTATGGTTCAGGAACTTAATAAGTAGCTCGCGGATTCGTGTCCTTTTAACAAACATCTCATCCTTTCAGCTGTAGAAATGTTAAAATGTGATGTTTAATCCCAGTATTCGTGAAAAAGTATAACACACGATTCGGCGGTTCATAGCATTAACTTGCTAAATTTTCCCTTGTCTCTCACATTACTAATTACGTTCGGTTATAGCAGATAATCCTCGAGTAACTATGTGAAAAATTCCTCAAAAAAACAACAACAATATACATATACACCTTACAATTGAAATTAAATATTTCTTTATTTGTAATCTAGTATAAAAACACATATTGGCGATTGATTGTTTTTTATCGCAGTAACACAAGTTGTTTTACTATAGACACATATGTTTCATTATCCAGAGGAAAGAAGTGGATTTGTTGTTCCTTGTTTTATGGCTAATACCAAACACTAATGCTTTTTAATTAAAAAATGAAAATATATTTGTATACCAGGATGATAAAATTATTTCCAACTTCTTATAGAATCTGATATAAAAGATCTGTTTTCTAGAACCACAATTGAAAATCCTACAAAATAATTTAATACAAATTCAACAGTGTAATTCTTTTATCAAAATTATATTTCGAAGAAAAAAAATTGAGAGTTAAACGTATTTTAAGCGCCCCAGTGGCTCAACGGCATGTCTACGGACTTATACGCTACAATCTGGGTTTCGATACCCGTGGTGGGTAGAACACAGATAGCCCATTGTGTAGCTTTGTGCTTCATTCAAAACAACAAAAAAAACAACAACAACGTATTTTAAAAATAAGGAAACCACAACAGGTAATTCAATTATAGGTAATATATAGATGCTTATCCTCCTCAATTCTTTAGTGATCCGTGAAAGCTGCACAATGTA
Source organism: Carcinoscorpius rotundicauda (assembly GCA_011833715.1). Lineage (NCBI taxonomy): Eukaryota > Metazoa > Arthropoda > Merostomata > Xiphosura > Limulidae > Carcinoscorpius > Carcinoscorpius rotundicauda. The sequence continues at coordinate 46,710,884 of CM022397.1, read as the reverse complement.
AATAACATGAAAATAATTTAAAAGGTATGTCAATTTTCTAAGAAAGGAATTAGTAACATATCATTTAATATATTACTGTTATGTATATGTGTAAATATTTTGTAAACGACATGTCGTATTGTGTTTGAATTTTCATTTGTATTATTCATTTTTCCATATTGATATTATTGTTTAGAAGTTTAAACTAATATTTTGTTATTCATTTCGGGTAACATTTTAGAACTTTCTCGAATAAAGTAGGCCAATCACATGTTTGTAAATGAGTGCTGGTGACTTCCTGTCTAGATGTGTAGTCTCGTGCAAGAACGGATATGCGTGGATAGCTCTGGAGTTGTATGGAAATTGCGAGATTGTTCGAGAAATAGGCCTATCGTTATAAAAGACGGTGACGAGAGATAGATTCAGTCATCAGTTTTATTCGAGGGAGAGAGATTCAGTCATTAGTTTTATTCGAAGACAAAGAGTGAGAATCAGACACCAGTTTCATTTCAAAAGGAGAGAGTTAGTTATTTGAGAAAGATTAAGTGTTTGCTGTGAATATTCAACTTGGATTTGTGATTGAAATTAGATCTACGGAAGCCGTGATTTTACTTCGTCAATCTCTACGATACTTCTGAATTACTGCTTGTGCTGAGAGTCGGCGAATTTATTGAACTGTGAACTGTTTCGGAATCTCTTCGTGGGACCAAATTCACACCCTAGACTGGAATTTGAGACTTTAATTTTAGATCATTACATTAGATACAGGCCAGTACCGTTTTGTGTTGGGATTAATTTTGAAGTTTAAAACTAATATTATTTTGTTTTGTAATTAATTTCGAATGTTGTAACTTAATATCTGTCACTGTTATCATATAATTTATGTTATATCTGTTATATTTGTTAGTAGTTTAGTATAATAAATTATATTATGTTTTCAAGGTATGAATGTAGTATCTTAGTGGTCACCCAAAATAGATTAGTATTTGATATTATACACCATAACTATCATTGAATTTAAAATTTTAATCAAATACATTTTATGCTTTTACAAATTACAATCCCGAAATATCTCACATAACATTAAGTTTTACTTATTTAACTTACAGAAAGTTCAGAAATGTATCAATAAGAAGATTGTTCAAGCTAACGTGGATCCAAAATCTGCATTCAATAAATTGATTAATAACTGTTTGTGTAACTCTGCTGTTACAAATCTGAAAGGTAATGGAACTTAAGATGAGCATGGCAATCAGCTTCAGAGAGTGCAATAGATATATTGCACGGAAATGTTTAGTGGCTATTTAACTCTTGAATGGCTAGGTGAAATGGGGTATGTGTTTGTTAGAGTGCAAGAGCAAAAAAATAGTTCTTGATCGACACAGGAGTAATCATAATATTGGTAGATTTTACAACACGTCAAACGCTCTAAGTAAAGCAACCACTCTGGTTAGTTTATTCGAATATAACAAAGAGAGGAACGTGAGCAAGCTTTCCAGTAGATATTTTGATTACAGCGGCATGTAGAATAATTATTAAACTCTATTTTTATCTTACTTTACATTGGATAAAACTGATGAATCACATAGGATAAGAATGCTGCTTCACATTACCATAACCACTATACCAGAGCAGGTACTGTAAGCCAGCATATAACAATCGCACATAAATTTTACAAAGTTTGATTTGTGAGGTATGTGATCAAATATTCTAATCTCCAATGCGTGCTTTACTGGACTGTCCAATGCTGATGTACCCAAGATAGGACCATGCATTCTTGTTAGATACGAATACATGAAATGGAGTCATGTTATTACAGTTATAAGATAGATTAATACGCATCATCATGTATGCTAGCTTTGTGATAATGGCTTATGAATGCAAGATGAAGTTTATCTAGCCTAGCTAGGGTACTATAAGTTGATGCTACCCTATGATAGTGATATTTTAAGATATTTTAGTCAATATTCTGATTCTGGTGTAAATAAAGCATTGCGTACCCTGTCCAAAAAAACCGGTAAACTCCAAAACAGTGGAATTGGACTTCAGGTTAAGTTAATAGATTTGAATAAACGTCGTAAACTTCCAGAAACTGAGAGGAGTCACCAATATATATTTGTAACTTTTAGCTACTTCAAAGAGTGAACTGAGGCTTCTGCATTTGCCAGCAGAATAATGCATTCTAACACTGAACTTTAGTGCAAGACCTGTTTATTTATTTGTCTAATTTCACACAAAACTGCTTGAAGATTATGCTGAACTACTTTATCCTAAATAACTTTGTTTGAGAACAATCAGGAAAAACTGCTGAATGATAAAAAAGTAGTAAAGGACATGATGTACCTGTGTAAAGATTGGGCCTAGTTTAAGCGTATAATACCAGCATGGATACAGTTTGAACTTGACTGAATTGTTTACCCCCACATATGCCGACAGGTTGATCTCTTGATGTACAGGTTACAGTGGATGCAAGATGCTTGAAGAGCATATCAGTATTTTACCCCTATAAATCACTGATGAACCCTAAACATTGGATTGACCAGGAGATTTTATGTGACAACAATAAGTCAAAGAAAGGCAGGATGTAATCTCAAACTCTACTTACTCGTCAAATATAGGAAAATAACTATATGATTCTCAGAACATGGAAGATGAGAAAATTCCAGTTTATGATCAAAATCAGTAATGTTGATCTTATTAGTGTAGGTGGGACTCACCAAAACCAGAACTAGGAAAACTGCTGAGTGGCTCGTTGAAAGAAAGAAATGTTTTTTATTTTATTTTCAGAGTTACTAGGTGGTACTATAAGATACAATTCATACACACTGTTGTGTTGTTAACATTCAGTTACTTACTTTGAACTCAGCTGAAAGGAGTACATCAACAGGTTGTACAACTGAAGATGAAAACTAAAAATTAAAAATTTAGTCAAATGAAGGTTGCACCTTATAATATCCACTACACTTTTATTCATTTTTCACCTTTTTATATTGATCTTTTCTTATTATTATTTTAACTTGTGAGAGTCGTCACTTTCCCCCAAATGCCTGCAGGCAGTGAAGGATTGTGGGCTTTAGCACCCACATCTCGCTCTCCTAATTTCTAATTTTCTAATGTCAGACAAGCTAAGATATTTTTGGGATCAGTAGCTTCATTTGTGGTGACAAAAGAGAGAGCTACATATAACATCATCAATGAATTTCATTGAGATGTATTCAGTATCGTTGTACAGTTGCCATATATTTGATTTTTTTGTTATTGAACAGTTTCTGCTTACATTGATATTTCTAACATATGTTTAATTCTGAGTGTTAATTTTATGTAAAATTAAATTATTTTATCTCACGCCTTTCGGATTTAATTTTAACACTGGTTAAAGATGAAAGAAATATACGAAGAAATAGAAAAAACTCTGGCAGGTGAAACACTAAAGAATAAATTGTGAAATAATTGGTTTGTACTTCATACATGACCGATTATTTTCTAAATATCATGTTTAAATAAGAAATCATCTTTCCATATTCTCCATTTTTATAACGCTAGATGTTTGTTTCAATGTTTAAATTTTTCTATCAAGATACGTAATTTTAGTTTGATATTCAAATACAGTTTTCTGTTCTGTTCTAAAACGTCTGTATAACGTTTGACGCATAGAGCACGTGTATATCTAATGTAGAAATACCTTAATCCTCTTTTTAGTTCAGAACTTTCTAAACAACTGGTTTTACGAGTCAGTGTGCCACATGTTGCCTTAATATAATAACAGTTTACTGGAATTTCAATTCCATACCTGTATATTCAGGAAAGTATGAAATGCAGGTGTTTGTGTGGCTTACGTATAGAGACGCCATTTTGTGAGTTAACTATAGTTCCAATGACAAAATAAACAGTCACATATGATGTTTGTTTCTAATATTTCATTTTGGTTCGTTTTTTGTGTAAGCTACTAAAGCTGGGAAAGTACAATTTTTTTGACATATTAAGTTACGACCAATTAAACTACACACAAAACGTAAAATTTGCCTATTTCATTTAATACAAATCATGGTTTGTTCTGGTTGCACACAAAACCCCCTCTTGCTCTGGATCATATGGAAACTGAGGAGTACTCGAATTTTACCATTAAAACCAATTCGCTTTATTCTCTGCTAGACCTAGAATAGTTTCACACTACTTCACACCCTTTTCTCTCCGATGTTTAAGGCATGGCATGGCCGAGCGCGTTAAGGCGTGCGCTCGTAATCCGAGGGTCGCGGGTTCACGCCCGCGTCGCGCTAAACATGCTCACCCTCCCAGCCGTGGGGGTGTATAATGTGACGGCAATCCCACTTTTCGTTGGTAAAAGAATAACCCAAGAGATGGCGGTGGGTGGTGATGACTAGCTGCCTTCCCTCTAGTCTTACACTGCTAAATTAGGGACGGCTAGCACAGATAGCCCTCGAGCAGCTTTGTGCAAAATTCCAAAACAAACAAACAAACAAAACTCGGAGGTTTAAAACCGACTGGCCAATTTCTTTTTAAATATACTTTTATCAAGTTCCACTAGAAACCAGCCACGTTGGCACTTTGGATAACAATCTCGTTGACACCGAAATTAAGTCTATTTACACTAGCACTGTCACTGCTGCGTGCTGTGCCTGTTCCATATATGGATTATTTTCCTGTATTCAAGACTCGGCTTCGTACCAGTGTGCAAGTCGACTTGAAGTGAGCAACGTGAAAATAATCTTTTCCAGATAAAAGCCACTTTTAAACTTTACCCGTTTTTTCCCGAAAAGATCAGGAAGAGGAATTTGTCCTAGCTTGATTACGCATTGGCCATAATTTTTTTACTCGTCGTTTTCTTTTCTCTAGGAGTTATGCACATATGTGTAGTTTGTGTAGTCATAACACAATAGTGGACATTAAACTATCATGCCGTCGTTACAATTCTCAACAGCACCATTTTAGATATGTTTTGTCCCAACGTTTACCTTTGACACTGGATTGTGTTATAGGTGATGGTGACACTGTCCACCCTACAAATATTTTTAGTTTTGAAAGGCCATTGGCCTTTTTAACGCTACATAACTTTTCTATTCAAAGATTAGGCTGTAATCATGTTTTGCTGTAACATGATTCCTTTTTACGATTGTTAAGTTCACTTTACTTTTAATTATTTATCGGTTTGTAGGCAAAGGTAGCCTAGTTGCTTTGCTCCAAACAACCTAACATGTAACTGCAACGTTACTTACAATCCTGTACTCGTTTACACTCTCATCCTCAAGACATGTGTCCGATAATTTCAAAACTCTCTCTTTTGTAATTCGAAACGTTTTTAACTGCATTTATAAACTGAAATTTTTGATTGGAATTCAGTAGAAAAACTAGAATGTTACGTTTTATTTGTAATATTGATGCTGGGCCTGGCATGGCCAAGCGCGTTAAGGTGTGCGTGCAACTCGTAATCTAAGGATTACGGGTTCGCGTCCGTGTCCCGCCAAACATGCTCCCCCTTTCAGTCGTGGGAATGTTATAGCATGACGGTCAATTCCCACTATTCGTTGGTAAAAGAGTAGCCCAAGAGTTGGCGGTCGGTGGTGATGACTAGATGCCAAACATGCTCCCCCTTTCAGTCGTGGGAATGTTATAACATGACGGTCAATTCCCACTATTCGTTGGTAAAAGAGTAGCCCAAGAGTTGGCGGTCGGTGGTGATGACTAGATGTCTTCCCTCTAGTCTTACACTGCTAATTTAGGGACGGCTAGCATAGATAGGCCTGGAGTTGTTTTGTGCGAAATTTCAAAAGAAACAAACAAGTAATGGTGCTTTCAGGAAAAAGCATTACACTTCCCGTATATCATGTTTTGTACAAACAATTTTTATTTATACCATATTAAATACCTTTTTGAAACTGTTCACACAATTTGAGCTGTAATGTGACCTATCATTTTACTGTAACGCCCTCTTGTTCCTGTTACAGTTTACTTTCTCGTCCTTCACTTGAAGATGACCTAACAAGATCAAAATGTTGTTCTCTGCTTTTATTTTAGAAAAGTGTTAATACCCATCCTTGCCGTTTTGAAAATGGATATTTAATCGTAGTTGGCATTAATATTGAATGTTATTGAAAATCCACTCAATGGAAAACAAAATTACTCTTCTGTAACTAAATAACTTATCAAGAAAATGAATTATTAAATGTTAAATGAAACCAGCCATACTATTTTTTGCATCAGTTGAAATCAAAATACCACCTATTACAAAATGTGTAAGAGAAGTTAATTGGTGACACTTATTACTACTCTGCTGACCCATGTTGTGCTTCAGGACTACTATTATTTTCCAATAGTTGTTAAATTTATCATTTTATATGTACTTATTTTGATTAATGTTTAAAAGGAATGTCAATAGATATTACCTCAAAGATACAGCCACAAGTCAGGTCTCAAAACGAAGCAACACGCAACTATAAATCATTCTCTCATGCTTCAATATTTGTAAATAATTTGCTTGTCACTTGACCTCTGAACCATCCATTTTTACAGTGATATGTCAGAAGACTTATTCGGCTAAAACCCGTGTTTCAATACCTATGACGTAAATAACACAAATACCATTTTTCTAGTTCTGTTTTTTAATAAAAAAACAACAACTGGACCTCTGAGTCTCTCTATATAATACATCTTTTTGTATTTTATTTCTAAGTAAAGTACATATTAACCAGTAATATATTCAAAGTTATTACTACTTAGTTTAGCAGAAATTTACGTACGAGTTTATAATAAAACGCTCTGAATTCAAAACGATATAACTAAATTAAAGATTAAAAACACACGCCGTATGTGACTGTTAATGTGAATAAGGTACGCAATACATTATTTACACCCGTTTCAGACATCTTGACTCGAATATCTTAGAAGAATCGCTGTCACAGATTAGCATCAACTTATGGTACTACCTGTGCTTTTGTCTTCTGGCAATGCGAGATGAGCTTCATCTTGCATTTATGAACCAATGCTACAAGGTGTAATGATGAGTATTAATCCACTCAATAACTGCAGTAACTTGACTTCAGGTATCACACACATTCGTATCCAACAAGAATGCATATCCTTGTCTTGGGTACTTCCAAGGATGTATTAACGCATAGGCACATTAGGTACGTGCCTGGGGCGGCAAAATTTGACAAAAAAAAGGAGAAAAAGAATGGACACCATTTTAAAATGTGGTCCCTGGTTATTAATTCCCCCTGCCATTGATGCCGCCCCAATAACCTCTTGAATCTGGACCCCCACACACACACACACACTCACTATTCCACCACACCGTCGGGTCGGTCGCTTCAAGTTTAAAAAGATTTCTAACCTTCCCTCCATGAGTCCCACCTAATACACCTCGCCCCCAACCAATTCAATGCTGCCAGTAAAAAGTTGCAAAGTGCTGATATGGACATCGGACTTGTAGTCGAGCTTTATGCTTTCTTGCTGCAGTTTGTGAAAGATTCAAGAGAACTGATCGATCATTTTGAAGACAAGGCGATGTTGAAGTCCAACATGAAGACGTACGAAATTAAGCGAAAAAAGAAGCAAAAATTTTCACATGGTGACACCCAGGCAGGGGAAGAAGGCAGAGAGGCATTTAGAGTAATTTTTTTCAATGTGATCATTGACAGACTTTGCTCAGAACCACAGCGAAGACAAACCGCTTATGTAGAAATCCACGCAAGGTTTGGATATTTGTTCAAGATAACAAATCTTGAACCAACTGATGTTATCAGTCAAGCTGGAACACTGTTGAAACTCTACCCCAATGATTTAGAAGTGAACATCGAAGATGAATGTCTACATTTCCGCCCACATCTTGTGAGTATGAAAGTGCAAAATGATGACTCTTCTGCGCTAGCAGTATACAGAAATCTGCGAATTAAAGGACTTCAAACTGTATATCCAAATCTGGATATTGCTATGCGCATGTTTCTGTGCATTCCAGAAACTAATTGTACATCAGAGAGATCTTTCTCGGCTCTCAAACGTGTGAAAAATTACTTGAGATCAAGAATGGCAGAAGATAAACTAAATGCCCTGTCACTCCGCGCCATTAAAAGTGATATTGTTTGTAGAATAAACTATGACAATGCAATAAACATGTTTTCGGAACAGAAAGCCAGGACAAAGTCTGTATATTCATACGCAGAATAATATTTAGTGATAATTGATTTTGATGTTTCATTTTTTATTGTGTTGGAAAATACACGTTGTGTTGATTTTGAATGATAACAACTGTGTTTGTCTTTTGTTGTGATGGTGATGCTTGGTGCAAGTTGTGGCAAGGAGGGGGGGGGCGGCAAAAGTATCAACCTAACCTTGTGTCTAGGGGCACCGAAATTCTATATACGTCTGTGGGTACATCAGCATTGGATAGTCAAGTGAAACATGCATCAGATATAAGAAGGTTTTATCACATATCTCATGTGTCAAACTTTGTACAATTCAGGTGCTATTGTTATATGCTGGCTAAAAGTAGCCGTTCTGCCACAGTGGTAATGTAATCATGAGTATTCTAATCCTCTGTAATTCGACAGTTTATTAATTATTCTACATTCCACTGTAACTAAAATGTCTACTGTAAAGGTTACTCACGTTTCTCACTCTGTGTTATCCGAATAAACCAGCCAGAGTCATCCAGACATCCAAGTCATTCCTTGCCTATCACCCCTTTATAACTCTTGGTAAGGTCATCTTTAAACTCGTTCAGTTTGTTTTTTTATCTTACCATTGACAATCTTGTGCAGTGTTAGAAATATCCAATATGAAAAGAAAGCTGTTGGTAATTTAAATTACTGTATCTCAAGTTATATTTTTGAGGTATGTGAAACTTCTACAGTATTTATGTAACTTTGGTATTACGTGTTTTCTTTCACCTCATTCAGTGCCTTTAAAAATTAATGTTTCCATAAATAGAAAATTTAGCTTTTAAAGTGATAAACAACAGATAGAAAAAAAAGTTTATTCATGTTGTTCTTATGAACTTCAGGAGAAACTGTATATTAACTCTACATTATCATGAAGTACAAGTTCCTACTCTCTGATATAATGACGCATTAAAGTGAAACTAATTACTCCTCTAAAAATATTTGAATTCATAAATAGAAACATGAACTAGACAGAATATAAAGTATAAAGTACTTTATCATAACAAGAAAATCAAACATTGTTTGTACTTGCTGGCATGATAGACTGACAATTATATTTGATTGGAACTGTTCTCGTAAAACCCTCCTCAATGACAACTTCCACAAAACAATTATAATTTAGCATTTCTTACTTAACAGGTAATGTAAGATTTACCCAGAACAACTGATGATACTCATGTGTTGCTAATCATTATATAAACATCCATTCACAGCGATATACTTCATATTCTACCTGACCAACCACTTTCTGGCACAGCTATTCACGAATTACACATTACATGTTCAACATTACAGTAGAACAAGTGAAAAGAGCTTAACTGTTGTTATCTCTAAAGAACAATGAAGACATTTAAAACAAATTTAATGAATTCCCTGAGCAAGTTATACATGCAAATTTCACATACTAGAATAAATAACTACCGTATTTTTCTGGTTATAAGACGCATCACTATTTTCAAAACTATCTTTACGGAAATAAATGTTTTCCAGTTATCATTATTTCTTTGTTACACATCAGCATAATCTTTTATTATTCTTTAGATTACCTCAAAAGTGGTGTCTTTAATAAAATAAAATATAATTTTTTCATAATTTTACATCAAAACATTGTTCATTTATTGTGAAAAATTCCCAAATCTTCTTTTCTATCACTGAATTCACTGAAAACTAGCTCTGAAAGTTCACTCTAGACCAACAGTCATTTTGGTGTGTGTACTCGTGTTAGCTTTCCATAAACAATTACTGTCAATTTCCACATTTATATTTTTTTATTGTCTTATTTATGGATATGACTCTTCTATTGTTCTACAGTAATTTCTCATGATGACCTATTTTCTTTAGCCTATGAAAGAAAACAAGCACAGAGAAGTGAAGAGGTTGATCGCGCTTGTCACTAGTCCTTGTTGTACAAGATGCGTAATTCTCAGGGATAAAATATATTACCTTCAGTGCATAACATGAAAAGGGTTTTGGTACTCCTTTTTTGGAAGAAAAAGCGTCTTATTCACCAAAAAATACGGTAATTTAAAAACCATATTATATGGAAGTATATTTGTTTGTTTGTTTAAAATTATATACAAAGTTATAGAATGGGCTATGCGTGCTCCACCTACCGCGAATGCCTAAACCCACTTTTTAGCGATGTGAGTTCGCACACATACCACATGTGAGACTGGAAAACGTTAAGCCAGTTTAAGATCTATTGTTTGAAATTGTTTGTCACTAGAGGCACGATATATACTATTTTTTGATTACAAACAGTTTTACTCAGCACAATACATATTGTATGTGTGACAGCCAGAATAATGTTAAAAGAACCTATTGGTTTATTGTAAGCTATGTCAACAGTACGATCTGTAATAAGCGTTGTTCTGGTATCAAAACTGTCTTCAGAACTTCAGACTAATGAGTTAAAGAGTGTAACTTTATCGAATCTGGTTTAAGGAGTTTTGTTGCCCTTCAGTTTACAATACTCTGTGCCTTAAAGATAACTTGTACCTGCAGCATGAAATACACTATTATTTCTGTGATTTTGTCCGATAATGGATGGACTGGAGTTACTATTAATTTAATCATTATACTGTATGAAAAGTCATTTTTTTGCTATTTAATTGTGTTTTGTTCTTGTTCCCTGACTGAGACAACTGTATCAGCTTTAACCTGTAAAGGCCTACAAACTGAAAGAGCCAGAGGAGTTTACACTGTTTAAACTTCCTCATGTTATTTTTCTCTTCATCTTGCAACTGTTTTTATAAAGAGAAATTCCAAGCATCTTAAGTATATCAAGAGCAACAATAATTATTTTTTGATGTACAGATGTTGACAACATTATATTAAAATTATTGCACAGAAATCCAAATATTGAATAAGGAACAACACGAATACTCATCAGTTTCTTCAGAGTGATGCATAGTGGAAGAATTTCAATTACATTGCATTTGAATACAAAGATTGCTCTTTGTTATTTTATGTGATATTACCTGCTACATGTGAACAGCTCTTGCTGCTCTGTTCTATCTTAATGTTGCAAGATGTCACCATTTCTTCTAACACAAAATTGAGATAATGTAGTCACATGAATGTATCTAGTAAAACTCTTCATTACCAGAAAAATGATACTTTTTGAAACAAATTATGAGTTGTTCAGTTTGAAAAGCTTAACAAACAACCTCCTCCTTTATTTGGTAGCTCTATACTACAAGGTTTAGACTTACTAAGTTCAAATACTAATATAAATGTGCAGTTTATCTTTATAAAATTCATGCATATACACACACTTAAGTGAATCAATAGTTTCTAACCAAATCTCATTCTTTTTTTTATTAACTTTGGATCTAGTAGATGGCAGTATAATATAAGCATCACCCAACTTTGGTATCCATACTTCTTTGTATCAATTATGGCTCATCTACATGAAAGAAAAAATAACTGTATTAAGATAGACACATTAATTAGGTAAGATTTATATGTTAACAATGTTTGTCAAAGGAATACGTCTGTTCTAAGATGCTGCAGAGTGTGCATACAGTGCTGGCCTTAAAAAAAACAATTTTACATAATACATGTTAAATTACCTAAACTAACTGTATGAACACATTGATTACCAGTTATTAAAATAGTGCATTACTTTCTTTTTAGTAATTAATTAATAGGTCGTTTATATGCAATATATATCGTATGAAGTTTAAACGTAATTCAACAATTATGTTAAGTTGTTAGTCTCCAAATTAAATATAAAGCCTAAAGATGGAAATCGTGTGAAGGAAAATTTTCTAAGTATTATGATCACATTTAAAATAAAATTCGTCAGTAAGCTAGGACGAAAACCACTACTTGAAAGATTTTAAAGTATTTTTGTGGAGTTTTAAGAAAACTATAATGTTAAAATTTATTTAAAGTGAAGTATTATTCGAAAGAACTTTCTAATACTTGGCATATTTTAAACTTATAAATTACTTAAACCATCATATTTATTTCCACCTACCACACCTCTTTCTGTATTTACTGCTCAAAATGTATCCTATAATTTATATCCAGTATGATTCCCACTTTATCACGAACTATTTGGCTTCTATGTTAGTATCTGTGTTTATAAGAAGTTTATGTAATTTGGAACATTCACTTTGGTATTTGTTATTGATGCAGTTTCTTTCAGTATCTGCTACATACAGTGCATTCATTAACGTCTGCTATTTTTACACATGCTTTTTTTTCTGAATTTTAATGTTTCTGATAGTTTGCAGTTATTCATACCCATTTGTACTTTCCTTAATATCCACTACTTATTGTTTTCATTGATATTCAATATTTAGAACACAGTTTTCAGCAACTCGACTTATCACGTCTTTTTTAGATTCAAGTGTATTTATATTAGTGTGAACTATTTTTAATTTGAATACTATTCAACAAGACAGGTTTTTAAGTCTTGTTTAATTTGGTTAAGTAATAGACAAAAATGTAAAGCTTAATACACTGATTAAATGAAAATTTCAATAATATAAATACTTATTATGGAGAGCACACATGCTTTTCTTGTTAATATTTTTAAGGATCAAAAATAAATTTTTATCTCTGGTTTTTTGAGTCTGTTAAATGTTATATACACTTTACTTTTAAATGGAGCCTGATGACTTTATTAGATTTGCTGGCGAAAGATTTGTTGATGAGCCTTACATAGGCAAAAGTACAGGCTACAGCAGAAGGTATGGTAAATCAAAGAATGCATTCGGATTTTTTTGTCATAGATTTTCTCTAGCTCAGACAGAATAAGCATTAAGAATTTAATTCTGAAATAAATGCTGACAATTTAGCAACTATTGATAAAAACTAACTTTTACTTTGTTGAGTTCCTACATTATGAAGCAAAACTAAAATTATATTTGTGCATATCCGCCAGGTATCTGTGAGAATCAGCAAAAATTTTCAGGATGCAAAACTTTTCACAAAAATTTCTGTGCAGTGTATTTAAAGAAATTACTATTTAATTAAAAACATTTTTCTGGCTTTTTAACGTTCTTTTTTTTCCTCAATATCGCGTTAATTTAGTAGTGTAAGACTAGAGGAAAGGGTTACTCTTTTACCAACGAATAATGGGATTAACTGTCACATTAGAATACCCTCAGGCCTGAAAGGGCGAAAATGTTTGGTGCGACAGGGATTCGAACCTGTGACCCTCAGATTATGAGTCGAACGCCTTAACGAACCTGGCCATGCCAGGGTCTACTCAGGTTCTAATCCTTGTTGTAGATAGATAAAATAGATGAAAGATAGTTTTCCGTCTGCGTTACGCAGGTTCCGACATATGGAGGGCCTTTTATAAGAGAAATCAAAGAAATCATGTTATAATGCTGCAAAATTTTGATATTTCTGGATTGCACAGGTGACTGCAGAATTAGGACTTACATTGCTGTGCTGATACATTGTCTATCAGTCTTAACTTCCTTTTGTCAGTCTCACTGAAGAAATAAAAGAATAGCAATAAATACAGAAGATTAAATTAAAAGAGTGAGATATGGCTGCTGAACTCACAACACCTTACATCCATATCACCTTTCACTGCCTGCAGACAGTTGTGGGAAAGTGATTGCTCTCAAAAGTAAAATTAATTGGAATAAAAATAAGATAAAGGAAAATAAGGAATTAAAGTACTACCTTTGGGTGGTAGATAAGTTGAAAACTTACCTCTTTCAGTTAGCATTCCAACCCCCAATATGACAGAAATGTACTAACTGATAGCACAGTAGACAAACTGAGCTCGTAGGAAGTATCACATCCACTTATTTAAATAACTTAATACAGCTCCAAACCACTACCAATATATTTCTCCTATTGTAACTCTCATGCTCTAAACAAGCTTTTATATGCGGCAAGGTGTACATCCACATAAAGAAGTGCCAAGTTATTAAATAACCTTAAAAAACTAAAAGCACTTATTACAAATTTTAAGTAAAAGTTCCCTACTTTTTTATTTATTTGTATTTATTTAATACATTCTTATTATTGCTAAAAAGAGTTTAATAATTTTATATAAAGTTTCATTAATAAATTCCATTGACTATTAATTTTAATATTTGTATTGCAACATTACCGATAAAATTTACAATATCTAATAAGGAAATTTAACTATGTTTTAAGCTAATTTGTGTGGATATAAAAGCCATGCTTTTTAATTATAAGTACAAAATACCAAATAGTAAATTACATGGATTTTAAATTTTTAGGGGTTCAGTATTTTGTTTGAGGACTTATAAAATTAAAATCGAGTTGAGATGCTCATGTTGGACATAGCACAAAGAGCTAATTCTGTAGTTTTATACAGCAAATAAAATATTTGACATTCTGTCATTCGTATTTCTAAATTTAAGGTGGTTATATCTTTCACTTGGATGTTTATTTTATTTGTATCATGAGCCTAAAGGATTCTCTAAGATTGATCATAGAAATTTACCAAACAGAACAATAAAATCTGTCACGAGATTTAGAATGTTCTAAGGTTACCTAACATTGTTGTTGTTTATATTTCAATATTAAAAATGAGATTGTATGAACTTGAAATTCATTGTCAATGTTTTATTTTAAATAATCGGAGTAAATTTTATTGTTTGCTGTCAATTTAGAATAGCACTTAAAATTTTGATCTTTTAATGGTGATGTTTATTTCCATATTATTTTTAAACTGCTTCAAACAGTTAAGAGATAATCTGAGTTTTCCGTTTTCTAACTGTGATAAAAAATAAGAATGTCAACTTTTAATGAAAGCAAATGTCATCTTGCTAGTCTTGTGATTTGATATCACACATCTGTGGCATTGAAATTGATATCCAAAGATGTTCTTTGGTACTAAAGATTGCTAAACCAATAACTGACTTAGAATTTTTTATCAGGAAAACTAATGAAAGTCTATAATCTATATATGTCGTAATAAATTAAATGAATAATTGAGGTGCTATGAAAATGTAATCATCCCCTCCAACAAACTAATTCCACTTCAGCAATGAGATTGAAGGTGAAGCATGTATTCTTAAACATTGTCCAAGACAAACAGACTGACTCTTATGATGTGATCCTCCTATTAAATCAATTTCTTTCATATCCTATTCTTACAATAAGATGTTTCGCGGTGAGGCTTGATGTGGCCTTGAATTATCATTGTCGAAAAGAAAGACATAACTTACTATACATACATAAAAGAAAACAATAACTGATGTAAGAGTACATCTCTATCTTATACGTCATTTATTGTTCCATGTCATATACATAAAGCACACTCCCTATTTTTGGTTGTGGATGCTTTGTAAGAAAAGAATAATCAAAGTATATATTAGATAATGTTATTTTGATGTTTTACCATTAAAATATCATTTAAAAATCAGGAACTACATTTAATAATGAGCATAGTTTGTTAATTAGATGAAATAAAATAAAATTCCTACAATTACAGTTCGAATATTTGTTCAGTGAATGAACAAATAATGAACAGTAAATTAAATATTTTAATTAAAAATTTAATTTTTGAGTAATTTTGCAATGATTTGCTATTAAAGGTATACACCCAGAGATAATGTGTCTGAAGCTTTTGAAAAATTAAGGGAAAAATTACGATGTATGGAATAATTGTTGAAGTAATTTTGATCTTATAACAACCTTTCGTAGTGTTAAATTCAAACTATGAATAACCAACTACATTATTAATGTATGTCAGTAAACCCGGAAATAAACCATAGTTTATAATTATATTTTGATATCATTTATGTTTTATTTTCTAATATTCAAAAATAAATGTGAAAGAAATCGATGCTCAATTTTCTATGTAATTTGTCAATTTGAGATCTGATTTATTCAATCCAAGAGCTTTAACTTCAAGAACAGTTTGATCCAGTTTCAAACCCATCAAAAAGACGACGTATACATAATTGCACATAACAACCTAAATTGCTATCTTCTTCATTTACTAAAATATATCTTAGCTCTGTCCTTCGCAAGCAGTAATATTTTATTACTTTGCTATACCAAAGTAATTATAATTTATTGATAAACTAATTATCACAAAGAAACATTGAACATTATGTTCAATAGCTGCAACTGTCGAAAATGCACATATAAAAGTTGTAAAAATATATAAGAAGTAAATATTAAAGTTAAATCCTTTTAGGAAAGTATTTCGTTTTCACATGTCAAATCTATTAAGAAATCAACCTCGATAAACAGATAAAACACCAGTCAGTCTTGCAACCATCGCTCTCATACTTTATTAGAAACCAGCGTGATAAATATAAAACTTCCAATGCAAGTAACAAGTTCATGACGTTTATTTGTTGAATTACTCGTAAAACTACTAAATGGTTATCTACGCTACCTATCCCTAATTTTGAAGGAATAATCAATTAGGAAAACCAGCTAATTAACACCATCAAGAATGATTTACTCTTTATCACTAAATATTGGGATTGATATTGAAACTATACCATCGACAGAGCTGAAAAGACGAAATGTTTTGATCAAGTGGTTCCCAAATTGAACCTGCAGATTGGGAGTATTTATTTCAATTTATTGTACAAATAAATAATGAATAAGACTGTGGTATTACGGTTAGTTAATTAAAGCCTTCTTTATATCTTATGAAAAATAATTTGATGTCATAATGGTATCAAAAGGCTAGGATATTTTCAAAATTGCACGCGCTTTCAAAAATACTGAAGTATCTTTTGATACTACGTGTATTAAAAGAATAGGAGCTGAAGTGCCAAAATATTGCCATCCTTGTTGTGTAATAGAATTTGCCAGTCCAGCGTGGTTATACGTCAGAAAAAAACATAAATACGAAAATAAAAGTAACTATACACTAACAAAGGCTTACAGTATTCCAGAATAAACAAATAAAACATTCTTACATAACCATCAAAATGTCACGTGAAGTACTTCAAGTACAGCTGTATTATTGACAAACCTTGTTTACATACCTTTATTTTTAAATATTATCAATAATAATATTAAAAGACTTCTTTGTACTGGACAAACTTATTATTTATTACAGTTTTAGTCATATTTATATTTAATAAGTTTTATTGTGTATACACATGTGCAAAATAGGTGAGCTGGAAATGGTTACTTTACTCATTTCGTTGATTATTACTAACAAATTGTTACAAACAATGTTGCAAAATAATATGAGGATGCAGAAAAAGTTGTAGAACACACCTGCAAAAATATATGACTTTTTACATTAATTTTGTCAAATTCATAGTGCCCACTTTCTACTCTTACATGATACAATTAACCGTTTTGTATTTTACCTTATTTTATAAGTAGAGGGCAACACTATGACTGTTGCGTGGAGTGAAGATATTTCAAGATTATTGTCATCCAAATCTTAATGGTCAGTTGTAGGAAGAAAAGGACTCGGGAGAGTCCAGAATTTTGCTTTTTTGGAATTTTCCGGAAATGTTACATGAGGGTTATCTGCATTATTCGTCGCTTATTTAGCAGTGTAAAAACAGAGGGAAGGCAGGTAGTCACCAAAACTCACCGCCAACTCTTGGGCTATTATTTTACCATCAAATAGTGAAATTGGTCGTCACGTTGTAATGCCCTCATTGCTAAAAGGACGAACAAGTTTGGTGTGATGGGATTTTAAACCTGAGATTGTCAGTGTTTTATTCACCAGGCCATGTCGGCCCATTTTTTGATATCTCGTTGCTTTGTTTTTTTATTATTGTTGTTTCTTCTTGTATGTGAACTAGCACAGTTTTAATGTTTATTTTAAGTATAAATAATATTTAAACTTTTCATTTTCAATATACAGTTCTTATGCTTTTTAATTTTATGCAAAGTATCTTAATTTCAATTTCATCTCCAAAAAAAGAGTTAGTTTGTAGCTTAGCGATAAACTTGTGGTCGCTAAACATTAGAGTTTGTTTCCGTGCGGATGACAGAAGCTTTATTCTAAACAATAAAACCAACTACTTTATCAGCCAGTCTTATGCTTGTCAATAATTTAGAAATTGTTTGTTTTTTATCTCTTTACACATGCTTTCATCTTTAACGAATCATTGCAGTTGTCCTTCATATCAGACCTTCAAACCACGATTGTTAATATCAGGCAACTGCCTTCTACCTTTATATTTATAATATGATATTTTTCTATTGCTGAGTGTATTTAAGGAAAGATTGTTTGTTTTTTTTAATTTCGCACAAAGCTACTCGCGGGCTATCTGTGCTAGCCGTTCCTAATTTAGTAGTGTAAGACTAAAGGGAAGGCAGCTAGTCATCACCACCCACCGCCAACTCTTAGGCTACTCTTTTACGAACGAATAGTGGGATTGACTGTAATATTATAACGCTCCCACGGCTGAAAGGGCGAGCATGTTTGACGCGACCGGGATGCAAACTCGCGAGCCTCAGATTACAAGTCGCACGCCTTAACGCGTTTGGCCATGCCAAGCGATTGGGATCTCTGAACTTAGTATCTCTTCAAAAAATAGATTGTGAATGAGGTGATTAAAGCTGTGATATTGTTGATGTTTCATTTTTTTTTCCAACTTTAATTATAGCAATTGTAAGATTAAGGGAACAAATATACATTTTCTCACGGTAGAAATAACCAACAACTTAGTCACCTTAGATTTCTTTACAGCTTGGTTGTCCTTGGAACTTTTTACCTTCAGATTTCGGAGATGCAAATAATTTAAGGCAAAACGAAATAATTTTTTATCAATAAAGGGTGGTTTCGAAATGTTTATAAGGTAATTTAGTAGCTTGCGTCGCCCAGGTGGACCAGAATATTTCATATTGTTGTGTAAGAATGGATTGAACACTAAAAAAATCCTTCCTATTGCAATAAATATGATATAGCATTAATAGACATACGATGTGTGAATATCACTTACCAGGATACAAAACATGTAATTTCTAGAAAGTCTGGGATCCTATATCTGCCTCCAAGAAATGTTTTGAAGATTTAAAATTGTGAGATTAAATCTTGAGTCATTGAATTAAGAGAAGTGAGTTTTAATACATACGTAATGGCAATACATTATATGAAAAAAGTGATCAGGCCATTGCCTGGGTGGAGCAATCGCTTCCTGTTGCTCTAATATTATGTTAATAGTTGACTTATAATACCATAAATTTACACATCCACATCAATTCTTAGGCAAATTAAAATTTATATGGTGATATTTCAGTTATGTTTTACATTTATGATGCGGTGTATATAAATTTTTAATTAAGTGCTTCAAGCTGTTTCCTTGTATTTACGTAGCTCTGTATTGTTGTGCAAATTTCAAATTTTATTAATAGTTACCTCAATGTACCATATTGCTGTATCTGTACTTCTACATATAAATAGTTAAATATAGATCGATAATTAACTAGGTTTGAAATTAATCTTTTTTTAAGTAGTATCCTCATAAAACGTAAAAAACAGAAGCAACTGTCAAAATTAATTATCTAATATGAAAATTGTAGCCTTTAAGATATACTACAAATAGGCTTTTAAACAATTAAATTTTAAAATAACAATTACTTGATACCATCTTTATATAAGTTAAAATTGATCTAAACCAAATAGTATAACAAATGATAATAAATAATAAATTCAAACTTCTTGATGAAAACATTTTTCAGCCAATTTTGTTTAAAGTTTCATGTAGACGCATTTCATGAGACAGTGATGATCTTTAATGAGTGAAAATATTTTCATTTAGACGTATCGAATTATTCTTAACTTTATTTATCCAAGTTTTTCGTCTCATGTGTTGAGGAATAATATACATCCATAAGCCGGTCCACTTTGTTTTTAAAACATGGCAGCTTGAGACAGATTAAATATGAGCCCGATCCGTGACTGAAGCTACACCAACTTACACTGTATCCAACATATCGAGTGGAGTCAGTCTCAAATTGTATTCAAAACATTTGGAATTACAAAAGGAAACATTTCGAGCGATAGTTAATTATACAACAAAACTAAATAAGATAATTTAGAGACTAGTGATATGAACGTAGATAGAACATAAAATGATATATCAGATAAACATCACCTTCATATCCGCTTCTCTTTCTGCTTTGCACATTTCTCTCACGCACTCTTCATATTTACCATAAGGAAATTTTGAAAATTCCATTTTGTAACTGCATCTGGAAGCTTGAGATAAAAATACTTTTTAGTCAATGAACTTCAATATTACACTCTATAACTTTGTTTTAATGAAAGTTAGTTGGTTATCCATATCCATGTGGCAGGAATCATATGATTCTTATAAACTCTTTTATAACCACCTTTAAATATATTTATTATCTCTTTATTATTAATAAAGTAGATATAGTTATTTATACATAAACAACCACTTAAGAATTGAAATAAAACAATATTTCGAAGGAAAGACAGAGGATTGAAAACAAAACTAAAAGAAACGAAACCACATTGTTTTACATCTTTAAACTGTATCTGATTAAAAAATTAAACTCGTAGAATAAAAATTACATGCGTCAAACAAACTTTATTTATGTTATAAAAACAAATATTTTAAAAATTAATCTTGTTGTCTTCTTTTTTACCTCTGAACAACGAGTTAATAAAATAAATAAAAAAGTCAGCAAATAGGATCACAGTAAACAGCCCCCAGTGATATAACGATACCTCTGTGGACCAACATTGCCAGAACCCGATTTTCGATACTCATATTGGTTGGAGCACAAATAGCCCATTGTGTATCTTTGTGTTCAACTATGAACAGATATCAGAAATAATCGGTAAGGTTTAACATAAGCACGTGCATCAGATGAAGGCCATACAAACTTGAAGTGAGAAAATAAGTTACATGCTTTATTTTTTTTTAATTTCGCACAAGGCTATTCGAAGGATATCTGCGCTAGCCGTCCCTAATTTAGGAGTTTAACATTAGAGGAAAGGCAGCTAGTCTTCATCACTCGCCGCCAAATCTTGGGCTACTCTTTCACCAACCAATAGTGGGATTGACATTACATGATAACACTCCCTCGGCAGAAAAGGCGAGCATGTTTTTGATGTGGGGGGATGCGAACCCGCGACCCTCGGACTACGAGTCGCACTCCTTAACCCACCAGGCCATGCCGGGCCCTGCTATATTGTAGTAATTATTTCTGTGCAGCGCATGTTATTAATGTGGATTCACATGCAGACAATATGTGAATTGATTACATAAGTTAAAGTAAGGGGCGCTGCAGACGTCATTATAATGGTGCTGTACTGACAACCAGGAGAATTTTACTACAAAAACATCTATTTTATAGCACGCCTCGTATGAGCTGCTGCTTAATCGATGTTTAACACTTAATAATCTTGGATGGGAAAAATAGTGTTAATATTTTTAAATTTTGATGATTACGTTTTCAAGATGTGTAAAACATCGAGACATTCAGAAAGGTGATCTATAAACCTACAATACCAAGCATTGTATTTTCGTAAACTTATCGCTAACACACGAGACCTTGATTCACAGAATTATCTTTTAAAATTTCAAGACCAAAATATGCTAAGACAGAAGATTCATGTCAGTAACACGTTATTTCCAAAATGTTTTGATTTGTTTGTTTATTTAGAATTAATCACAATACTACACAATGTCTTATTTGTAATCAGCCCACCACGGGGATCGAAACACGGTTTTTACCGGTGTGAGTTGGAAGGTATGCCGCTGTTTTAATTGAGAGCGTTTCCAAAATTACACTGAGTTAACGTCATGTGATTAATTATAAAAAAAAACACCTACCCATTCTGCTTTTTGTTTTAAAAGTTCTCCTATGCACACTCTCAGATGATTCACTTTTGCAGAATCGTCTTTAATACCTACATAAAATATGTACTGATGTGAGTTGGTGAGATGAATCATGATATAAACTATTAGAAACACCCGCAGGTATAACTGCTATTTCCTTCGAAAACTAAACATTCAATAATGTTTATCAGCTATGAGAAATATGATTTTATTTAAATTTAATTTTAAAATGAGCTATCATTACTGTATTACATAACAGAGTAAATTTTGTTAAAGCATTTCTTTGCATTCGCAGTTATCGATAAAAGTGTTTTTTTTCTGTTCCAAACTTTTTACTGAAGGAAAACAAATTGTTTGGTTTTTCTTTTAAAGGTTTTCTGTTTGAAACATTCTCCTTTTCGTGATTTTTATTACTTAAGTTTGAAAATCGCCAATTTTTAATGGTTAAATCTGAAACTTTCCAGTTTTTGTTTCCAAATTTTACTGGTTTAATTAGAAACATAATTTTATGCAAATCTCAATTGTTTTTTTATTGCTGAGGTATAAAAATACAACTTAGTACTCATCAAAATAGCTCCAAAAGTGGATGTTCAACCTAGATAGAAGGTATTTGTTAAAATTTTTAAAACCGACACTCACCTCTTCAGATTGACAGAAAATTGCAACGGTCCAAATGCGAAAAGTTCATACTTCTTCTTAACTTTAATAAAATAGCAATGCATATGACAAAACTTTGCTCTGATAATATTTCAATATAGTTTTCAGATTCTTTGTGTCTCTCCTGATCTAATGAAGATATTAATTGAAAACATTTACTTCCATAGAACGATTGCTTTACAATTTATACATTTAAAAACGTTAAAAATGAACTTACTGCAAATCAATTTCCACATCATGTCTATTGTGTTGCCGTTCGTCATGGTAAGGCCTATGACCACGACAAGAACTGTAAACAGAACTTTCATGTTGAATGTTGAGAACTTAGTTCTTTTGATGAATATTTAAAGTCGGAAAACCCACTTTTATATAATTTGTCCAATAGCTGTGAGCAAATAATTTCAACTATATTGTCATTAACCCTAAAATTATCTGAGCTTTGTTGGTATATTTACCTATCATTGCGTAGCTCTTTCCGGATTGGAGAAATTGGATTTGGATTTAACTGACAACGATGTGATTGGATCAAAGAGAGGCGCTTCCTCCAAACAATAAGATCACGTGACTCAAACCTGTTTGCTTCCCTTTTATTCCTTGTAGAAGCTTCACCGGGTTATATTACGTTTACGCATTACAGGCTAGAAAAGTTGTTTGAAGTTACATCCATAAGAAGAAGGTAATACAGGCAACGGTGTAATGTTGGGAAAATGCGTTGCCGTTCATATATATATTTTTTGTCATAGGTAGGATGTTGTTCTCTGATTATTTCGGGAAAACCCGCCTTTACAAACCATTGACTTCATGGAGTTTTGGTCACCCTTAGAACAAAAACAAATAATCATAAACTCTTTCATCCAAGTAATCAAACTATAATGACAGGAAAGATTGAAAATCTGATGTGTGATTCTGTTTATTATGGTTACCAAACAACTCATGGACAGAGTTACAGTTTTCAATTTTCACACTTGTTTAAGAGCTGATTTGGAAACTTCAACAAACAAAATGAACGTTGTTGCTCAGATTTTTCGGTGCGGACAACGAAATTGAAAATAATTCTCCTGGTTTTGTCTATTTTCAAGTTTTCACCATGTTTTCTATGTTTATTTTCCAGTCAGCGACTGAAGTAGATACATAATGATAAAGCATTAAATTTCCATTACTGAAGAACAGTTTGAGTTTTGAATTTTTTTTAAATTTCGCACAAAACTATTCGAGGGCTATCTATGCTAGCCGTCCCTCATTTAGCAGTGTAAGACTATAGGGAAAGCACCTAGTCATCACCACCCACCGCCAACTCCTGGGCTACTCTTTCACCAAAGAACAGTGGGACTGACCGTCACATTATAACGCCCTTAAGGCTGAAAGGGCTGTTTTTTTGGTACTACGGGGATGTGAACCTGCGACCCTCAGATTACGAGTCGCACGATTTAACATGCTTGTCCATGCCGGCCAAACAAGGCACAATCAAGGTCTTCCAAGAAGTTAATTTATAATTTTTTTAGAATTTCTTCGTTAATGTCGTCAAAAATGATATTTTAACTATATTTAACAAATCAGTTAAAGTTAGATATGTAGAGTTTTGAGCGAAAGTAATGGCCGCGTGGGGCATCTCAATGATTGCGAGTTAAGCCCTATTTCATAACACATAATACCCATGAACCATCTCTACCAAAAAAACTACACTTTGAGTCGAATGATTTGATGAAAAATATGACAAACTGATGAACTAATCTCGTTAGAGATATCAGTTTTGTAACGCTTTCAATACCTTCAGTCATTTGAACAAATTAGGACACCCTATGAAAGCCTGTGTATTTTTATAGCATTTTTGGATAAATAGATGTTCAATCTCAATTTTAACAATAATGAGAGATAATAGAAATATAACTAAACAATTGAAACTGATGAAAAGGCTTTTCAAGATCTTCTGTAAATGTAATTCTACAAAATGCATATTTCAAATGAGGAAAAAACTTAGGATATCCAACCCCCTAATAACTAGTGATATCCCTTTGGCTGAAATAACTATAGTGAGACGCTTTTTGTAGCCATTTACCTGTCTGTAAAATCGGTCTAAAGAAAGTTTTCCCCACTCCTCAATGCATAATTCTGTCAGGTGTGAGATGTTTGAGCTCTTTTTTTTGCATGTACCGCCCATTTCACGACATCCCACAGTATCTCGGTGGGATTGAGATTTGGACTTTGAATTGGCCATTCCAGGGATCGCCATTTATTAATTTTCAGCCAGTCCAAAATGGATTTACTGGTATGTTTGGGTCATTGTTGTGTTGCAGGTTTTTGTTTTCCTGCAGTTTTAATTTTCTTACAGATGGTCTCACATGTTCTTTGAACACTCCCTGTTTCACAGTAGAATTCATAGTGGATTGTATGATTGTGAGGTGTCCAGGTCATGCTGCAGCAAAACAGCCCCAAACCATGACACTTTCACTTGCATGCTTCACAGTTGCTATGAGATTCTTTTTCTGAAATGCTGTATTTGGTTAACATTAAACATGTTCTCTGTTTTGGTGTCCAAATAATTCAGTTTTGGACTCATCTGTCCAAAGAAAATTATTCCAGAAGTCCTGGTCTTTGTCTACATTCTATCTAGCAAACGTCAGTTTGGCCATGATGCGTCTGATCAAGGGCAAAGTTTTTTTAACTTGCACATCTTCCATGCACGTTTTTTCTGATTCTAGATGCATGCACTTTCACAACAATAGTAGCGAGAGCCCGTTGTAGGTCCCATAATGAAAGGTCAGAATTTTTGGAGACTTTTTTACCATCTTGCAGTCTGTTTGGACAACCAGACATGGGTATGTTGGCAGTTGTTTTGAAAGCCCTCCGCTTGTTGAATATTTTACGGACAGTAGAATGGGTGATTTCAAAATATTGTGAGATCTTTTTAAATCCCTTACCATACTCATAAGCTGCTACAATTTTCCTTCTGTAGGCCTTAGAGAGCTCATTTTCTCTCACCATGGTGCTCACTCTCACTTGAACAGTCAGGAGCACAGCCAACTAAATGTCTGTGGTTTAAATAGGAAAAGCCTTATTCAAAATGCTGAGGAACGATCTTCTAACCATGTGCACCTGGTGTGATACTTCTGTGTATGAATTGAGCCATTGTAAGTGGGAATAAATGTTGGGGTGTCCTTACTTTTTCCTCACTTAGAATATGTATCTTTGTAGAATTACATTTACAGAATATCTTGAAATTTTTTTTCTTCAGTTTTAATTGTTTTGTTACATTTTAATAATCTCTCAGTATTGTTAAAATTGAGAATAAATATCTGTATATCGAAAAATGTTAAACAATACAGAATCTTTCATCGGTTGTTCTAACTTTTTCACATGACTGTAGTTATCGTGGACAAGTATTGAAACTGAACTATTTGATGATATAGTGTCACTAGAGAAGTAAAGAAATAGATACATAACAGCACAAAACTAGTTTATTTTTGTTTTTTGATGCAAGTTAAACAGAACGCTATCTGGGTACGTTGACCTGAAGGAATCAAATCCCAGGTTTGAGTTTTATAGTTTCGTAAACTTATTGTTTTTATACTTAATAATCACTTTATCTTTATTTGGACTTAATGTTTCTCTGGCGTAAAATACCATCATGTTTATATTAGTGGAAATATTCTTGTATTACAGCTATTGAATTTCGTTTCTGACGTAATAAATAAATAAATTTGTTTCTGTCGGTGTTTCACAGCCAGATTGCATATTTAGACTATTATTGCAGCAGCTGAATGTTCAGAACTTTACATTTAAGCCCTATTGTGAAACTGGGAATTTTAAACCCAAACAAACACAAGTTTTTGTAAATGTAACGTAAAATGAAGTAAAAACTCTGAACTTACTATCATTTCCGTGAAGCAATAGTGTGTTTAACTATTTTAATAAAATTTCTTTGCAATATTTTTCATTTATGCCTTAATATATGTTATGACGTCATTATAGTGAGGAGAAACATTAAAACATCAAATAACCATTTTTAAAGAATGTTTCTTTGATCGAAACTAACTAAATTGATAATAACTTGGATACAAGGATTTAATTATATGATTACAGTGGGACGTCATTATCATTTAATGTCTTTAGCTTGGGTCTAATACAATCAAATTGTAAGTTTCCATATAGAAACCACAATGAGTTTAATTATATTTTTTGTGAATTTCAATGACTACAAGATTTTCACTTGCTTCTACAGTTATAAAAAATTATACAAACTATCATAATACACTTTAGGATCTAAGAAGATGACTCAAGGAAAGCTACAAGTAGAAGTGTTTTTGTTTTGTCGTTAAGTACAAAGCTATAGAAAAGGTTATCTGTTGTCTTTCTACCATGGATATTGAAACTCAGTTTCTAGCGGTATAAGACTGAAGCCATTCAGTTGTGCTTTTGGCAGGCTGAACATAAAGTGTAAAAATTATAAAATTAATGCGGTATATTTAATATTGAGTTAAATTATATTGATATTATTTAATGTGATGCCTTGTAGGACTTAAAACTAGTAAAAATAATAGACGTTTTACAAAGACGATCAATGAAAAAGCGTTACGTGAAACCTTATTGAAATGTAACAGAAAGCTGCGTAATATAATTGTGTACGTAATTTTGATTTGTATATTATGTATTAAATGTATAATTTACAGTTGTCATCGCAAAACGGGAACATATTACAATGACGATGTTAACCTAGTTCCAATAGCAAATCATAAGTTTGTCATAGGTGTCATTGGAGACTAATCATAGCAATAAAAGATACCGTGGTAGCAAAACTCGTGAGTTCCTGAAATACGTTTAGAAAACCTTGGTTAGTTACTGTGAATCAGGTATGGCCAGGTGGCACAGGCAGCCGACTTATAATCTAAAGGTTGCAGTGTGGAATCCCCATCACACAAAACGTACTCGCCTTCTAAGCAGTGGGGACGATCCCAGTAGTCGTTGATAAGAGAGTAGCCCAAGAGGTAGGGGCGGCTGATGATGATTAGCTAACTTTTCTTTCATCTTATTCTTACACTTCTAAATTATGGACGGCTAGTACAGACAGCCCTTTGTAGTTTTTTAAATTAAAAAAACAAATTTTTATTAGAATTTATTGTCTCATCATGGAGACAAACAAATTCTGGAAGACAAGATAAATAAAAGAGTCATTTGATATTTACACCATTAAAACTTCACTAAACGGAGATTCTGCATAATTGGTAAGTGACCTGTAGCTGTCATTGGTTGAATATTCAGGAAGTCTCTCCTCCAATTATTTCTCATGAAAAGCAATCTAAATTATGAAAGTCGTTTTATTAACAACAAGGAATAAAGCAGTTACCAATTGAATTTAATAAGAAATTAAAACATATAAGGTTTCAAGATATTCATTGATGTAAAAAAAAATTCCATAAATAAATATAATCGTATAATAAATGGTAAAATAAAAATATAAGTTACGTATTTTTGCACACAAATGACAGTCACTTTTACAGGATTTGGATAAGGTCCACAGATTCTCTTGTTCTTGAGAGGAGTCCATAAAATCAAACACACTGATCTCCAAATAGGAATTTACTTGTAAGTCTTCAGGTAGAAGCTGTACTAAGTGTACCTCAATTCTGTGGTAAATGTGTTCTCTTTATCAAACTGATGATGTCACCTCGAGATCGTTGTTCTCTTAAAGTACTAGACTACTGGAACTAACACCCAGACATTATTTAGCCAGCCATAAAAACATATAAAATCTATAATTTTAAGGTAGATATCCATTATCACTACAACTTTCCTTGTGGTTTAGTTAATGTTTAGACTACAGAGAACAAGAAAACAAAGCATAGAAACTAGATGTATGATTTTATAAAAATCTATACCATAGAAATAAGTAACAAAACCCATGACATGTCAGTGTATCAAAAAACATTTAATTCTTTTCGCTTATAACTTCTCATTTTAAATTTCAAATTGATATATATCTGAACAATATATACATATATCTACTTTTGTTAAATGTAGAAAACAATTCCGTTAATATTTCTAAGACATATGTTGACATGAATAAAAAATATATTTTAATAAAAAAATTCTTTGAAAACTGGTAATATTTTCTCCCAAGTCAACCATTTTTTGCAATTATTTTAAATTAAACACAAAGCTAAACAATAGCCCATCTGAGCTCTGCTCAATACAGGTACTGAAATCAGGATTTTAACAGTGTGAATTCCCTGACATGCGGTCATTGGATGCTTACCTCTTGAGACGGAATAGGAAAAATTTCAAATTGTCCCTGTGGCAAACAACACTGTACAACAATTTGTTTTTTACATTTTTTTGTTTCCAGGCAGAACGTGTTACATTCAAATTGCTTATGCCTAAAGTCAAACAAAATACCTATTTTTTCTTCTGAATTTCCTTTTGTGATCTACGACATTATAATAAAAACAAAATTGGATAAATATTTGGAAACTGATGAGTGAAAGTGATTTACTTTACAGTCGCAAATCTTGAAAAACAAATCACTTCTAATCATTTTTGTTCATTTTTATATAGCTTTAGTATAAAAACATATAAATCTTGAATCCCACGCTGTTTTATTGAGACCTAATGTAAATTAAAATGGGAAAGTTTGCCCGATTTTACTTTCAAAATAGATTAATGTCTAAATTTCATTTTCACGTAACAAAAGTAAAGTTTGAAGGGTCATTTTCTGTATATTTACAACATGAGCAATAACGAATAGCACATACTATCCAGGAACAAAATTTATTGCAGTGAGTAAAGTTATAGAAGCTTAAGGTAAAGAGGATGTGATGGCATGAAAAAGAGAGATGGGGTATTTTTGAAACAAGGTGAACAACACCAGATACAAAGTCTTTTCAAAGAGTATTGTAATCTGAAATTGGATATCAAATAAGGGGAAGTGAGAAGTGAAGAGAGCAAAACTGTAATTTAAAGATTCACCAGTAACGTATATTTTTAACTGTTTATTGTACAGGCTCCACATCTCGAAATTTTAAGAGCTTTCGTGTGCGTAAGAATCAACACTGTATAAGATATGTATAAAATACTAGTGACCAACAGTATCGTCGAGAGCTTTGGAGAAGATTAGTCGCGACACAGGAGAGAAAGCTGAAGGGCATGAAGCTAGCCTGGAGAGACGTCGTTAGATTAACCAAAGCGTAAAAAATATCAATTCAGAATTAATTTGCTTGGCGTGGACATAGGTAGTCGATAAAATATTTAGTAGTAGACTGGATATGAGACTCAGTGTTGTCGATAAGTTCGTAAAACTTGTATATAAATCATCATTTGTGATAACTATTAGTGTAACTTTTATAATTTCTATTGTTTTATCTTTGTAAATTCAAATATGTTTGCATTAAAAATAAAAAATAAATGTTTTTGTGAAACTCATTTGCAAGTAACATAAATTTCATACTTGTTAACATTTAATTAACTGGTAAGCTGAAGTTAAAATTCCGGGTATTTTCGTTTTATATATTAAATCCTGTGACGTCAGTAAATAACCTGTCCTGAAAAGGCGTGCGCGCCATGTGCAATGCCATCTATTACCGCCCAGGGAATAAGTCTGGTGGTCGCATAAATTTCAATAACGCTCTCGTAATTTTGTCCAAATCAAAGGATGTGACGAACCATCAGTTGCTTGAAAATTGATGGTGTACCTTAGTAAATTTACCGTTAGGTTCCGACGACTTCCCGCTGTGTTACCTGAAAGCTTCTCGTCCAAAAACAAACTTTCAAACTTCATCAATATAAAGGTTGAATAAGTATTTGACACTTCTTTATTGTGTTGTTAAAAACCTGTCATTTGTTATTCTAAGTTCAGCAGATTACCACATGGAGAAAAATTAGAGAAGAGAAATCAGATGTAACAAGTACACCTGTAAATGTTTATTTTATTTTAACAAAACGAATTTTTTACTGTTTGGCTCTTTGATATTTTGCTATAATATTAACCTCTGGCAGATTAGTACTTTTACTAAATGTGTTCAAGCGAGCGATATTTTTTCTCCACGATATATATTTTTTTTGTTTTTTACAGGAAAGTAATACAGATCTCTCACTACGTTTGTCAAAAATAAATGTTTAAGAACAAGAGATAAACTCGGTTTTTTTATTTATTTTTGATCCTTTACCTAATTTAACCATATTTTATGTTTCAAAAATCTTAGTGGTCAGACATAACTGTGAAAATTCATTAAATTCCATTGGTTTATTATTACATTTTCTTTCAACAATAAACATTAAAAAGTATTTTAAACTTCTCACATTTTAACTGTCAACTTAATATCAGAATGCATTAGGTTACTTTATAAAATTAACTGTAAACAAATTAAAGAATTAAAATTTTGTATATAATTTATCTTAATAATCTGATCATAAATCAAAAATGCTTTACGTTTATGAAATCATTATTACGACAATGACTTATGTCGCCCGTGGTTCTGTCAGACACTTCAATTTTTTTTTCTCTGAGAGCCTTATGGATTTCTCTGTGAGAAAAGCAACTGTGAATTATCGTGGAATAATGGTGATATTTTAATATTCCATCATGGTATCTATAGCTTAATAAAAAGATAAAATATCTTTATAGCTAAGATATAGAATTAATCTAGAATATTGCAAACCTTCTTTCGCATCGGTTACTCACCATTAGTTAAATATGGCTTATTGAAATATGTAACTCCTTCCTTTGTATGAGGAATTTTGTAATTTGAAAAAGCGTGGTTTTAAAAGGACCACTATAAGTGGTTTATAGAATGATTTCGTTTGATCCTTGACTTGCTATTTATTCTCATACATTTTATCAATGTATTTCAGGTGACAGTAGCTACTTTTTATAGTGTTTAATAACGTGTGTATTTTTCGTTAATTTTAAGTTTTACCACTTTATAGAAGAAATGTCATTACTTCATTATCATCATTGTTACCAGATTAGTATGTTGCACTTTGAGTCATACATTTCAACTGCTGATAAACTTTCAACACCACAAAGGTTGTATTTTATACGTTATAAATTATAACCTTATGGTTCAGGAACTTAATAAGTAGCTCGCGGATTCGTGTCCTTTTAACAAACATCTCATCCTTTCAGCTGTAGAAATGTTAAAATGTGATGTTTAATCCCAGTATTCGTGAAAAAGTATAACACACGATTCGGCGGTTCATAGCATTAACTTGCTAAATTTTCCCTTGTCTCTCACATTACTAATTACGTTCGGTTATAGCAGATAATCCTCGAGTAACTATGTGAAAAATTCCTCAAAAAAACAACAACAATATACATATACACCTTACAATTGAAATTAAATATTTCTTTATTTGTAATCTAGTATAAAAACACATATTGGCGATTGATTGTTTTTTATCGCAGTAACACAAGTTGTTTTACTATAGACACATATGTTTCATTATCCAGAGGAAAGAAGTGGATTTGTTGTTCCTTGTTTTATGGCTAATACCAAACACTAATGCTTTTTAATTAAAAAATGAAAATATATTTGTATACCAGGATGATAAAATTATTTCCAACTTCTTATAGAATCTGATATAAAAGATCTGTTTTCTAGAACCACAATTGAAAATCCTACAAAATAATTTAATACAAATTCAACAGTGTAATTCTTTTATCAAAATTATATTTCGAAGAAAAAAATTGAGAGTTAAACGTATTTTAAGCGCCCCAGTGGCTCAACGGCATGTCTACGGACTTATACGCTACAATCTGGGTTTCGATACCCGTGGTGGGTAGAACACAGATAGCCCATTGTGTAGCTTTGTGCTTCATTCAAAACAACAAAAAAACAACAACAACGTATTTTAAAAATAAGGAAACCACAACAGGTAATTCAATTATAGGTAATATATAGATGCTTATCCTCCTCAATTCTTTAGTGATCCGTGAAAGCTGCACAATGTAAATAACATGAAAATAATTTAAAAGGTATGTCAATTTTCTAAGAAAGGAATTAGTAACATATCATTTAATATATTACTGTTATGTATATGTGTAAATATTTTGTAAACGACATGTCGTATTGTGTTTGAATTTTCATTTGTATTATTCATTTTTCCATATTGATATTATTGTTTAGAAGTTTAAACTAATATTTTGTTATTCATTTCGGGTAACATTTTAGAACTTTCTCGAATAAAGTAGGCCAATCACATGTTTGTAAATGAGTGCTGGTGACTTCCTGTCTAGATGTGTAGTCTCGTGCAAGAACGGATATGCGTGGATAGCTCTGGAGTTGTATGGAAATTGCGAGATTGTTCGAGAAATAGGCCTATCGTTATAAAAGACGGTGACGAGAGATAGATTCAGTCATCAGTTTTATTCGAGGGAGAGAGATTCAGTCATTAGTTTTATTCGAAGACAAAGAGTGAGAATCAGACACCAGTTTCATTTCAAAAGGAGAGAGTTAGTTATTTGAGAAAGATTAAGTGTTTGCTGTGAATATTCAACTTGGATTTGTGATTGAAATTAGATCTACGGAAGCCGTGATTTTACTTCGTCAATCTCTACGATACTTCTGAATTACTGCTTGTGCTGAGAGTCGGCGAATTTATTGAACTGTGAACTGTTTCGGAATCTCTTCGTGGGACCAAATTCACACCCTAGACTGGAATTTGAGACTTTCATTTTAGATCATTACATTAGATACAGGCCAGTACCGTTTTGTGTTGTGATTAATTTTGAAGTTTAAAACTAATATTATTTTGTTTTGTAATTAATTTCGAATGTTGTAACTTAATATCTGTCACTGTTATCATATAATTTATGTTATATCTGTTATATTTGTTAGTAGTTTAGTATAATAAATTATATTATGTTTTCAAGGTATGAATGTAGTATCTTAGTGGTCACCCAAAATAGATTAGTATTTGATATTATACACCATAACTATCATTGAATTTAAAATTTTAATCAAATACATTTTATGCTTTTACAAATTACAATCCCGAAATATCTCACATAACATTAAGTTTTACTTATTTAATTTACAGAAAGTTCAGAAATGTATCAATAAGAAGATTGTTCAAGCTAACGTGGATCCAAAATCTGCATTCAATAAATTGATTAATAACTGTTTGTGTAACTCTGCTGTTACAAATCTGAAAGGTAATGGAACTTAAGATGAGCATGGCAATCAGCTTCAGAGAGTGCAATAGATATATTGCACGGAAATGTTTAGTGGCTATTTAACTCTTGAATGGCTAGGTGAAATGGGGTATGTGTTTGTTAGAGTGCAAGAGCAAAAAAATAGTTCTTGATCGACACAGGAGTAATCATAATATTGGTAGATTTTACAACACGTCAAACGCTCTAAGTAAAGCAACCACTCTGGTTAGTTTATTCGAATATAACAAAGAGAGGAACGTGAGCAAGCTTTCCAGTAGATATTTTGATTACAGCGGCATGTAGAATAATTATTAAACTCTATTTTTATCTTACTTTACATTGGATAAAACTGATGAATCACATAGGATAAGAATGCTGCTTCACATTACCATAACCACTATACCAGAGCAGGTACTGTAAGCCAGCATATAACAATCGCACATAAATTTTACAAAGTTTGATTTGTGAGGTATGTGATCAAATATTCTAATCTCCAATGCGTGCTTTACTGGACTGTCCAATGCTGATGTACCCAAGATAGGACCATGCATTCTTGTTAGATACGAATACATGAAATGGAGTCATGTTATTACAGTTATAAGATAGATTAATACGCATCATCATGTATGCTAGCTTTGTGATAATGGCTTATGAATGCAAGATGAAGTTTATCTAGCCTAGCTAGGGTACTATAAGTTGATGCTACCCTATGATAGTGATATTTTAAGATATTTTAGTCAATATTCTGATTCTGGTGTAAATAAAGCATTGCGTACCCTGTCCAAAAAAACCGGTAAACTCCAAAACAGTGGAATTGGACTTCAGGTTAAGTTAATAGATTTGAATAAACGTCGTAAACTTCCAGAAACTGAGAGGAGTCACCAATATATATTTGTAACTTTTAGCTACTTCAAAGAGTGAACTGAGGCTTCTGCATTTGCCAGCAGAATAATGCATTCTAACACTGAGCTTTAGTGCAAGACCTGTTTATTTATTTGTCTAATTTCACACAAATTTGCTTGAAGATTATGCTGAACTACTTTATCCTAAATAACTTTGTTTGAGAACAATCAGGAAAAACTGCTGAATGATAAAAAAGGTTGTAATGGACATGATGTACCTGTGTAAAGATTGGGCCTAGTTTAAGCGTATAATACCAGCATGGATACAGTTAGAACTTGACTGAATTGTTTACCCCCACATATGCCGACAGGTTGATCTCTTGATGTACAGGTTACAGTGGAAGCAAGATGCTTGAAGAGCATATCAGTATTTTACCCCTATAAATCACTGATGAACCCTAAACATTGGATTGACCAGGAGATTTTATGTGACAACAATAAGTCAAAGAAAGGCAGGATGTAATCTCAAACTCTACTTACTCGTCAAATATAGGAAAATAACTATATGATTCTCAGAGCATGGAAGATGAGAAACTTCCAGTTGATGATCAAAATCAGTGATGTTGATCTTATTAATGTAGGTGGAACTCACCAAAACCAGTACTAGGAAAACTGCTGAGTTGCTCGTTCAAAGAAAGAAATGTGTTTTTTTTTTATTTTCAAAGTTACTAGGTGGAACGATAAGATACAATTCATACACACTGTTGTGTTGTTAACATTCAGTTACTTACTTTGAACACAGCTGAAAGGAATACATCAACAGGTTGTGCAACTGAAGATGGAACCTAAAAATTAGAAATCTAGTTAAATGAAGTTTGCACCTTATAATATCCACTACATTTTTATCATTTTTTATTTATTTTTCACTTTTTTATATTTATCTTTTCTTATTCTTATTTTAACTTGTGAGAGTCGTCACTTTCCCCCAAATGCCTGCAGGCAGTGAAGGATTGTGGGCTTTAGCACCCACATCTCGCTCTCCTAATTTCTAATTTTCTAATGTCAGACAAGCTAAGATATTTTTGGGATAAGTAGCTTCATTTGTGGTGACAAAAGAGAGAGCTACATATAACATCATCAATGAATTTCATTGAGATGTATTCAGTATCGTTGTACAGTTGCCATATATTTGATTTTTTTGTTATTGAACAGTTTCTGCTTACATTGATATTTCTAACATATGTTTAATTCTGAGTGTTAATTTTATGTAAAATTAAATCATTTTATCTCACGCCCATAGGATTTAATTTTAACACTGGTTAAAGATGAAAGAAATATTCGAAGATATAGAAAAACTTTTGGCAGGTGAAACACTATTGAATAAATTGTGAAATAATTGGTTTGTACTTAATACATGATCGATTATTTTCTAAATATCATGTTTAAATAAGAAATCATCATTCCATATCTTCCATTTTTAATAACGCTAGATGTTTGTTTTAATGTTTTAATTTTTCTGGCAAGATACGTAATTTTAGTTTGATATTCAAATACAGTTTTGTGTTCTGTTCCAAAACTTCTGTATAACGTTTGACGCATAGAGCACGTGTATATCTAATGTAGAAATACCTTAATCCTCTTTTTAGTTCAGAACTTTCCAAACAACTGGTTTTACGAGTCAGTGTGCCACTTGTTGCCTTAATATAATAACAGTTTACTTGAATTTCAAATCCATAGCTCTATATTCAGGAAAGTATGAAATGCAGGTGTTTGTGTGGCTTACGTATAGAAACGCTATTCTATGAATAAATTTTGTTAATTAACAGTCACATATGATGTTTGTTTCCAATATTTCATTTTGGTTCGTTTTTTGTGTAAGCTTCTGAAGCTGTGAAAGTAAAATCTTTTGACAGATTAAGTTACGACAAATTAAACAACATACTAAGCGTAAAATTTGATTATTTCGGTTAATACAAATCATGGTTTGTTCTGGTTGCACACAAAACCCCCTCTTGCTCTGGATCATATGGAAGCTCAGCAGTATTCGAATTGTACCATTGATACCAATTCGCTTTATACTCTGCTAGCCCTAGAATAGTTTCACACTACTTCACACCCTTTTCTCTCCGATATTTAAAACCGATTGGCCAATTTCTCTTTAAGTATGCTTTTATCAAGTTCCACTGGAAACCAGCCGTGTTGGAACTTTGGATAACAATCTCGTTCACACCGAAATTAAGTCTATCTACACTAGCACTGTCATTGCTGTGTACTGTGACTGTTCCATATATGGATTATTTTCCCGTATTCAAGACTCAGCTCCGTGCCAGTGTGCAGTTGACTTGAAGTGAGCAACGTGAAAATAATCTTTTCCAGATAAAAGCCACTTTTAAACTTTACCCGTTTTTTCCCGAAAAGATCAGGAAGAGGAATTTGTCCTAGCTTGATTACGCATTGGCCACAATTTTTTAATCGTCGTTTTCTTTTCTCTAGGAGTTACGCACCAATATGTAGTTTGTGTAGTCATAACAGAATAGTGCACATTAAACTATCATGCCGTCGTTACGATTCTCAACAACAGCACCATTTTAGACATGTTTTGTCCCAACGTTTACCTTTGACACTGGATTGTGTTATTGGTGATGGTGACACTGTCCACCCTACAAATGTTTTTAGTTTTGAAAGGCCATTGGCCTTTTTAACGCTACATACATTTTCTATTCAAAGATTAGGCTTCGTTTTGTTGTAACATGATTCCTTTTTACGATTGTTAATTTTACTTAACTTTTAATTATTTATCGGTTTGTAGGCAAAGGTAGCCTAGTTGCCTTGCTCCAATCAACCTAACCTGTAACTGCAACGTTATTTACAATCCTGTACACGTTTACACTCTCATCTCAAAGACATGTATCCGGTAATTTCAAAACTCTCTCTTTTCTAATTCGAAACGTTTTTAACTGCATTTATAAATTGAAATTTTTGATTGGAATTCAGTAGAAAAACTAGAATGTTACGTTTTATTTGTAATATTGATGCTGGGCCTCGCATGGCCAAGCGCGTTAAGGTGTGCGTGCAACTTGTAATCTAAGGGTTACGGGTTCGCGCCCGTGTCCCGCCAAACATGCTCGCACCTTTCAGTCTTGGGAATGTTATAACATGACGGTCAATTCCCACTATTTGTTGGTAAAAGAGTAGCCCAAGAGTTGGCGGTGGGTGGTGATGACTAGATGATTCCCTCTAGTCTTACACTGCTAATTTAGGGACGGCTAGCATAGATAGGCCTGTAGTTGTTTTGTGCGAAATTTCAAAACAAACAAACAAGTAATGGTGCTTTCAGAAAAAAGCGTTGCACTTTCCGTATATCATGTTTTGTACAAACAATTTATATTTAAACCATATTAAATATCTTTTTGAAACTGTTCACACAATTTGAGCTGTAATGTGACCTATCATCTTACTGTAACGCCCTCTTTTTCCTGTTCCAGTTTACTTTTTCTTCCTTAACTTGAAGATGACCTAAGAAGATCAAAATGTTATTCTCTGCTTTTATTTTAGAAAAGTGTTAATACCCATCCTTGCCGTTTTGAAGATGGATATTTAATCGTAGTTGGCATTAATATTGTATGTTATTGAAAATCCACTCAATAGAAAACAAAATTACTCTTTTGTAACTAAATATCTTATCAAGAAAATGAATTATTAAATGTTAAATGAAACCAACCATACTATTTTCTGCATCAGTTGAAATCAAATTACCACCTATAACAAAATGTGTAAGATAAGTTAATTGGTGACACTTATTACTACTCTGCTGCATCATGTTATGCTTCAGAACTACTATTATTTTCCAATAGTTGTTAAATTTATCATTGTATATGTACTTGTTTTGATTAATGTTTAAAAGGAATGTTAATAGATATTACCTCATAGATACAACCACAAGTCAGGTTTCAAAACGAAGTAACACGCAACTATAAATCATTCTCTCATGCTTCAATATTTGTAAATAATTTGCTTGTCATTTGACCTCTGAACCATCCATTTTTACAGTGATATGTCAGAAGACTTATACGGCTAAAACCCGTGTTTAAATACCTGTGACGTAAATAATACAAATACCATTTCTCTAGTTCTGTTTTTTAATAAAAAAGAACAACTGGACCTCTGAGTCTCTTTATATACTTCATCTTTTTGTATTTTATTTCTAAGTAAAGTACATATTAACCAGTAATAAATTCAAAGTTATTTTTACTTAGCTTAGCTGAAAGTTACGTACTAGTTTATAATAAAACGCTCTGAATTCAAAACGATATAACTAAAGTAAAGATTAAAAACACACGCCGTATGTGACTGTTAATGTGAATAGGGTACGCCATACATTATTTACACCCGTTTCAAACATCTTGACTCGAATGAGTTATATAATGTTGCTAATCATTATATAAACATCCATTCACAGCGATATACTTCATATTCTACCTGACCCACCACTTTCTGGCACAGCTATTTCCTTACTGACACATTACATGTTCAACATTACAGCAGTACAAGTGAAAAGAGCTTAACTCTTGTTATCTCTAAAAAACAAAGAAGACATTTAAAACAAATTTAATGAATTCCCTGAGCAAGTTATACATGCAAATTTCACATACTAGAATAAATAACTACCGTATTTTTCTGGTTATAAGACGCATCACTATTTTCAAAACTATCTTTACGGAAATAAATGTTTTTCAGTTATCACTATTTATTTGTTAAGCATCAGCATAATCTTTTATTATTCTTTAGAATACCTCAAAAGTGGTGTCCTTAATAAAATAAAATATGGTTGTTTCATACTTTTACATCAAAACATTGTTCATTTATTGTGAAAAGTTCCCAAATCTTCTTTTCTATCACTGAATTCACTGAAAACGAGCTCTGAAAGTTCACTCTAGACCAACAGTCATATTGGTGTGTGTACTCGTGTTAGCTTTCCATAAACAATTACTGTCAATTTCCACATTTATATGTTTTTATTGCCTTATTTATGGATATGACTCTTCTACAGAAATTTCTCATGATGACCTATTTTCTTTAGCCTATGAAAGAAAACAAGCACAGAGAAGTGAAGAGGTTGATCGCGCTTGTCACTAGTCCTTGTTGTACAAGATGCGTAATTCTCATTGATAAAATTTATTAATTTCGGTGCATAGCATGAAGGGGATTTTGGTACTCCTTATTTGGAAAAAAAGCGTCTTATTCACCGAAAAATACGGTAATTTAAAAACCATATTATATGGAAGTATATTTGTTTGTTTGTTTAAAATTATATACAAAGTTATAGAATGGGCTATGCGTGCTCCACCTACCGCGAATGACTAAACCCACTTTTTAGCGATGTGAGTTCGCACACATACCATTCTGCCTGTGGGAAACATTGACATATGTTAGTGATGTCGAGAAACCCACTTGTTGAGAACTTTTATATGCAAAAACGGCTGTTCTGGGCCCAGAAAACACTTCAAATAGAAGAGCGAACAACGTTTCGACCTTCTTCGGTCATCGTCAGGTTCACAGGTGCATATAAAAATTGACATATGTTGTTTGAAAATATTTTATACCTTTATATATCACAAAACTCAAGGTTAATTATATTTCACGTTGCAACATATGTTTAAGTTTTTAACCGTAAATTCAACAACACAAATTTGTCAACACAACCATTTTCCAGAAGTGACATGTATATTTAAAACCTTAGTGTGTAAAAAGAGTTTAAATTGATTTGACCTTGCAGATATAACTAATGTTTATAATGTGCTTACCACAAAATTCTATTTCAAGTCATGTTATAAAATATTTGGATTCATAGTTTCAAATCGTAATAACACCAGAAATGTATTAGCTATAAGCATTATCGATTTTTGAGTAAATTTTAATTTTTACAAATTCAGACCAAAAGCCTAAATATCTACAAATATAAATAAAAAGAATATTATGTCAGAGAACAGGTTAAGTTCAAATGAAAATCGCACACATACCACATATGAGACTGGAAAACGTTAAGCCAGTTTCAGATCTATTGTTTGAAATTGTTTGTCACTAGAGGCACGATATATACTATTTTTTGATCACAAACAGTTTTACTCAGCACAAAACATATTGTATGTGTGACAGCCAGAATAATGTTAAAAGAACCTATTGGTTTATTGCAAGCTATGTCAACAGTACGATCTGTAATAAGCGTTGTTCTGGTATCAAAACTGTCTTCAGAACTTCAACAGACTAATGAGTTAAAGAGTGTAACTTTATCGAATCTGGTTTAAGGAGTTTTGTTGCCCTTCAGTTTACAATACTCTGTGCCTTAAAGATAACTTGTACCTGCAGCATGAAATACACTATTATTTCTGTGATTTTGTCCGATAATGGATAGACTGGAGTTACTATTAATTTAATCATTATACTGTATGAAAAGTCATTTTTTTGCTATTTAATTGTATTTTGTTCTTGTTCCCTGACTGAGACAACTGTATCAGCTTTAACCTGTAAAGGCCTACAAACTGAAAGAGCCAGAGGAGTTTACACTGTTTAAACTTCCTCATGTTATTTTTCTCTTCATCTAGCAACTGTTTTTATGAAGAGAAATTCCAAGCATCTTCAGTATATCAAGAGCAACAATAATTATTTTTGATGTACAGATGTTGACAACATTATATTAAAATTA
This sequence comes from Carcinoscorpius rotundicauda, assembly GCA_011833715.1. NCBI lineage: Eukaryota > Metazoa > Arthropoda > Merostomata > Xiphosura > Limulidae > Carcinoscorpius > Carcinoscorpius rotundicauda. The sequence goes on along the minus strand of CM022397.1, from coordinate 46,669,629 downwards.
TTGCACAGATTCTTCAGAGTGATGCATAGTGGAAGAATTTCAATTACATTGCATTTGAATACAAAGATTGCTCTTTGTTATTTTATGTGATATTACCTGCTACATGTGGACAGCTCTTGCTGCTCTGTTCTATCTTAATGTTGCAAGATGTCATCATTTCTTCTAACACAAAATTAAAATAATGTGGTCACATGAATGTATCTAGTAAAACTCTTCATTACCAGAAAAATGATACTTAAATTATAAGTTGTTCAGTTTAAAAAGCTTAACAAACAACCTCCTCCTTTATTTGGTAGCTCTATACAACAAGGTTATAGACTTACTAAGTTTAAATATTAATATAAATGTGCAGTTTATCTTTATAAAATTCATGCCTATACACACACTTAAGTGAATAAATAGTTTCTAACCAAATCTCATTCTTATGTTATATACTTTGGAACTAGTAGATGGCAGCATAATATAAGCATCACCCAACTTTGGTATCCATACTTCTTTGTATCAATTATGGCTCATCCACATGAAAGAAAAAATAACTGTATTAAGACAGACACATTAATTAGGTAAGATTTATATGTTAACAGTGTTTGTCTATGGAATACGTCTGTTCTAAGATGCTGCAGAGTGTGCATACAGTGCTGGCCCTAAAACAAAACAATTTTACACAAATACATGCTAAATTACCTAAACTAACTGTATGAATGCATTGATTACCAATTATAAAAATAGTGCATTTCTTTCTTTTTAGTAATTAATTAATAGGTCGTTTATATGCAATATATATCGTATGAAGTTTAAACTTAATTCAACAATTATGTTAAGTTGTTAATTTCCGAATTAAATATAAAGTCTAAAGATGGAAATCGTGTGAAGGAAAATTTTCTAAGTATTATGATCACATTTAAAATAAAATTCGTCAGTAAGCTAGGACGAAAACCACTACTTGAAAGATTTTAAAGTATTTTTGTGGAGTTTTAAGAAAACTATAATGTTAAAATTTATTTAAAGTGAAGTATTATTCGAAAGAACTTTCTAATACTTGGCATATTTTAAACTTATAAATTACTTAAACCATCATATTTATTTCCACCTACCACACCTCTTTCTGTATTTACTGCTCAAAATGTATCCTATAATTTATATCCAGTATGATTCCCACTTTATCACGAACTATTTGGCTTCTATGTTAGTATCTGTGTTTATAAGAAGTTTATGTGATTTGCAACATTCACTTTGGTATTTGTTATTGATGCAGTTTCTTTCAGTATCTGCTACATACAGTGCATTCATTAACGTCTGCTATTTTTCACACATGCTTTTCTTTCTGATCTTTATTGTTTCTGATAGTTTGCAGTCTTTCATACCCTTTTGTACTTTCCTTAATATCCACTACTTATTGTTTCCATTGATATCCAATATTTAGAACACAGTTTTTAGCAACTCGACTTATCACGTCTTTTTTAGATTCAAGTGTATTTATATTAGTATGAACTATTTTCAATTTTAATACTATTCAACAAGACAGGTTTTTAAGTCTTGTTTACTTTGGTTAGGTAATAGACAAAAATATAAAGTTTAATACAGTGATTAAATGAACATTTCAATAATTTAAATACTTATTATGGTGAGCACACATGCTTTTCTAGTTAATATTTTTAAGGATCAAAAATAAATTTTTATCTCTGGCTTTTTGAGTCTGTTAAATGGTATATACACTTTACTTTTAAAAGGAGCCTGATGACTTTATTAGATTTGCTGGCCAAAGCTGTTTCGATGAACCTTACATAGGCAAAAGTACAGGCTACAGCAGAAGGAATGGTCAATCAAAAAATGCATTCGGATTTTTTTGTCATAGATTTTCTCTAGCTCAGACAGAATAAGCATTAAGAATTTAATTCTGAAATAAATGCTGACAATTTAACAGCTATTGATAAAAACTAACTTTTACTTTGTTGAGTTCCTACATTATGAAGCAAAACTAAAATTATATTTGTGCATATCCACCAGGTATCTGTCACAATCAGCAAAAATTTTCAGGATGCAAATCTTTTCACAAAAATTCTTGTGCAGGAAATTACTATTTAATTAAAAACATTTTTTCTGGCTTTTTCACGTTCTTTTTTTTTCCTCAATATCGCGTTAATTTAGTAGTGTAAGACTAGAGGAAAGGGTTACTCTTTTACCAACGAATAATGGGATTAACTGTCACATTAGAATACCCTCAGGCCTGAAAGGGCGAGCATGTTTGGTGCGACAGGGATTCGAACCCGTGACCCTCAGATTATGAGTCGAACGCCTTAACCAACCTGGCCATGCCAGGGCCTACTCAGGTTCTAATCCCAGTTGTAGATAGATAAAATAGGTGAAATATAGTTTTCCGTCTGCGTTACGCAGGTTTCGACATAGGGAGGGCCTTTTATAAGAGAAATCAAAGAAATCTTGTTATAATGCTGCAAAATTTTGATATTTCTGGCTTGCACAGGTGACTGCAAAATTAGGACTTACATTGCTGTGCTGATACATTGTCTATCAGTCTTAACTTCCATTTGCCAGTCTCACTGAAGAAATAAAGAATAGCAATAAATACTGAAGTTTAAATTAAAAGAGTGAGATATGGGTGCTGAACCCACAACATCCTGCATCCATATCACCTTTCACTGCCTGCAGACAGTTGTTGGAAAGTGATTGCTCTCCAAACTAAAATTAATTGGAATAAAAATAAGATAAAGGAAAATAAGGAATTAAAGTACTACCTTTGGGTGGTAGATAAGTTGAAAACTTACCTCTTTCAGTTAGCATTCCAGCCCCCCAATATGACAGAAATGTACTAACTGATAGCACAGTAGACAAACTGAGCTCTTATGAAGTATCACATCCACTTATTTAAATAACTTAATATATCTCCAAACCACTACCAATATATTTCTCCTATTGTAACTCTCATGCTCTAAACAAGCTTTTATATGCGGCAAGGTGTACATCCACATCAAGAAGTGCCAAGTTATTAAATAACCTTAAAAAACTAAAAGCACTTATTACAAATTTTAAGTAAAAGTTCCCTACTTTTTATTTATTTGTATTTATTTAATACATTCTTATTATTGCTAAAAAGAGTTTAATAATTTTATATAAAGTTTCATTAATAAATTCCATTGACTATTAATTTTCATATTTGTATTGCAACATTACCGATAAAATTTACAATATCTAATAAGGAAATTTAACTATGTTTTAAGCTAATTTGTGTGGATATAAAAGTCATGCTTTTTAATTATAAGTACAAAATACCAAATAGTAAATTACATGGATTTTAAATTTTTAGGGGTTCAGTATTTTGTTTGAGGACTTATAAAATTAAAATCGAGTTGAGATGCTCATGTTGGACATAGCACAAAGAGCTAATTCTGTAGTTTTATACAGCAAATAAAATATTTGACATTCTGTCATTCGTATTTCTAAATTTAAGGTGGTTATATCTTTCACTTGGATGTTTATTTTATTTGTATCATGAGCCTAAAGGATTCTCTAAGATTGATCATAGAAATTTACCAAACAGAACAATAAAATCTGTCACGAGATTTAGAATGTTCTAAGGTTACCTAACATTGTTGTTGTTTATATTTCAATATTAAAAATGAGATTGTATGAACTTGAAATTCATTGTCAATGTTTTATTTTAAATAATCGGAGTAAATTTTATTGTTTGCTGTCAATTTAGAATAGCACTTAAAATTTTGATCTTTTAATGGTGATGTTTATTTCCATATTATTTTTAAACTGCTTCAAACAGTTAAGAGATAATCTGAGTTTTCCGTTTTCTAACTGATAAAAACTAAGGAAGGCACAATGTCAACTTTTAATGAAAACAAATGTCATCTTGCTCGTCTTGTGATTTGATATCACACATATGTGGCACTGAAATTGATATCCAAAGATACTCTTTGGTACTAAAGATTGCCAGATCAATAACTGACTTAGAAACTTTTATCAGCAAAACTAATGAAAGTCTTTAATCTATATATGTCGTAATAAATTAAATGAATAATTGAGGTGCTATGAAAATGTAACCATCCCCTCCAATAAACTAATTCCACTTCAGCAATGAGATTGAAGGTGAAGCATGTATTCTTAAACATTGTCCAAGACAAACAGACTGATTCATATGATGTGACCCTCCTATTAAATCCATTCCTTTCATATCCTATTCTTACAATAAGATGTTTCGCGGTGAGGCTTAATGCGGCCTTGAATTATCATTGTCGAAAAGAAAGACATAACTTACTATACATACATAAAACAAAACAATAACTGATGTAAGACCACATCTCTATCTTATACGCCATTTATTGTTCCATGTCATATACATAAAGCACACTCCCTATTTTTGGGTTGTGGATGCTTTGTAAGAAAAGAATAATCAAAGTATGTATTAGATGCTGTTATTTTGATGTTTTACTATTAAAATATCATTTAAAAATCAGGAACTACATTTAATAATGAACATAGTTGGTTAATTAGATGAAATAAAATGAAATTCCTACAATGACAGTTCGAATATTTGTTCAGTGAATGAACAAATAATGAACAGTAAATTAAATATTTTAATTAAGTATTTAATTTTTGAGTAATTTTGCAATGATTTGCTGTTAAAGGTATACACCCAGAGATAATGTGTCTGAAGCTTTTGAAAAATTAAGGGAAAAATTACGAGGTATGGAATAACTGTTGAAGTAATTTTGATCTTATAACAACCTTTCGTAGTGTTAAATTCAAACTTTGAATAACCAACTACATTATTAATGTATATCAGTAAACCCGGAAATAAACCACAGTTTATAATTATATTTTGATATCATTTATGTTTTATTTTCTAATATTCAAAAATAAATGTGAAAGAAATCGATGCTCAATTTTCTATGTAATTTGTCAATTTGAGATCTGATTTATTCAATCCAAGAGCTTTAACTTCAAGAACAGTTTGATCCAGTTTCAAACCCATCAAAAAGACGACGTATACATAATTGCACATAACAACCTAAATTGCTATCTTCTTCATTTACTAAAATATATCTTAGCTCTGTCCTTCGCAAGCAGTAATATTTTATTACTTTGCTATACCAAAGTAATTATAATTTATTGATAAACTAATTATCACAAAGAAACATTGAACATTATGTTCAATAGCTGCAACTGTCGAAAATGCACATATAAAAGTTGTAAAAATATATAAGAAGTCAATATTAAAGTTAAATCCTTTTAGGAAAGTATTTCGTTTTCACATGTCAAATCTATTAAGAAATCAATCTCGATAAACAGATAAAACACCAGTCAGTCTTGCAACCATCGCTCTCATACTTTATTAGAAACCAGCGTGATAAATATAAAACTTCCAATGCAAGTAACAAGTTCATGACGTTTATTTGTTGAATTACTCGTAAAGCTACTAAATGGTTATCTACGCTACCTATCCCTAATTTTGAAGGAATAATCAATTAGGAAAACCAGCTAATTAACACCATCAAGAATGATTTACTCTTTATCACTAAATATTGGGATTGATATTGAAACTATACCATCGACAGAGCTGAAAAGACGAAATGTTTTGATCAAGTGGTTCCCAAACTGAACCTGCAGATTGGGAGTATTTATTTCAATGTGTTGTACAAATAAATAATGAATAAGACTGTGGTACTACGGTTAGTTAATTAAAGCCTTCTTTATATCTTATGAAAAATAATTTGATGTCATAATGGTATCAAAAGGCTAGGATATTTTCAAAATTGCACGCGCTTTCAAAAATACTGAAGTACCTTTTGATACTACGTGTATTCAAAGAATAGGAGCTGAAGTGCCAAAATATTGCCATCCTTGTTGTGTAATAGAATTTGCCAGTCCAGCGTGGTTATACGTCAGAAAAAAACATAAATACGAAAATAAAAGTAATTATACACTAACAAAGGCTTACAGTATTCCAGAATAAACAAACAAAACATTCTTACATAACCATCAAAATATCACGTGAAGTACTTCAATTACAGCTGTATTATTGACAAACCTTGTTTACATTACCTTTATTTTTAAATATTATTAATAATGATATTAAAAACTTCTTTGTACTGAACAAACTTATTATTTAGTACAGTTTTAGTCATATTTATACTAAATAACATGTGCAAAATAGGGAACTAAATAATGAGCAGAACTGTATTTGCAATATTACATAAAGTAAGTATGCTATAAGGGTACAAGACAGTAGCAACCAATAAATAGACAGAGTTGAATCGGTTCGTGAATTAAAATATCAACACTCGATTGCCAATACATTATTATAACACGAAGAAAGCAGCAACTAATTTGTAGAGAAAAGCAACTTTTGAAGTAAGGAGAAAGAGGAACGCCGAGTACAGCTATCCCTCCTGTCGGTCATGAGCATATAAATTTCAATCCAGGTTACAAGGCTGTTTTTGAATCAGTTTACAGTGTTGTGAATGACAACGTTATTTGATGAGTTAGGACAATGTCCCGATATTATATTGACTTAGTGTATTTTAAGATATGGAATTTATTGCATATGATAAACACCTTATATTAACAATTTATGTTGTGTGCCATAATAATAAAACCTATATTCCAAATGTTTAACAATATAATTGCTACGTAGGACATTAAGTCTGCTATTACCGATAGGCTTTGTTCTTCTAGTACTGGCAATAGTAGTACTGATAAATTGTGGGCTTATAAAACTATGATTCTGACAGGCCTACTTCTAAAAGTCCATAAATTTACAGAAAAAAAACTTAAGTTAAAATTCTTTCTTTTAATATAAATTGTTGTTTTTTAAATAGTTCTGCAGCCTTCGGGACAGATAATAAGCAGATGGGGCATGGTCAGGAGAATAAGGAGGATGTGGAAGTTTTCTCTAATTTAGCTTCTCTATCTTTGTGGATGTGACCCTTGCTATACGGATTCGTGTAACAAAAGACCTTTAAGATTGATCAAAGCAGGCCTCTTTTTTAATCAGTGAAACATTTAAGCGCTCTAGCTGTTGACCACAGTAGTCCGATGTAATCATAATATTGAGCGGCAGCAACTCAAAGTGCATCAGATCAACAACACCCACCAACCGCTTAGCAAGACTTTTCTAGAGTGGAGGTCCATTTTGGTCTGAACATTAGCTAGTTTACATGTGCTGAGCTATTGTCTGTAACGCTTAACACATTTATAATTTATTCATTTTTCATCTTCAGTTATTAACCTGTCCAAAACAGGTGAGTTACGTTCATGAGAGTGCAAAGAAATGTAAATGTTCCCTCTTGTTCTGAGGTTGGCTTCTGTTAAATCATGGGGTTTCATGTTTTAAGTTTTGACACCTTTTCAAGCTGTTGCAGATGACAGTAACTTATTAAACGAGTGGAGTTAAACTTCTTGATAGTTCTTCAACTATTATAGCACAATTTTCATCAAGTACTGCTAACAGGAAGTCATTCTTATGAGAACAGGACTACCTGAGCTTAACGCGTCACATAAACTGTAATCACCTGATCTCACCTTGTCAAACCACCTTTGACGTTTTCTTTCATTGAAAGACTCCGGACCATAAACATCTTGATTGTTTCGTGTAGTTTTTGCTGCGCTATTGCCTTTGTAAATTCATAAAATATTAAATGCTTCATGTGCTCCTCAGAGACATCCATTTTTATAAGAATTTATTTGAATAATGATCTACAAAAGTGGAGTTGGGCTAGTTTCTTTATTTGTGCGAACGTTTCTACACACGAACCACTACATATTTTAGTCATTAAAGTCTTCTACAAAGACAGAATTGATGATGTACTTGCTATATTAAATTTTCGGACATCCCTGATTGAAGACCTGATACATATAATAGAAAATCGTTTTATAAAAGTGGCAGTAAAATTTCGTTATTCGAGTAGAGCAGTCAGCGAGTTGACGGACAGTAGTGATGGAGTGTTGACTAAATGCTTTCCCTAGTCTACAAAATTGAAAATTTGGGTAGCTTACGAAAATAGCATACTGATAATTTTGGGGAAATTCAAAAGAAACCTATAAACTTGCCTTTTGCGTTTAGATACACATGATGGTCTCAACACATATAGCTCATAATACAGCTTGGAACAGAACAATAAAATAAGTATTGTTTTCAAAACTTCTTTCCAAAATGTGTTAAAATTCAGTATTATTATTTTCTTATTTAAACCAGGTTGCTGATAGAATCAAATCTATCTTAACAAAATAATAAATGCAAAGCGGGTTCTATCAGCGTAAAGCACCAGATGATCCAAGATTCAAATCACGATACGTCGGAGAACATATTACATATCTTATTTTCTCTGAGGAAGCGTTAAAACTAGAAAAATAAATAAAACAGTTGTTTAAGATTAAACACCGAGGCAGAGTTGAGCAGTTCTAAATTAAAAATGACTATGTCTGGTCATTCGTTTATATTCTGCATACTGAAAACACCAATTTATCAAAGGGAAACTATATATGTAGGCTTCATAATACTGCGATGTTAACAAAATATTTTATTTTACTGGACTGAATTTTAAAAATGAGTGTAAATAAGATTTATACTGCTTACTAACGTTAATTGAAATAATCATTTACGGTTTTTGAAAATTATTTGTCAAGTTAAGAAAGTATTTAAAGGTTTGATCTTTTATTTATGTGCCTCATGTCAAATTTCTTTAATAACGTTTCTGTACGCAAAAGGAAAATACAGTTAATGTACGACATTACGATGGTGTTGTCAAGAGATTTAGTTTATGGACATAGATTTAAAAAAAACAACAACAAGTGATATGTTTTGTCTTTTTCAAAGAAGAATTTGATTTACCGTAGTTCAAGTGAAGGCAGGAGTTTGATAAAAAGACATTATCGATAAATAATTAGTCTTATCATATGCCATAAGATTAATATGAAAATATATATTTTTGATATTTCTGTGTTATTATATCTTATAAAATGAAATTAGTGTGATCATTTTAAGAATTGCATTGGATTTACAAGAAATAAGAATATAATATCAGACTGAGATTGTTTAAGAAATTTATTTCACAGTTACTCTCGCTATCTAGTGTACAACTATATAACAAGAACTTAAATGTATTTTTAAAAATAATATAAACATTTATCGTTTTTTTCCTTCTGAGTTAACTATTACCGATTTAAATCAATAGATGGCAGAAAAGCATAAAGTTATTTGCTCTGTATGTTATGATCCAAAGAAAAAGCGTAGCCTATGCAGAATATTATCCCTTTCGCATTGATAACCTCTAACGTGACAATCATGTAATTAATTATTCCAGTTTGAGCTCTTATATGGCTACGAATTGTTTTCAACTACTGGTCCAGGTAATGTTTCAGAATGCATACGAACCAGTCATAGTCCACATGAAAACATAAAACTAGTGAAACTAAAAATTGATTGTTTCTAATAAATAGAACATATAAATTGATTATTAGATACAAATATGTCACTTATCTCCAGAGAATTGTGATATTTAGTATTATTCATTTTATGACAATATGATCTGTGTTATCTGACGGGTAAATTTATATAAGTTTGGTTTGGTTTTTTAAAGTTATTTTGTGGTTTATAATATTCTTTGTGAGAGATATGTCTATTGTGAAAATTAAATATTGTACAGGATTTGATTTGAATTTCGCGCGAAGCTACACGAGGGCTATCTGCTCTAGCCATCCCTAATTTTGTAGTGTTAAGCTAAAAAGAAGGCAGCTAGTCATCACCACCCATCGCCTACCTTTAGGCTACTCTTTGACCAACAAAGAGTTGGATTGATCGTCATATTATAACGATCCCACGACTGAAAGCGTGATCATGTTTGGAGTGATAGGTATTCGAGCCCGCAATTTTCGGATTATGAGGGGAGTGTCTTAACCACCTGGTTGTTGTTGTTGTTGTTTTGATTTCAGCATAAAGCTACACAATAGGATATCTTTGCTTTGCCCACCACGGGTATTGAAACCCGGTTTTTAGCATTGTAAATCTTCAGACAAACAGATGAGCCTCTGGGTCATGCTGATTCTCATGGATAGTATAGCTACATTTATCACTTTAGAAAATAAATTTTATTTGAGATTTTCTTAAGAAAGTAAGTAAAAGTAAAAACTCGAATTATTTTCTGGTGTTCAGCGATATCTAAAACATACAAACTATAATAGCATCGAAAAATGTTGTCCAGACACTTTGTTGTGAATAATCAAATATTTCAAGGTAGACCTAATACATTAAAAATTGTGATATAACTTTCTACATGCATGTATTTGAGATAGTACAGCAAGGTGTAATATGTTAGGTATAAGTTACAGAGGTAAATCAATTTACCAATGGATTTTAAGTGTATAATGTTTTTACAATTTGGTGAAAATTCTTATGTCTTATTTATGGTAACTACTAATATGCTAATTTTATAACTTGAAATTGAACTGAATTATGAAAATTTGTTATTAGGCAATTTATATATTCTGAATATTTGTCGGGCACAGGACGTAATAATTAAACCCTTACCTATCTAAACATTGAGAATATGCACTTATTGTTTTGTTTCACTATGTCATGAATCATGTTTGTTGACTTTTAAATCTCAATGACATGCAGAAACTTTAGTTAAAGTATAAATAACAATAAAATTATGTTTCGCTTATTTTCAATCATAAGTATAATGTAAAGACATAGTGATAGTGCAATATAATTGAATTTTATTTTAATAACAGTTTTTCCCAGATTTAAGCAGAAGTGATATATGGTATCGTTAATATTACAGACGTCAAAAAGATTTCCTAAATTCGACGTTCTGCCTTGCACATCAAGCCTGGTGTTCCGCAGGGGTACAGGGGTGTGTTTGCACTCTTTATCTATAAAATTCGAGTGTCGATACCTGTGGTGGGCGAAGCACAGTTAGCCCATTGTGTAGTTTTGTGCTTAACTTCAAACAAACAATTAAGCCAGGTAGTAACTTTGAACATCAAACATATGGGATTATAAACAAGGTTAATATTGATTCGCATCTCTATTCTTAGGACAAATTTTAATTCTTAGAAATATTACATCATTATTCAGACTGAATGCCTGGGATTTCCCAATGCTCTCTTAGTATAAAAGAGTCTTAACGTTTGATGCAATATTTTTTTCAAATTATATATTAGTTTTACTTGGGAAAGCGAAACGTTAAGTTTACTTCAGAACATCGTACAAAAAGAGCTCTGAACGGTTCAGAAATGCATCGCATACATTCGCAAGATATGTGTTTACAAAAAAGATTGGAGGCGTTTTTGGCAGTAATTACTGCCTTAGAGTCTTAGACAGTCACGGAATTTTAATATTTAACGAAATGTTTTATTGAAAATGGATGGGTAAATAATAAGTCACGTATTTCCCCATTTTATTCACCATCCCTTGAAAAAGTATGATATTAAACGTAAAGCACTCTATAAAAATCGTCATTGCTTGGACAAACCATACTTTTTATAGCCTTCAATTTTGTTTTGTTACAGAGTTATCAGCAGAACATTAGATTCCTCGAACAACATACATCCGTCACATTCTCCCTTTTATGATTAGTTTAATTATATACTACATTCAACCAATAGAAAGTCAATGCTATAATTTATCAAAGTGCGGATTGTATAACTAATGTTATCAACAGAAAATCATGTACTTCACTCGTGCATTCTACTGGGAAAGTTGTGGACTGTCTTGAATGAATTTTTATGCCTCTTGTGGCTTATTTGGAAAGCCAGAAAAATTTGAGAGTTGGGGGATTTTTTTCGAATTCTATTAATCTATGGTATTTGGTTCATTACATGATTAAGTAAACTTTCTTTAGTGCAGTAGTACAATTAGAATAAAAATGTAGGGTTAAGCAAGGAAACAAAAGACTGGGTAACTGCTTTATTTCTTGTTTTTTTAATTTTTATTATTTATTCACTATTATGAATGTAACAAAAATGTAAACCTGGATTTCTTTTTATTTAAATTAAAATTAGATTCAGTAAAATAAGAAACAAAAATAACATGATAAAAATGTTTTACTGGCACGAAGAAGAGCATCTTGAAACAGCTCGTGGAACACTATGAAACAAAAGTTTGTTCCTGGGTAGTATGTGTTATTTCTTGATTGCTTATGTTGTAAAAGTACAGAAATTAGCCATTATTTCTTTCAAAGTTTGCTTTTGTGATCTGGATAATGAAATTTAAAAATCAACTTATTTTCTATGTAAAAACGGGAAGAGTTGCGCATTTTCATTTGCATAACAACTGAATAAAACAACATATCAATTAAGATTTACATTATTTATACTAAATTTATACAAAAATGTTTAGAATCGAGTAGTTTTTTTTACCTAAAAAAATATTATCACAATTCGAACACTGAGATGGATTACATAAGATGAACTTGTTTCTTTAATTTTTGGAGCAGTTTATTTCTTGTAACATATACCACAAGAAATATCACAACCGAAATATTTGTTCAGGATTGTTTGTTGTAATTAAAAATACAGATACACAAAGGGCTATTTGTGCTCAGCCCACCACGGAAATCGAGACCCGGTTTCCAGCTCTCTAAGTCCAGTGACATAACGCTGTGTCATACACGTAAAAAATTCGTTGCGAAGACATAGATCGCATGGAATACAATTCCCTTTTCGACCTTCTTCTAATAGTGTAAATATCTAGTGAAGTACATGTTTCTTGGAATATTTTTCTGGTTTTGCAGTTACTCTGTAATAAACAAAAATCTAATGTTTTGTATTCTAATTAAAGATCATTTCTACTGCTCATGTCTTGTCAATTTATTCTATGACCTTAAACTTGGTCGTTTAGTTAAATCCGGACATACTCTGCAGTTATCTTGCACGAAATTTCCATTATTTAGCGTATCTATCTATCTTGGTATTTACGGACACCCCAGAAGGTTTGATATAGTTTTGTCATCAGTTATTTCATCGTCATTTCATAACAGCTGATGACATCAAGTAGGTTGCTTATATGCGTATTTCAAATCGTTTTAATATAACGCAATCACTGTTTTGTTCAGACGTAAGCACTAAATGGACCTTTGAATAGTCGCCATATCTTCTTTTTATACGTAACAACAATTTCAGTTTACTTGTATCTCTTTTCACATACATTAATTTTGTGTTTATACAATAGTTCACAAGTTGTTTTGATACCAATTTATTTCTTAAAAATAATTCGCCAAGAAAAAGAATTAAATTTGTTTTAATCCCATTACTAAATGTTTTTGAAGATACTTTAAGTAAATGGGATAACTTGTTTCTTCTTCAAAATAATTTTAATATATCCAAGATATACCTAATGACGAAAGACTAGAGGTTTTCAACAACGTCATTCTTACCAAAGATAATTTGATCAATTGGTCCATTAAAATTTTATGCATGAATAAATATATTATTTAAATGAATATCTCTCATGTTGAAATTAAACGGGCAATAGATATGAACAAAGATAATCTAGTTCCCATACACCCACATCAACTTGTCCATTGAAATAATTGCTGAATAAAAAAAATAATATATTATTTGGTAGCAAACTTTGTGAGTTTCTAAAACTCAAGTTCAGAAAATTCCCGTTATTGTAATTTTGATACAAAGCTCAAAATATAAAGTCATAATCTAATCTGACAGTATGTAGTTGTAATGGACGTTTTCGAAACTAGCACGACGAACTAAAAATTAAATCTACTTTTTCTCATGATAAAATTCCAAATTCTTTTTCAGTAACATAGTTTCAAATTAATGTTTTCAAAAACTTTAAAAAGTTTCGCTTATTCATAATTATACGTATGAATGCAGTCGTTCTGGGATATAGAGGTTAGTCTACAGTCTTATAGTGCTAAAACCTGAGTTACAATTCTACGCAGCGGATACAGCAAATAGCCTACTGTGGTTTTATTCTAACACGAAAAAAACATAAATTCAAGGAGAGTATTCAAATGGCATACAATTTAATAATACTTGTATACGTTTGGAAAATTAAACATTTGGTTCATCTGTTACAGGAACTGTTAATACCGAACCACGAGTATGATTTCTTTACTCCATAGCAGTCACAAATAAGAAACATGAAACTATTATATTAATAACGTGTAATAAATTTTGTTTTCAATCCATTATCCGTAGGATTTATTGTTAACGCTTTGTGTAAAATAATTAAATTTACGAGAATATCGATGAAAGCTTTCAGCGTTAAGATCCCTCAAATTTACTTTTGAAAGTTTCTGAGGCGAAATATTAATATAATGTAACAATAAATTTAGAAAGTATACTTTTGAATCTTGTATATATAGCATTGATTATTTTCTTACTATCATACTAACAAGACCCCAGTGGCTCAGCGGTATGTCTGCGGACTTACAACACTAAAAACCAGGTTTCGATGCCCGTGGTGGACAGAGCACAGATAACCAATTGAGTTACTTTGTGCTTAATTGAAAACTACATCGTACTGAAAACAGAGTGCAGAAATAATAACTGTTATTTTGATATTTTCACAACAATACGGTCGATAATATTTTACCTTCACTGCAAAGTTTTAAATTTAATGATACAAAATGTGGGTAACAGGTATTAAAAACTTTGAAAAAGACGAAAAGTAAATTGGAGAAAAACATTATGCAATAGCATTCTGCCCATTATCAGGATAAATAATACTATTACAAAAAGAAAGAAACCTATAGTATATTCCTTTAATATATAAATAGGTAAGATGTGTGGACTTTTCAAGTTAGATTTCATCAGTATGATCCTCAAAGACTTAAGTTTTTTGGAAATGTTTAACTTAGTTTCTTGTCGTTGTTTGTCATTAAATTATTTTTATTTCTTTATTATATTTGCATATTTTGTATTTAAAACACGGACCTACATTGATTGCTGGACAGGAAAAACTAGATACACTACATGAACTATAATCGTAATAAAACAATTATTAAAAAAGCAAATATAATAAAGGGAATAAGGTGTATTTAAAAACCAAGGTTTTATTCTGAGTTATCATTTCATTCCAAGTACAAAAATATTATTATTTAATGATGTCGCTACGGTAGCAGAACAATAACAAAACCATTTAATTATACAAACAATTAACCTATAATGAGACCTAGTTCTGTTAGACCTGCACGTTTTTTCCAGTATATGAGATTTTTGGTCCGGTATATACAAGCGCGTTAAGGTGTATGACTCGTAATCTGAGGGTCGCGGGTTCGCGCCCTAGTCACGCAAAACATGCTCGCCCTTTCAGCCGTGGGGGCGTTATAATGTGCGGTCAATCCCACTATTTGTTGGTAAAAGAGTAGCCCAAGAGTTGGTGGTGGGTGGTGATTACTAGCTGCCTTCCCTCTTGTCTTGCACTGCTAAATTAGGGATTGCTAGCGCAGATAGCCTTCGAGTAGCTTTTTGCGAAATTCAAAAAACAAACAAACATTTGAGATATTTTCATGGATTATTTCTTCACACAACAAAAATGGCCCCTGTTTATTATGATGCCAATCAAATCACAATATGTTATTGAAACTAATTACCAAAAATTGAATCAATCTAATCGGACAAATTTTCTGCCCAAACTAATTAAAAAGCTGAATATCACAAGTCATTAAGCTTTATTACTAAACACTAAAGACAATCGAACCTAAGAAATGGCATGAGAAAAATTATAAAATTTATTAATAAATGCCTTGTTTATTGGGAAGATTCCTTGGACGTACAAAAAGATAAAATGTGGAATATCTATTCTTCATTTCTTTTTCAAAGTGCTCGGAATAGATGCAATTTAGAACTAAATATTCAAACTAAAAATATACTTAATTTAAAAAAATTACTAGAGTTATAATTTTAATTAATCTTTAGATTTTAAAATTTGTATGTAGGTGTGTACTGGACTTCTGAAATGTCCTTATCCAGCCTCGGATGAACCATTAAGTAAAATAAGCACGTGCTTAGGGCACCATTGAATTCCCCCCAGTTATCATGCCCTTAAATCTTTCACCGCCATACTCAATTTCAGTCGATTTTTTTTGTAATTGTGCTTGTCTTTAGTGTTGGACTTTACGCTGCATCGTTAAAAAAAATTTTCTTTGGCTCGACGAGTGTCTAAAATTTCGAGAAGTATCTGAAGATAGAAGTCATTAATTTGCAAAAGATTACTGTGAAGAGCAGTACAAAATGTTAATAAAAATTCAGATAAAATGTCTGATCTTAAAGATGAAATATTTTTCTCAATCATTTTCTCTGTTGTGGCTGTTTATAAAACATTATAGGCAATTGCACTTGTTTTACTGCTTTATTCAATCATATCTACAGAAAAATAAGTGTATAATACCACAGAAACAAAGTCAAACGAAATGGCTAGTTTTATGTTTTCTTTGGCTTCTGTTTCCGTGCGTTATATTTGGTTATCTTCTCATTTGTTTTAGTTTTATTTGCGCTAGTATTGTATTATTCGTGCGTGTTTTATAATATTTTTTATCAGTGTGTTTCTCACTGAGCAGTTATATTTTAGCGTCAAACAACCTGTTGTAAAACAAACCTCCTTTGCGTGTGAGTACATGTTTTGAAATTTATCATACAAAGAAAACATTAGAAAGGAATGCCACCGTTCGTAAATCACACGTAACCCATAAGAGTATTTGGGCGTTTGGTAATGATATAAACAGATCTCTAGCTGAGATTTACTGAGGGGATAAATTCACTGCTGTCCAAAATATTAAGGCCAATGAACATAAAGAAAGAAAATATGCATTTTACGTTGTTACTTAACAACTTATTTGAGTAGAGATTCGAAAGATGGAAATAAGAAAAGGGGAAAAAAAACGTTTTTAGCATTTAATAGGGAAAATGTGAACACTATGAAATGTGATTTAAAACAGGGCAACATTGATTTTATCTTATTCATTAAAAAGCTAACAAAATTTTGTGAAATATGCCATTTTTAGACCCAGAAATGGAGATTACAATTATATTCTCCTTACGTTTTCTTTGATCCTATCTTGACAACCTGGCTTAGTCAGATAAGTTAAGGTGTTCGACTCGTAATCTGTAGGTCGCAGGCTCGAATTCCCATCACACTAGCCCTGTTCGCCTTTTCAGCCGTCAGTGTTAAGTGACTGTCAATTCCACTATTAGTTGGTAAAAGATTAGCCCAAGAGTTGGGCTAGCGCAGATTGCACTTGTGTAGCTTTGCATGTTATTCAAAACAAACAAACAAACCTATCTGACGTCATAATTACCCAACCTGGCCCGACCCTCTGGTGATATTTTTTATGACACGAACGAACAAACAGAGACAACGACGACAAACTTTTTGGTGTAATTCAACTACAGTGTTCCCTCGTGTATAACGGTAGATGCGTTCCAAAACCCCCCGCGAAAGGAGATTTTCCACGAAGTGGGATCGCCGATTTTTACGTATATATTTATGTGCAATTAGACTTTTAAAACCCTCCCTGTACAACTATTTAGCCATCCCATTATAATACTGTTCATTATTGCTTAAATAATCATCGCTACGGCATGAAGCTGATCTCGCGTAGCCTTCGCAGACGCACAATGCGTTCATATATACCCTTTCCAGTTGGTTCTGTTTCCATTTTTACGCTGTTATAAACTCAAATATATGTTTATATCTCAAAATATACCTGTTTGTTTCTTTAGACTATGAATTATATTTATTTTGAATATTTTAATGGTATTTAATGCTATATTTTAGATTTAATGTTTATTATTTTATATATATATATGGGGGTCAGCCGAGCCCGCGAAGTGGCGAGGGAACACTGTATTTAGGAACTATAAATTCTGATCAGTATGTGTTCTCTTACATTTTTGAAAATCTATTAAACAATTGACAGATTGAAGCAGTATAAAGGCGATAATTCGATCTTTTAAGTCAAATTGCGCAAGACTTCGACATGTGCGACAACATGATTTTTAACGTTGTTATGTATACGGTATATTACCAGTACCATGGTCACACAAAGATAGTGTAAAGACCCGATAAATCATCAAAATTAATTTAGGATTATCAGTAAAAGTGCATGAATCGAACAATTTCATGTGAGAAAGGTTAGGTATGCGCACCAGGCTTAACGTTACTGGCCTCAGTTGCAACGCATTCGGTTGACGTTAGTGTTGTTATCGGGGAAATGAGCAACGAGAACGTTAGGCCTAAATACTGCAATTAGTTTAGTGTAACTGGAAACGCTACTGTGGCCTGGAATAATACAGTGGACTATTCCCAATTTAAGGCCGTCGTTTTGAATTTGCGTTCACATCCAGACATACAGATAAAGTTTCAGACATATGCCTATTTTTTAATGTTCAATTTGTTGGTTCATCTAAAGCCTCCAGGTCAAAATTAAGCTCAAAACTGAGGTTACAACTCATTCTTCAGATATTTGTTTAGGATTAGGGTTTTCTAGCTTAGACTTCACCCAGTATTTAGTAGTTTAATGAGCAATACTATTTACTTTTGATTGTATGTTATGTATGTGTACCAGTAAAGAATTATCGTTATATATAGAGACTACCACAGTATTGATCACAAATTACTTTGGAATACTTTTTGGTTCATAATGAATTTTCATATTATCATTCACATTGCTTCTTGCCTACAGCTAATGTAGCATCAACCTTGATGAAATTTTTGCAATGACTGAAACTAATTTTTTTAAAATGGATTGAAGCCACTCTCGAATGGTTTTTAACAAACCAAAATGCTGCAAATCAATAAAAATAATTATGAATTCATGTTTAAGTGCTGATGGACCTTGGTTCTAGGATAGCATTCTTACAATATTTGTCTAAATGTCGACCAAAAGTTCAGTATCATTGAGTGTCTCACGAAACTTTTTCTCCGTTTCTGTATTTTTCACACTGTAACATGAAATATGCTCAATTAAATGGTGCACAGAAGAGAAAACTGGCAAAAAAGAACCAACAAATAGTTGTGCAAGACTGGAAAGCTGACTAATTTTTTCACTCATTTACACAACATGACCTTCCAAATCAAAACACATCTCCGCCATCAAAAGTCATTTGTACTTCATATCACTATGACAAGATTGAAGTTGAACCAAGCTCCACACCTACAAGTACCACTTTGTCCATTTCAAGGTCCGAACATTACGATGACGTTGAGGTGTCACACAGGCTGATTCAATTGGCACAAGTCTTATTTTCCCTGTAAACTTTCTTCATATTTCTAGTGTTAATGTTAATGCAAGTTGCTTTTCAAGAAAATCTGAATTGAAATAATAGCTGAAAATGAAAATCTACTGAAGTATGGTAAAATGCTACAGTCTACAAAAGATGAAGAAATTAAAGAAAAAGATTCAGGATTATGGCTCGATTTCTGTGCTGCTGATGTGACTTATTGGATTACTTGTGGACCCACTGACTATCAAAACCACAAAGGGCTCTTTGGCAGATCTTGCCGGACTTTCAGTGGTAGCAAACCAACAAAGTACCGTTTCCAAAAACGTTTCTTTAGATTAAAAGCCAATGGTGAGCAATACAAAAGAGAGTTGCTGTTATATTCAAAATAACCATATCGGTTTACTGCTTTCATTGTGAACTTTATGCACCTAATTATTTTGACAGAGAACGATTCATTGATTTTCAAAATATTATTATAGTATTTCACCATCATGAAAGAAGCACTACTCACCTTGACTCTATGCTTACATACTTAACTGGCAGACAAGGATTCGGCTTGTGACGAGAAATGGAAAACAAATTAAAGAAGGGTGTAATTACAGGGATCATGTGTTGGAGTGTGTAATAGCTGTAATTTATAGGTTAAATGAACATGGTCTGGCTTTTCGAGGAACAGAGTAAAAAATTGGTTCACTGCAGAATAGAATATTTTAGCGCCACTTGAACTTATAAATTAGTTTGATTCATTTTTAGCAGGGCACATTTTGAAATATGGAAACGCTGTAAAAGGATATGCTTTTTCTTGTCCAAAAACTACCTATGAAGAACTCATTGAATTAATGGCTCAAAAGATCCACGTGTTTATTATTTGTGAAGTAAATTCTTCTGGTAATATCAGATTGTTAGTTGACTAGAAGAGAGATCTATCACATATAGATCAGTTAAATGTTGCATTTCAATACTTAAAAGATAGGCAGCCTATTAAACACTTTTTTAAAACTTTCTGGAACTGACAACCCATTCCGATGAGGATTTTAGAAGAAAATAAGTTTGCCATATATTTGCTTTGTGCAGCCAATTCACTAAATATGGTGGGCCGAAGTGCTGTTGACTGTTGTCAAGTGGCAGTTATTTTTTTATTTACAATGCATTTCCTCTATGAATCTTTTTAGCCACAACCAGCTGGTGGAACATTCTTAAAGCTTGTCTTGGAAATGAAAATGTATTAAAATTCCTCTCTGATACTGGATGAGAGGCACATGCTATGGCAACAACATCAATTTTAAAGTCTTTTTTTAAGGTTTTGGAAGTTTTAGAATGTCTTGTCACAATGAATGACCAGTCACAAAAGGGAGATGATAGAAGAGAAGCAGACAGTTTTGCAAATAAGATGCAAGAGCAAAAGTTTATAATTATGTTGATCATATAGGATGAGATTTTGTAAAATTTCATAGAGAAAGTCAAGTTCTACAAAATGTGGATGCGAACTTGTACACAGGTACAGATCTGTACGGGTCATTAGCGGACCAACTATGCACTTTAAGGGATAACTTTAAAAGATTTGAGGCAGTTGCAAAGACAATACTACCAGATGTTGATTAGAATGTAGCTCAAACTCGCAAATGTGTCAGAAAGAAGATACTCAATGCACAAGAAGTAAATCTGATTGTCATAAATAAATTTCGTATCACCATCTTTTTCACAATTGTTGACAGATAAGTAGAAGAGGAGAGGTGTACAAAAAATAGCAAACAGATTTTCTTTCCTAAGTAATGTGACAAATGATGTACTTCATCATCTGAAACTGAACTGTACTCTCAGAGTACCCGAAAGCCAATTGATTCTGACCCAACGAACTTGGAAACTATTTTCTATGCAGAGCTTTAGCCGTTTCAATCATATCTGCGCCATAAGTTCAGTGTAACAAAAACTGTAAAAACTATATTAAGTCACGCTGAACTTTATAAAATAATTTCACAAGACAAAAGTGAGTGTGTATATTCAACGTTAACATTGCATGCGTATATATTCAACATTAATTATCACGAATTACACAGCAGAACATTCATTTTTCCAACTGAAGCATATTAAATTTTCAACGGAACAATTATGCGAAAAGACACTCTGAATGTCCTATCTCTGCTAAGTATAGAAGCAGATTTGTTACGCTGTATTAAATATTAAGGTAAATGTAAATAATTTACTTACTAGGTTTTAAGTTCAAAGTGAGAAATTATTAACATAAAAGTGAGAATTTTTTGAATGAAAGGTTTTGAGTAATTTTTGCATTTGTTTGACATCAAAGTTTGAATTTCTGAATATTGAAGTGAAAATTTTCACTCAGAGTGAAAACAAATATGCAGTAAAAATAATTATTTTTAATTATTATGAATGAAAGAAGTAACTTTTTTCATCATTTCTAAATAAAAGGCCTCAGTGATTGCTTGATTTAAATCCGTGCCCAATCTGCTAAATAAATAAATGTGTTTATTTAAAAAGCTGTGATGTTTGACGTGGAAGAAAAACTGAAGAAGTGTTATTTCGAACTTTTATTTCACTTTCAGCACGTATTGAGTCTTAATGTAATGTCAGTTGAACAATGTAGGAGCCAAGAGGGACACCATTTTTGGGCTGTGCTTAGGGTATTAGTTGCCCTTAATCCGTTCTTGACCTCATTAGATATAGCAAGATTAAGATTATTAATTTATATTAGATATAAAACAATATGTTAATTAAATTTAAATTTCATACATCATAAATGCTGGTACACATCATTCCTTTTGATTATGTAAGAAAAGTACACAATAAATGTAACGAGTTTCAAATTTGAACATATAAATTCATTATTAGTTGCAATCAAATTTTTGTGCTTCGTGTTGTTATTCTTCAACATTTTAAAGAGATGTTTCACTGCATTTAACCATCGCCTTACATAGTAAACAAAAAAGACTGGTAATATACTAATCTGAATAAGAAATACCATGACACTGTATATACTACTAATGGGCAAAGAACTGCATATATTACACTTGTTAGAATGAAATTTATAATTAAGGTCATTTATACGTCTGAAGGTCTTTTATATTAGGAAAATTATTTTCATAATGCAGGTTTACAGTTGTTTCAAATAAATATAATTTCTAACATATATACATGTCACCAGTGATGATATTAATTGCTTTAAACAATACATTTATAGTAAGTTAATTGGAGGCAATACGAAGTTAGTATCATAAACAAAATTAAAATTATAATTGATCACAATGTTGATAACAGACTGACCAAGTGACATTAGGTAAAAATATGTAGCTTGTTAAACACTCGACCTAAAATGTTAATGTATATATTAAATATATAGTTGAATGTTATTAAAATTTTCCATATTATATCGTTTATCAAAGTAGGAATAAGCAAAATCATAGATTTAAAAATATCAGCTATGATAGGTAAAATCTACTCACTGGGGCTGTTACAAGTTGAATTGATGGAATATCTTTTATCACACAATTTACGAATATTAGGAAGCAAGTGAACGTATGGAGTTTTGAGATTGAAAACAAACACTTTCAAGAAGGTAAATGTTTTCACGTCATAACGTTTTTGAAGAGTTATATTTAAACCTGAATTAAACTTTTTTATTATAAGTGTATGCTAATAAAGTAAGTATGAAAGTGTAACTAAAAACTTGAGACGTTACTGTAATATAAAGTTTAATTACAATCGAAAATACGTAAATAAATTCAAACGTTTTAAAAATGGCATGATTCTTGTTTGTTTTGAGTTGCACATCGTACATAATCATTTCACTCGTATTTGAGTTGTGAGTTTTAATGTGATTTATGAACTTATATTATAGGTATTGCTGAGATATAATTTAACCTTTTAGCTTCTAGTCATTTTGTTTTTACGTTGATATAAATCAAAATGTGTAACCCACGTGCCATGTCTTTTATCACATACTTTCAAAGAATGTCTTTAATTCTTTCTGATGTTTGGTGTTACATTTATAATAATATAAAACATAATGTCATAAATTACAGACATCTGTATAATGCTAGCTTATTCTCATAATAGGTTTTGAATTATTTCATGTTTCGATTCTCAGATACTATTGCTTAGTTCAGCTTAACCGGTTGAGTCAGTTTTATCAACACACTTTTATCTTTTAGAAAGCCTGTTAAATTATAATACGTACAAGACATTGTTTAATTTGTTAATGATATTGTTTTGTAAAATAAAATGAATATTTAAATGTAATTTAATTCATTAAAGTATAAACAACAACCGTATCAATATTTCTTTCTTCATTAAGTTATAAAACTAGCTACTGTGTAAAAACTAGAAACTTATTATTTTAGTTTCGAATTCATAAATGAAAAACAAAGTTCCTTTAAGGTATGCTTGTGAAAAGCTTATGCATTAATTTTGAAATCGAGTTATGCAGTGTAGACATTGCTAATGGTACTATGAAATTTTTTTGAGTTGTCTATTTTTCAGTTTCTGATAACTACAAGCATAAAAGAAGTACATATATAAAAAGTAGAAATTTGATGTTTATAGTTTATGTTATGAATATGGAGAATAAAGTATTATTGCAGTTCACTAAAATTGTTTAGTAAGAAGGTTCTAGTATAGTTTTCTTCCAATAATCATGTTAAAGATACTTGAAGTTCGAAAGCAACAGGAATAAAATTACAAGATTTTAATATCTATAATATAATTTTGAAGATGTAGATGTAGTTAAAGCAGCTAATAAACCCCATCAACTTAAAAATATTTTTATTCAAATATACAGTGTGATTTGATTTTGCCTTGTAGTTTATCAACAGCCCCAGAAAGGTAAAACAATTTTGTGGTTTACCAGACTTTTGAAACAGTTTAATAGACCCCAAATCAAGAGTTTTGTCACATGCTTCACTGCCAGCAAGGACAAAATAAGTCATTCAAAATATGTTCTTAATAAATTTTGTGCAAATGATGGTTTTGAAATTATGAATATTCTTGTTATGGATAAATATCACTTTCGATCACAAATTTAGGTATGGTGATTTGTAACTTAAGTAAAAATTAAATACAATTTATATTTTTATTCAAATATTTTTATTGAAGATAAAAGCATAATAACAAAAATAAAAAACTTTTTAGCATTTAATAGAGAAAATGTAAACTCTATGAAGTTAGTCTAAATACTAGCTAGTCAAAAGTTTAAGACCATACTGAAACGAAGCATTAATCGGTAATCACGTATCAAAATGTATTCATTTGCGTTAAAGCATTAGGGTCGTAAACATCTCTCACTGACATCTCCCGTGTTACATTGGATAATAACATGGTAAATGCTAACAAATTAACAGAGTTTGAACATGGCAGAATTGAGGAGCTGCAAATGCAAGATCTCTCTTAACTGGTGAGATTAGGTGTAGTAAAACTGCTGTTGGAAATTTCTTAAAAGACCCTGAGGGATACGAAACGAAAATTTCAAGTGGTCGGCCCAAGACAATTTCGCCGGCGTTGAGTAGGAGAATTCGACTGTTTTTCCGGCAAGATACCAACAGATCGTCGAACCAGATTAAGACCCATACGGATGCAGAATCTAGCTACAAAATAATAAAACGGCATCCACAAGAGAAAAGCTTTACAAACTGTAAACGTCTTAAAAGATCATGCCTCTTTCCACACCACGAAACAGCTCGGTTAAATTTTGCTGCCAAGTACCAAACATATGAAGAATAAAAGTGGTCGAAGGTTTTGTTCTCTGATTAAAAAATTAATTTGAATGGTCCAGATGGCTTCCGAGGTTATTGGCACGATAAGGATATCCCACCGGATACATTTTCTAACCGACACAATAAAGGAGGTTCCATCATGATCTGAAGTGCTTTCTTCATCGATGAAACAATGGAGCTTCTGGTTATACAGGGGCGTCAAATAGCAGTTGAATATATTGGCATGTTTTTTTCAGCAGAAAAACGCTGCAATCCACAATGCTCGCAGGACAAAGGACATTTTCATGGCGAATAACTTTATTCTTTTGGACCATCCAGCGTGTTCACTCGAACTGAGCCCCATTGAAAATGTTTGGGGATGGATGACAAGGAATGTCTATAGAAATGGATGTCAATTCCAAACAGTAGATAGTCTTCGTGAAGTCATCTTCACCACTTGGAATAATATTGTTGCCAGCCTTCTATAAACGCTTATATCGACCATATCAAAGCGAATGTTGGAAATTATTTGCAATGACAACCATGCAACTCACTACTGAGAAATTTCCTTCCCTTTTGGCCAGCTGGTATTTAGAGCAATTTCATAGTGTTTACATTTACCCCATTAAATATTGAAAAGGTTTTTATTTTTATTTTTCCTTTTTTATATTCATCTATCGAAGCTCTACTCAAATAAATGGTTGAGTCTAACAACGCAAAATGCATATTTTTCTTTATCCTCATTGGCCTTAAGATTTTGGCCAGCAGTGTGTATGCAATACTAGTGATTGACAGTGTTGAGGTGAGATTTAGTGAAGGTTCTGGAGTCTCTCGTGATTTGTATAAAAAGCATCTAGCCGAGATACGAGAGAATATTATTGGTCAGCTGCAGTCATGTGTTATTATTGTAATAAACGTATATTGATCAGAAAACTACAGAATTTAACCTGGAATGTTTAAAATTTTCAATCAATTCAAACCGCTCATTTTCATTAAGTTATTTACGACGTTATTATTTGTACGAGAACATTGAATACATTCATTGGATGTTGTGAATTTGTAAGTGTGTGAGGCTGCTTTATTAAGACATCGTTAACTTAAGCGAAGCGCAGCAATATCAACTCAAAATTAATTAGCTTGGCGTACACCTAGATCCTTGATAAAATATTTAATTGTAGACCGGACATAAGATTCATTGTTGTCTGTAAGTTTGTAAAAGTGCTGTATTTAATCAATCATTGGTAATAATAATTACTATTAACTGTTACTATAAACTTTATTGTTTTTATGTTTGGATTTTAAAATATATATGTGTTATAAAAAGAAATTGTGTGTATCACTCTTCTTTGCAAATAATATAAATGAAATATATATTAATATTTGATTAACTACTAAGCTCAATTAAACATAATCCAACATAATCAAATCTAATTTTCATGTTCGATGTCACAAGGTCATGTGTTTATGTCAAAACATTATCAAATCTAAAAGATCTTTACCAATAAAAGTAGGTGGAAAATCTATATTAGTATTTCACACTCTTCCTTTCTTCTTTTATTTCAGGCTTGTCCTCAAGCAGACATAAATTTAACTAATAGCCTTGGTAAAAAAACACGTTAACGTCATGTGGATGTAAAAATCTTTAAAAACCACACTTTATACAGGTTAAAATTGTTTAACTGTAATTCAGTACATTATAATAATAATAGTCTTTTTCTAGATTTTAATTTTAAATAGAATAAAAGAAAATATTTGAATGAAACATTATAAAAGAAACTAATCATAAACTTTTCAGAATTAAGTATAAAGAAAGTGTCCGTTTACAAAGCATTAAAAAAATGTGAAATGGTTCCACCTACTTTAGAATTGGATAAATAAAAAAAAACATAAAAGTGCAATTTTTAATGAAAGATAAACTACTACTTTTGAATTAGATAATTTAACATTCTACACGACAATCGTAGCTAAGGCTTGATAAAAATTTGTAATTAACATTTGTTCAAGCTGGAACTTCTCTTCATTCATATTTGTAGGTTTTCAAAGTTTTCCTCCTGAGACGCAAACATTAAAGCATGCTGAAAACTCAATCAGTACACAATTTTCATTGTTAAGCCTTTTTGGTGGAATTAAGATTTTATACCACGAGCTGACACTGAAAACAACATTTTAACTCAAACATACTATGGATAGAGAGTTCGTTTTACGATTTTAATAAAATCTGACTGAAACTTTTTCAATCAATACTTTAGTATAAATGTTAATGTTATGCTCGTATTGTAATTTATAGTGACAGACAGCATCAAAATAACATAAGTTTTCTTCCATCTCAGCCACCCAAGTCACAAATACCGGATATGGTAGAGTTTAGTAATGCAACCGAAAGTGACATTTCTCTTAATTTTAATAGCTTTTCCGTCCTTCTACCCAGCAGTGGCCAAGCGATATGTCTGCTAGATACCTGGTTTCGTCACTCGAGGTGGACAGAGCTTACATCGCTCATTACGTAGCTTTATGGCTAATTCCAAGTAATCAATTAATAATCAATAACACTTTGGCTAAGTATTTGTAAAAGTAAACAGTAGGCTAACGTATGCAAATCACAGACAATTTAATAATATTTATTTGTCCTCAAAGGAATAAGAGTTATACCTGTTTCATCGGTTACTCTGAAAACAATGACAGATTTACGAATATGATTCCATAACACGAAAATACCACGGTTACAAATAAAAAGCGAAATTTATATTATTAACCAGCAAATATGTGGACTTGTTGGACTACACTTACAAGATCGTTGCAATACAAATTAAGAGTCTGAACTACTACTTTGCACTTTTTTCAGTTTCAGGATCATTGCCACAATAATGCAAATTTCTTTTTTTTTTAGCCAAGTTACGAACTCTAATTAGTTGGCCTAGTTATTCACATAATCTAATTTAAATCAACAAAAAATTTGGATCCGCTTTACAAGAGTATTTGTAAATGTGTTCGCGTAATACCCGGAACCATCTAACCTGAGAACAAAGCTCTCTAAAGAGCATATAATTTAAACAGTCTTACAAGTTAAACATGGAGAATAAAACAAATACATACATACACACATATGTATTGGTTTTGTTTGTTTTTTTGTTTTGGAATTTCGCACAAAGCTACTCGAGGGCTATCTGTGCTAGCTGTCCCTAATTTTGCAGTGTAAGACTAGAGGGAAGGCAGCTAGTCATCACCACCCACCCCCAACTCTTGGGCTACTCTTTTACCAACGAATAGTGGGATTGACCGTAACATTATACACCCCCACGGCTGGGAGGGTGAGCATGTTTAACGCGACGCGGGCGCGAACCCGCGACCCTCGGATTACGAGTGCACGCCTTAACGCGCTCGGTCATGCCAGGCCCCATATGTATTGGACCATAAATATCCTGAAGTCATAAAACAGAAAAGATGGTAATATTATTCATATTGTTTTGTTCTAAAGATATACACAAACAGTCATGAAGGTTCTTTTACATTTAAGGCTAGCTAAAAAGAACAATTGGTTACTTTCTAAATACACTGTTGGCAACATTGTGCATAAATATTCACACGTGTTTCGTATATAGTGATCAAGAAAATTTTCATATCCTTCAACATTTTAATTTTTCTCGTATGAAACATTATTCTGTGTTAATTTATCTTCAGTTTTGTTTTCTATTAAAAATCTTACAGATAAAGTTTGATGAACGTTTTTACCTAGAGTTGGAGTATTTAATCCTCGTTTAACTTCAGTTATCAAGTCTTTAATTATTACTTAAACCCCAACACGTTTCACAAATATGTGAACAATTTGTTTTTTTTACGAAATAAAAGCTCACGTTTCTATAGCATTGCGCATTGTATTTGTTGTGCCAGATGTGGCGTGCAGGTGCGTTTGTTCTTAAAGTAGAGTTTCTCTGTTTTTGAATTTCTCCCAAGACTATCTGCGTTAGCCCTCCTTAATTTAGCAGTGTAAGATTAGAGAGGGCAGTTAGTCATCACCATCCACCGCCAACTTTTGGGCTACTCTTTTTAACAATAAATAGTGGGATTCATTGAATATTATAACGGCCCCACGGTTTAAATGCGAACTTGTTTGGTATGTTGGGGTTTCGAATCTGCAACACTCAAAATACGAGTCGAGCGCCTTAACCACCTGGCCTTGTCAGGCTGCTTAAAGTAGAAGAACGAGACTGTTTAATTAACTACAAATCCACTAATAGATAAGTAGTCACATAATGTATGTTTTCAACCATTAACTTACCTATATCGTTTTGTGTTCCGAGCCTGTTATTGTGAATTCTCCAATAATTGACAATAATGTTCGAGCATTCTCTTTGTTAATTTAATAGTTATTATTAGTTATTGATTACCTTTAAAATACTATACGATGAGGTGAACTATACAGGGCGAATCAGAGGTCAATTGACAGGCAAATAATCCATAAACAGACAGAGAGGAGAAAAAGTTTGTTAATTGTATCTAAGTGCAATTTTCTACACACACTGTCTCTAAAGTCATATCAGTCGGAGTTCTTATACACTATTTATTTCAAGTGCAGACGAAGTAAATGACCTAATATATTGTTAAGCTCGAAATGTATCGTTTAATTTTGTTTTACTGTTTATTTTATTTTATTTTATTCCACGTCTCAACGAAGTGAACTTCTCTTGATGTTATGTAAATGTTTTGTAAACAACAACATGTCGTGTTGTATATAAATTTTGATTTCTATTATTTATATTTCCATATTTATATTATTGTTTCAAAGTTTAAACCAATTAAAAAAATGTGTTGTTATTCATTTAAAATAATATTTAGAAATTTCTAGAATTAGGTAGATCAATCAATTGACTATAAATGGAATGTGGCGGCCTAGTTTCCAGACGACAAGTCTCGTGCAAGAACGGACATGCGCGGATTTCTCTGGAATGTTGGGAAATTACGCGATGGTTCGAGAAGTCTAGGCCTACAAATATATAAACAGACGAAGATGCAAGAAGAAAAAGAAGCATTAATTTTTATTCGAAGAAAAGAAGAGTCAATCATTCGTTTGAGAAAGTTTAAGTGTTTGCTGTGAGATTATTCAAATTGGATTTGTGACTAGAGCTAGATCTACAGAAACTGTGATTTTGTTTCGTCAATCTTTGCGATTCATTTGAATTACTGGTTGTGCTGACAGTCAACACGTACAGGACTTTTTAGGGGAGACCGAAGCGGAAAACGAGAAGTTGAAACATTCATCGAAAACACCGTAAAAAGAACTTCGTCATTCTCCATTCAAACTTCGAAATTTCTTCGTGGGACCAAATTCACCTCCTAGACTAGAATTTTGGATTTCTGATCTGAACTATTGGACTTTCACTCTAAATCATTATATTGGACACAGGCCAGTACCATTTCGTATCGTAATTAACTTTGAAGGTTGAAACTAGTACCGTTTTGTATTGTAATTAACTTTGAAGGTTGAAACCAGTACCATTTTGTGTTGTAATTAATTTTGAATGTTGAAACTGAATATCTGTCATTGTTATTATATAATTTATGTTATATCTGTTACATATATATAATAGTTTATTGTAATAAATTATACAAGCTGTTATCTGTGTCTTTCTGTTGCGTTCATAAAACATAAAAAAAACGTAACACAGCTCGTCATCACCATCCACCGTCACCTCTTGGGCTACTCTTTTGTCAATGAATAGAGAGATTGGGCGTCACGTTATAACGTCACTACGCTGAAAAGGTGAGCATGTTTGGTGCGCGAGGATTTGACGAGTCGATCGACTGAAGTGACCAAGACATGCCGGGTCTTGACGAAAGGCAAAAATGTAGATGTAGGTTAGCAAACGTTGTGCAGTAACTTTATTTTCAAAATTTATCAGTTTATTAAATAATTCTTGATATTATTACTGAATAAATGTTCTTTTCCATATCTGTGCTGAAGCTCTATGAAACCAAGCTATAGAAACCGAAGAAAACATAGATTAGTAACACGTACAATTGCAGTTCTGAATTTTAAGAAAAAGCTAAATCATCTGGGTTTGATAGTGTGGTCATTAGCTATGAGAAATCGATAGTCAGTTTTGAAATATTCAACAAACATCTTTGATTTGGATTATACATTAACTTCTGAAATAATTTGACTAGTCAAGAATACGCTGTTAAAATAAATTCTTATTTGTAATCTCTTACTTTGCCAACACTGCAAATTCTCCTTCTATTATATATGTGTTTAGAAAAGTAGGTTAGTAACATGGGAAAAATAACCAGTTTAAGTAAATCAGAATTTTTTTTTATTCAGAGATAAAAGAAGACAAACCTGAGAAACTGAACAAGCTGAGAAAATGTAATGAATCCAAAATTATTGATAATTCATAATGGCTTGGTATTTCTAAACTATAATTTCTTCGAAAATGCATTCCAACTTATTGAATTATGTGTTGCTGTCTTGAATCTGATTATATTAGAAATAAATTACAGATCTGGAACGACGTAATTTTCATTTACTTTCAATAATTATTTCCATTTTTGACTCTGTATTAAGAACGTCGTTGTGGTTTGTTGTTTTTGAATTAAGCACAAAGCTACACAATGGGCTATCTGTGCTATAACCACCACGGGTATCGAAACCCGGATTTTAACGTGGAAGTCCGCAGACATACCGCTGAACCACTAGGGGCATTAAGAATGCCACATATTTTCTGTTTGTAAGTAGTTTTCCATATCTAAAGAAAAGTATTAAATTGATTGTAAACAAACTGAAGTAGAAACGTATTACAAAGTAGTTGTGATACTATTTAGCACAATTATATCGTTTCTGGCACAAAAATTTAATTATAAAGTTAAATCTTATGAAATAATATCGTAAAGTACAAAACATTATTTATTTATAAGAATGAATTTTTCATTTGAAGCTTTCAGATGCAATTCGAGAGTGTGAATTTGCAAAATTTCTTTTCCAGAATTAAGAAGTATTCTTCAATGACACGTGTACTGAAAGAAAACATTCAGATATACAGATGTTGTTGAACTATTATATATTTTTTTCATTTACGTTTATATAACTAATATTGAAGTATTTACTTATATTAAAATCTTCTGTAATGAACTATTACCAGAAAAGTCACTTTTATAGCTACATTTGGCAGTTCTCAAAAATAGCATTTCAGAACCCTACAGAAAAGGTGATTAGTGACATCATACAATGTGTGTTCCTTCACAATATTCGCCATTAAATAATTAATCCAGCGGATTTTCTTGCAGTTTAGACGTCTCATCTACGTTAAAATTAAAACTTTATCCATATATGCAAATCGAGAATGAAAGTTTTGCTAACACATACATAAAAGTTCGGGAAATATCAAGAGAGGAATGCATTAAGTAACTTAATAGTCACCCAGGACACTGCAGGGCAATGTTAAATATGATATCATACAATAGAACTATAACCCACTTCTTGAGTTTGAAACACATAAATTATATGCTTGTACAAACTTGAGTTAATGTTTAGGTAAGGCTTCTTTAATTTTGCGTTTATGTTTGTTTGTTTATTTAGTATTTGGATATTTCTCAAGTTTATGTTGTGTTTATCTGATTTGAAGTGGTCTTGTGATACGTTCCACAGAAAACAAAAACCAGAAAACAACCGAAAATAACCAACAGAAAGAAGACAACTTCGACCATTTTATTGACATCCAAACTTCCCAGAAAAAAATAAAAAAATATATTTTCGAGAAACACCAAAAAACAATATCTTAAACGATTTTTTCAAAGAATTTTCTCATAAACCCATCAACACAATTTCACAAAACAGAATATTAAGAAAAACATTCTGACAAAACATAACAATGTCTTACAAGACCTTAATTTTACTAAAAATCTAAAACAAGACAAAAATATAAAAATTCTAAAATCAGATAAAGGAAACGCTATAGTCGTAATTAACATGAAAGAATACGTTCAAAGCAAAAGAAAATTCTATCAGACACAATCAACTTTGAACCAATACACAAAAATACAACAAAGACACATGAAACACAAGTAAATAAATACTACTAAAAATGAAAAAAAGCTAACACAATTTAAAAAACACTTTATCTACATCTCTGCAAGATCGACTCCCACACAACACAAGTATACGGAATCCCGAAACCTCATAAACCCGATTGTCCATACTACCAATAATGTCCACGTACGAATCGTTTAACTGCAATCTTGGTAAATACATAGCAATAGTATTTTCTAAATATGTAACATCAGCCAGCTCTTTTGTCAAAGACTCTTTAATTTCAAGTCTAATTTTAATCAACTTAAAGTCTTAGAAAAAACGTTTGTGGAGGAAACTTATTGATGCTGATGAAGTATTATTTTATTTTGTGTAGTTTCCTCCACAAACCATAGAAAACATAACACGCCCACACCTAGACAGAAAACAAAATCAACCAACACAAGTAAATATATTTCACGAATCAAAAAGTCACGAAACCATTTACTGCTGCATACTATATATTCCTGACAGCAGCAGAAAAATAACCAACATTTGGCAAAGACTAGTAACAAAATATGACATTCTAGTTAATACTAAATTTATTATAAACCAGGCACAAAACTGAATTCTATACTGTGTAAAAACTACACTGACAAACACAAAACCAATACTATTTATCAATGTGATAACTGTCACGACTTCTATATTGGAGAAACAAGTAAAAAAATGGTAACCAGATTCACAGTGTTATGTAAATATCATGTAAATGTTGTCGAGAGTGTTATGTAAACGACAACCATGTCGAGTGTTATGTAAATGTCATGTAAATATCATGCATAAGTTATGTAAACATAATGTAATGTCGTGTTTGAATTCCCAGATTTATTATTTATAATTCTATATTTATATTATTGTTTGAGGTTTAAATCGGTGAAATTTAAAATAACATTTTAGAATTAATTAAAATTCATTTAGAAATTTTTAAAACTAAATAGATTGATCACTTGTATCGGCCTGGTGTTTGTACTGTGGAATTCTGTGAAGTTACGCGATATAGTATATAAACAGACGGCAATGCGAGGTAGATCATCCATTTTTACTTGGGTCAAGAAGTTTGTCTTGTTTGAGAAAGTTTAAACGTTTACTGTGTGATTATTCAAACTGAATTTGTGAAGAGCTAGATCGACTAAAGCGGTGAAATTTTTATTCCGTCAATCTTTACAATTCAGTCGGATTACGGATTATATCGAAAGTCAATAGGAATTGGACTGTGAACTTTTGTTTGAAATTACTCATTCAAACTTCGAAAATTTCTCCGTGGGACTGAATTCAACGCCTAGATTAGAACTTTGGATTTCGGATTTGGACACTTATCCTGGATTATATTATTAAGCACAGGCCAGTACCTTTTTTGTTTTGTAAGTTGTTTTGATGGTTGAAATTGGATATCTGTTATTGCCATTCGATATTATATTTTGTGTCTATCACATAAGTAGATAATTATAATAAATTATACAAGCTGCTATCTGTGTCTTTCTGTTGCGTTCAGTCCACATAAAAAACGTAACAACAGAACATAAGTCACCTTCACACGTTTTTGAACACTGTAAGTTAAATAAACGCAACATAACCATAGAAAACACTTAATACTAAATAAAGAAAGAAACATAAACAAACACAAAATTAAAGAAGCCTTACTTATACAACAACTTAAACTCAAAATAAATCAATGTAAAGGAACGCCTTTATGCCTATATTAAATATAATAAAAATAAAATTATATATTCAAATATCTAACACCGCCCTCTACATTCCGACACTCAGTTACACGACCCTTTTCAAACATGTGGTCAGCTTCCGGTCAGTTACCTCTTTCTTTGTGAACCTAACGATGACCAAAAAAGGGCGAAACGTTGTTCGCTCTTCTGTGTAAAATATTTTCTCAAACCAAAAGAGCTGTTTTTGCATCTATATTTTTCAACAAGTGGGTTTTCTCGACATCACAGATTGGTACCGTATACCATATGAAGTTGTAACTGAACACTGTACAATACAGATTGAAGTTTTAGAAGATAATCAGAACGACCAGAAAGCTAATTTCTTCAATCAATTACTCTATGAATGTTTTAATGTGTTATATGTGGTAAAAATTCACACTTTCCCTTTTCACCTCAAGTCACATAATTTAGCATAAAATGTAAGCTAGGCTACCAAGCATGAGCTTATTAATTATATTTATCCCAAATGTAATTATCACTTGCCATATGCCAAGCTTATGTTTTTGTAATATTTACTATTCACCATTGAAGTGATGTATAGGCCTCCCTCATAAGGAGATACCCAATAATTACCCCAAAAATACATGCCTGATAGTATGTATATATTTGTGTTTTCGTATATGTACAAAGTCACCTTGGGGGCCGAACACAGTGAATCAATTTAACTTCCTAACTATTTTATGAAAAGAACAAACAGCATACAAAACATAATAATGAGATTTAATTAGTTTTATATTCGATAGATATATATCTTCATTTCTACTATACATATATGTAATTTAGGTCCTCAAGAAGTCAGATTTGTAACTAGTTTAACAAAATCAGATTTATGACATAAAGTTGATTTTTATTTTGACCTTTTTAATTTAATTGTTTCCTTAATCATGCTTAATGCAAACCCCACCGGGAGAAAACTCCCAATTTAAGGTGTATTTTAAATAACATTTCTCTTAAGAGATTTTACGATCACTCGATTTTCATTTGAACTTAACCTGTTCTCTGACAAAATACTCTTCTTACTTATATTTGTAGATATTTTGGCTTTACGTCCAAATTTTTAAAAATTAAAATTTACTCAAAATTTGATAATTTTCATAGCTAAGGCCTTTTTTTTTGGTGTAATTACGATTTGAATCTACCAACAAATATGTTTCATTTCATCACTTAAAACAGAATTTTGTTATGGTTATATTATAAACATTAGTTATATCTCGAAGGTTAGAATAACAAAAGCTCTTTCTACACACTAAAGTTTCAAGTATACGTGAGATAAATGACCTGTTACTACTGGGAAATGATGGTGTTAAAAAATTGGTGTGATTGAATGTATGGATAAAAAAATCGACACTGTGTTCACACATAAAATATACAGCTAACTTTGATTACTGTTTATATAAATGTATAAAACATTTTCAAACAACATATTTCAATGCCCTCCATGGGTAGAGTGGTATGTGTGCGAACTCACATCACAAAAAAGTGGGTTTGTATACTCGGGGAAGGTGGAGCACAAATCGCCAATTCTATAGCTTTATATTTAATTCTAAAAAAAAGAAACAAATATATTTTCATTTTATATTATTTTTGAATTTTTGTATTTTACGGTGAATAAGACGTTTCTTTCTTTTTCAAAAGAGGAGTACCAAAAACACCCTTCATGTTATACACCGAAAATATAAAATCGTATGACTAGGAATAGATTACTTTGTACAGCAAGGAATAGTAACTAGTGTGATCAACTTCTGCACTTCAATGATTCTAATGATCACTAGTACTTTGTAGCTATTAAGTTCATTGTTGATTTTTGAACTTGAGAATCTTTCATAATTTTAATGAATGGGCAGAAATTTCACAAAACACATTTAACACTGTCAATTACATGTAGACTTTGATATGTTTTCTGATAAACGATATTTCACAATATATGTATAAATGAATACCAAAACATACCATTTTATGTAAGACAAATAATATAATCAAAATATATCAAAAGATGTTGTATTTTTAAAGAAAGATGTTGCAGCTGTCTTCATTGACAGCAGAGAGATGAAACACAGAGACCTGTAATTGAATAAGTAATGTTATATATCACCAAGTAGTTTGATAGCCTCCCCAGAGTAATTATTAACACTGGCAATACATGAAGAGATGATACACTTTAAACACTTTTAAGTATAGCTCTCCAAAGCATTAAAATATGACTTCGGTACAAGTTATATTCAATAAGCCCTCACCTGGTGGAACAAATACCTGAAGATGTAAACGTATTTATTCACTGATTGTTACATCAAGATCTCTTTCCTTCATGACAATGTGAAGGTAACTCTCATCCAAATAATACTTACAATATATATTATGATAATCCACATACATTACCTTCCATTTATTATAATTAAAACCCAACTCCCATTTATTTGCCCAAATCACCAAATAACATAAGCCATTTCGTAAAGCATCCGCAGCATCCACACAATTAGTAACACTCTATTCCTTAATATCATTTATAAATTTCAGTAATTAATTGTCCTTTCTTTCATATAATGAACTAATATGAATCACAAAATACTAAGTACTAACAAGGAGCACTGATGTGCCTTGCTTGTAACGTTAATCAAGTTTGACCTACTCTCCGTATAACAGCCTTCTGCTTTCTTTGATTCAGCCACTTTTGTAGCAAGAGAATTAACTTATCT
Source organism: Carcinoscorpius rotundicauda (assembly GCA_011833715.1). NCBI lineage: Eukaryota > Metazoa > Arthropoda > Merostomata > Xiphosura > Limulidae > Carcinoscorpius > Carcinoscorpius rotundicauda. The sequence goes on along the minus strand of CM022397.1, from coordinate 46,632,236 downwards.
CTTTATCCACAGATGTATTTTAAGAAGCCTTATATTTAATTTGCTAGCCTTTTCAGGCTACCTAACTAAATATAAGTTATCTTTACCTGATATCCTGTATTTTGAAAAAGTTTCTATAATTATCAAGCAGGGAACCTGAAAATGTATGAGGAATGAAAATTATATTAAAAGAAATTATTCGCATTTTAAAATATGTATATTCTCTTTCTCAGTATTTAAACTTTTCTTATTACATTACTACTTTACGAGAGCTCCATCTAGTTACAGTATTATAAAGTAGATCTATTAGATTCTCTGTAATCTTAATTAATCACCATTTTATCCTATAAACATTCTGCTCTAGGTAAGTTCAGAACTGAATTTTAAGAGCCTTACCACGCAGTAAAGGGTAAGTGGTTCTAATGATAACAAATGAAATATAATGAAAAGAAGGTGTGGTTTATTATACTTTTGAGTGATTATCTTTTAAGTAAACTTAAGACTAAATTATATAAATTCACTGTTGACATGCAAGATTCTGTCGTGTTATACAGAAATGACCACGGTTACACCTTTTTCTTTCATGTTTATTTGCATTGTACACTATCTAAATAGCATTTAACATTAAAGTATCAATTTTAAATTTGATCCAGAATGAGATCCTACTATTTTACCGTCGATGTGAAATTAGATATGCAAGAGTACATTGGACATCTGAAGTGTCCAAACCAAATATATCAGGATTCAGGTTAGTTAATTCACACATAACACATAAATGTATGTTATTTAAAGTCAATACATGATAAAAGTTTGTGCAGATCATTCACTTTGATCATATAATAAGAAAATTATACCTAAAATTCACTGTCTATACAAGTGTAGACAGTTTCAAATTACATTAAAATTACAATATTTTAATAAAATATAATTATGAATGTTACATGATTTCTTTTTTTAACATCATAACAATCGTGTTAGTCATACTAGAGCAGCCTAATGAGGCCTAATAGTGGAAGAAAAGCCTCTGTGGTAGATAGAGTGTGATTGACACATTATTACATATTTCTCAGTTTTTGCACTCAGTACCATCATAATTACTTTTACTGATTAATGTTTTCAGGCATAATTTTTTTAAAAAAATGAACTTATAGTTGATACTTCATGTGTGAAATGCTAAAACATTATAGTATTTAAAAGCAGTGCTTAACGACATGCAAGATAATATTTGTTATTAGAATTTATATTGTGGTCTGATGTGTTTTGTGAAGAATACTTATCCTACAAAATGAAGAAAGATTTAGAATGCACTAGAAGTAATTAGATATTATTTAAAATAAACAATTAAATTTAGAAATGCCAAAAAAGAAAAGGTACAGAATAAAAATAAAACAGTTTGTGTTTGAATTCCGCACAAAGCTGTCTGTGCTAGTTTACCCAAATTTTACAGCGAAAGACTAGAGGGAAGGCCACTAATCATCACCACCGACTGCCAACTGTTGGGCTACTCTTCCACCAACGAATCGTTTTGACCGTCACATTACAACGCCCCACAGCTGAAAGGGCGAGTATGTTTGGCGCGACGGGGATGCGAACCCGCGGCTCTTGGATTACAAGTCACACGCCTTTACGCGCTTGGCCATGCCAGGCAGAGACAAAAAGGCATCTTCTAGCTATAAACTAAGAAAAACATACAAAATAAAGTCCAGAAATATCACAAACAATCTGAAACAATTATAACCAAAGCAGCCACACAGGAGAAATTTGACTCCAATGAAAAACTTTGTAAAAACCTTCAACTACAGAACACTGATGAAGTTTTAAACATGGACAGAAACACAATTAAAGAAGCAACGGTAGACAGTGTTAAACAAAGTGCGATGTATAACATTAGAAATAAACAAAAGAAATTGCAAGAACTCGTAACGCTTCTGCAAGATTACTTGTTATTTGCAAAACAGTTTTCTTTAATCCTATGATGCAGAATTTTAACAAAATTAAATGAACAAACATAACAGTATCTTTTCCATGGAACATGTAAGGTTAGAAACAAATAAGGAAAAATTAAAAAAAATATATATACTTGTTAAACTACTTATGGAAAAGTTGTGTTTGCATTTTAAGTTTGTATTACACAGCATGCTTTAATAAAAAAAATACTTCAGGAAATTATATTTTTGTAATTCGTTCTCAGAATTTATAAAATTTATTTTTAAAACTTTTGTGAAACAAAATTGATCCAACTGTTATTAATTAACTTTGTTTTTCTGTAGATAAATAAACATCTAAACAACGAGCTATCTGTGACCTGACCGGTGTTGTATTTAGGTTGGGGTTAGAGGGAGATCAGCCCCAGTGCCGGTGGTCTTAATGTGGACTCATTGATAATATTATTCCATATAAAACTACAAACGATCTTAGGCCCACAAAAGCTGTTAGCGCCGTTACCACACAACCTTAAATCCACCACTGCTGACCACAAGCCCCCCAGTGACTCAGCGGTATGTCTGCGGACATGCACGCTAAAACCCGGGTTTCGATACCCGTGGTGGGCAGAGCACAGATAGTCCATTGTGTAGCTTTTTGCTTAATTCAAAACAACAACAACAGCTGACCACAATGTAATGATTGTTTGTTTTTGAATTGCGCGCAAAGCTACTCGAGGACTATCTGTGCTAGCCGTTCTTAATTTAGCAGTGTAAGACTAGAGGGAGGGTAGCTAGTCATCACCTCTCATCGTCAACTCATGGTCTACTATTTTTCCAACGAATTGTGGGATTGACGGTCACACTATAACGCGCCATGGTTGAAAAATCAAGCATGTTTGGTGCGACGGGGATTCGAACCTGTGACTCTCGGATAATGAGTCGAATACTTTAACTCACCTGGCCATGCCGGGCCACAATGCAATAAAACTTGAGTTCTTGCAATGTGAAAGTAGTCCAATATTATTGTTAAAATGATTACAAATAAAACAAATTTTAAATGTCATTTTAAATTAGCTGCTGTTTTCTAAAATACACACGTAAAATAGAAATTAAATGAAGATAAGCTTAAATATTTCTAGAAAAATGAACTTTGAGATTTTATATATATAAAACAGTAAGTTTCGTACATGGTCATAAAATTGAATAATAACTATAATGATGAAAGAAGGTTAAAACATTGGGTTTTAAGATATTTTACTGTCGATATACAGATGGAATAACTAATTATACCATTGTGATTTTTACTTCTTGTAATAAAATATATATATATATATATACATATTATCGGAATATTATAAAAGTAACCATTATCATGTCAAACCACCTTTAAAACGAATATTGAAATTGATGTTCGTGAAGACATAAACAAAACGAAACCTTGGCAGGGGCAAAGATTAGAGTGAGAGAAGTCTGAGAATTTTTCCCTTAATAGGGTGTTTGTTTTTCGTTTTTAAATTTCGCGCAAAATTACACGAGGGCTGTCTGCACTCTCTGTCCCTAATTTAGCAGTGTAAGATTAAACGAAAAGCAGTTAGTCTTCACCACCCACCGCCAACTTTGGGCTACACTTTTACCAACGAATACTAGAATTGACTATATCATTATAACGCCCTACGGCTAAAAGGGCGAGCATGTTTGGTGCGACGGTGATTCAAACCCGCGACTCTCGGATTACGTCTTAAATCCCTTAACTCACCTGGCAATGCCGGGGGCCAACAAGGGTGTTTTGGAACATTGTATTTTCCCTTGATCGCCGCTTTACGTATTCGTAATAGTTTTCCAGTATTTTAATATGGCTTGTTTGAAGTAATGAAGTGTGTGTGTGTGTTTCTTATAGCAAAGCCACACAGGGGTATCTGCTCAGCCCACCGAGGGGAATCGAACCCCTGATTCTAGCAAATAATTATTTTTTCACAAGTGTTATTTTTACAGATTTCAATAAAGAATCTTGTTAGATAAAGAAATCACGAGTAACATGAATGCATTATTGAAAATATCTCAGAATATTTAAAGCCATTTTCTTCCGAGCATGGCCAAATACTTAATTAATTTACAATGTAACTTTATTAAGACAAAATTTTTTAACTTCATCTGGAAGTTATGATGCATGAGTAATTACTGCTAGGTTTAACCATTATATAACACGTTACGTCATTTGAAATTCCAGAAATAGTCCTTTAATGTACTCCCAGTTTTGTTGTTTGTTTAACCTTATGAAAGAATTTCTTCAGAAACATTTTCAAACATTTAAGAGAGTGTATTTTCTGGAACCTAGTGAACTGCTCCAAATCTACCAGTGACACATTATTTGAGATCCAGTGAGCATAGAGAAATAACATTTAATATTACATAAGATATTACAAGATTGTACGTTCGTACAAGCAAGTAATGTGTGTGTTTAAAGCTAAAGAGCTGAGATATAGTTCTATTGTATGATACCACATTTAACACTCTCCTGTAGTGTCCTGGGTGACTATTAAGTTACTTTATACATCCCTATCTTCACAATTCCCAAACTATAAAGTATATCTCAGAAAAATTCATTATTGAATTTCATGTAATGTTAGAAATTCATATTCAACTTTTATGAGACATCTGAAATGCAGGTAAATCTAGTGGACTAATTTCTCAAAGCCAAATTACAAAAGGAAAAACACATAGTACGAAGTCGTTAGTCAACGTTAGGTAGGGTATTGAAATGTTATTTTTCTGAGCTGCAAACATAGCTATACATGGATCTTTTCCGGTAATAGTTCATAATAGAACAATTTAAGATAAATAAAGTTTTCACAGATTACTTATGTGAAATAAATAAATATGCATACAATCGTTCATCATCACCTGTATATCTGCATCTCTTTCTTCAGTACATATGTCAATGAAGAACTATTCGTAATTCTGATAAGGACGTTTTGCAAATTCACACCATCTTATTTCATCTAAAAGCTTCAAGTGAAAAATACGTTCTAGGAAACCAACATTTATATTATATTTCACAATTTGATTTTCATAACAATTAATTGTATGATTAACTTTTTGTGTCAAGAACCATATAATTGTCCTAAATTCTATCACAACTACTTTCTAATACGTTTTTACTTCTGTTTGTTTACAGTTAATTTGACATGTTTCTTTAAACGTGGAAAACTGCTATTAAACGAAAGGAATGTAACATTAGTGACACAGTCAGAGAATGGAATTTAGAATTCAAATAAAGAAAATTAAATTAAAATTACAACGTTCTAATTTATTTCTAATGTTAAGAGATTCACGTTAGTTATATATGTTTCCAAATTACAATGAATTATCGAAACAATTATGGTATTACATATATTCCCAAATTGATTCAGTGCATTTTCTCAGCTCGTTCAGTTTTTCAGGCTTCTCTACTTTCGTCTTTGCATCAAAGAAATTATTTTCGATTTATTTAAACTGGATATTTTTCTCATGTTACGAACCAACTTTTGAAGAAATATATTATTCAATTAAAAGAAAAAAATGTCCAATGTTGCTATGAAACAGATCATAAATTATAGTTGTTTATAAAAACGTATTCCATGAGTATTTATGCTATTTTTGAAGTTAATGTATAATCCAAATAAAAGATATTCGTTAAACTTTTAAAATTATCTTTCTACTTAGTATAGGTAACGAAAATAGCATAATAATAAAATAATAAAATAAGGCATTTGTTTGAGTACATAACTGCAACTGTATGTATGATAAATCTATATTTTCCTCTGGTTTTTACTGCGTTGTTTCTATAGTGCTCAATCATAGATACGGAAACAAAACATCTATTTCAGTAATATTATCACCAAATATTTGTTACAACAATACATTTAGAAAATGAGTTTTCTCTATAACATTTGATAATCAACATCGACAGTTCTGTTTTTCGTTAACGTTAGGCCTGGCATGGCCAAGCGCGTAAGGCGTGCGGACTCGTAATCCGAGGGTTGCGGGTTCGCGCCCACGTCGCGCTAAACATGCTTGCCCTCCCATCCGTGAGAGTGTATGATGAACGGTCAATCCCACTATTCGTTGGTAAAAGAGTAGCCCAAAAGTTGGCGGTGGGTGGTGATGACTAGCTGCCTTCTCTCTTGTCTTACACTGCTAAATTAGGGACGGCTAGCACAGATAGCCCTCGAGTAGCTTTGTGCGAAATTCCAAAACAAACGTTAAATCGTTAACGTTAACCTGATGAGCACAACAACAGCTGCAAATGAAACTTTCATGTTGAGAAATTTTGCTGTTTTTATGAAGGTTTCTAGTGAGAAAAAACATTTTTATAATATACTCTAACAGGCAAGAGAAAATAATTTGGACCTACTCTAAAATTAACATCATCATTATCTGCCACTTGTTTCCGTCAAGGAACATAGGACTGCAATAACTGCGGTTACTTGAACAAGTATTTTAAGTGAGTAAGTTGTTTGCCCACTGCACCAAGCCGTCCCTAATTTAGTAGTGTAAGACTAGAGGGAAGACAGCTAGTTATCACCTTCCACCGCCAACACTTGGGCTACTTTTTCACCAACGAATAGTGAGATCGATCGTAATGTTATAACGCCCTCACAGCTGGGATGGCGACCATGTTTGGCGCGACTCGGGCGCGAACTCGCGACCCTCAGATTACGATGGCCTTAAAGCACTTGGCCATACCGGGTCAAAATTAACACATCTTTCTTTATGTATTTGCCAATCATTGCGTTTACTCTTTTCGAATTGGAAAAATTGCGTTTGGCAAAAACTAATACCCGATACCCATACCGGTCGTCCTGAAATACATATACAAACAGGAGACTTCCTTTCATGAAATAATATCACTTAACTCACATCTATTTCTCAACAATTTCATTACTTGTGGAAGCTTCACTTTGTCGTCTTACATTCCAGATATTACCGAATGGAAGAGTTTTTTAAATGTTTGTTTCACTCATTATGGCGCAAAGCCTGCGTTATCTGTGGCGAACATCCGTTAAAAATGTAGAAAACTCAAAACTATAAAAGTAATGAAAAACCGAAACAAAGTACAAAAACAAAACGAAAAGGACAATGACTCTATAAAGCTAAAAATATGGTCAGTGCAAACACTGTCACCATCGTCAATGACAATTTCCAACCTTAAAGGTAAACCTGGAGAAAAACATGCTTAGAGTAGTGTTGTTGATCAGAACAGCAACGAAGAACGAAAGCAAAACGTAACCAGTTGAGACGTGAGTATCATCACAAATGGTAAACGTTTGTGGATCAGACCAAGGTAAAAGAAAAGGACGAGTAAGAAAACTGTAAAATGAGTAGCATAGACAAGATAACATGTTCACAAAGATCTTAACGAAACTAGATGACGATATAGCAACTGCAGGCTTGACTTAGAAAATTTTGTTATGAATATGTTCATGCTAAGTCGAGTACCAACTGAAAAGTCGTGTCTTGTTCACGAGGCCATTTTCCGGATAGGCACAGCTCTCACACCACCAGAGCAGACAAAATTAGCCTCAGTATCAGCAGCTTGTTCCCTGGAATAACAATAACACCAAATATCCATAAAAAAAGATGGAAATCGAAGGGCTCACAAAACTAGGCAAGTCTTTTCTGAATTTGTTAGAGAAAAAGGCGAAAACTCGTGTGACAAGAAATCAGAACCATTAGATAACTACGGTATTTATTGTTGAAAGTATATTTAGTTTATTTATTTCATTTATAAGGTCGTAAGCAAGCAATATGGCATACAATTCGGCAGTGAAGAAATAAACTGTAAATGATATCCTGTGAATAATGACAGAGCCACAGCAAACCATGACAGACTTCATAGAATCACCTTATTTCGAATCACCCATAAAAATGATTGGAAATATATTAAAAATAACATAATACTTTCAGTCATGAGTTTCTGTCTCTTTCAGAAAGATCAAAGAAAGGTTACAAATTTGGTGGTGAGAAGCCTGGAATTATCGTTTATCAATGGCGTAGACTGGGTATGTGTATGTTGGTCAAATAGCAGTGGCACTCTTGTTTAAACTCGTTCATCATACAACCTTTCACTCTAATATAAAAAAAAACCTGTTAAAAGATTACATCACTGGCAGGTCTGAGCAATGTTTTTTTAATGAGAAGAAACGCATGAAGGATGATATAATTAATGAAGACCTTAATATAATTCTTATCGGAACAAAAACCTTGAGAATTCCACTGTACCAATGGGGCCAGTTTTACTTAGAAGAATGATAACTGACTGCAGATCCCTTTTTTACGCGACCACCTCCCTTCTCTTAAGTGAAAAGAGGTATGTCTACCTCCATGGAACTTGTCTGTCAGAGGAAAAAGTCAACTGAGAGACAAGTAACTGATCTGCACCTCAGGACTAAAGAAACTGGACAGAGCAGTCGCTGCAATTCAATAGTGTGGATAGAGACAGGTGTGAATATAGACTTAGCAGGTGTAGCAGTTCCAGAGGACAAAGGTTCTTCACATAATTTGGGAAAGAGTCTCATTGATTCAAAGAAACATTGTCTGCACTACTACTTTAGCAGTGCAATGAAATACAATAGTATATATCTGAAACTCAAGTGGAATTAAAAACTTCCTGGTATTAGAAGAAGAGATCTTGTTTACAGTACATAAAGGTTGTACTTTTTGTTATTCTCCCACGAGGGGAGTGTTTTTAATTGTTTTGTCCCCAATGGCCTCTATGTTGGCAATGATGCTTCCACCAACATCATTCCAAATTTTTTTTTCTTAACTGACTTTGGAGTGTCAACATACACCTCCAATTCCATCTAGATGAAGAAGGGAGACATTTGTCGCAATGCTTACTAAAACAAATTATGGAAAACGGAAACAACGAGAAGAAGGAACGTATTGAGGTAATGGCTGCTGATCAGTCTTCTAAACGTGGTCACTTTCTTATAAATATAGAATCTCTACAAAATCGAGAACTTTTAGGGTCATTGATCCCACCTACTATTGATTCATAATATATGATGAACTCCAACAGTGACGTTGCAATTACAACAGGATATGTTGGTACTGTACCCAAACACCAGCATCTTAGTTAAACTTTACCAACAGAAGACACTCCGAAAACTCTAATATACGTGAATTAATGGCCAAAGTGATGTGTAAAAATACTATCAGTTCACATAATCGTTTTATTTCTTTAAAAAGATGCCAATATCGAAGAACACTTGAATGGGTGTTTGGAAGAATACGCATTATGAGCAAACTATCTAAAACGAAAAGTAAAAAAATGATTTGTTACTTAAAACGATTAGAAAACATATATAATTGTATTTTACAGTTTTTTTCCCTATTCTGTTTATATCTTGTTCTCAAGCTCATAATTAAATGTAATTTTGATGAAATTTGGTTTTACTTTTACGAGTTGATCATGGTGTACATTAATTTACCTTTTCTCCAAAGAGAGCATACTTTCTCCTTGACGGGTAATTAGAACCGTAAGTGTATAAAATATTATTAAATTGATTGTGGTTTGAATATGGAAATCCACACTTTGATTGTACAAGTGTTTACTTAAAGACATTGAACAGTGATGACGTCCCATTGTAATCATAGAGGAACATATTGGTACCCAAGGTATCAGCAGTGTTATTAAAATAGTCAAAAACACTATTGATCACCGCCATCTGAACATTCAACTGCTGCAGCAAGTCTAAATATACGATCTGACTGTCAAACAATGAATACGTTAACAACGTGAGAAATCAATTTAATTAAACCAATTAAAAGTAATTTCATAGATATAATACGAGAATATATTCTATTGATATAATTATAATGTCTCTCACTATACGTGTCATCAGTTTGTTATTTTATCATCACATATTTTGTCATACATCTAGGGAAACATTTAGAATTTTTTTGAATTAAGTAGACCAATCATATGTTTGTAAATGAAGTGCTGGTGACTTCGTGTCTAGACGTGTAGTCTCGCACAAGAACGGACATGCGCGGATTGCTCTGGAGATCTGTAGAAAGTTCGCGGTTATTCGAGGGGTCTAGGCTTACAATATATAAACAGGCGAAGATGCGAGAGACGAGAGAGATTCAGACATCAGTTATTATTCGAAGAAAAGAGGAGAGTAAGACATTAGTTTTATTTCAAAAGAAGAGAGTCAGTTATTTGAGATAGATTAAGTGTTTGCTGTGATTATTCAACTTGGATTTGTGACTAAAGTTAGATCTACGGAAGCTGTGATTTTATTTCGTCAATCTCTACGATTCATCTGAATTACTGCTTGTGCTGAGAGTCGGCGAATTTATTGAACTGTGAACTGTTTCTGAGCTTCTTCAATTAAGCTTCGGAATTTCTTCGTGGGTCCAAATTCACACCCTAGACTGAAATTTGAGACTTTCATTTTAGATCATTTTATTAGATACAGGCCAGTACCATTTTGTATTGTGATTAATTTTGAAGATTGAAACTCGTATTATTTTGTTTTGTAATTACTTTCGATTGTTGTAACTTAATATCTGTCACTGTTATTATATAATTTTTGTTATATCTGTTATATTTGTTAATAGTTTAGTGTACTAAATTATACAAGCTGTTATCTGTGTTTTTCTGTTGCGTTTAGTGTACGAAGAACATAAAACATAAAAAATACGTAACAGTGGTGGTGAACAATTCAGTGAAGTTGAAACTGTATCCAATCTTTACACAGGTACATCATGTCCTTTACTACCTTTTTTATCATTCAGCAGTTTTCCTGATTGTTCAATGTTCAATGTTAGAATGTATCATTCTGCTGGCAAATGCGGAAGCCTCAGTTCAATCTGTGAAGTAGCTATGAGTCACAAATATATATAGGTGACTCCTCAATCTCTGGAAGATGACGACGTTCATTCACATCTATTAGCTTAAGCTTTATTTACACCAGAATTAAAGATCTTGACTCAAATATCTTAGAATATCTTTATCATAGGTTTGCATCAACCTATAGTGCCCTAGGTAGGCTAGATGAGCTTCATCTTGCATTCATAAGCCATTATCACAAAGCTAGCATACACGATGATGCGTATTAATCTATCTTATAACTGTAATAACATGACTCCATTTCATGTATTCGTATCTAACAAAAATGCATGGTCCTATCTTGTGTACATCAGCATTGAATAGTCCAGTGAAGCACGCATTGGAGATTAGAATGTTTGATCACATACCTCACAAATAAAACTTTGTAATATTTAAGTGCGATTGTTATATGCTGGCTTACAGTACCTGCTCTGCTATAGTGGTTATGGTAATGTGAAGCAGCATTCTTATCTTATGTGATTCATCAGTTTTATCCAATGTAAAGTAACATAAAAATAGAGTTAAATAATTATTCTACATGCCACTGTAACCAAAATATCTACTGGAAAGCTTGCCCACGTTCCTCTCTCTGTTATATTCGAATAAACTAACCAGAGTGGTTGCTTTATTTAGAGTGTTTGACGTGTTGTAATATCTACCAATATTATAATTACTCCTGTGTCGGTCAAGAACTATCTTTTGCTCTTGCAGACACATACCTCCTCTCACCTAGCCATTCAAGAGTTAAATCGCCACTATACATTTCCGTGCAACATGTCTATTGCACTCTTTGAAGCTGATTCCGATGCTCATCTTAAGTTCCATTACTATTCGGATTTGTAGCAGCAGAGTTTACCTCTGGATGAGCTTAGAGTGAAAACCAAAAAAAAAACTATCTATATTTCGTGCAGGGTATTCTTATTTTCCTTTGTTATCAACATACAAACGACACACAAGTTATATGATTTGCACCCTCCAGGATAATCAGAAAAGAATATGACATGAACAGAGTGGGAAATTCAGTATAGCCCTATTCTTTTCCTACAACCAGTGGAGCTGTACAAAGGCTCCAAATGTATTTGTGTTTAGTTAACCACAACATTTCTCCAGCTTAACTTTGTGTTCTTAGTAAGGTTGGAATACTTAGAGCTCGTACGCGTCTTCTTCTGTGATTGTATGAAATTACTACCTTAAACTCGGTTGTGACAAAAATGGAGGTAAGGTTAAGAATATCTATAGCATGAGGACAAGTGGGTAGCTTAGCGCAAGTTCACTATCATAGCGGTGACACAGCGTGCGTTTATTCTTCAGTAATTGTTTGAATTTACCACTGAAAAATGTTCGAGAATAAACTGCTTCTTTAATGTCGTGCCCGATTTTTGAGCCTTATATTAAGCTTAATGGTATTACATGCGTTGCTACTGGATCTAAATGTCAGCACATATAAACACCAAGTTTGAAGACGGCCTCAGTGGGCAATGAAAGAAATTAGAATACAAGTTTGCAAAGTTTGGATAAGTTTATTTATCTGATGATGATATAGGTTTTGTAAATATTCTATATTTGTCGACCTAATGTTTATAATTGGAAATGCTTCAAGCAAAAGAATAGTTCCCACAATAAGAAAAGCCTTAAGATTGTTCATATTGTTGATTGCTTGTTTGTATATTTATGAATGATCCCTCAGTGGAACAGCGGTAGCTTTAACGTAAAGCTACTTACGATACACAATATTCTCGTGATGTACAGACACATGATAATCCATTGTATAGCTTTTCAACAAAACAAACAACTCCTACAGGTGCAGAGTCGGCACGACGTGATAACTTGATTAAAATGAGTTCCTAGTAAAGAATGTGTGGGAATATTAATCAAAATAGGATTGGTTTGTTTGTTTATTTTGTAATTTCGCACAAAGCTACACGAGGGCTATCTGTGTAGCCGTCCCTAATTCAGCAGTGTAAGACTAGAGGGAAGGCAGATAATCATCACCACCTACCGCCAACTCTTGGGCTACTGTTTAACCAACGAATAGTGGTATTGACTGTCACATTATAACGCCCCTACGGCTGAAAGGGCGATCATGTTTGGCGCGACCTGGATGCGAACCCGCGAGTCGCACGCCTTAACACGCTTGACCATGCCAGGCCATCAAAACAGGAAGAGAAGTCAACAATTCTTGGCAATGTGTGATTCTAAAACATAATGAATATATTGAACGTAGCAACAGTATGTAAAACTTTGGAATATTTACTACTACTAAGATGAAGATTAAAATTCTGGTAAAAGAAACCTTACTAAGTTTACAAACGTCTTCTCTTCATTCAACAAATGAAAAATCTCGTTCGTCTATGAAACTATACAAGATCGATTCTTTTCTCACATTAACGAGAACATACTTAAGAGTAAAGTAATTAAATATTTTTAACAATTTCAAAGAATAACAGGAACTGTACTGTACAAACAAAATAAAAATTCAACCACTTGCTGTGTCCTACAAAATCGTAAGCCATACAAGTGACAAGAATGATTCATATTATAACCAGTACGCAGATACATAAACGTAATGTTGAGAAATTATGAACAAAATTTCCCAAGTCTCTTTTCATTGCGACTACTGAAGTGAGATTGTCTGCACAGAAAAAGATCAAATGAGATCTGTTCTCAAAAACAGTTTGCCCGTTAGGGGGTGTAATATGCGAGTTCATCAATTTAATTAATGGGTCGACCCCTGTGTTTACCTGTGTACTATATATATTATACTGTAATTATATTGGTTTTCCATTGTAGTAGATTACTGGTCGTGAAATCTTTTCTGTATATAAACATTATGATTAGGATTGTGTTTATTTAGTGCATGTAATTTTGCTTGTTTGCCATAATAGGGCAACAAAAAGGTACAGTGACATATTCATGATCACTATTTACATTGAAATAAGCGTATATGAGTTTTTGACTATTAGATGTATTTGGTAAAACATAAAATACACATGTAACTGAGGAAAAGTATATTGAATAATCTATTTTCTCTCCAAAGTTTGTTTTAAAAACTGCATATCTAATGAAAATGATGCATTGCAAGAACCTTACAACGGATTTACAACGCTAAAATCAAGGGTTCGATTCCTTTCGGTGGTTTGAACAGATAACCCGATGTGGCTTTTCTATAAGAAAAATACAAACACGGAAAAATAAGCATTTGAGTATCTGGAAAATTATGGGAAAATATCAGTATATTTGCTTCCCGCTAGTACAGCGGTATGTCTCCGGATTTACAACGCTAAAATCAGGGGTTCGATTCCCCTTGGTGGGCTGAGCAGATAGCCCGATGAGGCTTTGCTATCATAAAAACAAAACAAACAAGTAATTAATTAAATTCTAAAAACATTGTTAATAATATTAAGTGCGAAAAACAAGCCCCCCATTAGCTCAGCGGTATGTCTGCGGACTTGCACGCTAAAATCCCGGTTTCGATACCCGTGGTGGGCAGAGCACAGATAACTCATTGTGTAGCTTTGTGCTTAATTCAAAAACAACAACAACAGCGAATAGCAATGGCTTATAAATGAACTGGTCCGGCATGGCCTGGTGGTTAAGCCACTCGTCTCGTAATCTGAAAGTCGCGATTTTGAATCCCCGTCATACCAAACATGCTAGCCGTCTCAGCCTTGGGGGCATTATAAATGACGATCAATCCCACTATTCGTTGCTAGTAGAGTAACCCAAGAGTTGACGGTTAGTGGTGATGATTATCTGCTTTCCCTCTAGTCTCACAATGCAAATTTGCGGACGGCTAGCGCAAGTAACCATCAAATATCTTTGCGCTGAATTCAAAACAAATCAATATAAACTGTATACATATATCTGTTTAATACATACAATAACAGTGCTGAGAGTTACTTTTTTATATATAAGTGAAAAACGAGTGTCTTTTGAAATATTTAGCCTTTAATATTGGATGTTTTATCTACTCTATTCAAATTCTTTAAATTGTTTAAAAATCATTTTATGTTTTAGAGTGACAAGAAGAAGAGAGTTATCACAAAATTTGAGGATATTAAAAACTTATGCTTTACATTTACAGACAATATTTATTGAAGTACTTCACATACATCCTCTACAAAACATTTCTAACATCCCTTTTGTTTGGACAATTACCACCACAGTTCACCTTGTAACGTTAAGTCTGAAAGGCATCTTATGTGAAACACAAATAAATAGCGAAGTTTTCAAACCATAATAGTAAACGTTATCTCACATTAAATTTAATTTACTAACCAGAAGCAGTAAGATCACTAGCGTCGGGCTATATCCTTCTGTTTGGATAGAGTAATGGACTGACTGTCACACTGAAATTTCTCACACAGTTGAACGTCACTGTTGTAACATCAGACGCTACGGTCCGAAGCTTCGAACATTAATCACTAGACGCCAAGTGATCCAAGTCACTAAGGTCACAATAATGTTTGAGACATTTTGTGTTGAATCGTCAGTTTAAAACCTAGTGTGATATATGTGATATTATGTGTGATATAAATTATTGAGGTATAGAAACTAATTTTGAATAAATTACCCTTTTCACGAATTCACACTCAAGATGAAAATTAAAGAAAACACAAAAATGTATTAAAACTGAAACACAGAGCATTAAAACAGCAACATTCTCAACATGAAAGTTTTGTTTGTAGCCCTGGTTGATCTCTTTATCTTGATATTGGTAAAAGGCATTGTTATAGAAACAGTTTGGCAAAAGATATTCAGTAAGTTCATGTTCAGCTTTTATCGATGTATAAAATATTAATCGTGTTACTGTTCCATTTTGATATCTTTACTTCAATAGTAGAAACACAACGCATTAAAACTAGGGTAAAATATTATTGAAACAAATATTTATCACACACACAACTGCAGTTCTGTAGTTCAGGACACATGTTTCACTTGGGTCTTAGAATAACTAACGGCGTGTTTTGAATACTGAAGCTATACACTGTTATACCCCTCTATGATTCATAATTTGTTATTAAACAAATTACATTAACTCATTTAATAAAGTGTTCCCACAAAACTGGTTCTTAACATGAAAGACATAATTTCTTTAGGTAAATCAAACATGTTTTTCTCTTGTGTAGAATCGACAGCAGATAAGCCTAGAAAACCGAAGGAGCTGAAAGAATGCATGGACTAAGTTTTTAAAGACAAGACAGACTTGGTTAGTGTTTGTTGTATTATGATTAATAACAGAGTTTCGGTAATTCATTGTAATTTGATAAACAATGTATTGCTTATGTGAATATGTTAGCTTTAGAAATAAATTACAGATCTAGGATGATGTAATATTAATTTAATCTTCATTTGGACAGTTATAAATTTCTTTTTGTATCTGTGTATCAATAATGTTACATACCTTCAGTTTATAAGTCATAGATAAGCAAGCTGCAATTAAAATTTAGTTGAAATTGAGGGTTATTTCGACTCATGAGAAAACAAGCCTAATAATCAAAGCCCCCTGGTGCTTTATTGGTAAAATTATAGAGTTGTAAGGTTTAAATGTGTCATTTGGTTCCATGCACTGAGCAGAGCACAGACAGCATATTGTGTGGCTTTCAGTGAAAGAAAGAAACATTAAAAACAAATGTATTATAAACGACAATAATCAACTACATGAGAAAAATTATCTTAAGAACTTTTCCTGATCTCATACTTAGAAAAAAGTATTACGGAAGGTTCACAAGTCCTAACATCTCCAAACTGTAACTGATATTTAACAAACTTTAAAATAGGAGAAGGATGTTGTCACAAACAGTTTTATTTTGTTTTTGCAAACCACAACAAATTATTGAGGGATATTTTAAAATATTTTTATTTATAGACATAACTAACGTATCTAGAACGGAGCGATACTACTTTCATTTTATTTTATTTGTTTTATTATGTTTTTATTCTCTGTATTTGAACAGTAAGAATATTACTTACTTTCAGTTTAGAAACTATTGTTTATGTCTAAATAACCACATCAATTTTATTGTTAAAAAACAGAAAACAAGCGAATTTAAAATAGTTATAATACAGGTTAGGGTAATTGTATTGTTTTTGACATATTAATTTAAGAATGTAATCAAATGCTATGAATGAAAAGCCTTAGAACTAATTTAAAGTCGATTTATCACAGAGTATCTTTCCTCTGAATCTTCCAGGCGCAGTTGAAGATTGTGAAAAGGAAAACTTTTCTTACAAGAGTTATGAAGATTACATGAATGAAATGTATAAGCCAGGAAAATATGCTGATGAACAGGTGATGATGAACTATTACATATGTACATGTATATGTAATTATCTATGCTTATATAATTAATATTTGCTCTCTCTTTTTTTTTCTCTCTCTCTCTATATATATATGTATATCTTGTTACGAGTTGTTGTTTTAATATTCACAGTGAAATGAAAAATTAAATAATATGTTTACAGTGTAGATATTTATATAAATTAATTTTCAAAATTTCAGTAGATATAAAATTCAAGATGAAAAGTTTCGTAAACACGTTCAGATCGAGTGTTTTAAAGGTATGAATGAAGTACCTTAGTGGTCACCCAAAATAGGTTAGTATTTGATATTATACACCATAACTATCATTGAATTTAAAATTTTAATCAAATACATTTTATGCTTCTACAAATTACAATCCCGAAATATCTTACATAACATTAAGTTTCACTTATTTAACTCACAGAAAGTTCAGAAATGTATCAGTAAGAAGATTGTTCAAGCTAACGTGGATCCAAAATCTGCATTCAATAAACTGATTAATAACTGTTTGTGAAAACGTAAGTAAAGATGGTTGAAATATACCAATATGTTAGGAAAAAATTAAACAAATAGCTCTGCACTTGAACTTCATATGCGATGAAAAATTTACAGATATTATTATTTACAATAATATCAACAATGTTCGTAATGTATAATGATTATGGTAACTGTTCGTGTATCACAACTTTAAATTTAACTACAAAATAGCACTGCAGTTAAAAATGTATTGTAAACATTTGGAAAGTTATTATGATTAATATTGACTTCATGTTATAGTTGAACTGGATCTTTTGTTATTCTTTTATTTCAAAATTATATACTTTATTGAAATGTATTTCACATTTTAATTTAACACGTGGTCGCGCATGGCCAAGTGAGTTAAGGTGTTCGACTCGTAATCTGAGGGTTGCTGATTCGAATCCTGGTCTCACTAAACATGCTCACTATTTCAGCGGTAGGGGCGTTATAATGTGACGGTTAATCCCACTATTCGTTGGTAAAAGAGTAGCCCACGAGTTGGCGGTGGGTGGTGATGACTAGCTGCCTTTTCTCTAGTCTTCCACTGCTTAATTAGTGACTGCTAGCACAGATAGCCTTCGAATACCTTTGTGCGAAATTCAAAACAAACAAACAATTTAACCTTGCGTTAAAACAAGGCCAAAAAACACATGATGAAAATAATATATTGATTGATAAATCACTCTTCATTTAAAATATATGTCTAAACAATCAATATCTCACTAGAACTCAGTTATTAATTTTCTTCATTTTTACATGTTCAAAATTTTTAACTTTTAACGATATATGTTTAACTGAAACGACTAACAAATATTATACAACAGCAGAAATAAAGAAAATGTACCAGCTCTTATATTTTTATATACCGATTCATACTTGTCAAAAAAATCAGTCACACTGGTAATTTGTGAGACGTTTTTATACAGAATGACGTAGGTAAGTTTCAGTACAAAATTTCAGGTCTACTGAGTATTAAAATAGTTATTTATTTACACCAAAAAGTTACTTATATGCTGTTTAGATAATATAAATGTTTATATATATATATATATAATTTCAATTGTAAGGTGTATATGTATATTGTTGTTTTTCCTTGGGAATTTTTTACATAGTTACTCGAGGATTATTTGCTATAACCGAACGTAATTAGTAATGTGAGAGACAAGGGAAAATTTAGCAAGTTAATGCTATGAACCGCCAAATCGTGTGTTATACTTTTTCAGCGAATACTGGGATTAAAATCACATTTTAACATTTCTACAGCTGAAAGGATGAGATGTTTGTTAAAAGGACACGAATCCGCGAGCTACTTCTTAAGTTCCTGAACCTTAAGGTTATAATTTATAACGTATGAAATACAACCTTTGTGATGTTGAAAGTTTATCAGCAGTTGAAATGTATGACTCAAAGTGCAACATACTAATTAGCTACTGTCATCTCAAATACATTGATAAAATGTATGAGAATAAATAGCAAGTCAAGGATCAAATGAAATCATTCTGTAAACCACTTATAGTGGTCTTTTTAAAACCACTAATTTTCAAATTAGGAAATTCCTTATATAAAGGAAGGAGTTACATATTTCAATAAGCCTTGTTTTTTGTTTGTTTGTTTTTTGGAATTTCGCACAAAGCTACTCGAGGGCTATCTGTGCTAGCCGTCCCTAATTTAGCAGTGTAAGAGTAGAGGGAAGGCAGCTAGTCATCACCACCCACCGCCAACTCTTGGGCTACTCTTTTACAAACGAATAGTGGGATTGACCGTCACATTATACACCCCCACGGCTGGGAGGGCGAGCATGTTTAGCGCGACTCGGGCGCGAACTCGCGACCCTCGGATTACGAGTGCACGCCTTAACGCGCTCGGCCATGCCAGGCCTTTCAATAAGCCATATTTAACTAATGGTTAGTAACCGATGCGAAAGAAGGTTTCCAATATTCGAGATTAATTCTGTATCTTAGCTATAAAGATATTTTCTCTTTTTATTAAACTATAAATACTGTGATGCAATATTAAAATATCACCATGATTCCACGATAATTCACAGTTTGCTTTTCTCACAGAAAAAAGAATTAGAAGTGTCTGACAGAACCATGGGCGAAATAAGTCATAGTCGTAATAATGATTTCATAAACGTAAAGCATGTTTGATTTATGATTAGATTATTAAGATAAATTATATACAACATTTTTAATACTTTAATTTGTTTACAGTTAATTTTATAAAGTAACCTAATACATTCTGATATGAAGTTGACAGTTAAAATGTGAGAAGTTTAAAATATTTTTTATTGTTTATTGTTGAAAGAAAATGTAATAATAAACCAGTTGAATTTACTGAATTTTCACAGTTATGTCTGACCACTCAGATTTTTGAAACATAAAATACGGTTAAATTAGGTAAAGGATCAAAAATAAATAATAAAACTGAGTTTATCTCTCGTTGTTAAACATTTATTTTTCACAAACGTACTGAGAGATCTATATTATTTTCCTGTAAAAAACAAAAAATATATATATCGTGGAGAAAAAATATCGCTCGTTTGAACACATTTAGTAACAGTACTAACCTGTCAGAGGTTAATATTACACTGCGGAACACTTTTTCAGTAACTTTGAGTTGCATTGGATATTTTAACTGATTCTGAAGGAGTTTTAGGCGCTGATTTCAAATCTGAAATTAGTTTTTCTTTACAAACTCTAGTTTGTATGCAATTTGAGGTTACTGAAATTGTACAAATGTGAACTTGCGTAAACCATGTATAAGCATTTTCACGTCCAGAAATACAGATAGCTTCTAATATTTTGATCATTCTTCTTTTGTTTCAGATCAAACATGGCTTCCATAAATAGATATCATTGCAGAAACAAGCCTGATGCCATCTGCTATATATGTGGATGCTACACACTCAATCGTCAGAGACGTAACATATCCTCGTTCGTCAAGCGTGCCTACAAGGCATATTTTGAAGTTCATCTTGGTGATCAAGATAAGCAATGTGCTCCTCATGTTGTGCGCCACAATTGTGAAGAAATGCTTCGAGACTGGACCAAAGGAAAACGCAATGGCCTGCCTTTTGGTGTTCCAATGATTTGGCGCGAATCCACCAACCATGTAACTGACTGTTATTTCTGCATGGTAAACACAACGGGTGTTGGGAAGAGAAACCGACATAAGATTACGTATCCGAACATTCCCTCAGCTATTCGGCTTGCTCCGCACTCTGAATAAGTTCCTGTTCCAGTTTTCAAAGGCTTGCCTTCATTGGACGATAAAGACATTGGACATGATACAAGCAAACAAGACAGTTGTGACAGTGAATTGTCAGAAAAATGTACACAATCGGAGAACTGTTCTTCAGACACTCAACCTTTCCCCGTCCCCAAGCCTCTTCCCCAGGCTGTACTGAATAATTTAGTGCGGGATTTAGGTCTTTCAAAGAAAGCAGCAGAGCTTTAAAAAAATGTCAAATTGCATAAAATCTGTAGCTTGCAGACAAAAACCGACTTCAGATTTGAAATCAACACACTCAAATTGACTATAGAAAGGTCTTTTTTTAAATGCAACAAAATGAGTGTTCCCCAGTGTTATTAATCGCAAAATATCAAATAGCCAAACAGTAAAAAACATTTATAGGTTGCTTGTTACATCTGATTTCTCTTCTCTAATTTCTTTCCATGTGGTAATCTGCTGAACTTAGAATAATAAATGACAGGTTTTTAACAACACAATAAAGAAGTGTCAAATGCTTATTCAACCTTTATATTGACGAAGTTTGAAAGTTCGTTTTTGGACGAGAAGCTTTCAGGTAAAACAGCGGGAAGTAGTCGGACCGTAACGGTAAATTTATTAAGGTACACCATCAATTTTCAAGCAACTGATGGTTCGTCACATCCTTTGATTTGGACAAAATTACGAGAGCGTAATTGAAATTTATGCGACCACCAGATTTGTTCCCTGGGCGGTAATAGATGGCATTCCATATGGCGCGCACGCCTTTTCAGGACAGGTTATTTACTGACTTCACGGGATTTAATATATAAAACGAAAATCATTCCTCAGTTCTTTGAGTATGTAAAATCGTTTACGGGACCTGCTGGTAAGTGTATAGCAGAAAGCTTAACAAACAAAGTTTGCCCGAGTTAATGAATGCTGTCAACGAAACACTTGTCGTTCATTCCTATACTGACTCTGAAGCTAGGGATATTGTTCTGATTCCTGATAAAAATACGCAGGGGTATTCTTACTTTGTCAGAAGGGTACAGTAGAATTATTATTACGTGACCTCTATTGTTCTGGCAAAACGCATAATTCGGCAAAGCTCTGGAAACAAGGGTGTCAGAAAATTGGTAGTGCACACGTGTCAGATGTCCTAAGGCTTTGGCACCTGAGAATGCGTGTTCCGAATGTCCATTTGGTGTATTAAAAAAATAAGGAAAGAAAACTATGATCGATAACATACAGAAACGCCGAAAACTACTACCCCTATGTGCCCAAGCCTATACACTTTTAATCACCTACTGACACCTGTGGTCTTAAGATATTACAACATTTGTAAGTAATTAAATTCTAAAGTCATTTGCTAATACGTATTAAGTGCGAATAAAAATGGCTTATTACCAAAACTACCTGGCCCAGCATGGCCTGGTGGTTAAGTCACTCGACCCATAACATGAAAGTCGCGGTTTCGAAGCCTCGTCACACCAAATATGCTAGCCCTCTCAGCCATGGGGACGTTATAATATTACAATCAATTCCACTGTTCGTCGGTGGAAGAGTAACCATATAGTTGTCGGAGAGTGGTGATGACTAGTTGCCTTCATCTCTCGTCTTATAACGCAAAATTAAGGACGGCTAGCGCCGATGGCCATCGAGTATCTATGCGCGAAATTCATAACAAATCAATATAAACTTCTTGTTTATACATATCCGTTTAATACAAACAATACCAGTACTGAGATTTACTTCTCTATGTATAAGAAGTAACAAGTGTCTTTACAAAGATTTAGCCATTAAGATTGGATGTCAACTTATTTAAATTGTTTAAAAATCATTTTATGTTTCAGAGTGACAGGAAGAAGATAGTTATCACAACATTTGAAGATATTAAAAAGTCACGATTTATATTTATAGACAAAATTTATTGAAACAAATTGACATACATGAATGAATGTTATATGTTTCATGGACACAAACGATAAGTACGTCCTATTCACGTTTCATACATTTATAACGACTATTAGTTGACGAATGAAATAATACATTCACTGAAGAAATATTAAACGGTAGACACATAGAATCTGATTCATAAACTAAAATATTGTAATTTAAATATCTGGAAAAAGACAAGATTCATTTACTGCAAGAAGGAAAATATTTTAAAATAACCAAGTGTTGTCACTGTTTTAGAACGCTGGTCAGTATTATGTGATTTTTCTACTTATTTGTGTAAACTAATTAGACTGATATGAGAAATGTTATTGGATTTATTCTATGTAATTGACATATAACTTAATCATTTTAATGCTATTTATACTTACAGCTTTAACGGATCATTTAACAGCTAAAATGAGAATAATTATCTACATATTATTTATAACAACCTGAATCTGTCGTGATTTCGTTTTCTTTGAAATGTGTTTAACTTTTAAATACGTTTATTTTGAAAATAAAACTGTCAACACAATAACATTGTTGAGTTCTTAGTGATTTGTGAAATATCAGCTTGAGGTTGTGATGAAGCGAAGGGTACCGTGTGATTTTGATAAGCAACTTAATTATATGTTGTTTGTTTCAATATCTTGTATACAGGGAAAAAAAAACCCAGTGAGTATGTTTTATAAAATAATAAGAAATCTGTGAAAAAAAAACAACTTGTTAAGAAAGGAGCCAGACGTATGCCGAGCACCTGACTGTCCATCGTATAAGACAAGTGTTGAAAATTTGATTTCAACTTGCTGGTTGTTTATGAGTCGGTTTATAGTGTAATGTATTATATCGTCCATTTGACGAGTTCAGTGCACCTTACCTATTTATATTTCAAAGCATCACGTTCACTGTATATGGAAAACATTTCATTCATCGCCCTCTTGTGGCACAATGTCATCTTACAAAACTCACACCTTGGTCGGAAGGGCACAGATAGCTAGCTCATTATGTAGCTTTATTCTTTATTCAAAATGAACTCTTTTAACAATTTCACAATTTTTGTGGAGATTTAAATTTTAAAAATGTCTGTATTCCAAACATTGAACTGAACAATTGGTTAGGGGAAATGTTGATCCTTTTATCACCGCAAAATCAGCTTCAAGTAGGAATATCAGTAATAGTGACACTGTTAAATGTAGGCTTATAAAGATATGATACTGATATGAAAACTTCATGAATATCTACACATTTACAAAAAAAAACACAACCTCAAAATTTTTATAAGTAAAAACTTTTTTTTGAAACAGATATGTTATTTTTTATATTTACTATTTTAATTCGGTATAGAAAACGGTATTGGTTACCTAAATAATTAAATAATTACTCTTAATCGCATAGAACGACTGTATCAGTGGATGAGTTGTATGTGCTATTTGTAACTTCTGTGGTGGCTGTTTTACACTTAAATATTCAGTTCCTGTTAAGTTACAATAAAACCAATGACTTTTTATCAATAATGTCGGATCTTTCAAATGTGAAGCACATATTTTGAACAAATTTTTTCCAGGATAATTCGTTACTCAAATTTTTCTTTCCTGGGAGGGGTGTTACACAGTATACTGCATTTCGTCTGCTGAGTCTCTGATTTATCACATTACACACGTTATGTATTACTACTTTAAATAACCGGATTTTAACTTGAGCGTAGCAGTTACTTAAATGTTAACATGTATTAAATTTGTTTTAGTTGCAAATGAGTTTCACAAAAATATTTTTATTTTATTTTTAATGCAAACATATTTGAATTTACAAAGATAAACCAATAGAAATTATAATAAAAGTTACACTAATAGTTATCACAAATGATGATTTATATACAAGTTTTACGAACTTACCGACAACACTGAGTCTCATATCCAGTCTACAACTAAATATTTTATCGATTACCTATGTCCTCGCCGAGCAAATTAATTCTAAATTGATATTGTTACGCGTCGGTTAATCTAACGACGTCTCTCCAGGCTAGCTTTACGCCCTTCAGCTTTCTTTTCTGTATCACGACTAATCTTCACCAAAGCTCTCGACGATACTGTTAATCACTAGTATTTTATACATATCTTATACAGTGTTGATTCTTACGCACACGAAAGCTCTGAAAATTTCGAGATGTGGAGCCTGTACAATAAACAGTTAAAAATATACGTTACTGGTGAATCTTTAATATACAGTTTTGCTACCTTCACTCCTCCCTTATTTGATATCCAATTCCAGATTACAATACTCTTTGAGAAGACTTTGTATCTGGTGTGGCTCAACTTGTTTCAAAAATACCCCATGTCTCTTTTTCATGCCATCACATCCTCTTTACCTTAAATTTCTATAACATTACTCACTGTAATAAATTTTGTTCCTGGATAGTATGTGCTATTCGTTATTGCTCATGTTGTAAATATACAGAAAATGACCCTTCAAACTTTACTTTTGTCACGTGAAAATGAAATTTAGACATTAATCTATTTTGAAAGTAAAATCGGGCAAACTTTCACATTTTCATGTACATTAGGTCTCAATAAAACAGCGTGGGATTCAATATTTACATGTTTTTATACTAAAGTTATATAAAAATGAACAAAAATGTTTAGAAGTGATTTGTTTTTCAAGATTTGCGACTGTAAGGTAAATCACTATCACTCATTAGTCCACAAATATTTATCCAATTTTGTTTTCATTATAATGTCGTAGATCACAAAAGGAAATTCAGAAGAAAAAAATAGGTATTTTCATTGACTTTAGGCATAAGCAATTGGAATGTAACACGTTCTGCCTGGAAACAAAAAAATGTAAAAAACAAATTGTTGTACAGTGTTGTGTACCACAGTGACAATTTGAAGTTCTTCCCATTCTGTCTCAAGAGGTAAGCATCCAATGACCGATTGGCATGTCTGCGAATTCACACTGTTAAAATCCTGATTTCAGTACCTGTATTGAGCAGAGCCCAGATGGGCTATTGTTTAGCTTTGTGCTTAATTTAAAACAATTCCAAAAAATGGTTGACTTGGGAGAAAATATTATCTGTTTTCAAACAATTTCTTTATTAAATTATATTTTTTTATTCATGTCAACATATGTCTTACAAATATTAATGGAACTGTTTTCTATATTTAACAAAATTACATATATGTATATATTGTTCAGATATATATCAATTAGAAATTTAAAATGAGAAGTTATAAGCGAAAAGAATTAAATGTTTTTTGATACACTGACATGTCATGGGTTTTGTTACTTATTTTTATGGTATAGATTTTAATAAAATCATACATCTAGTTTCTATGCTTTGTTTTCTTGTTTTCTGTATTCTAAACATTAACTAAACCATAACGAAAGTTTTAGTGATATTGCATATCTACCTTAAAATTATAGATTTTATATGTTTTTATGGCTGGCTAAATAATGTCTGGGTGTTAGTTCCAGTAGACTAGTACTTTAAGAGAACAACGATCTCGAGGTGGCATCATCAGTTTGATAAAGAGAACACATTTACCACAGAATCGAGGTACACTTAGTACAGCTTCTACCTGAAGACTTACAAGTAAATTCCTATTTGGAGATCAGTGTGTTTGATTTGATGGACTCCTCTAAAGAGCAAAAGACATCTGTAGACCTTATCCCAATCCTGTAAAAGTGACTGTCATTTGTGTGCAAAAATACGTAGCTTATATTTTCATTTTACCATTTATTATACGATTATATTTATTTGTGGTATTTTTATTTTTTACATCAATGCATATCTTGAAACCTTATATGTTTTAATTTGTTATTAACTTCAATTGGTAACTGCTTTATTCCTTGTTGTTGATAAAACGACTTTCATAATTTAGATTGCTTTTCATGAGAAATAATTGGAGGAGAGACTTCCTGAATATTCAACCAATGACAGCTACAGGTCACATACCTATTATGCAGAATCTCCGTTTAATGAAGGTTTAATAGTGTAAATATCAAATGACTCTTTTATTTCTCTTGTCTTCCAGAATTTGTTTGTCTCCATGATTCTTGTGTTTTACCAGTTTATTCTGTGTTCAGTTGTCACGGCGTACTCTGCAATGGCTGAATTTTGTGTTTTCATGAGTCTTTCACTTGCTCCACTCAGAATCATCAATACTAACCTCAGATCAGTAAGTTATTGAAGATAATCTCTGAATGTCCTGTTACTACTCTATGATGAATGTTTACTTTTCATGTCTGTAGTTTTATTCTTCACAAGTCTTGGTTAATCACCGCCCCCAGTGGCTCAGCGGTATGTCTGCGGACTTACACACTATAATCCAGGTAAATAGCCGATTGTGTAGCATTGTGTTTAATTCAAAAACAACAATGGTTAATTACACTGTGAGGAAGTTTCGCAAAATAATATTTGAGTCACTTTGCTGAGTAAGAAGGCCCAAAACACAAAACACACGCTGATAGATGAGACAGTAAATTATAATAAAAATTTGTTTTTTAATTTAAAAAAAATCTACACAAGGGTTGTCTGTGCTAGTCGTCCGTAATTTAGAAGTGTAAGAATAAGATGAAAGGAAAGTTAGCTTAACATCATCAGCGGCCCCTAACTCTTGGGCTACTCTCTTACCAATGACTATTGGGACTGACTCTAATGTTGTAACGTCCCCATGGCTGAAAGGGCTATTATGTTTTGTGCGATTGGGATTCCAAACCACAACCCTGAGATTACAAGTCGGGTGCCTGTGCCACCTGGCCATACCTGGTTTACAGTAACGAACCGTGATTTTCTAAACGTATTTCAGGTACTCACGAATTTTGCTACAACGCTGTCTTTTATTGCTATTATTAGTCGGCAATGATACCTATGACCAACTTATAATTTGCAATTGGAACTAGGTTAACATCGTCATTGTAATATGTTCCCGTTTCGCGATGACAAATGTAAATCATACATTTAATACATAATATACAAATCAAAATTACGTACAAAATTATGTTACGCAACTTTCTCTTAGATTTCAATGAGGTTTCACTAAACGCGTTTTCATTGATCGTCTTCGTTAAACTTCTAATATTTTTATCAGTTTTAAGTCTTACAAGGCATCACATTAAATAATATCAATATAATTTAATTCAATATTAAATATAACGCATTAATTTTATAATTTTTTACACTTTATGTTCAGCCTGCTAAAAGCACAACTGGATGGCTTCAGTCTTATACCGCTACAAACTGAGTTTCAATATCCACGGTGGAAAGACAACAGATAATCTTTTCCATAGCTTTGTGCTCAACGACAAAAGAAAAACATTTTGTGTTTGTAGCTTTCCTTAAGTCATCTTAGGTTCTAAAATGTATTATGATAGTTTGTATAATTTTTTATAATTGTAGAAGTAAGTGAAAATCTTGTAATCATTGAAATTCAAAAAAGTATGATTAAACTCTTTGTGGTTTCTATATGGAAACTTACAATTTGATTCTCTTAGTCCTAAGCTAAAGACATTAAATGATAATGACGTCCCACTATAATCATATAGTTAAATCCTTGTATCCAAGTTATTATCAATTTAATTAGTTTGGATCAAAGAAACATTCTTTAAAAATGGTTATTTGATATTTTAATGTTTCTCCTCACTATAACAACGTCATAAAATATATTAAGGCATACATTAAAAGTATTGCAAAGAAATTTCATTAAAATAGTCAAACACACTGTTGCTTTACTGAAATGATAGTAAGTTTAGAGTTTTTACTTCATTTTACGTAACATTTACGAAAACGTGTGTTTGTTTGGGTTCAAAATTCCTAGTTCCCCAAAAGGGCTTAAATGTAAAGTTCTGAACGTTCAGCTGCTCAGTAATAGTCTAAATATGCAATCTGGCTGTGAAACACCGTCAGAAACAAATTTATTTATTTATTACGTCAGAAACGTAATTCAATAGCTATAATACAAGAATATTTATCACTCATATAAACATGATGGTATTTCAGGCCAAAGAAACATTAAGCTCAAATAAAGATAAAGTGATTATTAAGTATAAAAACAATAAGTTTACGAATCTACAAAACTCAAAACTGGATTTGATTCCTTCAGGTCAACGTACCCGGATAGCGTTCTGTTTAACTTGCATCAAAAAACAAAAATAAACTAGTTTTGTGCTGTTATGTATCTATTTCTTTACTTCTGTAGTGACACTTTGCCATCAAATTGTTCAGTTTTAATACTTGTCCACGATACCTACAGTCATGTGAAAAAGTTAGAATACCCGATGAAAGCTTCTGTATTCTTTAATATTTTTCGATATAGAAATATTTATTCTCAATTTTAACAATACTGAGAGATTATTAAAATGTAACAAAACAATTAAAACTGAAGAAAAAAATTTTCAAGATCTTCTGTAAATGTAATTCTACAAAAATACATATTCAAAGTGAGGAAAAAGTAAGGACACACGAACATTTATTCCCACGTACAATGGCTCAATTCATACATAGAAGTATCACACCAGGTACACATGATTAGATGATCGTTACTCAGCATTTTGAATGAGGCTTTCTCTATTTAAACCACAGACATTTAGTTGGGTGTGCTCCTGACTGTTGAAGTGAGAGTGAGCACCATGGTGAGAGAAAATGAGCTCTTTGAGCCCTTCAGAAGGAAAATTGTAGCAGCTTATGAGTATGGTAAGGGATTTAAAAAGATCTCGCAATATTTTGAAATCAGTCATTCCACTCTCCGTAAAATATTCAACAAGCGGAGGGCTTTCAAAACAACTGTTAACATACCCATGTCTGGTTGTCCATGCAGACTGCAAGATGGTAAAAAAGTCTTCTAACCTTTCTAACCTTTCATTACCTACAACAGGCTCTAACTACTATTGTTGTGAAAGTGCATGCATCTACAATCAGAAAATCTTGCACGGAAGATGTGCAAGTTAAAATCTTTGCTCTCTATGAGACGCATCATGGCCAAACTTACGTTTGCCAGATAGAATGTAGACAAAGACCAGGACTTCTGGCATGATGTTCTTTGGACAAATGAGTCCAAAATTGAATTATTTGTACACCAGAACAGAGGACAAGTTTGGCGTAAAGCAAATACAGCATTTAATGAAAAGAATCTAATAGCAACTGTGAAGCATGGAGGTGGAAGAGTCATGGTATGAGTTGCTTTGCTGCAGGAAGACATGGACACCTCACAATCATAGAATCTACTATGAGTTCTACGGTGAATCAGATGTTGCTCAAGAAACATGTGAGACCATCTGTAAGAAAATTAAAGCTGCAGGAAAACAAGAACCTGCAACACAACAATGACCCAAACATACCAGTAAATCCATTTTGGACTGGCTGAAAACTAATTAATGTTCAATCCTGGAATAGCCAATTCAAAGTCCAAATCTCAATCCCACTGAGATGCTGTTAGATGTCATAAAACGGGCTGTACATGCAAAAAAAAACCTCGAACATCTCACAGCTGACAGAATTATGCATTGATGAGTGGGGAAAACATTCTTCAGACCGATGTCAGAGACTGGTAGATGGCTACAAGAAGTGTCTCACTGCAGTTTTTTCAGCCAAAGGGGGTATCACTAGTTATTAGGGTGTAGGATGTTCTAAGTTTTTTCCTCAGTTGAAATTTGCATTTTTGTAGAATTACATTTACAGAAGATCTTGAAAAGCCTTTTCATCAGTTTCAATTGTTTAGTTATATTTCTATTATCTCTCATTATTGTTAAAATTGAGATTGAACATCTATTTATCCAAAAATGTTACAAGAATACACAGGCTTTCATAGGGTGTCCTAATTTGTTCAAATGACTCAAGGTATTGAAAGCGTTACAAAATCTGATATCTCTAACTAGATTAATTGATCAGTTTGTCATATTTTTCATCAAATCATTCGACTCAAAGTGTTGGTGACATGTATCTTCTGTCTTACCATATTTTGGTCTTCAGTTAAAATTTTAAAACATAATTGTAAGAATCAAGGTCTCGTGTGTTAGCAATAAGTTTACGTAATTACGATGTTGTAGGTTTATAGATCACCTATTGTAAGTTCTCGATGTATTACACATCTTGAAAACATAATCAGAGAAATTTAAAAATGTTAACACTATTTGTCCCATCCAAGTTTATTAAGTGTTAAACATTGATTAAGCAGCAGTTTATACAAGGCGTTCTATAAAATAGAAGATGTTTTTGTTGTAAAATTCTCCTGGTTGTTAGTACAGCACCATTATTATGACGTCTGCAGCTCCTCTTTCTTTAATTTATGTAATCAATTCCCATATTGCCTGCATGTGAATCCACATTAATAACATGCGCTGTACAGAAATAATTACTACAATATAGCAGGACCCGGCATGGCCAGGTGGGTTTAGGAGTGCGACTCGTAGTCCGAAGGTCGCGGGTTCGCATCCCTTCGCACCAAAAACACCAAAAAGGCTCGCCTTTTCTGCCGTGGGGGCGTTATCATGTAATGTCAATCTCACTATTGGTTGGTGAAAGAGTAACACAAGATTTGGCGTCGAGAGGTGAAAACTAGCTGCCTTTACTCTAATGTTACACTACTAAATTAGGGACGGCTAGCGCAGATATCCCTCGAGTAGCCTTGTGCAAAATTAAAGAAAAATAAAGCATATAACTTATTTTCTCACTTCAAGTTTGTATGGCCTTCATCTGATGCACGTGCTTATGTTAAACCTTACCGATTATTTCTGATATATGTTCATAGTTGAACACAAAGATACACAATGGGCTATTTGTGCTCCTAACAATATGAGTATCGAAAATCTGGTTCTGGCAATGTTGGTCCAAAGACGTATCGTTATATCACTGGGGGCTGTTTTACGTGTCAGCTGTGATCCTATTTACTTTTAACTATCTATTTGCTAACTTTTTATTTATTTTATTAATTTGTTGTTAAGAGGTAAAAACGAAGACAACAAGATTAATTTTTAAAATATTTGTGGTTATAACACAAAGAAAGTTGGTTTGACGCATGTAATTTTCATTCTACATGCTTTAATTTTTTACTGTGTACATGATTACACAATAAATGTGTTGTTATATTCAGATACAGTTTACAGATCTAAAACAATGTGGTTTCGTTTCTTTCAGTTTTGTTTTCCATCCTCTGTCTTTCCTTCAAAATATTATTTTATTTTATTTCTTAAGAAGTTGTTTATGTTTATATATCAACTTTATTAATAATAAAGAGATAGTAAACATGTTTAAAGGTGGTTATAATAGAGTTTATATGAATCATATGATTCCTTCCATATGGATATGATTAAACAATTAACTTTCATGAAAACAAAGTTGTAGAGTGTAACACTGAAGTTCATTGACCAGAAAGTATTTTTATCTCAAGCTTCGAGATGCAGTTACAAAATGTGAATATTCAAAATGTCCTTATGGAAAATATGAAGAGTACGCTGGAGAAATGTGGAAAGTAGAAAGAGAAGCGGATATGAAGGTGATGTTTATCTAATATATCATTTTATTTTTTATCTACATTCATATCACTAGTCTCTAAATTATCTTATTTAGTTTTGTTGTATAATTAACTGTTGCTCGGAATGTTTTCTTTTGTAATCCCAAATGTTTTGAATACAATTCAAGGCTGACTCCACTCGATATGTTGGATACAGCGTAAGTTGGTGTAGCTAAGTCACGGAACGGGCTCATATTTAATCTGTTTCAAGCTGCCATGTTTTAAAATCAAACTAGACTGGCTTATGGATGTATATTATTCCTCAACGCATGAGACGAAAAACATGAATAAATTAAGTGAAGAATAATTGGATATGTCTAAATGAAAATATTTTCAATCATTAAAGATCATTAGTGTCTGATGAAGTGCGTCTGCTCGAAACTTCACACAAAATTAGCTGAAAAATGTTTTCATCAAGAAGTTTGACTTTATTATTTATTATGATTTGTTATACTCTATTTGGTTTAGATCAATTTTAGCTTATACTAGGATGGTATCAAGTAATTGTTATTTTAAAATTTAATTGTTTAAAAGCCTCTTTGTAGTATATTTTAAAGGCTACTATTTACATACTAGATAATTAATTTTGACAGTTGCTTCTGTTTTTACGTTTTATGAGGATACTGCTTAAAAATATTAATTTCAAACCTAGTTAATTATCTAACTATATTTAACTATTTATGTGTAGAAGTATAGATGCAGCAATGTGGTACAATGAGGTCACCATTGATTAAATTTGAAATTTGCACAACAATATAGAACTATGATAAAGCAACGTAAGAATGAGAAGTACTTAATTAAAAATTTATATACACAGCGTCAAAAATGTATCACATAACTATAATATTACCATATACATTTTTAATTTGCCTAAGAATAAATATGGATGTATCAATCTATGGTATTATAAGTCAACTATTAACGTAATATTAGAGCCATAGGAAGCGATTGCTTCACCCACGCAACGGCCTGACCACTTTTTCATATAATGTATAGCTACAACTTATATATTAAAACTCACTTTTCTTAATTCAGTGACTCAAAAATTAATCCTACAGTTTTAAATCTTCAAAACCTTTCTTGGAGGCAGATATAGGACCCCTGGTAAAGTAATATTCACACATCGTATGTCTTTTAATGTTAAATTATTTTTATTGCAGTAGGAAGGAATATTTTTGTGTATTTATTTCGTTTTGCCTTAAATTATTTGCATCTCCGAAATATGAAGGTAAAAAAAAAATAAAAATAATAAAAAAAAAAATTCCAAGGAAAACCAAGTTGTAAAGAAATCAAAGGTGACTAGGTTTTAGGTTATTTCTACCGTGAGAAAATTGGCCTGGCATGGCCGAGCGCGTTAAGGCGTGCACTCGTAATCCGAGGGTGGCGGGTTCGCTTGCGTCGCGCTAAACATGCTCGCCCTCCCAGCCGTGGGGGTGTATAATGTGACGGTCAATCCCACTATTTGTTGGTAAAAGAGTAGCGCAAGAGTTGGCGGTGGGTGGTGATGACTAGCTGTCTTCCCTCTCGTCTCACACTGCTAAATTAGTGACGATTAGCACAGATTGCCCTTGAGTGGCTTTGTGCGAAATTCAAAAAACAAGCAAACAAACAATCTACTCCCTTATTACAATCTTTCCTTAAATACACTCAGCAATAGAGGAATATTATATTATAAATATAAAGTTAGAAGGCAGTTGCCTGATATTCACAATTGTGGTTTGAAGGCCTGATACGAAGGACAACTGCAATGAATTGTCACAGATGAAAGTATGTGTGAAGAGATAAAAAACAAACAATTTCTAAACATTAACAAGCAGAAGACTGGCTGATAAAGTAGTTGGTTTTATTGCTCAGAATAAAGCTTCTGTCATCTGCACGGAAACAAACCCTAAATTTAGCGACCACAAGTTTATTACTAAGCTACCAACTAACTCTTTTGTTTGAGATGAAGTTGAAATCAAGATACTTTGCATAAAATTAAAAAGCACAAGAACTGTATATTAAAAATGAAAAGTATAACTATTATTTGTACTTGAAATAAACATTAAAACTGTGATTGTTAACATACAAGAAGAAACAAGAATAAAAAAAAATAAACAAACCAACGAGACACCAAACAAAATGGGCCGGCATGGCCTGGTGGATAAAACACTGAGAATCTCGGGTTTAAATTACCATCACACCAAACATGTTCGTCCTTTTAGCACTGGGGGCATTATAATGTGACGACCAATTCCACTATTCGTTGGTAAAGAGTAGCCCAAAGTTGGCGGTGAGTTGTGGTGACTACCTGCCTTCGCTCTGTTTTCATACTACTAAATGAGGGACGACTAATGCAGATAGCGCTGATGTAACTTTGCGGGAAAATTCCGAAAAAGCAAAATTCTGGACTTTCTTGAGTCCTTTTCTTCCTACAGCTGACCATTAAGAGTTGGATAACAATAATCTTGAAATATCGTCATTTCACGCAACTGTCATAGTGTTGTCCTCTACTTATAAAATAAGGTAAAACACAAATATGGTTGATTATATCATGTAAGAGCAGAAATTGGGCACTATGAATTTGGCAAAATTGATGTAAAATGTCATATATTTTTGGAGGTGTGCTCCACGACTTTTTCTACATCTTTATATTATTTTTCTACAATGTTTGTAATAATTTGTTAATAATAATCAACGAAATGAGTAAAGTAACCATTTCCAGCTCACCGATGAAGAAGAAGAAAAGCAAACTTCTCAGGTTATGGGATCTCTATTATTTTGCATTATTTCTATATTTTTTTCAAACTTTCAATTTTATCACATTTCCCATAACATTTATTGTATTTATCTCTTCCTGCAGGTAGTAAAAGAATGTGTCGATAAAGAAATTTTAAAAGCTGGAGAGGGTATGGACGAAGCAGCATCTGATATTGTTAAGAACTGTTTCTGAGGATGTTAGGTGGGAAAATCAAAATAAATCAATACATCAGCAATAAATGAAATGAATATTTTAAAACTTGAACATTATATGTGCCAGAGAGTGTAAACTTGTTCTTTACAATGTCGTAAAAGATATTTGTAGGTCTATGTAGCATAACTCTTTTACAACAGTTATATAGTACTTATAGTGACGATTTATCACAAATTTCTCTTTATATAAGGAATTCCACAGCAACTAAAAT
Organism: Carcinoscorpius rotundicauda; assembly: GCA_011833715.1. NCBI lineage: Eukaryota > Metazoa > Arthropoda > Merostomata > Xiphosura > Limulidae > Carcinoscorpius > Carcinoscorpius rotundicauda. The sequence goes on along the minus strand of CM022397.1, from coordinate 46,596,813 downwards.
GTACTGTAAATAGTATTATTAGTTAGTATATTTAATCTTATTCTGACATTTATTTTATTTTTTGACACAGTGGACTGGAACTAAATTATTCACATATTTTCCACATATGTGGATATTTTTTTAAGATGACGGTCTTCTTTTTTTATAAAACGTTACTTTTATATACTGTTAAAATACATTTAATAGAAATCCATATTTGTCACTATATATCAATAAAACGCTCTAATCTAGTGACACGTTTGGTATGTCTAGGGGCTCACACAGCTTGAAACTCAGGTTTGATATTTGTGAGGGACGGAGCACAGATAACTCATAATGTCACCATTATAAAACACTGACTATATGTTGTTGGTTTATGCCACAGTTGGTATTTAATAATTTGACTAACATAAGAAAATGTTGGTGGATCTGTTATAAGGGAACTGACAAATAACATTTATGTATTTCAATGTTATTTATACTTACAGCTTCAACGGATCACTTCACAGCCTGTCAGACCAGCATTTATATATATTACCTATATATAATCTGAATCTGTTTCCTTTGTATTCGGTTGTGTTTAACTCTTAAATACTTTTTATCCAGAAAATAAAACTCCTTTGAAGCAATACAATTGTTCAGTTTGTGTTTTTTTAATTAAATACATATTGTTTGTTTCGTGTGTTGTTTAGAGAAAAAAAATCCGATCTTTCTTTTTTCAATAAAATAAAAATGTTTCCTAAATATGTCTTCTACAGAGTATTGCAATGAGGAAAGAAAATGCTTCCGTAAATTATGTTTTTGTAATTCGATCTTAGAACGATTTTATTTATTTATTTCCAAAATTTTCTTTACACATGATCGAGCCAAGTGTTAAAATTAACTTTGTTTGTTTCTTGCAAAGTAAACTTTCAAACAATGTGCTATCTGCGACTTGACCACTAATGACGTCTTTTGGTTGGTGCTTGCGTGCTCAGCCCCGCTGTCCATGATCTTAATCTGGACTCCTTGATAGTTTTATTCGCTATAAAATCACAAAGGATGTAGAACCGATAAAAATTATTAGCTCCTGAACTTAAAAAAATAAATCTGTCATTATTGACTATAAAGTAATGAAACTAGAGTTCTTGCAATATTAAATCTGTCCAAACTTGTAGAAGGCCCGGCATGGCCAAGCATGTTAAGGCGTGCGACACGTAATCTGAGGGTCATGGGTTCACATCTCCGTCGCGCTAAACATGCTCATCCTTTTAGCCGTGGGGGCGTTATAATGTGACGGACAATCCCACTATTGGTTAGTAAAAAGAGTATCCCAAGAATTTGCAGTGGATGGCGATGACTAGCTGCCTTCTCTCTAGTCTTACACTGCTAGACTAGGAACGGCTAGCACAGATAGCCCTAGAGTAGTTTTGTGCGAAATTCAAAAAACAAACAAAACAAACTTGTAGTTAAAATTATTACAAATAAACATAACATTAAATATTATATTAAATAAGCTGCTGTTTTCGGAAATTCACACGTAAAAGAAAAGAAGGTCAAGAAAGACTTAAATCATTCAAGAAAATGACCTTTCAATTTTTATGGGTATGAATTATATTAACAGCGTTATTACGATAAATAAAAATATAAATGAGTGGTCGCTATGTAGAGCATATGTTCTCTGATCACAACCTTCCTTTTTTGAATGACGGTTTCTTGACTTATTTTCATGTACCTAGACAGTTCTTTATTCCTATTGATCTCTCCATTTGCTCATCTTCATTATTCTTCCATTTTAAGGGTTGACAATAAACCACGAGGCAGTGATAATTTTCCAATAATTCTGAGAGAAACTCGTCGTGGTCGTTGCCACCCGACCCTCGTGCCTCTATGGAAGCTGAATCAAGAAAACTGTCCCTCTTTCACTGCTCTCGCAGGACTTGATTCCACCGTCCTTTGTAAGTCATCTATAGACAACTGTGTGGCAGCAGTAGCTATCTATATTATGCAGGCTTTTTGTTTCCAGATTCATCATTAACATAAGAAAATGTCATTGACGATGGTGATAATGTCTATATTGATCGTATTTTTAGCATTCTTGGGATCATAAGCCTTTTGATTCTGTTTTTCCGCTGTGTTTTGCTTTTTTATTGCTTGCACAGAGTTTAATATTTTCTTTATCTTTAAAGAATGTTTAGCATAGATATTCCTAGCCGCTTTGTTCCACAAAGCCCCAAACAAACAGACAATTAAACAACGCTTCTTATCGGAAATATGCATAACATACAATAACAAAGGAATGAAATTGTATTGTCACAAATATCAATCAATGCCTTTATTATATGCAGGAAATTCTCTTGTGTTTGAATATATCTTTGGTATGTACTTTCCCAAACGCATTTTCTTAAATCGGGTAGAACAATGCAATGATTGGTAAATATACAAGGAAACGTGTTAATTTTAGAATGATTAAAAATACTCGCTCCAGGCTGCTGGATTATAACAAAAGAATATATTTTTTGACCGGAAACCTTTATGAAAACATCAAAGTTTCTTGACATGAAAGTTTTATTTGCAACTATTGTTATTCTCGTAACCCTCATGTTGACGAAAGGCTTGGTTTGATTCATTTTGAATTTCGTACAAAACTACTCAAGAACTCTTTGCGCAAGCCGTCTCTAATTTAGCTATGTAAGACAAAATGAAAGACAGATCGTCATCACCACCCATCGTCACCTCTTGGGCTACTCTTTTATCAACGAATAGTGGGATTAGCCGTCACTACGGCTAAATGATGAGCATGTTTGGTGGGTTGGTATCTGACACCGCGACCCTCATATTACAAGTCGAACGCCTTAACCCACGCGAACATACCGGGCCTTGACGAAAGGCAGTACTGTCAATGAAGAGTAGAAAATGTTATGCAGTAACTTTATTTTCAAAATTTATTTTTAATAGTTATTGTTGTATTAAATATTTCGTAATATAATTAATGATATAAATGTTCTTTTCCATATCTATGGTTAAGCTCTATGAAACCAAGCAATAGAAACTGAAGAAAAACATATATTTATAATACATAGAATTACAGTTCTGTACTTTAAAAAAAAAGTAAAATCTTCTGGGTTTGATAGTGTGGTCATTAGCCATCGGAAATCGATAGTCAATTCTAAAATACTCAACAAACATGATTGATTTGGATTATACATAAACTTCTGAAATTATCTGACTAATCAAGCAATACGCTGTTAAAATAAATTGCGATTTATAATATCTTACTTAGACAAAAGTGCGAATTCTTCTTCTATTAAATATGTGTCAAGAAAAGTTGGTAAGAAACATGAGAAAAATAACCAGTTTAAGTAAATCAGAAATGTTTTTTTTTTGTTCAAAGACAAATGAAGTCAAGCCTGAGAACATGAAGTGCTGACAAAATGTACTGAATCCAAAATTACAGATAATTCACAGTGGGCTGGCATTTGTACACGACGATTGCTTCGACAATTCATTCCAATTTGTTAAACAATGTATTGCTGTCTTGAATCTGTAAACATTAAAAATAAATTACAGATCTAAAACGACGAAAGTTTCATTCACTTTTCCTTATTTCATTTGCAATTTCCATTTTTTTAACTTTGTATTAAGAATGTTACATACTTTCTCTTTGTAAGTAGTTATGCATATCCAAAGAAAAGTATTGAATTGACTGTAAGCACACTGAAGTAGAAACATATTATAAAGTTTTGTAAACATATACATTATAGTTCTGGAATTATTAAGAGAGGAATGTATTAAGTAACGTAATAGTTACCCAGGACATTACAGGGCAATTTTAAATATGATATCATACAACAGAACTATAACTCCTTTCTTAAGCTTGAAACATATACATTATATGCTTGTACAAACATCTAATTGCTCAATGCTTGCAGAACCTCAAACAATGTGTCACTGGTAGATTTGCAGCAGCTCGTGAGAACCCAGAAAACACACTCTCTGAAATGATTAACAAATGTTTCTAAAGAGGAAAGTTGAAAATTTTTATATATATATGAATGTATATACAATTATATTGGAAATATATTAAACTATTTTTAGACTTGGACACCTTGCGTGCTGAAGTATATAAATATCATCATATAACGTGTTATATATAACAGTTATACTTTGCGGTTACTACTCACTTATCTTAACTTTCAGATGAAGTAAAAAATACCGTCACAATCAGAGGGACATTATTAGTGTACCTTATCATGCGCGGTTGAAATGGCTTTTAATATTTTGAGGCGTTTCAAATAAATCATCGATGTTATTTATGATTTTTTTTATCAAAATAAATATTTCTAATAAAATCAATAAAAATAACAATTGTGAAAAAATAATAAAATACTAAAGATATTTTAACAAAGCAAACCGGGAATCATTGCTTCTGCTTATTCTATGTACTTTGCATGATTTTCAAGTTTCCTACCTTTTAATTTCCTGGTGAATGCTATCCACAATCAAATAGTGAGTTATTCTTTACAATCGTATAATGGAATTAAATATTTAAATTTCCACAGCTTACAGAGAGATAATATTTTTCAAAGGAAGTCGAAACAGGCAACTTCGAATAACGTGCCCAAACCACAAGGTCACAATTGATAATGTAAAAAAAACATAACCTTTGTGATGTTGAAAATTAATTCGTATCGAAAAATTATGACTCAGGGTGTAAAATACTAATCTATTAACAATGGTGATAAGGAATTAATGACATTGAATTCAATTAAAGTAGTTATACACAGAGTTAAAAATTATTTACAAATGTATAAGTTGCTTCTGTCTTCTGAAATACACTTCTCATCCGAGAATATTTTTTAAAATTTTATTCATCTAAGTAACCTATGGGCATCATTAATTTTATTGCGTAATAATAAATTTTGCCGTAGCTGAAGGATTATTTATTTACATATTAATACTTTTTCAATGCACGTAAGGAGCTTCACTCACAGTCTAAGGGTCACGTGTTCGAATTCCTGTTCATGTTCATCCTTTCAGCTGTGGAAGCGTTATAAAGTGACGATGAATCTCACTATTCGTTAGTAAAAATGCAGCCCTAAAGATGGCAGACCATGTTGATGACCAACTGTCTGGCCCATCATGACCAGACATGTTTAGGCTTGTGACTCGTAATCTGTGGGTCGACCACGGGTAGCCCAAAAGTTGGCGGTGGGTGGTGATGAATAGCTGCCTTCCCTCTGGTCTTACACTGCAAAATTAGGGACGGCTAGCACAGATAGCTATCAAGTAGCTTCGTGTGAAATTCTAAAAAAAAAACATTTCTGATAACTGAAATCAGTTCACAATTTAAACAAGATCATCGTATTTTTAGAAATGTTTGGAGTTTCTTAAGGCCTCAGTTAAGATATAAAGTGGCTTAGCACTGAGTCTGAAAGCATATAAGGTTGTTGTTTTGAATTAAGCACAAAGCTACACAATGGGCTATCTGTGTTCTGCCCACCACGGGTATCGAAACCCGGATTTTAGCGTGTAAGTCCGCAGACATACTGCTGAGCCACTGGGGGGTAGCATATAAGACCAAAATGCAGGTTCTGATAATTGTTTTGTTTGTTTTTGAATTTTGACCAACTGGAGGGCTATCGGCGCTAGCCGTCCCTAATTTATCAATGTAAGACAAAAGGGAAAGTAGCGAGACATCACCACCCATTATCAACTGTTGGGTTACTCTATTTTTTACCAACCAATACTGGGATTAACAGTCATATATTTTAACGCCCCCACGGCTGATAGAACAAACAGGTTTGTTGCGACCGGGATTTGAACTGACAACCCTCACATTACGAATCGAACGCCTACCTGGTCATGCTTTGCCTGGTTCTGATAATCCTGACAGGTATCCGAATTTGTAGTTTCGTGGTGAACGTCAAAGAAGCAAAAATATTAGAGTGTGTGCAAAATTTGTAAATCAATTAGCGTGTACGAAATACCAAAGAATTTCAGTTTAGAAATTCTGCTCAACAGATGAAAGATCTTCCCTGATAACAAGAAACCACAAGAAATAAAAATATCTTTCTAAGACGGCTTGATGTGGGTATTAGCACTTAAATTCAAACAACGTTTCGACCGTTTTAGTTCATCTTCAGATTAACAAAGAGAGAGTCAGCAACGAGTCTTAGGAACGAAAGGGTAAAGGTGTTCGGGGTTGTAGAGGGCGTTGCAGTTGAAAGTTAGATAATTAATTAGCATAGGTACAAAGGCGTTTCTTTATGTTGATTTCATTTTGTTTCAGTTATTGTGTAAGTAGGACTCCTTGATTTTGGTTTAAAGAAAATAACATTTCTTTTTTTTTTGTAATGAAAACTATTTTGTTAATAACATGTCTGAAGTTAGTTTTGTCTTGAGAAGAAGTCGATGTTTAACTTGATATCATTAATATTTATTTTCACGGTCTTTGTTACACTGTTGAAACAATGTGAGAATACTAATATGACGTTTGTTTATTTATAATTAAACACGAAGCTGCAAAATTGGCTATCTGTGGTCTGTCTCCTACTGGTAATAAAATCGCATTTTACCTGTGTGATTCTGTAGACATACCACTGTGCCATTAAAGGTATTATACCTGAGAAAAGGGGAAATGTTGTGTAGCAAATACGTAGAATATTATTTATGTGTGCACGGGTGTGAATTTTAATATTCGTGTTGAAGGTATTGTGAACTGATAATGATTACTTTCGTAATATTCTGAAAACATATATATATATATTTTTCTTTTACACACAGTAAAGTTTATAATGAAATAATTAATTGCGGCATGTCTTTGTTGACAGTAAAATATCAAAGAACACCATATTAATAATCGTGGACGAAACCGACTGTTGCAAGATTGGTTGATTATTTGTTATTTATCCGTGATGACGAGAAAACCCACTTGTAGAGAACAATATATCTGTAAAAACTGCTAGTAAGATTTGAGAAAACTTTCATGTAGAGGAAGAAACAATGTTTCGACTTTCTTCGGTTATCGTCAGATTCACAATGAAAGAAAGAGTTAACTGACTGTCAGTTGACCACTTGTTTGAAAAGGGTTGTGTAATTGAGTGCAGGAATATCGAGAGCATGCTGAGATTTTGATTATATTTTTAATATGGGTAGAAAGTGTTCCTTTGTTTTGGTTTATTTTGAGCTTGAGTTGTTGTATAAGTAAAGCTTCTTTAATTTTGCGTTTATGTTTGTTTTTTTATTTGGTAATTATATGTTTCTCAAGGTTATGTTGTGTTTATCTGATCTGAAGTGGACTTGTGATACTTTTTACAGAAAACAAAAACAAGAAAACAACCGAAAATAACCAACAGAAAGAAGACAACATCGACCATTTTATTGACATCCAAACTTTCCAGAAAAAATTTTAAAATATATTTTCGAGAAATACATAAAAACAACATAGTAAATAATTTTTTCAAAGATTTTTCTCAAAAAACAGAAAAGTAAAAAACATTCTTACAATAAAAGACATTAGTTTTACTAAAAACATAAAAAAAACAAGACAAAAATATAAAAATTCTAAAATCAGATAAAGGAAACGCTATAGTCATAATTAACACGAATGAATACATCCAAAATAAAAGAACATCCTGTGAGACACAAACACATTTGAACCAATACACACAAACAGAACAAAGACACACGAAACACAACTAAACAAAATACTACTAAAGATGAAAAAAGCCAACAGAATTTCAAAAATATTTTATTTCTACCTCTGCAAAATCGACTCACACACAACATAAATATAAGGAATCCCCAAACCTAATAAACCAGAGTATCTATACGACCAAAAATGTCCAAGTACGAATCGTTTAATTGCAATCTTGGTAAATACATAGCAATGGCATTCTGCAAATATATAAAATCAGCCAGCTCTTTCATAAATACTCTTTAATTTCAAGCCTAATCTTAATCAACTTAATCATAAAGCCTTAATGGCCACTCACGATGTTATAGCCTTCTTTAAGGAAGTTTCAACCGCTGAAGCCTGCAAGATAGCCTTAAAATTATATATCCGAGATCCTAGCCCATCAATAAACATTCCGAACAACGATTTAGTAATCCTCAAAGGATTCAGAACGATGAAGGTAAATTTCATGTTTCAAAACACAACTATATACAAACAAATGGCCTAAGCATGGGCAACCCAATATCACTTGTTCTAGCCAATATTTTTATGATACAAGTTGAAACAAAAGCAATTATTACAGCGTTACATCAACTGTTATAATAGTGCTGATATGTAGATGGTATGGTTCCGGGATTCACATTTGTAGAACATAATTAATTTTTTGAATAATACAAGCCCAATACTAACTTCACATGCGAACAGGACAAAAGCAATGAAATATTGCTTCTTAGCTTCGAATTTACAAGAACCGATAAACAATTTGAAATAGAAATCCACCGAAAAATTACCCATACTCGACTAAAATTCTTTGACTCTCAGCAGTACAATCTATGAAAGTGGATGGTAAAATAAAAATTAAGTGAAATTAATTTCAATTAATTGCATGATAAAATGAAACGTGGTTGCTTTTAGTCATTATGACCCAAACACTGTATTTAAATCATGATAAAGCTCAAACCATTGTGATTAGTTTTACTTTGTGTAAACTCTTCTTTGTGAGCAAAATATAATAATTATAGCCTTTAGCTCGTGGTATACAATATTAAAATGTATTCACGTAGATAATACCTTTTCTAGTTACCTAAATGAAACACAGAAATGAGAAAATGCACTAGAAAGAATTACATATTGTTTAAAATAAACAATTAAATTGAGAAATGCCGAAAAAGAAAAGGAATAGAATAAAAATAAAAAAGAAAAAAGAAAGGCAGCTTATAGCTATATATTAAGAAAAACATGAAAATAAAGTACATAAATATCACAAACAAACTGCAAACAATTATAAGCAAAGCGGCCACACAGGGGAAATTTGACTTCAATGAAATCTTTGCAAAAACCTTCAACTACAGAATATTGATGAAGTTTTCAACATGGACAGAAACACAATTAAGGAAGCAATGGTAGAGAGTGTTAAACAAAGTGCGATGAATAACAGTAGAAATAAACAAAAGAAACTGTACGATTCGTAACGATTCCATAAGATTACTTGTTATTCGCAAAACAGTTTTTGTAAACATGTGATACAGAAGTTTAACATAATTAAATAAACAAACAAAACAGTATCTATTCCATGGAACATGTAAGGTTAGAAATAAATAAGCAAAAATCAAGGAAATTTAAAAGAGAAATACACTAGTTAAACTAAATGATGGTAAAATTATGTATTTGCATTTTAAGTTTATATTACACAGAATGCTTCAATTAAAAATATTTCACGAAATTATATTTTTGTAATTCGTTCTCAGAATTTTTTAAAAAATATTTTTAAAACTTTCTGTGAAGCAATATTTAGCCAACTGTTATTAATTAACTTTGTTTGTTTGTAGAAAAATAAATATCTAAACAACGAGCTATCTGTGACCTGACCGGTGTTGTATTTTGGTTGAAGTGAGAGGGAGCTCAGCCCCAGTGCCAGTGGTCTTAATGCGGACTCATTGACAATATTTTTCCATGTAAAACTACAAAGGATGTAAGGGCCACAAAAGTTATTATCTCCGATACCCACACAACCTTAAATCCACCACTGCTGATTACAATGTAATGATTGTTTGTCTTTTGAATTTCGCGCAAAGCTACTCGAGGACTATCTGCGCTAGCCGTCCTAATTTAGCAGTGTAAGCCTTCACTACCTACCAGCAACTATTGGGCTACACTTTTACCAACGAACACTTGAATCGACCGTAACATTGATAACGCCCCTACGGCTAAAAGAGCGACCATGTTTGGTGCGACGGTGCTTCGAACCCTCGATTCACAGATTGAACGCCTAAACCCATTCTGGGCATGCCGGGCTCATCAGGCATGTTTAGGAACGTTGTAGTTCACCTTCTCCCCGCTGGTAAAAATTACATTTATTACAATATTTTCACAACCAAATGTACAGATGTTAACTTCTTTAAACCAAAACAAACGAAACTCTACTCATACGACACCTAAAAAAATTAAATCAGTGTAAAGAAACTTCTTTACACCTTTAGCAATTAATAACTTCTAACTGCATCGCCCGGTTCAATCCCGCATACGTTTTCGCTCTGGTCCCTAAGAGAAGTTCCCAGCAGCCGTCAGTTATAAACATTCTTTACGAATCTGAAGATGATTTAAGAAGGTCGAAATTTTGTTTTGTACTTGAAAGAATGTATAACTTTATAAAAGAGAGTAAAACAATTAACATTTTTGCTGATTCTGAAAAGAATATACAAGTTAATGAAATTCAGCTATACTAATTACTTTGTGTTCTGATCCTTGAAGAAATGTATAAGTTTATGAAAGACAGGCATAGTAATTAGGTTTGTGTTCTGAAATTTAAAGGAATGTGTAAGTTTATGAAAGACACGTTTTCTCTTTAACTTTGTGTGCTGACACTTAAAAGGAATGTATAAATTTATGAAATACAGGCATACTACTTAAATTTGTGTTCTGATACTTAAAGGAATATATAAGTTTGAGATTATTAAAGACAAATATGTTAATGAACTTTGGATTATGGCACTTAAAGGAACATATTAGTTTATAAGAGACACTTATACCAATAAACTTTGTATTTTGATACTTAAAAAGAATTTATAACATTATGAAAAACCGGAATATTTATTAACTTTGTTTTCAGATAAATAAAGGAATATATACGTTTGTTAAAGACAGGTATACTAACTAACTTTTAATTTTGATACATGAAAGAACGAATAATTTTATGAAAGACTGGTGTACTAAATAGCTTTGTGTTGTGATATTTGAAGGAATGTAAACCTTAATGAAAGACACGCGTACTAATTAATTTTTTGTTCCTGTGCTAAGTGGAATTTATAAAAGACAGATACACTAATTAGTTTTGTGTTTGATACTTGAAGGAGTGTATAAGTTTGATTTCATGAAAAAGTGTATACTATTTTTCTTTGTATTCTGATAATTTTAGGAATTTATAAGCTTATGAAAGACAGGTATGCAATTAACTTTGTGTTCTAATAATTAAAAGTGATGTATATGTTTGTGAAAAACAGGTAAATTTGTGAACTTTTTATTCTAATACTTAAAGGAATGTATAAGTTTATGAAATTGTGTTAAATCAATTAACTTTGTGTTTTTATACTTGAAGAAATGTGTAAAATTAGGAAATTCAGGCATGCTAATCAATTCTGGTACTCAAGAAATGTATAAGTGTGAGTTTATAAAAAACAGGTACACTAATTTATTTTGTGTCCTGATACTTAAAAAAGTGTATAAGTTTATTAATAATAGGTATACTAATTCTTGTTTGTGAAATTGTTCTTTGTTTTCAAATATTTCAAAACTGCAACTTCTTTATGTTGTGAATTTAGAACAGCCAGTTTTTTCATGTCACTAAATAGAATTGTGGTGATAAAGTTTAGTTTCCATTTCTCTACAAGTTCCCTACGTTTTTCATAATAGTTCTTCTATTTAGTCTTGAATGACTTTATAAGATTTTACCTCAAATGACTATATATATGTTCATCGTATTCAAATGTATTTCTTTTTGTAAAAAGGCTTAGATTTCATCTTCACCTTTCAGATCAGTAACACACATCATTTATTGTGCTATATTATAAATATATCTGTATAAATACATATATAACACTGTCAACACAATTTAGTATCACACTTTACTCAACACAGGAGAAATAATCAACAGCATATAAAAAATAAGTGCTTGCTTGCATTGTGGTCTTGTCTGTAGTGTAAATTACAATCAGTTCATGATCCATTCATTGACATATTCCAACATTGTTATTTAGTATTCCTTCTTTTGCCTTACAATCCCTTTTTTATCTTTAATCAATATTTGCTGTCACAATTTCATGTTTTTTATTTTATTTCTTCACATCTTATCATGTGTATAACTATAGTTAACTCCTTTAAACTATTAAACTGATAGTTGTTCATATTTTACATGACATGAGGGTCCTAAAATCTGTGGAGCCAACGTCAGCAGAAATTCCAATCCAGTTTTATTTCGGCCGATTGAACGATCTATTGCAATAAAAGCAGCATTACTTTTGAATTCTACACTTCTTAACAGCGAAAGTTTCTGCCAAAACCACGAAACATATACTCACGGCTACATAACGAATACTCTACTTCTTAGCAGGGAGATCTAAATAAAAGGAGGAAATACGACATGGACTTTAGTCGACACCGACTCTTGGAATTATCGGATCTCAAGATTAATTTTAAGTACTCTTATTCTATAAACGTAACTTCTCACAACGAAGACTGCTTTTTGGTAACAGTTGTTCGAGACTCGTTGAAAACTCATATGGTAGAAGCACAGCTGACGTTAACTTTTAATAACTAACCAGAGGGTCAAGAGCCAGTCAGCGGCAGCAGCAACTTGTTGTTTATATTTTTTTGTTGGGGAGGTTCACTGTCTCATTATAACCCTACCGTAAACAAAAGTACTATAATCTGCTACTTTGCCCATTAACTACCAAGCAGTACCGGCTTCAAATCACAAGGGTTGGCAGCGGCGGCGTTAGGATATTTTTGTTGTACTATTTTGTGTACTATTTTTAGATGTGTTTGCAATGCAGTTTTCAGAGGAAACTCATACTTTGATTAATAATTTATTATTACAAATAAGAAATCTGTTTATGAAAATATGCGTGTCTGTAAAAAAAGAATATAAAATCTAAATTCCACCCAATGTAAAACATAATAATTAAAAAAATCAAGATTAGCTTAGATTGAACATTTAATATACCATTAAGAGTAAAGCTACAAATCAAAGGAAATATAACATAAAGACTAGTTTACATGGCAGAAACGAATTATCCAATGTGAAGTTAATATACTCTGAGAAATAGTGAGGTCACTATCAGGCTATCTTTCTTTTGTCATGTTGTGTTTATAGTCAATATTACTTAAAAACAAAGCGTCTGTTCTAGTGATTGGCAGCAAATGTGTTTATAACAGTATCAATATCGAGTTGTTTTGCCCTCCTGGAGTTTACTTATATGACAGTAAGGTTGCTGGTGCGGTTGTTACTATTGCTGTTCCGCAAGTATGTCTCGAGAGCTTCAGATGTGAGAAACTTCTCTCACAGGCATCTGAAGTGACAGGCAGGATCACAGTGATGCAGACAAGTTTGTGGAGATCCATAAAGACATCCTTGTGTGGCTCCAGCACAGCTGCAAGCTACAATGGTTTGGATACTTCCTGGCCTTTGTCTTTCTTCCTGGCATTTAGCCGGTTTAACTGGTGGACCTTCATTGCGAGGTCATCCTCTGCCACATTTACTGCCATTCCTTAGAGTGCTTGCTTCCCGAGAGATGGGGAGTGTTTGGGGTTCAATGCAGTTGCACCCATCAGAACACTGCAGGCATCAGAGGAGAATCTTCTCGTCAGCTCGATAAGCATCCTGTGTATGATGGCATAGAAGGTGTGTCTCCTGGAATCAGGTGTTAAATCATCTCTTTGGCTAGTACTAGATGTGATTATGAATTCGTCCAGGTGTCTGGGGGCAGGTTGCTGTCCACCTTGACACACTATCTCAGTGCGTATTCCCACTTTCTAACATATTACCTCAGCAGACTTTCTATGCTGCTTTTGTTCTTATTTCTGAGACACCTCAGATGACAGATTGTTGTAGGTCCTCTGCAGTTGCCAACTGAAGGGCAGGTGATTGGAGGTGGTCTGATAGCTCTTTTGTCATCAGCAGTAGTTTTTCTATTACCACTAAACTGGTTACAAACTGCTAATCTAGGAGGATGCACAGACCTTTTGATTCAGTGGCTCTGCGGATATTGTCCACCTCCACAAGACGCTTTAGGATTGTCAGAATGGCAGGGAGGGTTTTTCACAGCCAGACAAGCAGCATGTTGGTAGGCCCATCTTGTGTCTGGCAGTCGCTTCAACTCTACGTGCTGGTTTACGGGTTCAAGCTCCTTCTGTACCTTCAGAAATTCTTCATTCACAACCGATGTAGAGAAGAATTTGTACAGCTTCAGAATTGTTACAAAGAACTCTGCTGAAGCCTGGACGTTGTGCACACAATTAACTATCACAAGGTACGGCTCTTATGTAATGTCAGTTTTTCTACAGAGTTTTAGCATGGCTTGCGTTGAGAGCATGTTGAATCCTTGCACTCTTTGTTTTCTGCATTTTAAACTCTGCCCAACCTTGCATGGCAAATTTGTGTCCTGCATTGATATCATGGAACGTCAGTGCTGTGGTCGCCTTCATGGATGAAGAACTTTTCAGTTTTGCTGAAATGTGTGGGGCTGAAAGGACAACATAAAGCAAAATTAAGCATCTTTGGTCACAGAGAACTCAAATCACGAGATCTGATCACGCCAATTCTAGTTGAATGACCTTGATTGGCCGCTGTATTCTGTCACCGTATATCTCCTCAAGTCTTGACAGGTAGGACCACTATCTGGAAGCTGGCTTTGGACCTTGGGTCCTGGTGGTAGTTTTCATCCTGGGTGTGAGTGGTGCCTCTTGTGGCTGGGGTCACGCACTAGTAGTGTCCGCATTTTCACCATCACGATCACCACTGTCATCCAAACTTGCACCACATGTGTTTATTAAACCATCTACTTGCTGCTTAGTCTTGGATGGCAGGTAATTGCCAAGGTAACTCCCTTTTATATATTGCGCTCGAACGTCAAAGTTACCCCCGAGCCGGCTGACTGCTTGTACCATTTCTTACTTCCAAGTTATGTTAGTTTATATGAAACGAATGAGAATTTCTCTCCTTATATTGGCATTAGGGCTTACATAGGATGTTAATTTATAACATAGAAATCTCAGGAAAAAGATATAATATGCACACTGCTGGGTCACTTCATGAATATGGAACAAATAACAACTAAAGATAGTTCAACATTGTGAACAACTGTTTGGCGGCATTGAACTCACCAAATTATATTAATAGCACATGAAAATCCAGAACATGTATATGAAATATTCTCAAAGAAAGTGTTTATCTATAACCATACAGAACAAGTACTTAATTAGAAGGTAGTGATTATGTAAAATGAAAGGGCTAATTAGGAAACACAACACAACTTTGATAGGGCATGTTGTGAAACTGTGGGCAGCTAATGGAAGTGAGCGGACGGGAGTGTGGCGTATGGTTTGCATCTAGTTCTCAATCGGGCTGAGTTGATCGTTAGCCAACGCAGAGCGTCCAGTTTGATCAGCGGCTCCATGATCATACGCTTGAGGAGTTTCAGGCGGGAAATGCGCGCTCGAACAAAGTCATTATATCACCAAAACAAAATGTCTAAATTGCAGTTGACCTTCACAGAAAGGCTGGTTTCTTCATAAGTACATATTATTCATACAGGCCAAACTGTGATTGTGAAATTGTTCTTGTTATCATAAGTGTGACAAGCAACTGTTAAAATAATTTAACTACCACATTACATCAAATTAGGAACTCTAACTAGCCCAATGACAATTTCAAACTTCATTCAAGAATTGTTTAGAAATATTATTTGGTCAGTTAGCGTGTAATGTTATTCCTAATGATATGTGTAACATTAATTGGATTGTAAGTCACAATTTTAAGTGTAGGCCAAAATCATCAGTACGATTTTGGATGGCTGATATATGATGTAAAATGATCTCACAGAGAACACAACAGTGGCTAAATGCTTCATACTGTTGACCTATACACAATACTCTTATACATGCATGCTATGTTTTACTTTTCAAGGAAAGATAAATGAAATTAAAGGGTAAATACCTGACAAATGTTTGGTTTATCAAGTAAAATTCCTGATGATCTGTTCTAACTTGAAATCAACGTGGTTGTCTAATCTTCTTCAAAGCTCAAGAAAGAATGGCATTACACAAGGAGTGCATGAGTTTCAGTGCATTCAGTACGTTGCTAAGAGACGCATTGTTACGTGTTTTATTGCGGATTGAACGCAACAGAAAGACACAGATAGCAGCTTGTTTAATTTATTATAATTATCTATATGTGATAGACACAAAATATATTATCTAATAGCAATAACAGATATCCAGTTTCACCCATCAAAACAATTTACAATACAAACAAGGTACTGGCCTGTGCTTAATAATATGATCCAGAATAAGTGTCCAAATCCGAAATCCAAAGTTCTAATCTAGGCGTTGAATTCAGTCCCACGTAGAAATTTTCGAAGTTTGAATGGGTAATTTCAAACAAAAGTTCACAGTCCAATCCCTATTGACTTTCGATATAATCCGTAATCCGACTGAATTGTAAAGGTTGACGGAATAAAAGTTTTCACCACTTTAGTCGATCAAGCTCTATTCACAAATTCAGTTTAAACTTTCTCAAACAAGACAAAGTTCTTGACCCGAATAAAATGGATGACTTACTTCTTGACGAGAATAAAATGGATGACTTACTTCTTGACCCGAGTAAAAGTGGATGATCTACTTCCCTCGCATTGCTGTCTGTTTATATACTATATCACGTAACTTCCCAGAATTCCACAGTATAAACACCAGGCCAATACAAGTGATCAATCTACCTAGTTTTAAAAATTTCTACATGAATAATTCTAAATGAATTTTAATTAATTCTAAAATGCTATTTTAAATTTCACCGATTTAAACCTCAAAACAATAATATAAATATAGAATTATAAATAATAAATCTGGGAATTCAAATACGACATTACATATTTACATAACATATGCATGATATTTACATGACATTTACATAACACTAGACATGGTTGTCATTTACATAACATTTACATAACACTCTCGACAACATTTACATGATATTTACATAACACGCATGACATACTTTCGTCTCAATAAACACGTTGAGATCCACAGATCTGTGTCTTTTTGATGTTAATTATTAAGCAACAACAACGATTATGTTTTCTATATTTTATGAATATATGGAGGTGACAATATTGGGGGCTCAGTGAACACCAAGCACTCTCCCATTGGGTGCCGCCAAAGAAAGTGGAGTCATTACTGAGACATTTTAGATTTGAATTGTAAGTTTAAGAATTACTCCGATGTGCATGTGTGTGTATATATATATTTATGTTATTTGTCAATGAGAACTAATATGAAGTGTGTTAGTGTTTCCATGACAACATGTTGAAGATGAAAACGAGAGAATACACGCATAATATTACAACTAAAGCACACTAATGTTTTATCAAACACATTAGCAAGTATACAAGTTAGATTGGGATACACACATATTTTCCTTGAATTCATATATCTTCAAACACTTTTCCTAACCTTAACTATAATTTTCAACCTACTTAATATTGCCATCACTCAAGTTCCATTACTTTGTTGGAAAATTGCACATTTCTTAAAAGTCTATCCAACAACAAACAATCAAGTTGTTAAAAAGCACACTGCCATTATAACCACGATTCAAAAAGTAAGAAATTTTGTTTTGGTTTGTTTGTTTTAGAATTTCGCGCAAAGCTACTCGAGGGCTATCTGTGCTAGCCGTCCATAATTTAGCAGTGTAAGACTAATGGGAAGGCAGCTAGTCATCACCACCCACCGCCAACTCTTGGGCTACTCTTTTATCAACGAATAGTGGGATTGACAGTAACATTATACGTCCCCACGGCTGGGATGGCGAGCGTGTTTGGCGCGATACGGGCCCGAACCCGCGACCCTCGGATTACGAGTCGCACGCCTTACGCCCTTGGCCATATTTTGTTTTGGAAATATCAAAATAATGCAAAGTACACATTAGAAATAGAAACAATGTTTCCAGGTTTTCTTTGATAAAAAATAACTTAAGCAAATAATTGTTTTTCCTCAAGTGTCATTTTTACTGATTTGAATAAAAATATTTAGTTATACAAAGAAATGAAGAATAACACAAATAATTTATTCAAAATACCTCAGGATATTTAAAGGAATTTTTATCCGAGCATGGACGAATACTTTATTAGTTTACAATGTAACTCAAACTGTGACAGATTTTTTTATTTCTTCTGAAAGTTATGATAAATGAGCAGGTACTACAAAGTTCTACCGGCATGGCCGAGCGTGTTGAGGCTTGCGAATAGTAATCTAAGGGTCTAGGGTTCCCCTCCCCGTCGCGCCAAACAGGCTCGGCTTTTCAGGCGTTATAATGTGACATCACTCCTACTATTTTATCTGTTTTTATTTCAAGAGAGGTGAGAACTAGCTGCCTTCCCTTCAGTCTTACATTGCTAAATTAGAAACGACCAGCAGTAATAGCTCTCGAGTAGGTTTGAGCGAAATTCAAAAACAAACCAACAAATACGACAAGATAAAATTGTTATATAACACCCTACGTTTTATGAAATTGCTCAGACTTATGAGCATAACAACAGCGGCAAATAAAAGTTTGATGTTGAAAAATTGTTGTGAATGTGTTTGTGCCAAATCGATTACCAACTGGAAAGTCGTGCCTTGTTCACGAGGCCATATATAGGAAAGGCACAGCTCTCACAACAACAGACCAGACAAAATTAGCTTCAGTTTCAGCAGCTTGTTCCCTAGAATAACAATAACGTCAACTATCCATAAAACCTAGATAGAAATCAATGACTCATAAAAATAGGCAAGTCTTTTCTGAATTTGTCAGAGAAAAAGGCAAAAACTCGAGTTAAAAGAAATCAGAACCGTTAGAGAACGACGGTATTTATTGTAGAAAGTACAGTTATTTTATTACTTAGCCTTTATAAGGTTCAAGGCAGTCAATATGGCATTCAATTCGGCAGTGAATATAGAAACTGTAAAGGATATCCTGTGAATAATGACAGAGCTACAACAAACCACGACAGAGATCAGAAAGTCACCTTATTTCCAATCACCCATAAAAATGGTTCGTGAAGAATGGTTTGAAATATGTTTGAATAAATAATTTTGCCTGCCCTTTACATTCCAACGTTCAGTTACACAAAGGTGATCAGCTTCCGGTCAATTACTTCTTTCTTTCCTTCGATACGTTGTGCACTCCTCTACGTAAAAAAAATCAAACAAAACGAACTGTTTTTACATATATATTTTTCTACAAGTAGGTTTTCTCGACATCACTAGGTAGGTACATATTGGTCAAAGAGCAGTGGCACGCTTGTATAAACTCGTCCATTATACAACCTTTCACTCTGTTATCAAGAAACGTGTTGAAAGGTTACGTCATTATCGGGTCTGAGGAAAGTTTTCTGTGAGGAGAAAGGCGTATGAGACGAAGAAAATTATAACAAAACAAAATCCTCGAGAATTCCACGGTATCAATGGGACCATTTTTACTTAGGAGAAGGATAACTGGGTGGAGAACTCTTTTAAGTGCGATCGTGAAATTTCTCTTCAGTAAAAAAGATTAAAGAAAGTGGACAGAGCAGTCGCTGTAATTCAATAGTTTGGACACAGACAGGAGTGAATAAAGACCTGCTGAGTCTTTATTCACTTCTGTCTGTGTCCAAACCATTGAATTACAGCGACTGCTCTGTCCACTTTCTTTTCTGGATTACAACAGTATATCTGAAATTTAAGTGGAATAAGAAACTTCCTGGTCTTAGAAGAAGAGATCTTGTTCACAGTACATAAATGTTGTCCTTATTTTTATCCTCCCACGAAGGGAGTGTCTTTAATTGTTTTATCCCCAATTGCCTCTGTGTTTGCAGTAACGTTTCCTCCAAGATTACCCCAGAAATTTATTTCATAACTGACTTTGGAGTTTCAGCATACCCCTCCAATTCCATCTTGATGAAAAAGGGAAACATTTGTCACAAGAGATTTCTGAAACAAGGTATGAAAAATGGAAACAACGAGATGAAAGAAAGTATTGAGGTGATGGTTGCTGATCAGTCTTCTAAACGTGGCCACTTTACTATAAATATGTTTATTTAATTTTATTTGGGATAACTGAATGTAGAATCTCTACAAAATGGAGAACATTCAGAGCCATTGACTTAATCTGCTACTGATTTATAAGATATGATGAACTCCAACACCAACAATGACATTGCAGTTACATCAGCATACATTGGTACTGTACCGAAACAACAGCGCCTTAGTTAAACATTACCAACAAGACCAGCCAATTGAACCTTGGAGGGCCACCCCAATTACTCTAATATTCGTGAATTAATGGCCAAAGTGATGTGTAGAAGCATTATTACTTCACATAATCCTTTTGTTTCTTAAAGAAGATGCCAGTCTCGAAGAACATTTGAATGAGTGTTTGGATTTTAGTGGAAGCAAAATGAAAAAAAGAAAACATTTTTTGAGACATCAACTCATTATGTACAAGAATACACATTAAGGGCAAACTATTTAAAATGAAAAGTCAAAAAATGATTTGTTATAAAAAGCGATTAGAAAACATATATTTTTATGTTACAGTTCTTTTCATTCTTCTGTTTCTATCTTGTTCCCGAGCTAATAATTAAATTTAAAATGATGCAAGTTGTCTTTACATTTACGGCTTGATCAAGGAGTACAATAACTTACCTTTTCTTCAAAGAAAACATACTGTCTCCTTAACAATTTATTTGAACCGTTAGTACACAATAAATACAAGTGTTATCGTTCTGAAAATTTATGTTCATGATCGGATAACAATCTTTTAAATTTTGAAAGATCAAACATCTGTATTCACACTTTATATCATTGCAATAGAAAAAAAAATGTAGCTACAAAATTTTGCCGTGAAACAAAACTTAAAATTGTAGTTATAGTGTACTACAGTGTGTGCCAATACATTACTCAAGTTTAATTCTTACAACTTTCTAAAAATTACATATTTGGTTTTATAAAAAAGAAAATTATAAAACGTTTTCAAAAATGTTTGAATAACACAGTGTAAAATTTGTGGTGACAAAAACCCACTTGAAGTAAAAATGAATCTCAGAACGATAGGGATGTGTATTAATAATTTTCCGGTTGAAGCCAATTTTCAACTCTGAAGATGAGAGTTTTTGCTTATTACCGCCCAAAAAGCCGAGGCAGAGAATGACCCGGTGTCAGTTTATCATGAAAGCATGTGCACACATTGTCTTATCTACTCTGATAAACACTGTACTTTTGCATTTAAAATTTTGAACCAAAGTCTTCATTTTATTCAAATTATAACAGATAGCTTTCGGGACGGGATGTGGCCGTTTTCTTCAGCTCCGCCTGTGCCTCATTCACGGATAATACTAAACTTTACTCCTTCACCCCAAAAAGAGTTTAAAAATATATTTAATAAAAAAAGCTAAATTCAGTAACCTTCCACGAAAGGGAACGAAGAGGAACGACAACATTCCTGAACACCCTAGTTAAAGAGAGATTTCTTCTGATTTCTCTCTCTATAAACTAAACCTTGCCATGTTTGTTTGCGTTTGCTTTTAGCGTCGAAGGTCCGCAGACGTATCGTTATATCACTGGTGACTGTTTTACGAGTCTACAGTGATCCTGTTTTCTTTAAACTATCTATTTGCTGACTTTTTTATTTATTTTATCAACTCGTTGTTTTGTTTTTCTTGGGACGAGAGGTTAAAACGAAAACTACGAGAATAATTTTTAATATATTTGCAGTTGGGATATAAATAACGTTTGTTTGACGCATGTAATTTTCATTATACTTGCTTTAACTTTTCTCATTGTGTATATGATTACATAATAAATGTGTTGTTACACTTAGACACATTTCACAGATCTAGAACAATGTGGTTTTTTTTCCACCCTGTGTCTTTCCTTCGAAATATTGTTTTATTTCAATTCATAAGTGGTTATTTATGAATAAATAAATATATCAATTTCATTATCAAAGAAAAAAGAAGTATATTTAAAGGTGGTTATAATACAGTTTACAAGAATCATATGATTCCTACCACATGGATACAGTTATACAATTAACTTTTATGAGTACAAAATTGAAAAACGTAATATTAAAGTTGATTGATCAGAAAGTATTTTTACAAGCTTCCAGATGCAGTTACAAAATGGGAATATTCAAAATTTTCTTATGGTAATTTTGAAGAGCACGTGAGAGAAATGTGCAGTGGAGAAAAAGAATCGGATATGAAGGTGATGTTTATTTAATATATAATTTTATCTTCAATTTTCGTTGATATCACTAGTCCTAAAATATCTTTATTTATTTAATTTTGTTGTATAATTAATTATAACACTAAATGTTTCCTTTTGTAATCCCAAATGTTTTGAATAGAATTTGAGGCTGACGCCACTCGATATGTTGGATACAGTGTAAGTAGGTGTAGCTTCAATCGTGGGTTCGGGCTCATATTTAGTCTGTTTCAAGCAACCCTGTTTTAAAAACAAACTGGACAGGCTTATTTATAAATATTATTCCGCAAGACATGAGAAGAAAAACTTGGAAAATTAAGTAAAGAATAATTCGATACGTTTACGTTCCTTAAATTAGCTGAAAAAATTTTCATCTAGAAGTTTTAATTTACTATTTATTATCATTTGTTATACTTTATTCGGTTTAGAACAATTTTACCTTATACTAGGATGGTATCAAGTAATTGTTATTTTACAATTTTCCGTATTTTCCGCCTAATAAGCCGAATTTCTGGCCCTAAATTTTGGACCTGATTTTTGGGGGTCGGCTTATTGGCCGATCACCAGCTTTGGACCAATAATACCGAAGACCAAAATCTTCGTTTTCTCTTGAAGTACAAGGCTGTGTCGTTTCATGAAGCAGGTACACCAGCTGTTTGTTGCGTTAAAGTCTCTTGAATTTTCTTTATTTCGACCAGCCCACTTTAGTGCAAATATACGGATCTGGGCACGCGTGACGGTCAGGCCACTCTGCCGGTTTTCATTCACCCATGTCGCTCCATCTTCTTCCAGTTTTGGCCACTTCGGTTGGTTTTTCTGGTTACATTTACTTGTTTTCGACATTTCTTTTGGAACACTTTCTGCTTTCTTCCATTCACGGACCTGTTTTTCATTCACACAGTAATTGCGAGCGGCATTCATATTTGAGGTTTTTAAGGCTAGCTCTACTACTTTCAGTTTAAAAGCAGCATCATAACGCATTCTTTTTTTTGCAGGTGTAGACATCTTTGGCTTTTGACGGTACAACGATAAACTCCCACTACATACCCCTGGTATTTATACCCTGGGTTAGTGATTTTAATTACTGAGCAAAAATTCTGGAATTTCATTGGTTACCTAATTACAGTGAGTGGAGCCAATAACGAATGACATATTGATTCCATTTCTGTCTCAATACGACACGTTCTGCTTTACTACAAAATGCCAATGATCACACACAACATGCATGCTGTCGCTAAAACGAGACTAAGAAATCATTTTGAAGAATCTTTTCACTTCTTAAAATTGGTCTCGGCTTATTGGGCGGTAATAAGCAAAAACCCTCATTTTCAGAGCTGAAAATTTGCCTCGGCTTATTAACCGGAAAATACGGTAAATGTAAAGAACATTACACACCTGTGCTGGTACACATGGAAAATAATGTTTATTTTAATTTAGAACTGATCCTCTAGGAAATACTACATTATTATGTTAAATATTTGAGAGAAATATAGAAGATATGTAGCATACATATGTATAAAAATTTGATAAATACACACAAACTTATAAATTACAGTATCGAAAAATGCCTTCTCATAAACATTTATGGAAACAAAATTATATTGTAATTGTTATAGAGAGTCACCACTTTGTAGATATAGAAACACTAGACTGTTTCTAAATACACAATGATGTGGCTGAGAGTACAATTAGCATCCCTGATCATCCTACAGAACAAAATCACGCAGATAAGTCAAGATATTCCAGCATATGTAGA
Source organism: Carcinoscorpius rotundicauda (assembly GCA_011833715.1). Taxonomy (NCBI): domain Eukaryota; kingdom Metazoa; phylum Arthropoda; class Merostomata; order Xiphosura; family Limulidae; genus Carcinoscorpius; species Carcinoscorpius rotundicauda. Next base: position 46,572,928 of record CM022397.1, on the reverse strand, counting down.
ATGATCCATCAAATGCAAGAAACACTACAGACTATTGAATATCTAAACGTGAATGATCGATCAAAATTGTGCTTTAAATCTTCAAGGGCTATTGTTAACCTTTGTCAACAATTCAATATGAATATGTTGGTGTATGTCATGGAAATTTACCAAGCATTTTCAGAGCTAACTGTCTCTAGCTTTCAAGTGAAACTACACGAGAAAGTCAGTCAGTAGCATCACCCTGGGCTACTGTAATCAAATCAAAGGAAAACAAATAGAAGAGTGCAATTTTTATGTAATATTTTTGGCAACAGGGCACAAACTGTGGATCCATAATCAATCCTGTTTTAAATCTAGATAATTCAGTTGACACCAAATGTAGGTATATTTTTAATTTATTTTTGTTATTGAGCTTATGTTTTGGTAGTATTTACTATTCACCATTGATGTGATGTATGGCCCTCCCTCATAAGTAGATGCCCAATAATCACCACAAAAATACTTGTCTTATAGTATATATATCTTTGTGTTTCTATTCAGGTACAAAGCTACCTTAGGGGCCTTACACATGTAAATCGATCTAACTTGACAACAATTTTGTGATAGAGCCCCCAAAATGACCAAGCCTCCTCAACTCCTAAATATTGTCACTTACATATATTCAATATATGGAAAACACAATCGTTGTTGTTTCTTGACAATTAACATCAAAGAGACTGAGATCTGAATAACTCAGCGTCTTCATTAAAAAGAAAGTATGTGTCATGCGCCCACAGCTTTTTACTGAAACTCATGTGCTGTATTGCCACTCTCTGTGTAATGCTATTCCATCTTGAGCTTTGACGAAGATCAGACAACCATGTTGATTTCAAGTTACAACAGATCATCACGGATTTTACTTGATAAACCAAAGGTTTCACAGGTATTTATTAATAAATTTGATTTATCTTTCATTGAAAAATAAAACATAGCATGCATGTATAAGTGTATTGTGTATAGGTCAAAACTATGAAGCATTTAGCTGGTGTTGTGTCCTCTGTGAGATCATTTTGCATTCTGTATCAGCCATCCAAAATTGCACTGATGATAATGGCATACACTTAAAATTGTGACATACAATCCAATTAATGCCATACATATGATTATATAATAACCTTATATGTTAACTAACCAACTAATATTTCTAAAATTTTCTAGAATGAATTTTGAAATTGTCATTGAGCTATTTAGAAGTATCTAATTTAATATAATGCAGTAGTCACATTATTGTAACAGGTGTTTGTCACACTTATGATAATAAGAACAATATCACAATCACAGTTTGGCCTGTATGAATAATGTGAACTTATGAAGAAACCAACCTTTCAGTGAAGATCAACTGCAATTTGGAAATTTTTTGGTGCTACTATGACCATTCAGTATTCATGCTGTGGGTTTGCTTTGTTCATGCTCGCGATTCACGCCTCAAATGCCTGAAGAGTATGATCACATGGTCGCTGACCATGGTGTACGCTCTGCATATGGCTAACGAATGTTCAGGTCATGCTGGAGCCATACAAGGATGCCTTAATGGATCTCCACAAACTTGTACGCATCGCTGTGACCTTGCCTGTCACTTCAGCTGCTTGTGAGAGAAGTTTCTCATGCCTGAAGCTTCTCAAGAGATACTTGCACAACAGCAGTGGTAACAACTGCACCAGCAACCTCACTATCATGTCAGTAAACTCTAGGAGGGCAAAACAACTTGATATTGATACTGTTATAGACACATTTGCTGCCAATCATCAGAATAGGTGCATTGTTTTCAAATAATATTGACTATAAACACAACATAATGAAAGATAGTTAGCCTAATAGTGACCTTACTTTTCCTCAGAGTGTATTAACTTCACATGGGATAATTCGTTTTAGCTATGCAAACTATGTCGTTGTGTTATATTTCTTTTGATTTGTAACTTTACTATTAATGGTTTATAAAATGTTCAATCTAAGCTAATCTTGATTTTCTTTATTATTATGCATGAATTATAATGAATTATTAATCAGAGTATGAGTTTGCATTGAAAACGCAGTTCAAAATAGCACACCTTTTTGAAATGTACCTTTGTATTTACATTAATATAATTTACTATCTATACTTTATATTGATGGCATTTTGGGAAGCCCCTCCACAGCTTACCTCAGCTTCCTGGCACCGTTACTGTTCAGAAAAGTAAACTTTCTACACATTGGAAACATAGTAAAAGTAAATAATAAAGAATTACTTGACAGACTGCTCATAATTTTATCAGAATCACTACTGTTGTTATTGGATTATATTGTTACAAAAACTATATTCTAAATTGAAAAGATGTTTGCTTTAAACAGGTAAAAAGAATATCTCGGTTTTATTTGTTCAATGAAGTATTAAACACCTAATATAATATTATTTATGTTTTCTTTAGATTTAAAATTTCAAATATTTCTATTTGATTTTGAAACAAAAGTTGGAAGTTTCTCACTTCAATTTATACACATATGTTAGTACTTTTAAGGATTTGTAACGATCCATCTAAATGTTAAGTGGGAAAATGTTAATGACAACTGAAATAGCAGTCTTCAGAGATTTTAGGTTCCCAATTCTTTGAATAAAACAGTGAAAGAAGCTCTACTGTACATTTGAATCAAGATGCCAATTGCTGACATGAATAGTGTACTTTGAGTTCTGTACAGAGGAAAAAGCAGCCTTTAAAATTATTGGGTTTCATAAGAAGTCCCTTCGCCACTTCTGGAGACTGAAAGAGGTCATTGGCACATGCTTGTCGATGTTGTCTACTTCATGAAGTGGTTTGAGGCTTACCCATTTGTCTACTAAATTGGACCATCCATCACTGAAGTTCTCGTTGAGCACTCTACAACAAAGATTGAAGTTTTAGAAGAGAATCAGATGGACGATTTCATCAATTTCATCAATCAATTATTTTATGAATGTTGTGAAGTATTAGATGTGTTGAAGGTTCACACTTTGCCTTTTCACCTCCAGTCACATAATTTAGCATAAAATGTAAAGTAAGTTACTGAGCATATGATTACGAAGTATATTGATACTAAATGTATTTATGACTTGTCATATGCGAAGCTTATAATATTGTAGTATTTACTATTCACCATTGATGTGATGTATGGTCCTTCCTCATAAGGAGATGCCCAATAATTACCACAAAATTACATGCCTAATAGTATGTATATATATATATATTTGTGTTTCTGTTTAGGAACAAAGCTACTTTAGGAAAATTACACATGTAAATCGATCTGACTTTACAACAATTTTGTGGAGAGGATAAACAGCATAATGACATAATAATGAGATTTAACTAGTTTTATTTTTGATAGATATATATCTTAATTTTTAGTATACATATTTGTAATTTATATCTTCAAGTAGTCAGATTTTAAACTAGTTTTACAAAGTCAGTTTTGTCACGTAAAGATTATTTTTTATTTTAGCCACTTTTGTTCCATTGTTTCCTTAATCATAATTAATGCAAGCCACGCAGTGAGAAAACTCTTGATTTAAGCTGTAATTAAAATAACATTTCCCTCATGAGATTTTACGATCAACTCTTATTTTCATTTGGACTTAACCTTTTTTCTGACATAATATTCTTCTTACTTATATTTGTAGATATTTAGTCTTTTGTCCAAATTTGTAGTAATTAAAATTTACTCAAAATTAGATAATCCTCACAGCTAAGACTTTTTGGTGTAATTACGATTTTAAACTATGAACCAACATGTTTTATTACATCACTTGAAATAGAAATTTGTAATGGGCTCATTATAAACATTAGTTATATCTCCAAGGTTAGATCAATATAAGCTCTTTTTACACTCTAAGATTTCAAATATACATGAGATAAATGCCATATTATTACTGGAAAATATTGAATTTATGGATAAAAAATTAACAATATGTTCCCACGTGAAATATATAGGTAACCTTGAGTATTGTGGTATATAAACGTATAAAACATTTTCAAATAACGTAATTCAATGCACTCCAGGAATAGAGTGGTATGTGTGCGAACTCGCATCACTAAAAAGTTGGTTTCGATACCAGTGGCAGGTGGAGAACACATAGCCCATTCTATGACTTTGTATTTTATTCTAAACAATCAAATTTTCATTTAATATTGTTTTTGAATTTCCGTATTTATCGGTGAATAAGTCCCTTCGTTTTATCCAAAAAAAGGAGTACCAAAACCCCTTAATGCTATGCATCGAAAGTAAAAAATCTTATGCCTAGGAAAACAGCAAGGAGTAGTAACTAATAATAGTTTTGAAAAATAGGGACGTGTCTCATAACCTGAAAAATACGGCAGTTATTTATTCCAGTATGTGAAATTATCCCACATAACTTGCTGAGGGAATTCTTTAAATTTGTTCTAAATGTCTTTGTTGCACATTACAAATAACATTGGTTAAGCTCTTTTGACTTGTACGGGTGTAACGTTGAATATTGTGTAAGAATGTAAATAGCTGTAACAGAAAGTGGAAGGTCAGGTGATACCTCAATTGTATAGCCATAAATGGATGTTTGTGTAATAATTAACAACACATGAGTAGGATTAGTTGCTCTGGGTATATCCTACATTACCTGTTAAGTGGGAAAGGTTAAATTAAAATAGTTTTATAGAAGTTGTCATTGAAAAGGGTTTTAAGAGAACAGATCCAATCAAGTAGAAGTGTCAGTTCTCATGCAAGTACAAACACTGCATTTGTTTTTATTGTTATAATAAAAAAAATTGTTACTTTACATTTTGTCCAGTCTATGTTATGATGTTATAAAATCAAGTATTATGAGAAGCACAATATTACTCAAAGACAAATTACCTGTTTGTCATTGATTCGGATTATCTCATTTTAACAGGACTAATCAGTTTTACTTAAGTATATCATTGTGTCAGATAGTTTGCAACTGTCCTTCATGATAATTTATAATTAATATACAACTGCTCAGACTTCTTAAGAACAACATGAATACACATTAATGATTTTGTATTTCTTGATTATTACTTTAAAAGCCAAAATTTTTATGTATTGTAAATGAGCTTTTAAAGGCACTGAATGAGGAGGAAGAAAACATGTCGAAACACATCTGAGAGAAAGATAAAAACTGAAGGAGAAGTTTTGCGTAGCTCATAACATAACTTAAGATATAGTATGTAAAGTAGCAAAAGCTTTCATTCATATTGGACGTATCTCATGCTGTCCAAGATTGCCAGTGGTAAAGTAAAAATACATTAAGTGAATTTAATGGTGATGACCTTAAGAAGTGTTATCAAGTGAGATGGGCAAGAAATTACTTTGATGGTCCTTATCTTTTTTATCCATAATATATATCATCAAATTAACAAAACAATACCAAATGAAAATAAGTTAATGCATTTACAATTCACTCCATTCAATATCATGGTTGTTGTAAATATGAACTAAACATATTCAAAATAAAATGTCAGCACAGTTGTGATAATCACAATGCTAAAAAAATATCCAAACACTCCTCAAATAATATTTTAATGTAACAAAACCTAAATATAAAAATGTGGCATTCGTATCATACCATTATAAGCCTGGAAGAAGAGATAACGTGAGTTAAATTGGAATAAATGACAATCCAGAAGTTTCTGGACATAATCAAAAATATCAAACACGGAACATGAGCAACAGTATTTCTATTCATGTGTGACATTCTATCTGTCAAATTGACTGGAAATTAACAATGATATTATCCAAAATATATAACTACATAAAAAAATGTTAAAAGCTAATTTACCAGTAAGTTGTCTAATTTTAATAAGATTTTAACCTAAACAACTTTCTGAACCTCCTGTGGCCTTAATGGTAGACATCACCATGATCTAGTTGCGTACAAGAAGACAATGCCAGACAAATGGATGATGAATGAGTCAAAACTAGTTTCTAAAAAATCCACATTCTAACAGTATTTTCCAACAGAGGTTTTAAAATGTCATTTGAATGAAATGTTAAACGTCAATTTGTAGTAGTTGTTGGGATCAGGATGATACAGCTGCTATTAGGTAAATACAGTATCATTTATTTTGGGGAAGGATATAGTTACCCTACGAGATAAAATTTTCAAGAGGTTCATTCCTCTTCCCCTGATAATTTGGCACATATCGTGCGGATTGTAAAGCATAATCAGGCTGAAAAAATTGTGTTTTTTTTCACTAAAACAATAAGAAAAATTAAAAGACACATAATACTAACGTTATTATGAGTTTATCTACATAAAACACGAAGGAATACTAATGTAGTTTAATAACTGACTTCAAATAACCTGTATGAAGTTGAACATAATTTTTGCAAGAAATGTTGGTTATAATTATTGAATTTAACACTCTATCACTTGTGTTAAACAAGATGCAGTAATATATGTGAACTTTACTATTACTTTCAACTGTTATTTTACAAACATAAAGGAAACATGTACATAAGATACATGTTAAAGAAAATGTTAAATTTTGCAATTAACAAGTACACGATGTTTGTCTGTTTTTAAAGCAAACCTGCATTAAGTAAGCTGCTGTATGAACCACAGGGAAATAGGATCTTATAATTTCGTATTCTTAGTCTGTAAGCTTGCTGCTCTCTTATCAGGGAACTTGCATGTTCACAAATTATTTTAGTGATACCAGTTACTGTACGATATGGAACTACATTGTATTATTACTGTTTCACAAGCTACGATTGTGAAATTAAGTATTATATTGCCATTTGTTCAAGAAAGGGTGCCATGTAGGTAGATGATGTATCAAAAATGAATAAAACTGTGGCCTAGTTGTACAATCATATCAGCGTTGCATGACAACTGCATTTTCATTATTTATACTTTAAACTTTTGCTAACTAACAAGACTTGACCTAACCTTAAGTTCCCTGCTGGTGCAGCAGTAGGTCTATAGATTTATAACGCTAAAATCAGGGGTTCGATTCCACTCGGTGTACTCAGCTGATAGCCTAATGTGGCTTTGCTATAAAAAAAACATATACACTCCTTAACCTAAAAGATAAACTAAATAATCAGAGGATACAGATTTAAACAGTTTATCAAAAAGTTTATAAATTAGTTTCAAATCTAAACTGATATATGATACATTAAAATGGTTTTCAAACTTAAATGTTCATGAATACAATAACAATTGAAGGACAAAAGTTCAAAAACTGCTACTTCTATTTTGGTTGTAAGCTGAACTATGATGAAAAACGATACCTGTTATAAACTGGTATGTAGTATGTTGTCGGTTTTCTTACTGTCTGAACAAAAAATACATAATGCTATTTTAATAAATATGTTTTCATTTGCTTTTACAAAGGCAATACAATGAATAAAAAATTCTAAAAACAATTGTTTGTAATCTATATCAAACGTGATTCAACATTTATCTCCAAGATGTAATGTGTGCAGTAAAATTAAAAACAAAATAAAACATACCGCTAACCTTCAAAAGTTAAATTAGCAAAACTGTTTTACATGTTAGTAATGTTGTTACATATAAAGAATCTGTATGTTTTTTAATTCTATTTATCAAATTCAAAATTTAACACAACGAACTGAGTAATAGTTAGAGAGAAACATAACATATCATTGGTGGAGCGACACCTCTGATTGCTTAACAACTTTAAATCTTTTTTTCTTTATAAAATTTTATAGGCCACTTCAAATTATTATTTAAAAAAATTGATAAAGAAAAAATCCAAATGCTTCAACAAAATACATGATACGACTGAGCTTGAAAAAAATATTGTAATGTCACTCTTATTATGTTAATTTACGCATGTCATTGAAATAATGACAATTTTAATGTAAATAGTGTCATTACATGATATATTCCACACTTTCGCAAAAGACTTCAGCAATTTTTTTGTGCCATTTAATATATAACTTTCAAAACGATTACAATTAGCTACATATTATAGTTTAACTCGAATAAGCTTCCAATTTATTTGGTTATGTATTACAAGTTAATTTATAATTGAAAATGAGAAATTAATTAAATGTTTATATGTATTAAATTTGTGATATTCGTAAAAAAGATTGACATACAAGTTTCTTTCTGAATACAAATGTATTTTAGTATATATACAATACAATTTATAATAATAGTTATTAGATATAATGATTTACATACACAAGTTTTACAAATTTACAAACATTGTTAGTCTTCCATTTGATTCAGAACTTTCTTGATATCGTAGTGAGGGTTTACGATGAGCGAATTAATTTCAAATTCATATTGATACAATTCACTAAAGAGGGAACGAGCTAATTCTTTGCTTATCACAAATCGAGTTTCTTACCAGTGAAGTAATGTAATACTTTATAAAAATACTAATATCTGATGTTATTCTACTTAAGTTAAACGATTTATAATGTTAGAAATCTATAAACGTTCCTGTTTAGTATCTGAAATTAATAAGCATAAATCACAGTTATAATTTCTGAGGTTTACAGAACACCAAATGTAGCAAACCAACAATACATACTGTCTTTTGGCGTTCCAGTTGACAATTTCAACGCCTGGCATGGCCTAGCGCGTTAAGGCGTGCACTTCGTAATCTGAGGATCGCGGGTTTTCGCCCGAGTCGTGCCAAACATCCTAGCCACCTCAGCCGTGGGGGCGTTATAACGAGATGGCCAATCCCACTATTCGTTGGTAAAAGAGTAGCCCAGGAGTTGGCGGTGGGTGGCGATGACTAGCTGTCCTTCCCTCTAGTCTTACACTGCTAAATTAGGGACGGCTATCACAGATTGAGTTGCTTTGTGCGAAATTCCAAAACAAAGAATGATAATTTCAAAAGAATGAGACGAATTGCTAGAAATTTCAGCATCCCCAATAATCTTAATTGTCTCTAGCACTTACATAGCGACGTAATTTTAGAGAATAGACAGGAATTTCAGAAAACACATTAAACTTTATAAATTACATGCAGACTTTGATATGTTTTCTGATGTAAGATCCATTTCTAGAATTATTTTATTATAAGTTCTTGGTAGAATTTTTATAGCTGAGCAATAACTAAAGCAATTGTGATTTCTACAAAAATTATGTGATTCAGATTAAACCAATCAAAATTGGAAACAAAATCTAATAAGTTTCAAATTAAACCAATAAAAATTACAAATAAAGGCTTGTAAGTTTTACATTTAAGTAATACAAATCACAAAAAAGGAGTAAGTTCTAAATATAAAACTATCAAATAACAAACCAGAAGCTTATTTGTTTTTCTTCAGTAAAAATGTCATGAGTGTTGCAACATAAAAATGCGCCTATAAAGAAATGCCTCAATAAAATCTGCTCTGTGATGTAATACAGTAATGATGGCTTATTGCTAACTTAAATCTGAATAAAATAATTTTTCTCATAGCTGATAAACGTTATTGAATGTCAAGTTTTTCCAGAAAGACTTCAGGTTCGATAACCTTTCGAAGGAACTAGTAGTTGTACCTGTGGGTATTTCTGATAATTTATACAAGGATTCATCTCACGATCTCACATCGATGCTTCAAATAATCTGTTGTAATATATCTTGTACAATTTATTGTAAGTATGCGAATCAGAAAACTTACGTTTAGTAATATTGTTTTACTAACGTAAGTTTGTAGTATTAAAAACTATCCCTACTGTATAGATCAGACACGTTTTTATTTTATGTTGGTATTAAATACAATTCTACAAAAGTGCTATACAAAAATAATTGCTGATATACAGCATATTACCCACAGGTTTACTTCAAATTGTATGAAAAATGGCATCGCCAAGCGTGTTAAGGCGTTTGACTCGTAATCTGAGGGTCGCGAGTTCGTATCCCCGTCGCGCCAAACATGCTCGCCCTCTCAGGTGTGGGGCGTTATAATGTTACGGTCACTTCCACTATTCGTTGGCAAAAGAGTAGCCCAAGAGGCTCTTTTCTAGCGTTGTTTGTCCACAGACATGTCGCTATACCACTGGATCCTATTAAAGATTTTTACTATGATCCCGTTTGGCTTTAAACTATTTATTTACTGACCGTTTTATTTATTTTAGTAACTCGTTGTTTTGTTTTTCATGGGACGAAGAGTTAAAACGACGACTAAGCGATTAATATTTAAAATATCTGTGGTTAAGATATAAATAAAGTTTGTTTGACGCATATAATTTTTATTCTACTTGCTATAATTTTCTATTTTGCAAATTATTACAATGTCTCCGTATCGACCTCTAAGATCTCACTGTCGATCACTGTGGTCTCGACTACAACACTGACAAAATTCTACAACATTGGGCTACACTCCCCAAGGTGTACAAACTGCATCATATGTCACTTTGTACTAAAACATAACTAAAAAATGGGTGTTTTATATGCAAAAAACGGCTCTTTTGGGCTCAGAAAACACTTCAAACACTTCTATTTGAAGTGTTTTCTGAGCCCAAAAGAGCCGTTTTTTGCATATAAAATTCTCAACAAGTGGGTTTCTCGACATCACTGATTAAGAAATGGGTGTTTTGAAACAACAATATTCATTTACGAAAGAAAAGTTTTCACGTTTTTATCATCTTCCGTATCTTTACATCAGGAATACTATTCGTATAACGCTTGTAACTGGTGTTTTCAGTTTGTGGATTATATTTAATTAAATGTACCATTGCAGAAGAGAGTCCTATTATAAATAAATATATAAATTTTAATTTCTTTAAGGGTTTGAGAGTGTTTTTTTTATAACAAAGCCACATCGGGCTACCTCCTGAGCTCACCGAGAGGAATCGAACTCCTGATATAAGCTTTGTAAATCCGTAGACTTACTGTTGTGCTAGCTGGGGGCGTTTTTTTAAGAATAGATACATAGGTATTGAACTGTGGTTTTAGAAGCCCACTATTAACATAACATTAAAGCCATAGGAGCAATTGGGCCATGTTTTCATGTTATATATAGTTACAACTTAGGTATCAAAACTTGCCTCTTTTAATTTAGTATACCGTATTTTCCGGTTAATAAGTCGAATCGCCGAATAAGCCGAGGCCAATTTTCAGCTCTGAAAATGAGGTTTTTTGCTTATTACCGCCCAATAAGCCGAGGTCATTTTAAAGAAGTGACAAGTTTCTTCAAAATGATTTCTCAGTCTCGTTTCAGTGTCAGCATGCATGTTGTGTGTGATCATTGGCGTTCTGTAGTAAAGCGGACTGATGAAGTCTAGATCTCTTTTCGTTTGGGATATGTTTAAGTCCCACCTGTGTAAAAACGTTAAAGCCGCGATCAAAAGATGCAATATCGATATTGCAGTTATCCCCGGTGGGCGGAAATCTGTGATACAGCCCTTAGATGTGTGTTTAAATAAACCTTTTGAAGACAGGCTCCGCCAATGCTGGAATGAGTGGATGGTTTCCGGCAATCAAAGTTTTATTGCTTCCGGAAATATGTGCGCTCCCTCACTCGCTACTGTGTGTGAGTGGGTCGTGAAATCGTGGGACAATATTAGTGTTGAAACTGTAGAGAAGTCATTTAAAAAATGAAGCATTTCAAATGCAATGGATGGAATGGAAGATGATATGTACGACCCGAACGCCGAACAGGTCTCTGCCGAAAATTGGAATCTATTGTTTGGTGCTTCTGACGATGAAGATGATGAATTTGATGGATTTTAATAAATTTCTGAGATTAAAGTGTGTATTTTTTATGAATTTTGTTATTTCTATGAATACATGTAATTCGTAATGTATAGACCTTTTTCTATTAATAAATAAAGTGTATTCAACTGAAATAACTCTGCCGTAACTGTCAGATCAAAGATATGATTTTGGGGCCGATTTTTGTCTTCGGTATTTTTTGGTCCAAAGGTGGTGATCGGCCAATAAGCCCAAAAATCAGGTCCAAAATTTAGGACCAGAAATTCGGCTTATTAGGCGGAAAATACGGTATGTGTATGCAGTATGTGTAGTTAAAGTGACTCAAGATTTCATCTCACAGTTTTATATCTTCAAAATCCTTTTTGAACGTGGGTACATGACCCCAGATCCTCTAAAAAATATATGTTTTTCATCCCGGTAAAGTAGTTTTCACACTTCGTATGTCTTTTTATGTTGAATTATTTTTATTGCAGTATGAGGGCAGTTTTGAGTGTTCAATCCATTCTCACGTGATAATAAGATATGTTCTGGTCCATCTAGGCTGTGCAAACTACTATATTACATTATAACCTAAAATTTTCCAATCCATCCTTTATCGGTAAATATTTATTACGTTTCGCTTTAAATTAATTGCATCTCCCAAACCTGATGGCAAACCGTTCCAAAGGCAACCAAGCTGTTAAGTTAAAGTTGTTTCAGCTGTAGGTTATTTCTAACGTGAGAAAATATTTGTTCCCCTACTCTTACCATTGTCACAATAAAAGATGGGAAGAAATGAAGCATCAACAATATTACAACTTCAAACATCTCATTTACATTCCATTTCCTGAAGAGTTGTGAAGTTCAGAGATCTTAATCTATTCTGTTATGGCAACCTTTTCTTAAATAGACGCAGTAATAGAGGAATACCATATTATAAAGATAAAGGTAGAATACAGTTATCTAATATTCACAACAGTTGTTCGAAGGCCTAATATCAAGAATAAGTGCAGTGATTTGTCACAGATGAAAGTATATGTGAAGAGATAAAAATTAAACAATATCTAAATTATTAACATACAGATGGCTGGATGATAAAATTGTTGGTTTTATTGTTCAGAATAAAGCTTTTGTCATTTGTTGGGAATAGAATTCAAAATTTTAGCGTTAACAAGCTTATTGCTTAACTACCAACTAACTCTTTGGTTGGAAATGTAGTCGAAATAAAGACGAATTGCATTAAACTGAAAAGCATAAGGACTTTAAACCAATAACTGAAAGTTTAGATATAATTTGTACTTGAAATGAGCTTTATAGCCGTGCTTGTTCACATACCAATAGAAGCAACAATTAACAAAATACACAAAGCAAGGAAACACCAAACAAAACGACTCGGCATGGCCAGGTGGATAAGGCACTCGACTCGTAATTTGAGGGCCACGGGTTCGAATTCCCATCATACCAAACATGCTCGCCCTTTCAGCCCTGGAGGCGTTATGAAGTGTTGGTCAGTCCCACTATTCTTTAGTAAAAAATAGCTCTAGAGTTGGCGGTGGGTGATAATGACTAGCTCCCTTTTCTCTAGTTTTACACTAGTTTTACCAAACAAAATTCTGGACTCATTTAAATCTCCTTTTTTTTACAACTGACTATGAAGAGTAAGATGACAGTATTTTTGAAATATCGCCACTCAAGCAACAGTCATGATTTTGACCTCTACCCATAAAATAAGGTAAAACGCAGTACGGTTAATTATATCATGAAAAAGTAGAAAATGGACACCACCTCACGAAGTGACACTTCGTTCTGAATTTGGTAAAACTGATGTAAAAAGTAATTATTTTTGGAGGTATGTCTTCACAACTATTTCTGCGTTAGTATATTGTTTTGCTAACATAATTACTTCAATTTGTTAGATATAATTAATGGAATGAATAAAATAACCATTTCCAGCTCACCCCTGAAGAAAAAAGGTAAAGTGCTCAGGTTATGGGGTCTATTATTTTATATCGAGACGTTTTGAGTCTTCATGTTTTTCTGGCATCGTGAATATACAAAGTAACGTTATTGTCAACCTCGACATTGCAGATAATGATATATGTTTAAGATCAAAATATAATTTAATTTTGAAGCTTTAAGCAAACGTGTTTGTGTTTGTTCAAACTTTCAAGTTCTCACATCACATTTATTATATTTACCTCCTCATACAGAAAAATCAAGAAATATGTCGGTGATAAAATTTTAGGAACTAAAGAGGGTCTGGGCGATGCTGAGTCTGATGCTCTGAAGAGTTATTTTGGCCCCGGCATGGCCAGTGGGTTAAAGCGTGCGACTCGTAATCTGAAGTTCGCTGATTTACATCCCGGTCGCACCAAACATGCTCGCCCTTTCAGCTATGGGGATGTTATAAAGTGAAAGTCAATCTCAGTGTTCGTTGGTAAATGAGTAGTCCAAGAGTTGACGGTGTGTGGTGATGACTCACTGCCTTCCCTGTAGTCTTAAACTGCTAAATTAGGGACGGCTGGCGCAGACAGCCCTCGAGTTGCTTTGCGCGAAATTGAAAAACAAACAAAGGAACAAGAACTGTTTCTGAGGATATTCGGTAAGAAGATGAAAATAAATCAACACATCAGCTATAAATTAAAAAAATACCTTCAAACATAAACATGAACTTTGTTTAAACATATAAACTTTAGTTTTTACAACATCGTTAAAGGTGTTTGTTCTACCATACAACATAACGATTTTTATAACGGTTATACAACCGTTATAGTAATTATTTACTTTCACTTTGTATAAGCAATACCATGACAACTAAAATGTACTGTAAATTGTATTATTAATTTGTATATTTAATTTTATTTTTGTGGCACAGTGGACTGGCGCTTTAAGTATTCACATGTTTTTTTCCGAATATTTGGTTAATTTGAAAGATGCCACTCTACCTTTTTCTTTCAATAAGTTTTTTTAAAAACAAGGCAAAAACGCATCTAATAGAAATCAATATTTTCATTATATATTTATAAAACTCCCTAATCTACACAGTGACACATTGGTATGTCTAGGAACTCACACCGCTGGAAACTGAGTTTCCATACCTGTGAGGGACAGATTTTGTTGTTGTTGTTTTTGAATTAAGCACAAAGCTACACAATAGGCTATCTGTCTTCTGCCCACCACGGGTATCGAAACTCGGATTTTAGCGTGTAAGTCCGCTGATATACCGCTGAGCCACTGGGGGGCGTGAGCGACAGAACCCAGATAGCTCATTGTGTCCCTTTTCAGAACACTGACTATATGTTTTTTTTTGTACCACAATTGGTATTGAATAATTTGACTGATATATTTAATGAAATGTTAGTGGATCTGTTGTTAGTGATCTGAAAACAACATTTATGTATTTCAATGTTATTTATATTTAAAGCTTCAATGAAGAACAGCATCTAGATATTATTTCTCGTGGTTTCCTTCGTTTTGGGATACGTTAACACTCAAATACTTTGAAAATCTCAAAAATAAAACTTCTTTAAAGCAATACAACTATTTAGTTTGTGTATTTTATTTGATATACCGTATTTTAAGGTTAATAAGCCGAATCGCCGAATAAGCCGAGGCCAATTTTCATCTCTGAATATGAGGGTTTTTGCTGATTACCGCCCGAGACAACATTCCACTCACTCAGCTAATAACACCAGAGAATGACCCGTACTACGACCAGGTCTCTGCCGAGGATTGGAATCTATTATTTGGTGCTTCTGACGATGAAGATGATGAATTTTATAGATTTTAATAAATTTTTTATGAATTTTGTTATTTCTATGAATACATGTCATTCGTAATGTATAGACCTTTCTCTATTAATAAATAAAGTGTATTCAACTGAAATAACTTTGCCGTAGCTGTGAGATCAAAGGTATGATTTTGGGGCCGATTTTGGTCTTCGGTATTTTTTGGTCCAAAGCTGGTGAAAATCAGGTCCAAAATTTAGGGCCAGAAATTCGGCTTATTAGGCGGGAAATACGGTATGTTGTTTTTTCGGTGTCTTGTTTAGAGAAAGAAAATCCGGTTTTTCTTTTTTCAATAAAATAAAAATGTTTCCTAATTTGTGTAACACAAAATATTTCAATAAGGAAAGAAAATACCTCAGTAAATCATGTTTTTGTAATTCGTTCTCAGAACGTTTTTATCAATGTATTTTAGAACTTTTTTAACGCATCATCGAGTCAAGTGTTATTGATTAATTTTGTTTTTTTGCTGTTCAATAAACTTTTAAGCAGTGAGCTATTTGCGACTTGTGTACGAGTGGCGTATTTAGGTAGGCGCTTGGAGTCTCAGTTTCGGTGCTCATGGTCTTAATGTGGTCTCATTGCAGTTTTATTCTATGTAAAATCATAGAGGATGTTGGACCCTTAAAAGTTATTGCCCACTGGACCTACACAAAATTAAATAAGCTGTTGTTCTTGGTAATACACACGTAAAATACAAAAGAAAATAAAGATATGCTTAAGTCATTCTTCAAAATGACCTTTTGGTTTTTATGCGTATGAAACATATTAACAACACAATTATGATAAATTAAAAAAAATGTTCAACCAATCTTGCAACAGTCGGTTTCGTACACGTTTATTAACAATGTGGTTCTATGATATTTCACTGTCGACAAAGAGATGCAGCAATTAATTATTTCATTATAAACTTAACTTCGTGTAAACGAAAAAATATGTATACATGTTATCAGAATATCATGAAAGTAATCATAATCATTTCACAAGATCTTTAATACGAATATTAAAATTCACACCCGTACATACCTAAATAATAGTCTACGTATTTGTTATACAACATTTTCCCTTTTTCTTAGGTATATTACCCCAAGTGGTACAGTGGTATGTCTGCGGAATCCCTCTGGTAGAATGCGATTTTATTACCTGTGATGGTCAGAGCACAGATAGCCCATTGTGTAGCTTCGTGTTTAATTACAAATATACAAACGTTATACTAGTATATGCACATTGTTTCAACAGTTTAACAAAGACCGTGAAAATAATTTGTTTGTTTGTTTTTGAAATTCGCACAAAACTACTCGAGGGCTATCTGTGCTAGCCGTCCCTAATTTAGCAGTGAAAGGCTAGAGGGAAGGCTGCTAGTCATCACCACCCTCCGCCAACTCTTGGGCTACTCTTTTACCAACGAAAAGTGGGATTGAAAATCACATTATACACCCACACGGCTGGGAGGACGAGCATGTTTTGGCACGACTCGGGCGCGAACACGAGACCCTCATATTACGAGCGCACGCCTTAACGTGCTAGGCCATGCCAGGCCATGTGAAATTAAATATTGATGATATCAGTTAAAACATGGACCTCTTCTTAAGACTAAACTAACTTACTTCATACATGTTATTAATAAAATTATTTTCATTACAAAAAACAGCAAGAAATTTGAACTTATTTAAACTAAATTCAAAGAGCCCTATTTACACAACAACTAAAACAAAATGAAATCAGTATAAAAGAACACTTTTATTCTTGTGCTAATTTATAACCTAATTTCTAATTGCAATACCCTCTACAACCCGTACCTTTTTACACTTCGTTCCTAAGATGTGACCGGCAACGGTGAGTTGCAGTATCTTTCTTTCTTAATATGAAGATCACATGAGACGGTAAAAACGTTGTTTTTAATTATGTTCACATTATTTTAATTTATGTGCTAATACCCATACGAAGCCGTCTTGAAAAGAAACTTTATTTTAAGTGGTTTTTCGTCATTACGACAGATCTTCCCGCTATTGAAAAGAATTTGTAGACTGAAATTTTTTGGTATGTCGTACACGCTAATTGAAACTACTTCAATAGCATTAAATGTCACTAATTCATTATTAGCATTGCTAATTCTCTTTATTTATCTCGTTCTAGGTTTACTAGTAATAGGATTTTATGTTACAAATTTAGCATATACTAAAATATTTTGCTTCCTTGACGTTTAGCACGAAACTACAAAATGGGATATCTTCGGTCTTCCTACCACGATTATCAAAACCTGCATTATTGCGTTATAAGCCTTTCAGACATAGTGCTTAGCCACTTGAGATCTTAACTTAGGCCTTAAGAAATTATACACCACTCATAAATTCTTATGAACATGTTTAAATTGTGAATTATTTTTATGGATAGTTAATTTTGAACTTTGTCTGTGGCTGATGATGTGGATTCCAAAATATAATTCAGTTGGAAAACACACTGAACATAATGCCTTACTTGGCACTGTTTATTTGAGAGTTTCATCCATTTCTGTTATATATTCGTTAATTACGTTAATTCGTAAATGTTTGAAGCTATTCTAATACTCTCTATTTATCTCGTTCTAGGTTTACTAGTAATAGGATTTTATGTCCTCGGTGTAATCGGTTTCATTTTTAACCTCTAAAGCTCACGTTTTTCTTGTGGTCAATATTATGTTGATGATTGGAACAGGCCCGGCATGGCCAACGTGTTAAATGGTTCTTCGTCATCAACGAAAGTCACGGGTTCGCATCCCCATCGCGCTAAACATGCTTGCCCTTTCAGCCGTAATGACGATATAATGTTACGGTTAATCCCACTATTCGTTGGTAAAAGAGTAGCCCAAGATTTGGAGGTGGGTGGTAATGACTAGCTGCCCTCCATCTAGTCTTAAACTGCTAAATTAGGGATGGCTAGCACAATTAGCCCTCGATTAGCTTTGTGCGAAATTCAAAAAACAAACAAACAATTGGAATAACCGTTTCATTTTGTAACCACTTGAAAAAACAACAAGAATTGTATGTCCTGAAGAGTTGAAAAACTAAGAAATGTGAGAAAACTGTGATAAAATGTGATTGAAATGTATAATATAAAATGTAATATGAAATTCGCGGTGTAATGATTGTTTGTTTGTTTTTGAATTTCACGCAAAGCTAAAAAAGAGTTCTCTCGGTGAGCAGTCCCTACTTTAAAATTGAAGGACCAGTCGGAAGGCAGCTAATCATCAACATGATCCGCAGCTCTTGGACTACTCTTTTATTCACGAATAATGAGGTTCATTTTCACGTTATAACGCCTCTTCAGCTGACAAGATGAACATGAACGGAGATTCGAAACCGTGACCCTTGTACTGTGAGTGAAGCACCCTCAGTGCAATGAAAAAGTATTAATATGCATATAAATAATTCTTAAGGTACAGTAAAATTTATTATTACACAATAAAATTGATAATGTCTATAGATTACTTGGATAAATAAAATTTTAGAAAATATTCTCAAATGATAAGTGCATTTCATAAGTAGCTACTTATGGATTTGTAATTAATTTTAACTCTAGGTATAACTACTTTCATAGCATTCAATGTCATTAATTCATCATCACCATTGTTATTAGTATATTACATTTTGAGTCATGATTTTCTGCTACGAATAAATTTTCAACATCAAAATAGTTATGTTTTTTTTTTACGTTATCGACTATGACCTTATGGTTTGGGATCTCATTTCGCTGTTCCTTGTTTCGAGTTCCTTTTAAAAATTAGCTTTTCCTTTAAGCTATGGAAATGTGAAAATGCAATATTTAATTCCATTAAACGATAGTAAAGAATAACCCATTATTTCATGGTTGATGGCATTCACTAGGACATCGAAAAGTAGAAAAAGGGAAACTTTAAAATCATGCAAAGTACGTTGCAGAAGCAATGTTTCTCGGTTTGCTGCCCCCCAGTGGCTCAGCGGTATGTCTGTGGACTTGCACGCTAAAATTTGGGTTTTGATACCCGTTGTGGGCAGAGCACAGAAAGCCTATTGTATAGCTTTGTGCTTAATACAAAACAACAACAAACAACCCCGTTTGCTTTGTTTAAATATCTTTAGCAATTTATTATTTTTTCACAATTGTAGTTTTTATTGATTTCTTTAAAAATATTTATTTGAATAAAAATTCACAAACAACATCGATGATTTATTCAAAACACCTCAAGATATTCAAAGACATTTTCAACAGCTCATCGCACGGTACACTAATAATATAACCCTTAATTGTGACGTTAAGATACGTGAGTAGTTACTACAAGGTATAACCGTTATATAACACCTCACGTTATTTGAAATTACAAAGATTTCTAAATTGTCTGCAAATGATAATATTTATACTCTTCCGCACACAAGATGTCCAAGTCTGAAAATAGTTGTTTAATGTATTTCAAATATAATTGTATGATTAACCTTTTCAACGTACCTCTTTAGAAACATTTGTTAATCACTTCAGATATTGTGTTTTCTGGGTCCTGACGAGCTGCTGCAAATCTACCAGTGACACATTGTTTGAGATTTTGTAAGCATTGAGTCGTAACACTTATTGTAAGTTACATAAGATATTACACAATTAGATGTTCGTACAAGCATATAATGTATGTGTTTCAAGCTCTAAAAATAAGTTATAGTTCTGTTGTATGATATCATATTTAACATTGCCCTGCAGTGTCTCGAGTGACTATTAAGTTACTTAATGCATTCATCTCTTAATAATTCCCGAACTATAATGTTAGCAAAACATTCACTCTTGGCTCTCATACATGATAACAGTTTCAAATTTAACTTAGATGAGACGTTTAAATTGCAGGAAAATCCACTGGATTAAATATTCAGTGGCGAATATTGAGAAGAAACACACGTTTTACGAAGTCAGTAATCACCGTTTGTTTAGGGTTGTGAAACGTTGTTTTTGTGAACTGCAAAATGTAACAATAAAAGCTTTTCTGGTAATAGTTCATTAAAGAACATTTTAATATAAATAAGTAAATACTTCAAAGATTAGTTATATAAATGTAAAAGAAAAATATATAAATAATAGTTCATCATCAATTGTATATCTGCATCTTTTCCTTCAGTAAAGATGTCATTCAAGAGCACTTCATAATTCTGGTAAGGAGATTTGGAAAATTCACATCATCGGATTGCATATGAAAACTTGATATATTTGTTAGTTTTTGAATTTCGCACAAAGCTGCTCGAGGGCTATCTGTGCTAGCCGTCCCTAACTTAGTAGTGTAAAACTAAAGGGAACGGAAGCTAGTCATCACCACCCATCATCAACTCTTGGGATACTCTTTTACCAACGAATAGTAAGATTAACCGTCACATACAACGCCCCACGACTGAAAGAGCGAACAAGTTTGGCACACCGGGGATGCGAACCCGCGACCTTCAGATTACAAATTACACGTCTTAACACCCTTGGCTATACCGTATGAAATTTACGTTCTAACAAATCAATTACATTTTTTATTTTACTATTTTACTTTCATAACATTTAATTTTATAATAAAATTTTTGTGACAGAAACGATATAATTGTCCTAAATAGTTTCACAACTACTTTACAATATGTTTTTACTTCTTTTTGTTTACAGTCAATTTGATACTCTTCTTTAGATATGGATAACTGCTTACAAATAGAAAGTATGTACATTCTGATGCAGAGTTAGAAAATGGAAATTATAATTAAAATAAGGAAAAGTAAATGAAAATTTCGTTATTCTAGATCTGTACTTTCTTGTAATGTTAACAGCTTCAAGACAGCAAAACATTGTTTAACAAATAAACAAGTATAGTTTACAAATACCAACCTACTCTGAATTGGCTATAATTTTGGTTTCAGTACATTTTCTCAGCTCGTTGAGTTTCTCAGGCTTCTTTACGTTTGTCTCTGAATAAAAGAAAAAAAAACATTACTGATTTACTTAAACTGGATATTTTTCTCATTTTACGAACCAGCTTTTGTAGTAACATATTTGATAGAAGGAGAAGAATTTGCATTATTTTTCTATGTTAGAAATTATAAATCACAATTGGTTATATCAGCGTATTGCTTAACTAGTCAGATTATTTCAGAATTTAATGAATAAACCAAATCAAAGATGTTTATTGAATGTTTTATAATTGACTATCAATTTCTTATAGCTAATGACAATACCATCAAAACCAGAAAATGTTACTGTTTTTTTTAATTATAGAACTGCAATTGTATATATGAAAATTTATGTTTTTTTTAGTTTTTGTTTCGTTGGTTTCATACTGCTTAAGCATGGATATAGAAAAAGAAAATTTATCTCAGTAATAATATTACCAACTATTTAATACACTAATAAATTTTGAAAATAAAGTTACTGCATAATGTTTGCCAACCTACATCGACAGTTCTACTTTTCGTCAAGGCCCGATATGGTTAGATGGCTTAAGGCGATCGACTCGCAATATGAAGGTAGCCGGTTCAAATCCCCACTTTGTAAATATGCTGACCCTTTCAGCCAGCTGTGGGAGCGTTATAAAGTGACGGTCAATCCCACTGTTCGTTGGTAGAGTAGCCGAAGATTTATCGGTGGTTGGTGATGATTAGCTGCCTTCCCTTTAGTGTTACACAGTTAAATTAGAGACGTTAGCGCAAATAGTCCTCAAGTAGGTTTGCGTAAACTTCAAAACAAACTACACCAAGCCTTTCGTCAACGTAAGGTTTACGAGAAGAACAATAGCTGCAAATAAAACTTATGTTGAAAAAGTTTGCTGTTTTCATGAAGATTTACGGTTACAAAAACCATTGTTATATCATAATCGAACAATTTGGAGCCAGTCATTGTAACCAATTCTTAACTGCTCTAAAATTTACACATGTTTCTTTGTTTATTTACCCATAATTGCGTTGTTCAATCCTGTTAAAAATAAACTATATACAAGCAATAAAAAAGCGAAACATTGCGCAAAAACAGAATAAAAAGGCTTATGACCCCTATAATGCTAAAAATACGATCAGTATAGACATTATCACTATCGTCAATGGCATTTTCCAACGTAATGATAAATCTGGAAAAAAAACATGTCTAAAATGGTGCTGTTGCTCACAATAATAACAAAGATCAAAAGTAAAACCTGATCAGTTGAGACTTGAGTATCACAAATGGTGCACATTTGTATATGAGACCAAGGTAGAAGAAAAGGTCGAGCAAAAAACTTCGTAAAATGTGTAGCATACAAAAGAGACTTTTTCTCTCACAAATACTTATCTAGTATAGATTGCGAAACAGCAACTGTTGACTTGGAAAACTTGTCATGAATTTGATCATGTCAAATTGAGTTCCAAAGGGCACAAATTCGTGCCTTGCTCGATGGGTCATAGTCTAAATACACGACAGGCCAGTTCTGACAGTACCAGAGCAGACAGAGTCAGCTACAGTGTCAGCATGCTTTTTCTTTGGAATAACAATGCTGCCAAGTCTCAAGAGAAACTGGATAGAAACCGATGGCTTAGAAAACTGGGCAAATATTTCTGAATTTCTTAGAAAAAATGTCAAAATCTCTCATGAAACGAAATTAAAGCCGCTACAGAGTTAATGTAAGTATTGAAAGAGTAGTTAGTTTACTGCTTAAACTTTATGAGATCCATGTCCAGCTAGATGACATACAGTTTTGCAGTAAACATAGAACTACAAAGGAAATTCTGTGATTAATGAAAGAGCCACAATTCCAGATAAAAGAAAACAATGAGTCAAAAAACTTTGACCAATGCGTAGTCTAGTTAGAACAACTTCCTCTTTCCGATCCTAACGGAAGCAAGACAGCAAAAGTCCAATATAAGGTTTTATTTGGTAAAGCTTGTTTTCGCGTTGCTCACTCCAAGTCGACTGCCACCTGGCATGGAGCCGAGACTTGAACCATAGACCATGTATGGAACAGGCACAGCAATTATAGTAAAAGAGCAGATAAATTTAGCTGATGTGTCAGTGAGCTTAGTCCCGCGAATCCCAACGTGGTACCTCATCCACAAGAACTGGATAGAAGTAGACATTAAAGAGAAATGGACCAGTCGGTTTTGAATATTGGCGAGAATAAGGTGTGAACTAACGTGAAGCGATTTCAGGGCCAGTAAAGAACAAGGCGAGTCAGTATAAATTGTTTAGTTTGAATATTGCTCAGCTTCTACGTAATCCAGAGCACGAGAAATGGCTTATTTTCAGCAGTCATTACAGAAGCTGTGAAGGGATTCTGCACACAACCACCAAATAGCAACAAACAATGGTAGAGCCCACAGAGTCACCTGATCTTGATCTTTCTGTATCGATAGGAATGGAAAGATAGTTCAAAACTGTTCATCAAATAGAAAACAGTACTTCAAATAAAAAATATATGTTTTATCAGATAACTTAAATAATGGTCACCTTTGGGGATTATAATAAGCCATGGTGGGATGGGCTTACCGAAGGATACAGCGATGTTATCCAAGAACAGACGCAATTCTTGCAGCTCTGTTAGTATACTTCGATTAAAAGGAGCAATGGCAAACCGTCTGTTCTGAAATCGTTTAGCACACTGAGGAAGAAAAGAACAATACCACATGGGATGCTTTGGTAAGGAACAAAGTTTGAAGCATAAGTATAAGCCTTAACTGGGTAAGTACAGAAAGCCCCATTGCAGAGCCGAAATCCTTGATGATAAATGAGGTCCAGCATCGTGAAGACTGAGGGTCTCGCTGAGCCATAGACCGATAATCCATTGTCGAGTATTGATCGAATAAGAATACGATATATCTTTCGCATAGAACATCGATTTCCTCCCAAAGTGATGATAGAGAAGACTCGAAGGCTGTTCAGTGCTCTTGTATATTTGACCCATAGCTGCTTGATGTGTTGTAAAAAGGTCAGCTTACAGTCAAGAATAAGCTACAAAAACTTTGTCTCAGGGACCACAGTAAGCACAACTTCACCAATATGGAGTTCAGGATAAGGGTAAATACGTAATTGGTAGCAAAAGTGTATGCAAACGAGGCCTGGCATGGCCAGGTTGGTTAAGGCGTGTGACTCGTAATCTAAGGGTCACGGGTTCGTATCTCCGTCACACCAAACCTGCTCGCCTTTTCAGCCGTGGGGCTCTTACAATGTTATGGTCAATCTTACTATTTGTTGTTCAAAGAGTAGTCCAAGAGTTGGTGGTGGGTGGTGATGACTATCTGTCTTTCTTTTAGTCTTACACGACTAAATTAGGGTGGCCAGCGCAGATAGATTTCGAGCAGCTTTGCGAGAACTTCAAAAACAAAGAAAGAAGTATGCAAACGGTTTTGCTGAGATCCCCTTCAGTGAAAGACTGAGGGCAGTCTGTAGCTGCCGCTCAATATACTTCATGTTCGATGACTGACATGAGATGTGGAAGTCGTCGACATAGAGCCTGTGTGTAACATTGAGAGGGAGTTGTTCAGTGATGGTATTAATTGTTATACTGAAAAGTGTGACCCTTAAACACAGCCCTGAGTGACTCTAAGCTTTGTAGAAAAGACTGAAAAAGTATGAAACCCATACCAATTTGGAATCTCTTGTCCATTATTTTTTTTTAAATAAAAATGGGCAAATGACCACGTAATCTACCCACATATATGGAAGTCTCACAAAATGCCATACCTCCATGTTGTATCATAAGCCTTCTCAATGTCAAAGAACATTGATATAAGATGTTGAAATTTGAGAAAGGCTTCTCTTATCGACATTTGAAGTACCAGTTTGAGTTACTTGTGTAAATAGATGATTATGGTCACAGAAAAAATCAGCCCGAAAGGAAAGAGCTGATCGCTCCGTTTGAGTCTTGATGGCTAACAAGGTGGAGAAAGAAACAGAAGCTCTAGATACCCATCAACAACTTTCATCTTGAGTTTCGGCGATGTTACAGGTAGTAGCTACTTCCTGCCCATCAAAGAGTGAGATCGAGAGAGGGAAAGGATTATATTGCACACTGATCTTTCGAATCTTGTCCCATATGACTTTGGAACTGGTAGTAGAAGATATGCCAGTTGTTGGAGAAACAGGTACAGTTAGGCCTTGAAGGCCAGATTCCTTCTGGCTTTGATAAATTACCCGCCGAGCATGTGCATGGGCACGCTGGAAAGCGATGCAGTTTGAGTGGGTGTAGGATATCTACAGAAAGTATTTCATGCCCATTTTTGAGCCTTCCTTGCCATGGAAGGGGTTTCAGTGACTGAGAACACGAACAAACGATTTTTTTGCATGTTGGGGTGGGAGAAGATGTATTCTGTGCCCAGAACCAAAGAATGTTGATCTTAGGATTTGTTGGAATGTATGTAAAAGACTGAGATGGGTGTTAAAGAATATTCATCAACTTTTTAACCATGGAAATGAAAAGGCTTTTAATTTGTTTTGAGAATGATGCTTTTGGAAGCACAGAGAGATCTGTCTGCATTCCTTTAGTAGCTGTGAAACGAAGTAAAGCAGCATAGTCCGAGATGAAGCGGTGGACATTAATTTTCGAGCCTCAGAATAAATAATATTATGAATCATTTTCAAATGCTGCACCTATTTTTCTTCCAACCGTTAATGGCAAAAATGAAAGTAAGACGGTCGAGAGCCATTGCAATTGACGCAATGAGGCTCCGTTTTACATTTTTAGGCATCATGAGCCACCACAATGAGCAAACGTCAGGGAACCACGACTGATGTGTTTGATTGACCAAACCTCTGACATTGGAAACATCATAGAGAATTTGAAATGTATGGCTGTTTCCTGCAATTAAGATAACCTGCCTTGATTGTGGCAGGAGTATGATATTTTAGAAATAAGTACAGAATACAGTTACCTGAGATTCACAATAGTGGTTTGAAAGCTTGGTATTAAGTACAAATGATGTGATTTGTGACAAATGAATGTATGTGTGAAGAGATGAAAAACAATCAATTTCTAAATTAGTGACAAACAGAAAACTAGCTGATTAAATAGTTTTATTGTTAAGAATAAAGCTTTTAAGTTATAACCAACGGAATGAATGAAGTAAGTATTTCTAGGTTACTCTTAAAAACGAAAGGTAAAATACTCAGATTATGGGGTTTCTATTATTTTGTATCGAGACTTTTCAACCTTGATATTTTTCTGACATCATGAATGGACGAAGTAACGTTACTGTCAACCACGACATTATAAATAATGATATATATTTAAGATGGAAATATAATTTCATTTAAACAAGTGTATTGTCTATGTTGAAAATTTCAAGTTTATAACATCTCGTATTTATCTTATCACGCATAAGGTCAATAAATGTGTCAGTGATAAAATTGTAGTAGCTGGAAAGGATCTGAACGTTGCAACATCTGACACCATTAAATACTATTTCTGAGGATGCCAGGTAAGAAGATTAATATATGTCAGAATACATTAGATTAATGTGTCAAAACTTAAACATTTTATGTGCTAGAAAGGGTATAAACATTATTCTTTACAATAACATAAAAATGTGTGTAGGTCCATATAACATAACGTGTTGTATAATGATTATACAGACGTTAGAGTAACTGTTTAACAATTACAAATTTCACTTTGTTTAGGGAATACCATAACAACTAAGACGCGTTGTAAATAGTATTATAATCAGTATTTTAAATTCTATTCTGATATTTATTTTATTTTTGAAGCACAACAGGTTGGCTTTTAAAGTATTCAAATATTTTGTAAATATATGGTTATTTATTACGATATCACTCCTGGTTTTTCTCTCAACACTTTTTTTTTGAGAAAGCAAATATCACATTTTATAGATATCGGTATTTCTCGTTATCTATTTATAAAATTTCCTAATTCACACAGTAACATAATGGCATATCTAGGGACTCACGCCGCTGGAAATGAAAGTTTGATACCTGTGGAGGCAGAGCAGAGATAGCTCATGGTGTAATTTTGTACTCAGTTCAAAATAATCAATAAAAAATAATAAAAATATCCTTAATGCAGAGTACTGTGAGTGAGTAGAAACATTTCGCTAAAACTGATTTGTTCAATTTTCTGTTTTGATTTTAGGTGTTCCAATCTTTTTTAACTTTGAAAAATGTATTTTTCAAATGAAATTAACAGCATAATATAATATTGGTGCATTTACATTTTTCTTTCTTGGCACAAAAAAAAATTCAATTACATATATTTTTAAAAGTTGATAGAACTAAAACTACATGTACACAGTGTATTCAGAAAAGACTAAAGTATGCCCGCTTTATTACACATTAGAAACTAATACATGAAAAATAAGTCAGTCAGGATAGTAATTATGTAGAATTTATACTTATGATAAGGTAATTGTTGCTTAAAAGTTTCAAACACACTCCATATTAAAATAATAATTCTAAAATTCATACCTTTATTGGTTACTAAAGGCAACTGTATTCTGTTCAAGCTCTATACGTTTACAACTAAATAAATATATAGAAATATTGTATGATGGAGTGAAATGTGACATCACTGAAGAAATATTAACCACTAAATGTAAAGAATCTGCGAGATGCTAAAACAATTACAACGAAGATCAAACAAAGATTTGACTTTTTTCAGTATGGAAACTAATTTATAAGATAATTTTTTAAGCATTTTATTTCCCTGAACATCAAGCTAAGATTTATGAGCTTATGCAATCTAACGATAACAAAGATTTGTCTCCATTACAGAATACTGATTATACGTTGTTATTTTTAACCACAATTGGTATTGAATAATTTAACTCATATATTTAATAAAATGTTAATGGATCTGTTCTAAGTGAATTGACAATAACATTTCAATGTTATTAATATTTACAACTTCAACGGTTCACATAACAGCTGATAAGGACCAGCATCGATAAAAATTACCTATGATATAATAATCTAAATTTGTTGTGGTTTCCTTGGTGTTCAGTTATGTTTAACACTTAAAAAGCTTTAAGGTCGAAAAAACTTCTTTAAAGCAATACAACTGCTGAGTTTGTGGTTTTTAATTGAATATATGTTGTCTATTCGGTGTCTTGTTTAGAGAAAGAATATCCGGTTTCTTTTTTAATAAAATAATAATGTCTCCTAAATTTGTGTAACACAAAATATTTAAATTAGTAAAAAATACTTCTGGAAATTGTGTTTTTTGTAATTAGCCCTTAGAACTTTTTATCAAAGAATTTATAAAACTTTCTTAACATAAGATCGACCCAAGTACTGTTAATTAACTTTATTTGTTGTTAATTAATCATCTAAACAATAAGCTATCTACGACCTGACCACCAGTGGCGTGTTTATGTAGGAGCTAAATTGGACTCTTGTTTGTTTGTTTGTTTTGGAATTTCGCACAAAGCTACTCGAGGGCTATCCGTGCTAGCCGTCCCTAATTTAGCAGTGTAAGACTAGAGGGAAGGCAGCTACTCATCACAACCCACCGCCAACTATTGGGCTACTCTTTTACCAACGAATAGTGGGATTGACCGTCACATTATACACCCCCACGGCAGGGAAGGCAAGCATGTTTAGCGCGACGGGCGCGAACCCGCGATCCTCGGATTACGAGCGCACGCCTTAATTGGACTCAACCCCAACGCTAATAGTTTTTATGTGGGCCAACTGACAATTTTATTCCACGTAAAATTACATGGGATGTAGTGCCCACAAATATTATAAGTCCCTGGACCCACATTACCTTAATTCGGCCACTGCTGACCACAAAGTAATGAACTTGAATTCTTGTAATATTAAAGTAGTCCAAACTTATAGTTAAAATAATGATTAAAAATAAACATAATTTTAAACATTATATTAAATAAGCTGCTTTTCTCGGAACTTCACACGTAAAATATAAAACAAAACAAAATAGGCTTAAATCATTCTAGAAAATTACCTTTTAGCTTTTTAGTTTTTTACGTATGAAACATGTTAAGAGCGCCACAATAAATTAACTTCAGCTACATTAGTATTTCACGACAACTACAACAGAGAGGCTGACATGTTGTTGTACGGTTCTCGAATTAGAACTGTGTAACCATATTCATATTGACATTCATATCACTTCATTCCTATATTTGATTGAGAATTAATTTACTTTGAGTACAAGTAAATCAACATTCAATTGCCTCACTTATCCGTAACGAATGTTTTGTTTAAATATAGTTAAGGGCAAAGCTATACAGTAGGCAATATGTACTCTGCTCACCACAGCTATCGAAATGCGGATTCTAACATCACAATTAGAAAAAATGTAAAAAAAAATCTTATGAAAAAGTGGTATAAAAAACTTACTGAAGAACATTTAGTTTTTTGCCTGTGAATAGAAATAAAAAATTGCAGACATTTTTTCATTTATCAAAAGATAATACAATCAGTTTTTTCTTGCTTTTCTTTCAAGTTAACAGGGGTAGTAAAGAGATATGGAGGGGAGCCTTAATCACTTAAAACGATTCATTAATTCTGTATAGTGCGATAGAATTTAGTTTAAATATGATTAGGTTCTAATGTTTCGCGATCACACTTTTAGGGCGGGGGTGCCAGAAATTATGTTGTTATCTTAGAAATTGAAATGTTTCGGTTTGGGGACTCGGTGAAAAACGAAGTTTAAATTGCTTTAACATTTTCGTTTTTCCTTATACGTGTGAAATATATAAAGAGTTTGCTGCGTTAAATAGGAGAAAATATCAATCAATGTCAAAAACGAGGGTCTCAAATTTCGTTATGAACTAGAAAAATAAATATTAATATTAAACTTCAAATACACGACTCCGGCATGGCCAGATAGTTAAGGATTTCGACTCGTAATCCACATGTTGTGGTTTCCAATTTCCGTTACACCAAACATGCTCGCCTTTTCAGCCGTGGGGGCTTTATATTGTTAAGATCCATTCAACTATTCGTTTGTAAAAGAGTAGCTGATGACTAGCTACCTTTTGTCTAGTCGTACACACTTAAATTAGGGATATCTAGCGCAGATAGCACTCGTTTAGCTTTGCATGAAATTCGAAACAAACAAACAAATAGATTCATATGAAGCACAACATGTGATGCGGGAAGTTGCAGTGTTTCGGTTTGGAAACTGGTTCTCTTCACTGTTTAATACTAGTTACATTTTCCTTCAACCAAATTATAGATAACTTAATGTCCAACATTTCTGAAATATTGATAATCAATCCTCATTAGTTTCATTTTTATTCATGTCAACATAAATCAATCACATAATCTGTTGAAACAACTTGATTATTTATTAATTTTCTTGCAGTAGACACAACAGTTGACAAATGCATTATATATTTCTTTTAATTTATAATTATTATATATTTTATGAAATACCATATAATTAATTTTTTTGGAACTTTTCAACTGGGAATGCAGTGATTCACTTGTGCTAAAGAGTTTTAAATCATTCTCTTTGTTTAGTTTTATATTTTGACTTTACCTTTTAAGAAGGAGACTGGAAAGGAAACTGAGGAGAGACTTAGAAGCTCTTGTTGATGAAAATACGTCTGAGGACTTTCAGAAAATTCTCGTAGACGTCATGTTAAAGCTTAGGAAGGAATACAGTAATACTCAGAGTGAGGTTAAATATTGGTATATTTTACATTAAATTTGTGAATCTCATGGTTTCCAGATTGTGTTAATTCTTTTGTTCATTTCCCAGAAATTAAAAAAGTCAACAATACTGACGCCTTTGATTTTTTTGCCTATTAAATATGTTAACTATATGGTTATTAGTAAATTTTTTTCAATGCATGTCATGACATTTTATTGTGTTTCAAAATGCAATTAAGCAATGTGTTCCAACAAAATTTGTTTGAAATTTACATATAGTTCCATGTTTTATGCTGTCTGAGTTTTAATACATTTATTTCAAAATAAAATTTGAAAAATTTTGTTCACAAAACATTATCTTATGCATTTTTAACTTGAATACTTCTTGATATACCCTAACATTTTATGTACAGATAGATTTTGGATTAGTTGCACTATTTAAGCATTCTTATGTCAAGCTCCTTGGGACATGTTCAGAGAAAACAAAAGGAGTTTCGTTTAAATCTTGACAGGTTCCAGATTTCTAAACGAAGAGTTGTAATTTCTCAGCTCAGCTATTTGCTTATAACGAAAAAAATGCCACAATTTAAAATATGATCTCCCACAAGCTATTTTAAAATTGTCATGAAGAATTCCACAAGAACTTGTGAAATTGTTCTCAGCATTGTTGCTCTTTTGTCCTCGCTTGCAGCTTGATGCTGTTTCTCAGTTATAAATATATCGGGTAGATGGAGTAATATTGGATTTGAGCTTTAGTTTTATTGTTTGTTTCTTTTGGAATTTCGCACAAAGCTACTCGAGGGCTATCTATGTT
Source organism: Carcinoscorpius rotundicauda (assembly GCA_011833715.1). Taxonomy (NCBI): domain Eukaryota; kingdom Metazoa; phylum Arthropoda; class Merostomata; order Xiphosura; family Limulidae; genus Carcinoscorpius; species Carcinoscorpius rotundicauda. The sequence goes on along the minus strand of CM022397.1, from coordinate 46,541,144 downwards.
AGCCGTCCTTAATTTTGCAATGTACGACTAGAGAGAAGGCAGCTAGTCATCACCACCCAACCCTAATTCTTGGGTTACTCTTTTACCAACGAATAGTGGGATTGATCGTACCATTGTACGCCCCCACGGTTGGGAGGGCGAGCATGTTTCGCGCGACGTCTGGCGCATCATTAACTAAAATATGTGTTATTTTATATTTAATATGCACAATAGGAAAGTTTAATATTTTACAATATAAGCCAAAGTGCCTTGTTTCATAAGGATTAGTGTAGTAGGTAAATGTCCAAAAGTTCTGAAGAAAAGTGTCTCTGCCGATGAGACCTTAATATTGCCCTTCAATGCCCATTAACATGTAATGCAGTAATAACTAATTAGTGTTAAAGGATAGGAGAGAAAGATAAAAGTTAAGAATATAATTAGAAATATATATTTTATATTATTCAATCAGAAATGAAAGGATATGTACATTTTTTGTTTATAATTTTAAACGTTTAGTTGGACGATACATTTATGATAATATCGAAAACATTTAGTTTGAGTAGAAACAACTATAAGACACAAATGACAAATCTGTAGTTACAATACGTAATAAATAGTATCTCTGATTAAAATAATATCATTATTTTTGTTCCAAATACTTATCTTCAACAAAATCTTACCGGTTGTTTTTTAGATGTGATAAGAAAGGTTACTAATAGCACATATTGTTGAACTGTCTATCACAGAAAAAGCTAAACTGGTTCAACCTCATTATTATAAAGTTAAGATGTTTGCAATGAATGATTTTCAAAATGTGAAGAACATGAGAAACACATGTATATAAAGTAACAATTGTGTAAGGCTGAGGTGGGTCAGTATGTTCCAGTGCTTAAAACTCATTTCAGACACCAAATATTTGGTACAACATGTCACAAATATTGAGATATTTCATCAATTTTTCTCACTATTTTTTATTTATTCTTCATTCTTTAAGTTTATTTGTCTACATATTTTTATCACTGCCCCTCACCACTTTTTTTATTCTAACGCACCTCATCCTCATGAATCTTGTGTTCCCCACAGAAGAACATTGTGGGTGAACCCCTTGGCATTAGATTAGAAAGTCTTTACAAAGCATTTCTGATCAAAAGGGCTTATGTAGTCATACTCTCAATGGTCTAGTCCTATTCTTCAAATTGTTTGTAAACAAGGTCAAAATGCTGTTATGTGATTCATTCTAATCAAAATTTTAATATCTATTCCAGCAGTTTTTAGAATAAATTTTTATTTCAAATGTTTTTTTTTTGATAATCATGATGCATTAACTATTGAGTGTCTTGCCTGAATTTGTTTTAAAATATATTTTAATTTCAATGTTTATTATCTGAATTGAGAATTTTCTGTGACAAAGACTGACACATATCAGAACAATATGAACGATACAGTTTTGCCTTGACTATGAATTACACCTGTTATCCCACAAGTGAACAAGCAATTTTAATAAGTGGTTATAATGGTTTCATGAAAATGGTTTATTTGATATTGGAATATTGAATATTTCAGTGCATGTTTCAAGTCTGTCTGTGAAGATGTACAGATGTTGACAACATTATACTAAAATTATTGCACAGAAATCCAATTGAATAAGGAACAACACGAATACTCATAAGATTCTTCAGAGTGATGCATAGTGGAAGAATTTCAATTACATTGCATTTGAATACAAAGATTGCTCTTTGTTATTTTATGTGATATTACATGCTACATGTGGACAGCTTTTGCTGCTCTGTTCTATCTTAATGTTGCAAGATGTCACCATTTCTTCTAACACAAAATTGAGATAATGTAGTCACATAAATGTATCTTGTAAAACTCTTCATTACCAGAAAAATGATACTTTTTGAAACAAATTATGAGTTGTTCAGTTTAAAAAGCTTAACAAACAGCCTCCTCCTTTATTTGGTAGCTCTAAACTACAATGTTATAGACTTACTAAGTTCAAATACTAATATAAATTTGCAGTTTATCTTTATAAAATTCATGCATATACACACACTTAAGTGAATCAATAGTTTCTAACCAAATCTCATTCTTTTTTTATTAACTTTGGGACTAGTAGATGGCGGCATAATATAAGCATCACCCAACTTTGGTATCCATACTTCTTTGTATCAATTAGGGCTCATCCACATGAAAGAAAAAATAACTGTATTAAGATAGACACATTAATTAGGTAAGATTTATATGTTTGTCTATGGAATACGTCTCTTCTATGATGCTGTAGAGTGTGCATACAGTGCTGGCCCTAAAACAAGACAATTTTACATAATACATGATAAATTACCTAAACCAACTGTATGAAAACAATGGTTACCAGTTATAAAAATAGTGCTTTACTTTCTTTTCAGTAATTAATTAATAGGTCGTTTATATGCAATATATATCATATAAAAATTAAACTTAATTCAACAATTATGTTAAGTTGTTAGTCACCAAATTAAATATAAAGTCTAAAGATGGAAATCGTGTGAAGGAAAATTTTCTTAGTATTATGATCACATTTAAAATAAAATTCGTCAGTAAGCTATTACGAAAACCACTAATTGAAAGATTTTAAAGTATTTTTTGCAGTTTTAAGAAAACTATAATGTTAAAATTTATTTAAAGTGAAGTATTATTCGAAAGAACTTTCTAATACTTGGCATATTTTAAACCTATAAATTACTTAAACCATTATTTTATTTTCACTTACCACAACTCTTTCTGTATCTACTACTCAAAATGTATCGTATAATTTATATCCTGTATGATTCCCACTTTATCATGAACTATTTGGCTTCTATGTTAGTATCTGTGTTTATAAGAAGTTTATGTAATTTGCAACATTTACTTTGGTATTTGTTATTGATGCAGTTTATTTCAGTATCTGCTACATACAGTGCATTCATTAACGTCTGCTATTTTTCACACATGCTTTTCTTTCTGAACTTTATTGTTTCTGATCGTTTGCAGACTTTCGTACCCATTTGTACTTTTCTTAATATCCACTACTTATTGTTTCCATTGATATCCAATATTTAAAACACAGTTTTCAGCAACTCAACTTATCACGTCTTTTTTTAGATTCAAGTGTATTTATATCAGTATGAGCTATTTTCAATTTTAATACAGTTCAACAAGACAGGTTTTTAAATCTTGTTTACTTTGGTTAGGTAATAGACAAAAATATAAAGTTTAATACTCTGATTAAATTAACATTTAAATAATACAGGGTGGTCTCTAGAAAAGCGGAAAATTTGTGAAACAGCTATTTACTTTTACAAAGAATAACTTTTACAATTTTTTTTAAAGGCATATGTTTTATTACACTCATAGATGCTCAAAATATCGTCCGTGATATTAAAATCATGCATTTTATTCATAATGTAAAGAAATCAAAACAGAAATGAGTAAGCACGCATTTTATTCATGATCTCATCTGACCCTCAAATTTTCCGCTTTTCCAGCGACCACCCTGTATAAATACTTATTATGGTGAGCACACATGCTTTTCTAGTTAACATTTTTAAGGATCAAAAATAAATTTTTATCTCTGGCATTTTGAGTCTGTTAAATGTTATATACACTTTACTTTTAAAAGGAGCCTGATGACTTTATTAGATTTGCTGGCCAAAGCTGTGTTGATGAGCCTTACATAGGCAAAAGTACAGGCTACAACAGAAGGTACGGTCAATCAAAGAATGCATTCGGATTTTTTTGTCATAGATTTTCTCTAGCTCAGACGGAATAAGCATTAAGAATTTAATTCTGAAATAAATACTTACAATTTAGCAGCTATTTATAAAAACTAACTTTTAATTTGTTGATGTTACGTATTTTTTAATGTTTCAAGTTCTTCGTAGATTAAACGCAACAGAAAAACACAGATAACAGCTTGTATAATTTATTACACTAGACTATTAACAAATATAACAGATATAACACAAATTATATATAATAACAGTGACAGACAGATATTAGGTTATAACATTCGAAATTAATTGCAAAACAAAATAATATTAGTTTCAAACTTCAAAATAAATCACAACACAAAACGGTACTGGCCTGTATCTAATATAATGATCTAAAATGAAAGTCTCAAATTCCAGTCTAGGGTGTGAATTTGGTCCCTCGAAATAATTCCGAAACAATTCACAGTTCAATAAATTCGCCGACTCTCAGCACAAGCAGTAATCCAGATATATCGTAGAGATTGACGAAATAAAATCACAACTTCCGTAGATCTAACTTCAATCACAAATCCAAGTTGAATATTCACAGCAAACACTTAATCTTTCTCAAATAACTAAAACTGATGCCTGAATCTCACTCTTATTCTTCGTATAACTAATGACTGAATCTATCTTCTTCGAATAAAACTGATGACTGAATCTCTATCTTTTTCTTCGAATAAAAACAGATGACTGATGACTGAATCTATCTCTCGTCACCGTCTTTTATAACGATAGGCCTATTTCTCGAACAATTTCGCAATTTCCATGCAACTCCAGAGCTATTCACGCATATCCGTTTCTTGCACGAGACTACACATCTAGACAGGAAGTCACCAGCACTCATTTACAAACATGCGATTGTTCTACTTAATTCGAGAAAGTTCTAAAATGTTACCCGAAATGAATAACAAAATATTAGTTTAAACTTCTAAACAATAATATCAATATGGAAAAATGAAAATTACAAATGAAAATTCAAACAGAATACGACATGTTGTCGTTTACAAAATATTTACACATATACATAACAGTTGAGTTCCTACATTATGAAGCAAAACTAAAATTATATTTGTGCATACCCACCAGGTATCTCTCACAATCAGCAAAAATTTTCAGGATGCAAACCTTTTCACAAAAATTTTTGTGCAGTGTGCTTAAAGAAATTATAATTTAATTAAAAACCTTTTTTCCGGCTTTTTCACGTTCTTTTTTTCCCCTCAATATCGCGCTAATTTAGTAGTGTAAGACTAGAGGAAAGGGTTACTCTTTTACCAACGAATAATGGGATTAACACTCACATTAGAATGCCCTCAGATCTGAAATGGCTAGCATATTTGGTGCGACAGGGATTCGAACCCGTGACCCTTAGATTATGAGTCGAACGTTTTAATCAACCTGGCCGTGCCAAGGCCTACTCAGATTCTAATCCTTGTTGTAGATAGATAAAATAGGTGAAATATAGTTTTCCGTCTGCGTTACGCAGGTTCCGACATATGGAGGGCCTTTCATAAGAGAAATCAGAGAAATCGTGTAATAATGCTGCAAAATTTTGATATTTCTGGCTTGCACAGGTGACTGCAGAATTAGGACTTACATTGCTGTGCTGATACACTGTCTATCAGTCTTAACTTCCATTTCCCAGTCCCACTGAAGAAATGAAAGAATAGCAATAAATACAGAAGTTTAAATTAAAAGAGTGAGATATGGCTGCTGAACTCACAATATCCTACATCCATATCACATTTAACTGCCTGCAGACAGTTGTGGGAAAGTGATTGCTCTCCAAAGTAAAATTAATTGGAATAAAAATAAGATAAAGGAAAATAAGGAATTAAAGTACTACATTTGGGTGGTAAATAAGTTGAAAACTTACCTCTTTCAGTTAGCATTCTAGCCCCCAATATGATAGAAAAGTATTAACTGATAGCTGTTACGTTTTATTTATGTTTTATGTTGACTAAACGCAACAGAAAAACACAGCTAACAGCTTGTATAATTTATTACAGTAAACTAATATATATGTAACAGATATAACGTAAATTATATATTAACAATGAGAGAATTCAGTTTTAACATTCAAAATCAATTACAACACAAAATGGTACTGGCCTGTATCTAATATAATGATCTAGAATGAAAGTCCAGAAACAATTCACAGTTCAATAATTTTGATGACGTTCCTTTTTCGATGAATGTCATAAATTTGTTGTTTTCCAATTTCCCTCGGTTTTTCTTAAACAGTTTCGTACGTGTCGACCCTCAGCACAACAGTAATTCAAATGAATCGCAAAGATTGATGAAACAAAATCACAGTTTCTGTAGATCTAGCTCTAGTCACAAAGTTAAGTTGAATAACCACACAGCGAACGTTGAAAACAAAGACACTATTTCTTGAATTAAATATTAACTAATGACTGACTCCTTTCTAACTTCTTTCTTGCATCTTCGACTGTTTGTATATTTGTAGGCCTCTTTTCTCGAACATTCCCCGAAACTTCGACAGAGTAATCTGAGCATGTATGTTTTTGCACGAGACTCTATGTCTAGACGCTAGGCCGCCAAACATTTCCATTTATAGTCACATATTTTATCTACCTAATTCTAGAAAATTCCAAATGTTATTCTAAACAAAGAACAACGTATTTCACTGTCTAAACCTTGAAACACTCATACAAATATGGAAATATAAATAATACAAATGAAAATTTAAACACAATACGACATGTTGTCGTTTACAAAACATTTACATGACATTTACATAACATAGCACAGTAGACAAACTGAGCTCATATGAAGTATCACATCCACTTATTTAAATAACCTAATATAGCTCCAAACCACTACCAATATATTTCTCCTATTGTAACTCTCATGCTCTGAACAAGCTTTTATATGCGGCGAGGTGTACATCCACATAAAGAAGTGCCAAGTTATTAAATAACCTTAGATAACTAAAAACACTTATTACAGATTTTAAGTAAAAGTTCCCTACTTTTTATTTATTTGTATTTATTTAATACATTCTTATATTTGTTAAAAAGAGTTTAATAATTTTATATAAAGTTTCATTAATAAATTCCATTGACTATTAATTTTCATATTAGTATTGCAACATTACCGATAAAATTTACAATATCTGATAAGGAAATTTAACTATGTTTTAAGCTAATTTGTGTGGATATAAAATCCATGCTTTTTAATTATAAGTACAAAATACCAAATAGTAAATTACATGGATTTTAAATTTTTAGGGGTTCAGTATTTTGTTTGAGGACTTATAAAATTAAAATCGAGTTGAGATGCTCATGTTGGACATAGCACAAAGAGCTAATTCTGTAGTTTTATACAGCAAATAAAATATTTGACATTCTGTCATTCGTATTTCTAAATTTAAGGTGGTTATATCTTTCACTTGGATGTTTATTTTATTTGTATCATGAGCCTAAAGGATTCTCTAAGATTGATCATAGAAATTTACCAAACAGAACAATAAAATCTGTCACGAGATTTAGAATGTTCTAAGGTTACCTAACATTGTTGTTGTTTATATTTCAATATTAAAAATGAGATTGTATGAACTTGAAATTCATTGTCAATGTTTTATTTTAAATAATCGGAGTAAATTTTATTGTTTGCTGTCAATTTGGAATAGCACTTAAAATTTTGATCTTTTAATGGTGATGTTTATTTCCATATTATTTTTAAACTGCTTAAAACAGTTAAGAGATAATCTGAGTTTTCCGTTTTCTAACTGATAAAAACTAAGGAAGGCACAATGTCAACTTTTAATGAAAACAAATGTCATCTTGCTCGTCTTGTGATTTGATATCACACATCTGTGGCACTGAAATTGATATCCAAAGATACTCTTTGGTACAAAAGATTGCCAGATCAATAACTGACTTAGAAACTTTTATCAGCAAAACTAATGAAAGTCTTTAATCTATATATGTCGTAATAAATTAAATGAATAATTGAGGTGCTATGAAAATGTAACCATCCCCTCCAATAAACTAATTCCACTTCAGCAATGAGATTGAAGGTGAAGCATGTATTCTTAAACATTGTCCAAGACAAACAGACTGATTCATATGATGTGACCCTCCTATTAAATCCATTCCTTTCATATCCTATTCTTACAATAAGATGTTTCGCGGTGAGGCTTAATGCGGCCTTGAATTATCATTGTCGAAAAGAAAGACATAACTTACTATACATACATAAAACAAAACAATAACTGATGTAAGACCACATCTCTATCTTATACGCCATTTATTGTTCCATGTCATATACATAAAGCACACTCCCTATTTTTGGGTTGTGGATGCTTTGTAAGAAAAGAATAATCAAAGTATGTATTAGATGCTGTTATTTTGATGTTTTACTATTAAAATATCATTTAAAAATCAGGAACTACATTTAATAATGAGCATAGTTGGTTAATTAGATGAAATAAAATAAAATTCCTACAATTACAGTTCGAATATTTGTTCAGTGGATGAACAAATAATGAACAGTAAATTAAATATTTTAATTAAGTATTTAATTTTTGAGTAATTTTGCAATGATTTGCTGTTAAAGGTATACACCCAGAGATAATGTGTCTGAAGCTTTTGAAAAATTAAGGGAAAAATTACGAGGTATGGAATAACTGTTGAAGTAATTTTGATCTTATAACAACCTTTCGTAGTGTTAAATTCAAACTTTGAATAACCAACTACATTATTAATGTATATCAGTAAACCCGGAAATAAACCACAGTTTATAATTATATTTTGATATCATTTATGTTTTATTTTCTAATATTCAAAAATAAATGTGAAAGAAATCGATGCTCAATTTTCTATGTAATTTGTCAATTTGAGATCTGATTTATTCAATCCAAGAGCTTTAACTTCAAGAACAGTTTGATCCAGTTTCAAACCCATCAAAAAGACGACGTATACATAATTGCACATAACAACCTAAATTGCTATCTTCTTCATTTACTAAAATATATCTTAGCTCTGTCCTTCGCAAGCAGTAATATTTTATTACTTTGCTATACCAAAGTAATTATAATTTATTGATAAACTAATTATCAATTAGTAAGTTGAAAACTTACCTCTTTCAGTTACCATTCCAGCCCCCAATATGACAGAAATGTACTAACTCACAGCACAGTAGACAAACTGAGCTCATATGAAGTGTCACATCCACTTATTTAAATAACTTAATATAGCTCCAAACCACTACCAATATATTTTTCCTATTCTAACTCTTATGCTCTAAACAAGCTTTTATATGCGGCAAGGTGTACATCCACATAAAGAAGTGCCAAGTTATTAAATAACCTTAAAAAACTAAAAACACTTGTTACAAATTTTAAGTAAAAGTTCCCTACTTTTTATGTATTTCTATTTATTTAATACATTCTTATATTTGTTAAAAAGAGTTTAATAATTTTATATGAAGTTTCATTAATAAATTCTTTTACTATTAATTTTCATATTAGTATTGCAACATTACCGATAAAATTTACAATAAAGGATAAGGGAATTAGACTATGTTTTAAGCTAATTTGTGTGGATATAAAAGCCATGCTTTTTAATTATAAGTACAAAATACCAAATAATAAATTACATGTGCTAAACGTCCGGTAAAAAGGTAAAAAATAAAGTAAATGTTGTGAAATTCATAAAAGGAATTGAAGGTAAAACAAACAGCATTTTAAAACATAAATAGCTTAAAACCAATGTTGACATCTAGTCTGCAATGTTAAGAGAGAAACCACAGTAAGAAATGACCAAATTTTATGTGCAATAGTGTGAGCAAAACCTCCTGATGGTCCACTTGTGCTTTACACTTGACATTGTGCCTCCCACAGAAAAGTCAGTGGTAGTGGCCAGTGTTTCCTGTTGTAATACGTTGCGTTGTTTCTACTGTCTCAAAGGCAAAAATAACAGGAAAACTTGATAAAGCATCTTTGGAGACCCATCGGGAGTGCTATTATTTTGAAGTCTTTTCCGTATTACCGTATTTTCCGGTTAAGCCGAATCGCCGAATAAACCGAGGCCAATTTTAAGCTCTGAAAATGAGGGTTTTTGCTTATTACCGCCCAATAAGCCGAGGTCATTTTTTAAGAAGTGACAAGTTTCTTCAAAATAATTTCTTAGACTCGTTTTAGCGTTAGCATTCATGTTGTGTGTGATCATTGGCGTTCTGTAGTAAAGCAGGACGTGTCGTATTGAGACAGAGATAGAATCAATATGTCATTTGTTATTGGCTCCACTCACTGTAATTAGGTAACCAATGAAATTCCAGATTTTTTACTCAGTAAAACGTCTTAACGTGCTTTACTGATGGGACAAAAATACCTCCTATGGTAATTTTTAAAAGAAAAACATTTCTTAAGAGGGAGAAATTTCCGAAAGGAGTGATCGTCCATGTACCAAAAAACCGATGAATGGATGACGAAGGATGCACCAGTGGATTAACGAGGTGTGGTCGCGTCGTCCTGGCGGACTGATAAAATTTAGTTTTCTACTCGTTTGGGATATGTTTAAGTCCCACCTGTGTGAAAACGTTAAAGCCGCGATCAAAAGATGCAATACCGATATTGCAGTTATTCCCGGTGGGCTGAAGTCTGTGATACAGCCCTTAGATTGTGTTTAAATAAACATTTTAAAGACCGGCTCCGTCAATGCTGGAATGAGTGGATGGTTTCCGGCAATTAAAGTTTTACTGCTGCGGTAAATATGCGCGCTGCATCACTAGCTACCGTCTGTGAGTGGGTCGTGAAATCGTGGGACGATATTAGTGTTGAAACTATAGAGAAGTCATTTAAAAAAAGAAGCATCTCAAATGCAGTGGATGGAACGGAAGATGATATGTTGTGGTTGGAAGACGACGAGGAAGACAACATTCCACTCACTCAGCTAATAACACCAGAGAATGACCCGTACGACGACCAGGTCTCTGCCGAGGATTGAATCTATTATTTGGTGTTTCTGACGATGAAGATGAAGAATTTGATGGATTTTAATAAATTTCTGAGATTAAAGTGTGTATTTTTTATGAATTTTGTTATTTCTATGATTACATGTAATTCGTAATGTATAGACCTTTTTCTATTAATAAATAAAGTGTATTCAACTGAAATAACTCTGCCGTAACTGTGAGATCAAAGGTATGATTTTGGGGCCGATTTTGGTCTTCGGTATTATTTGGTGATCGGCCAATAAGCCGACCCCCAAAAATCAAGTCCAAAATTTAAGGCCAGAAATTCGGCCTATTAGGCGGAAAATACGGAACTTAATATTTTTATGCACTAATAAAATTTAAAAATAAACTTACAAAACAACTTTTGAGAAACTACGTCGATTATGTTGCCTTTCGTCGATGTCATGGTTACGAGCACAACCAGAACTACGTATAGAACTTTCATGTTCAAAATTAACAGAATTTTGCTTGTATATTTCCCAATCTGTATTATGTTTTTCGGATTAGTTTGACTTCAACCAATGTTGGAGCGACTGGGCAGGTCATAGGCGTCTCCCACCATCACTGAATTCAAATATGTTTGTCTAAAGTTTCATCCTTGTGATGGGGCACAAGACAAGTAGATTATTTGTCGCCTGTCTTGTGAAAGTGGGTTTTCTCGGGGTACTCTCGTTTCCTGCCACAACAAAGTCTGAGGCGTTTAGATTTACAGATCCCAGTCACCTTTTGGCCCTGAAAAGGGGATTTTGATGTGTTGTTGGTTTGCTGCTTCTTTTCGTTCTTCTTTGAGTCAGCCTGGAATGCTCCCTCTCTGCTGCCTTCATTCGACCGGCCTTTTTGTTGCTTTTATCTAAAACTGCCTCAATATGTCAACTTAATGAACATCCGATGTACTACAATATTAAGAAAAATTAAATACAATCTCATATAGAGATAAAATTCTATTGAGACCGGGGCGAAGGGGATAAAAATATTCCTTAACATCCTAGTCGGAAAGCTTATCTTGAGTCACGGGTTCGAATCCCAGTCGCACTAAGCATGTTCGCCCTCCCAGCCGTGGGGGCGTTATAATATGACGATGAATTTCACTAATCGTTGGTAAAAGAGCAGTCAAAGAGTTGGTGGTAGATGGTGATGACTAGTTGCCTTCCTTTTTACACTGCTAAATTAGGGACCCAAGAGCAGATGGCCTTCGAGTGGCTTTGCGCAAAATTTAAAATTAAACAATTATTCTATATTTTGCAAACTCAAGAATGAAATAAAAATTTTACTATAGAATATTATTATTGTTTACTGATCAACTAGTAACTTAAACTCCTAGGCAACTCTTAAAAAATAGATGTATATCTGCTGAGACGTTTATTTAAATATTCTTGTGTTTTAGATTGAATATTTTTGTGTATTCTCTTATTTTCATCTCTGTTATTTATTCGTGAAAAGCCAAACAAATTTGACATTATTTTTTATACGTAAATAATTTATATCATGCTGTAACATCGTTTATCTCTCATATTATCTTCCAACTTACGATTCAACACCAAAATTGTAGCGTCTATTACTAGACCAGCTGTCACGTAGTGGTTAGCGTGTCAATTTGCAGATCGAAGAATCTGAGGTAAGAGCAGAAACGCCATTAAACATATTTTACACTTTCACCTGTTGGAGTATTAAAGAAGTGACAATGAATCTCTTTCTCGGATCAAACAGTAAGGTAAATCCTGAAGCTACCGAACGTATGCTCTGCTTCTGACCAGTAAATTTATATTAAGAAAGTAAAGTTGAAAATCGTGGTTTTTTAATTATTTCGCTCTTTAGTATGTGTATCATATAAATACCAATTAGGTTTAGAGTTTCATATTCTTTGTAAACTGTGCATATTACTTGTCCAAACAAATGGGTAAAAGCTGGATGTTTGAAGTCAGCTACTGCTTTCACACAGTCCTCTACTGAGACTCGAGGGCAGGATCAAGTTCTGCAAGAGCAGTGAAAGAGGGCCAATTTTCCTGATCTTACTTACACCAGGGCATGCGGGTCGGGTAGCATCGATCACGGCCAGTCTCTCTCAAGATTATATGAAAATTATTACTTCCTTGTGGGGTATTGTCAATCTTCCATGAAAAATGGTAAAATAATGAAAGAGAGCAAATTGAGAGATCGATGGTAGTGAAGGACTGACTAGCCGCATCGAAAAAAAAGTAGAAAAACCAGTATTGAAAAGAGAAAAGTTGTGATCAGAGAGCATACGCTCTACAGAGCGGCCTTTCCTATCTTTATAAGTACTTCCCTAGAGGGGATGATATATATTAAAGTCCCCAGGATGAAAAAGGGAGCCGGTAACTGTTAAAAGAGAGCAACAAGGTTTGATTACTCACATATCTCTCCAGGAGAGAGATAGAGAAAACAAGCAATGATGGTATGACCCAAGGAAATTTAGATGTCTACGGCCTCCAAGAGTGTGTTGAGTGACAAAAACTGTGCCACCCCTCCATGCACTCGTCCCTTACACAGCCTGTCATTTCTGTATAACAAAAACCGACAAAATGTGACTGTCTCGACATGTCTCATAAATGTTTGCTGTAAGGAGACACAAAAAGGATGGCAGGAAATAATTGGTGTTTTGATGTTATTCAGATTAGAACAGAAACTTCGACGGTTTCATTGTATGAAGGTGGCCAATTTTATTCACATGTAGGTCAATTAGGCGAAAAACCATCTGTTAACAACGATTTCTTTGTTTCTTTCTCTCCTCATTCGAGTGTGGTCTATCGACCTCCATGGATCCTGCCCTGGGTCGATTGGGTAGGTCTTTGTTGTTGGATGGGGATTTCAGAAATGGAGGGCGTGAACGAAACATTGTTCTTCGTCTTGGGGTGAGAGAGGAAGATGGATCAGAGGAAATGCCTGTATCCGGAACCAAAGAATTTGAATCTTGGGGTTTGTTGAAATGTATATCAGGGACAGCTATTGGTGTTGAAGTTGATTCATAAACTCTTTTTAACCATGAAGGTTAAACAACTGTTCATTTTTTTGAAGAACGAATTTTTAGGAGGCTGAGATAGATCTGTCTGCACTCAGTTAGTAACTGTGAAACAAAGTGCTTCAGCATGTGCCTCACTGCATAAACTCCATGGATGTATAAATCAGCCAGAATATCTGATTTTGGGATGTTTTTCAAATCCCTCTCAACAATAACTCCTCGTGATGAATTCAAAGTTGCATTAGGTATAAGCTATACAAGAATAACCCCAACTGTCTTTGAATGCCACAGGAGTTCATTGTGTGGAGTTGTGGATGTTTTCACTAATATATCTCCAGATAAAAGCTTTTTTACTGTCGTTGGAGAGACAGGAAATCCCTCTGGTCTCTTCTGAATGGAAAAAGGAGACGTATGCCATAAATGTTTCTTTTAAAGTGAGTACAAAAAACTGCTGCTCAGAATCTTCAAGACACGGTAGTTTACCTATAGACTGTCTTTTATAATTTTATTAAGATTTTAAGAGTAGTATGCATGATAAAGAAAGGGAAATGTCGGTGCACACTGACCCCATTCACCATGGAGCCCTATGGGGGAAGAAACTACAGTTCAAATAAGGACACTGAAGCGACGCTAGGATTTTGTGCTCAATATACCCAAATACCAGCATTTGATATAATCTACACAACAACTGTTTAGAACATCCAACACTAGTACTTGATGAATCTTAGCCAGAGTGGACGAGCAAATTGACCCTAGAGGGCCACCCGTCCACAGAAACTCAGGGTTAAAGTGGTGTGTTAGTGATGTACCCCTAAACCACCAGGATCCTCTCCTACTCTTCACGGGTTGCCAAGCACGGCAAACACATGGATTGATGTTTAGATCCCGAATAAGGTAAACTGAAAGAACACAACGTTCCTTGGGAGGTCCACACTAACGGGGCAGAAGTAGAACCCACCTTGACGAGTAAAGAAGCTTCAAAAATGTTGGTGACGCTTTCTCCGATTTGCGACTTGCACACTTTTATCTAACAAATCCCATTCCTCGAGCCTCGGTGTCAAACACTCAGCATTTGACTTTTTTTAGAACAAGATGTCTAGTCAAATCATTGAGGTTTTTTTGATAGGAGTAATATGGGTTTCCCTCACCAATTGCATTTCTGAAATTGTAATCTGGATCTTCATCGCCTACCTCTTCTTCTGACTTGCTGCTCTCTTCTTAATTTGGTTGCTTTCTCTCTGGCGGGGTGAGTACAGGGAAGTGTTGCACTGTAGTGCTGGATGATGGAAGATGCATTCTTTTCAGTCCAAAGTTTAGAGTCCACCGTGCAGAAGTCGCAACTGCTTGAGTAGTTAATGGGCTCAAGCCAAATTCTTTAAAGAGCTAAGTTTAGGGCTCTATTATCCCCTCTGTACCATCCTGCAAAAGAGCAAAATAAAATTGTTATTACAAAGAATAAATTTCTCTCATCCAAACTAATGTATAAGTTTCATGCAGAATATTTTATATGTGATATTTTTCTATACGATTGGAAATTTAAAAATTTAAAGATATTTAAATTTAAAAAAAATTAAAATTTGTTTAACATAAGATCTTATTATTCAAGAAAATAAAAATGGTCCGTCTTACTTTCAAGAGATTTTTTGCAGCGCTCGCAGGTAAAATGAGATGTCCAGGGTTTATATTAATCCCAGACATGCAAGCCGAAATATACCTTGTTGACTTCACACATTTCCCCAGATACAACCACTGAGTAGTTATTCGTTTTTGTCTTAATAAATTGGACATATACATAGCAGAATGGGTCCGGGGAATGCTTTTAGTTTCTCGATGCCATTTCTGAAAAAATAACATAGGTCCACATGTTCACTTCGGCAGCGAGAAAAAAGCTGAGGTGGTGAGTGGTGAGCTTAATGTTATATTACTGTGGAAAGTTCTAAAATTTCTCTAGTTGAAAAGAGAAATGTGGACTTTGGGATGAAAATTTCGACGTTTCAGTACGATTACAGTTTTCTCTTCTGATTTTTCATTATATCATTTCGGTATTCGGTGTACGGGCCCTGAGGTGTCAGAGCTTAACGACATCTGTAATTATTACATAAATATTTATAAATCACACTTTCTCAGTCTCTCTATGAAAGATGAAAGTTTATAATTCACTTCAACCATGAATGGAATTATTATTGATGTTTGAAGGCAATTTCCAAAAGAGATACATAAAAATGTATATCGAAAATTTTAAAGTAAAATTTGTTGATTTATGATATAATAATATAAAACAAAATTCAGGAACTAGTTATCACCTTCAGAAGTAAAGGTTATATCGAAACATCACAAACAACAATTAAAAGGGACAAAATGAATAATTTTATTATGGTTGGTTGGATAATCACAATGTTAACTACATGTACCTTCCCATACAGCAATGCAGAAAAGTCTTGATTCTGACCAAAGGCTCAGAAAAAACAAAAACTTAAATCAGGAAGTGAACATTGCTGTTATCATAGAGATTGATGAATGAGGAATGTGAATAAGTATTTCTGTAGATTATGAGTTATAATAGTTGAAAGACATATGAATATCATTCAGAACATCTTAACAATTTACATTCGAGCTTAAATGTGTTTATACATTGATCAAACAGCCAACAAACTGAATTGACATAAACATCAACTCCAGAGAATTTCTCACAGCTGTTTGATCCAAATATGAATAGTTAAGATGTCAAAAAGACGAAAGTACTTGACACTTTTTATCAATATAGCTCTTTGTTTTGTCTCACTTTCTTGAAGATTTATTATATTAAACTGTTGTACTGATAATGTTTGAGTATAAATGCCTGCAGTTGATGATATGTAAACGGAAGAAACTGAACAAGTGGCCAAAAACGTAAATGTGCGCTGTTATTTACATTTCTTCTCCCACAAGATTCAGTTTTCCTGCAAGCTAAAACTCACGTGAATATGTTCAGCATATGTATCTATTTGCATCAGAAGAACTAATAATAAATAATATTTTCAAACAAAATTTGAATATCTCTTTCAGTTAATGTATAAGATAAAAGCATCAGAGGATAAAATTAATTTTACTATTTTGTAAATCGTTAACATTTAGACCAGAGCTGAGGACCAATATTACATTGTGGTTCCGTTATCCAGTATGCGTTTTCTGTGAGTCGTAACTCTGTGAGTACTTCAAAACTGAGTATTTACCAAATAGGTAGATACGTACTTTGACTTTATCTCTCCATGTTCTATGTATAATTAGAAGAAATAACTTGTACTTCATATAAAAATACTGTAGTATTTATTCTTTATCTGAAGAGTAAGTAAATAGAAATACTCTGGCAAGTATGTTTGTGTTTTCTTAATGCAAAGCCACATAGGGTTCTCTACTGATTCCACTGAGGTGAATTGTACCCCTCATTTTGGGGTTTTAAATCCGGAAACTTACTGCTGTACCAGCGGGAGACTTGTACGTGATGTTTGTTTATGAAATATGTTTATACAGTATTATTATCATACCAGCTAACACTGCAGCACAAAGGTATATAATACTAAAAAATGTATTTTTACAGGTCTTTCTGTTTCCTTGATATATATACAAGCTCCCTAGAAGTAAGATTCCGTCCTTGTAACTTTGTGTTTAATGACACTGAAATAAACAAATCCTAAATATATAATGCTCAAAAATATAAATGAACAAGTACATATTTCAATATATTTTTGCCATAACTACATTTATGTGAGAGAAAACACATCCGTTCATCTGCAAGTTTGCGAGTAAACTTTGAAGGAACTCAAACGAAACTCACCTCACTCAAATAGAATACAACTCAATGTAACCTATGTAAGGCTGTTACGTAAAACTCTACCTTCCTCGTTCATTTCAGAAACAAACACCAACATGGATATTTTGGTCTTCGTTTTGTCAGTGTGCACCTTCATCTTGTATACTCAAGCAATCAGGCGCTATCTGACAGAAAATCAGGTGGATAGGGAGGTCCAGTTGTTGGTAAACGGTACAGAGCATCGGTGTGAAACTAAGCGTTGTTAATCGACTTTGGCGATACTACCAGTGGAAAAAATTTTGTGGAAGAAAAGTAGGTCAAAGCCATCATTGCTGCACAACAGCCAAAGAGGAACCCAACATTGTGACTACCGTTTTGATTAACAAGTTAGGGCCAGGCGACCTGCAAGATACGCTATTTTGACATCGTGACACCGTGCAGCAAAGTTGGAGTTTGCTCACCAGCATCTGGACTCGGAACTTCGTCAATGGGCCACCGTGCTGTAGACAGACGAGAGCAGGTTCATTGTGTCTCGTGAGGATGAACGTGAGAGAAAGTGGAGATGCCGAGGAAAGCAATTTTCCGCCTGTAACAATGTTCAACTTGACGCTTATGCAAGAGGTCCTGTAATGGTCTGGGCAGGCATATGCTTGGGTGGCCGCTTAGACTTATTCATACGCGACAATGGGCGCTTTGAACGCACGACGATATAGAGACAAAATTCAGAAACCCATTATGAGGCCTTCTGCCGGTGTTGTCGGGAAAGGGATCATTCTCATGCAGGATAACGCGCGAGCCCACGTCGCCACACTGTGTATGGACTTCCTTAACGAGGAAGTAATATAGACTTTGGAGAAGCCCACTGATCTCCAGATTAAATTCGATTTAATATTATTGAGTTATGTTGTCGACGCGTGTAAGTGAACGCCAGCACTCTCCTCAGAATGTACAGGAACTCCGATAAGCCCTGGTAGACGAGTGGGCTGTCATACCCAAAGATAACATCGATAGACTGATTCGAGGTGTGTCACAGCCCGTGGAGGTCATACTGGATACTGAATGTTTCAAACATTCTTTAATTAACACATCTGAACTGTTTAAAGTACTGTTTCTTATGGAATATCAGTTTTGGAGATATTGGTCATTAAAAATATTTCTTCATGTTTTAACTTTCATTACGCATTAAAAATAAAATACTGATGGAATTGAAATTAGGCAAATTACCTAAAAAGTAAAAATATTATCACATTTGGAACACTGAGATAAATTATATAAGAAAGTGTACTTGTTCCTTTAATCCTTTTGAGCAGTTTATTTCCAGTAATATATACCAGAAGTAATACCATAACCCAAATATTTATTGAGGTTTGTTTGTTTGTAATTAAAACCCTAGATATACAAAGGTGTATTTGTGCTCAGCTCACCACGGAAATCGAAACCCGGTTCCCAGCTTTCTAAGTTCACGGATATAACGCTGTGCCATACACGTTAAAGAATTCGTTGCTGAAACAAAGGTCGCATGGAATATAATTCCTTTTACGACACTTCTTTGATGGTTTAAATATTTAGTGAATTAAATGTTTCTTTATATATTTTCCTGGTTTTGCAGTAACGCTGCGATAAACATTAGTTTTGTATTTTAAGTAAATATTATTTCTACAACACGTATCCAGTATATTTATTCTTTGATCATAAACTTAGTTGTTTAGTTAAATCAAGACATACTGTGTAATTATTTAACACGAAATTTCCATTATTTAGCGGATCTATCTCTCAAAGGTGCAGAACTCAGTAAACCCTTTAATTTACGACAACATCTCAGTACTTACGGACACCCAACAAGGTTTAAATATAATTTCGTCATCAGCTGTTTCATCGTGTTTTTATAACAGCTGATGACATTGAGTAATTTGCTGATATACGTACTTCAAATCGCTTAAATATAACGCACTTGCTGTTTCGTTCAGACATATGCATCAAACGTTCCTCTGAATAGTCGCCACATCTTCTTTTTATACATCAGAACAATTTCGGTTTACTTGTATCTTTTTTACCTCTATTAATTTTATATTCATAAAATACTTTATAACTTGCTTTGATATAAATTTATTTCTTGAAAATAATTCGTCAAAAATTATTAAGAGTTTTATCCTATTACTTTCCTATAATCCTATAATTTTGATCCATATGTTTTTATGTTTCAGAAATAAGCACAAAGCTACACAATTAACTATCTGTGCTCTGCCCACCACGTGTATCGAAACCCGGATTTTAGCATGTAAGTCCACAGACATACCGCTGAGACACTGGGGGGCAATTTTGATCCAATAATCAATATTTTTGAAGTTTATTTCTTAAGAAAATGGTATAACATATTTCTTCTTCAAAATAATTTTAATATATCTCAGATATACCTGAAGACGAATAACGAAAGGTCAACAACAACGTCTTTCCTACCAGAGATACTTTTGCCAATTAGTCCATTAAGGCTTTATGTATTGATAAATGCATTATTGAAATGAATATCTCTGATGTTTAAATTAAACGGGCAATATAAATGGACGGAGATAACTAGTTTCCATTGTTGCACATCAACTTGCTCATAGATATGATTGCTGAATAACAAAATAATAGATTATTTGGCAGTAAACTTTGTGAGTTTCTGAAACTCATGTTGTGGCTGTTTATAAGACATTATATCCAATTGAACTACTTTTACTGTTTTATTCAGTCACATCTACCGAACAATAAGAGTATAATACCACAGAAACATAAGTCAAACGAAATGTTTTGTTCGTTATATTTGGATTACCGTCTCATTTGTTTTCCTTTAATTTGTGTAAGTATTGTATTATTCGTGCGTGTTTTGTAATATATTTAAAAGTGTGTTTCTCACTAAAGCTTTTCTGAGCTGTAATTTTTTTTGGCTTCAAACAACTTCCTGAAAAAAAAACCTCCTTTGTTTGTCAGTACACGTTTTGAAATTTATCATTCCAAGAAAAAATTACAAAGAAATACCACTGAAGCAATGTCACCGTTTATAAATTACATGTAACGCGTCAGAGTATTTGGGAATGTTTGTATTATCTTGTGATAATATAACAATATAAAGATATCTGTAGCTGAGATTTACTTGGGGAATAAATACACTTCTGGTCACAATCTTAAGGCCTATGAACATAAGAAAAAATATGCATTTTGAGCTGTAAGACTCAACCACTTATTTGTGTAGATGTTCGAAAAATGAAAATAAAAAAAGGGAAAATAAAAATATAAACCTTTTTTTGGCATTTAATAGGAAAAATGAAACACTATAAAATTAGCCTAAATACTAGCTTGTCAGAATTTCAAGACCATTCTGAAACGATGCATAAATCGGTATACAAGGAACGAAATTTAGTCCTTTGTGTTCAAGAATTAGCGTTGTCAACATCTCCCACTGTTGACTCATACTCCGAGGGTCGCGGGTTCGAATCTCGGTCGTACGAAACATGCTCACTCTCCCAGCCGTGGGAACGTTATAAAGTGACGGTCAATCCCACTATTCGTAAATAAAAGAATAGCCCAAGAACTGGCGGTGAGTGTTGATGACTAGCTGCCTTTTTCTGTAGTCTTATACGGCAAAATTAGGGACTGCCAACAGAGATAGCACTTATGTAGGGTTGCGCGTAATTAAAAAAAAAAACTTATCTGACGTCATAATTACACAACCTGGCTCGGCTTTCTGGTGATATTTTGTATGAGAGGATCGGCCAATCAGCGACACAAACACAGAGAAAACGACAACAAACGTTTAGGTGTGATTTAACCTTTTAGCGACTATAAATTCAGTTCAGAATGTGCTCTATTACATTTCTGAAAACCTGGGAAAATAACTAAGTGATTTAGGCAGTCTAAAGGCGATAATTCGATCTTTTAGATCAAATTGCGCAAGACTTATCTGAATTGGTTTATCCAAATCCCCGAGGTCAAAACTCAGTTCAATGATGAAGTTACAACTCATTCTTCAGATATTTGATTAGAATAAAGGTAACATAGCCTAGGCTCAACCCAAAATTTCGTCGTACCATGTGCACTATATTTTACATTTGATTATATGTTATGCATGTGTACCAGTACAGAATGATTATTATCTATAGATACTACTACAGTATGTGTTGTTTATCAGAAATTGTTTTGGAATACTTTTTGGCTCAAAATAGATTTGCATATTACCATTGACATTGCTTCTTGTCTACAGCTACCATAGCAAAAACCTGAATGAAACTTTGGCAATGATTGAAACAAATGTTTCAAAAATCGATTGAAAACAGTCTCGAATGGTTTATAAACGAAAAGAATAAGGCAAATCAATAAAGGTATTTATGAAATCGTGTTTAAATCCGGATGGACTCAGGATAACTTCTAATAGTCTTTGTCTGAATGTAGACCTGGACTTTAGTATGTTTGACTGTTTTACCAACGTTTCTCTTCGTAAATTTCAGTGTTTGTCAAATCATTTTAACCATATGTGATCCATATTATTTTGTGTTTTTTATTTTTATTTTTTATCTTTCTAAATACAAGATGAAACGTTTTTAATTAAGTGGTGCACAAAAGAAAAACTGTCAAAAAGAATCAACAAAAGGCTTTGGATTTAGTGGCCAAGACTGATAAGCTGAATGATTTTTTCACTCAACTTAACTGTATTGAAACCTAAACACCTTTCGCCGCTAAACGTGTACACCAGATCTCTGAGATAAAATCAAATTTAAAATTGGGCTAAAATGAAACAGCCCACCTATGTTTTGGACTTATTAAAACCTAAAAAATGAAAGAACAATATAAATAGACATTTCACTGAAAAGGACCAGATTTAAAGTCATGCTATTACATCAGCACTTTGTATTTTCTCTAAATGAGTTCATTCAAACAAAGTGATGGAAAGAAGAAAAGGTCTGGTGTACCTGACCCTTTTGAGTGTACAAATATATATATACCATAATACCTATATATAGAGAGAAAGAATAAGATTACGTGACTCAAACGTGTTCGCTACAGTTTCATTCCTTTTGGAAGCTTCACTCTGCAATATTACATTATACATATTACAGGCCAAAGGCGTTGTTTGAAGATGCGCTTAATAGAAGAAGTTAATACAGGCAACGCTGTAGTATAATGAAAATGCGTTCCATCTGTACACACATATATATATTTTTCCAATCACGGAACCCTGTTCCCTTTTTATTTTGAGCAAACCCACCTTTACGAATCTCTAACTTCATGAAGTTTTGCCAACTCTTAGAAGAAAGAAAACAAATAATCGTAAACTCTTTTATCCAAGTTCAAAGGAAGTAATCAAAGTATAATAACAGAAAAGATTACCAAATATAACGTGTATTTCTTCTAATATTGAATAAAAAGGTCCGAACAACTTATGATCAGAGCTTATACTCTTCGATTTTAACACTGGATTTCTGAAGTTATATTGTTCAGAGCAAACTTACAAACTTAAAGGAACAAAATGAACCGTTTGTTGAGATTTTTGTGAGTATGAACAATAAAATTCCAAAGTAAATCTTTTGAAAATTTCTACTTCTAATTTCTTCACACTTCTTTCAAAGGTTTATTTTACAATCAGACCGTTTCAAAATAAAGGAATAATCTGCCACTACTTGATAACAAATAAACTCATGCTGTTCAATTTCCGTCATCATGTGGGGCAATGTTTATCAGCGTATTTGTAGCAAAGTGACTGTAACGAAAATTGACTAAAGTACTATGCGTGTAATAGTGAAAGAAAATGTTTATAGCATGGTTTTCTACAAGGTCTGATCCAGTCCAATAAACTTGTATTTGATTGTTAGTTATCTTCCCTACAAGTTGGGATTTTGTGCTAACAGAAAATGGAATTACCATACTTAACCAGTAGTCAAAAATTGTTAAGTTTATATTAATACAAATACGGCCTTTTTGGGACAACATCTATTATTTGTCGTCAGTTCTCTCAGAAATGGTTCCTGTCCACTGTAAACGATGAACATATTGATGTATTTTCGTGTTTTGTAAGGTCCGAAGACGATCAACACTTCAAACATATGTATGTACTCTTCTGAGGACCCTTTTCGTTTTAAACTGAAGTTTTCGTTTAGATACTATTTGTCTTGGTCATATGAGATATAAAAAGAGGTCTTTGAAAATGGGCAACTCCTACTTTGCAGGATGTCTCTATATTTAATTAATCTGTGTTACTGATTCAGTTACATTTCTAGATTTCCATCTGTTGCCAACATTTTTATTTAATTCCACAGTTTAAAGCTCTGAAGGTATTATTACTTCTGTAAATTTGTGTTTTCAATCATTATATATTGACTAAATAAAGTAGTTTCAAAAATAATTTGTTAATTTTGTAAAATAGGTTTGTAAAAATCAAAGATTTCATGGTTATAAATGTTATTTGCAGATTCCTAAAATCGCATAAAATTCTTGTTACTCTAGCTTCAAATTCAGTAGAAACTCTTACGAAACATATTGCTATTGTTTTATTTAAACAACGTATTCTAAATACTATATTTGTACACATATGCTAAATTATAAAAAATAATAAAACTTAGGGTCATATTATTTCTAAAATAATTATACCAGTATGTGATACCTATAAATATACATCACCTTACAATTATTAAATTTAACTAGTGTAATTATGTTTTTATGTAGACATTTGACTATTAATACAGATTTTTTTAACATTATCAGTTGCAGTTTGAGTTTTATTTAAGCAACCAACATCATAGCAGGCTTGGTTTGTTTTATTCGCAACTTATTGTTTTGCTGTGCAAGCAAAGTTTCTGAATTTAGAATCACTCTACATCAATGTATACATAATGCTGGTCTTTTTATCACACACACTTTCTTAATAAAAGACGATAGCTCTACCAAATCATGAAAATACTATTAAAAACTTTAATGACATCATTTTGAGCAGTTTTCTTTTATATTTCTGAGAGTTTTTAACTCTGTCAACAACAATGCCATAAGTAATCTAACTTTTGTGTTATAGAAGTGTTGGATGCTCTGAAGCTGAAAGTAAATTAGAAATATCTAAACTTCTCTTTAAAAACTGAAATTTGTATTTAGCTCAATAAATTTCAACAGGATAAAAGTAATTCACAATTTCTAGGTTATTTATATGTTTCATGTCAGATGTACGAAATGTATTGTTTGCAGACAGTCCAAAACAAAAAAAAGGCTTAAGCAGGGTCTTACAAATGGTTAATTTATACATTTGTTGGAATTTGTCTATTAATGTGTTTAAAAGCAATATTTTAAGTTTGATATATTAAACAAATCTGTTAAGGATGATATCGGCTGCAACGTCACTGCAGTGATGAAATACCTCGCCATATCTTGTATTTCAAGTAGCAGATTACTGTATCATTTATTTAACCAAAAGTATGTGAAAATTCATACTTGTGCGATGTATTTTTATTTTTCTGGTATTTTGTATTTGAATGCATAAAATAAATAAAATGTAAAGCAGTGTTTTGTATTTGAAGTAATCAAAACAGTTAAATCACTTGCCTAAATTATATACGTAACAGGTTTGACATGTATAGTTTTGAATAAATTTGATGACCGTGCGGAAAATCGCAATGGTTACGATGTTAACCCTATTCCATCATTTGTGATAACTACAAAACATCTTTTCTTTAAACACCTTGATACAAAAGATATGATGAAAAAATCACAAACTGATAACACATAAAGTGACAGACATCATATTTATATCATTAGAATATATTCTAGTATTATAGCTATGAAATTACCTTTTATTTGTTTAATTAAATTGGTTTTTTACGTTGTTAAAATATTCATTATTTTAAAGCCAGATCGTATATTTCGACTCACTGCAGCAGCTGAACATTCAGACCTACATATTTAAGCTCTAAGAGGGAACTAAGAATATTAAATCCAAACCAACACAAGTTTTTTTAATGTCACGTCAAAAAGAATTAAAAAATTCAATCTTACTTTCGTCTAAATGAAAATGGTGATCATCTGTAGTGAAATTGACTATTTTAATAACACTGCTAATACCTTGGATACCAGGATTTACCTATACACTTGCAATGAAACATCATGACTGTTCAATATTGTTAGCTAAAAACTTTACAATCAAAGTGTAGATTTCCATATAGAAACTACAAACAATTTAATAATATTTTTTGTAAATTAAAATTATTATAAAAATTACAATTGCTTCTACAATTTTGGAAAGAGTTATAGAAACTGTCAAAATACATGTTAGAGTTTCTGTTTTATAATTAAGCAAAAATCTACACAAAAAGCTATCTGTTATAATTTCAATAAAATGAAGACTTTGGTTCAAAATTTTAAATGCAAAAGTATAGTGTTTATTAGAGTAGATAACACAATGTGTGCACATGCTTTCATGATAAACTGACACCGGGTCATTTTTTGCCTCGGCTTATTGGGCGGTAATAAACAAAAACTCTCTTCTTCAGAGTTGAAAATTGGCTTCGGCTTATTAACCGGAAAAAACGGTATGTTTTTTTGTTTATCAATAAAATTATTAATACACATACCAATCGTTTTGAGATTCATTTGTACTTCAAGTGGAAGTGGGTTTTTGTCAACACAAATTTTACACTGTGTTATTCAAGACATTTTTGAAAACGTTTTATAATTTTCTTTTTTCTTAAACAAAATATGTAATTTTTAGAAAGTTGTAAGAACTAAACTTGAGTGATGAATTGGCACACACTGTAGTACACTATAACTACAATTCTAAGTTTTGTTTCACGGCAAAATTTTGTAGCTACATTTTTTTTCTATTGCAATGATATAAAGTGTGAATACAGATGTTTGATCTTTCAAAATTTAAAAGATTGTTATCCGATCATGAACATAAATTTTCAGAACGATAACACTTGTATTTATTGTGTACTAACGGTTCAAATAAATTGTTAAGGAGGCAGTATGTTTTCTTTGAAGAAAAGGTAAGCTATTGTACTCCTTGATCAAGCCGTAAATGTAAAGGCAACTTGCATCATTTTAAATTTAATTATTAGCTCGGGAACAAGATAGAAACAGAAGAATGAAAAGAACTGTAACATACAAATATATGTTTCCTAATCGCTTTTTATAACAAATCATTTTTTGACTTTTCATTTTAAATAGTTTGCCCTCAATGTGTATTCTTGTACATAATGAGTTGATGTCTCAAAAAATGTTTTCTTTTTTCATTTTGGTTCCACTGAAATCCAAACACTCATTCAAGTGTTCTTCGAGACTGGCATCTTCTTTAGGAAACAAAAGGATTATGTGAAGTAATAATGCTTCTACACATCACTTTGGCCATTAATTCACGAATATTAGAGTAATTGGGGTGGCCCTCCAAGGTTCAATTGGCTGGTCTTGTTGGTAATGTTTAACTAAGGCGCTGTTGTTTCGGTACAGTACCAATGTATGCTGATGTAACTGCAATGTCATTGTTGGTGTTGGAGTTCATCATATATTATAAATCAGTAGCAGATTGAGTCAATGGCTCTGAATGTTCTCCATTTTGTAGGGATTCTACATTCAGTTATCCCAAATAAAATTAAATTAACATATTTATGGGAAAGTGGCCACGTTTAGAAGGCTGATCAGCAAACATCACCCCAATACTTTCTTTCATCTCGTTGTTTCCATTTTTCATACCTTGTTTCAGAAATCTCTTGTGACAAATGTTTCCCTTCTTCATCAAGATGGAATTGGAGGGGTATGCTGAAATTCCAAAGTCATTTATGAAATAAATCTCTGGAGTAATCTTGGAGGAAACGTTACTGCAAACACAGAGGCAATTGGGTATAAAACAATTAAAGACACTCCCTTCGTGGGAGAATAAAAATAAGGACAACGTTTACGTACTGTAAACAAGATCTCATCTTCTAAGACCAGGAAGTTCCTGATTCCACTTCAATTTCAATTGTATACTGTTATAAAAGGGTTCTCCACCCAGTTATCCTTCTTCTAAGTAAAAATGGTCCCATTGATACCGTGGAATTCTCGAGGATTTTGTTTTGTTATAAATGATTTCGTCTTATACGCCTTTCTCCTCACAGAAAACTTTTCTCAGATTTGCTAATGACGTAACCTTTCAACACGTTTCTTGATAACAGAGTGAAAGGTTGTATAATGGATGAGTTTATAGAAGCGTGCCACTGCTCTTTGACCAATATGTACCTACCTAGTGATGTCGAGAAAACCTACTTGTAGAAAAATATATATGTAAAAACAGTTCGTTTTGTTTGATTTTTTTTTACATAGAGGAGTGCACAACGTATCGAACGTCTTCGGTCATCGTCAGGTTCACAAGGAAAGAAAAAAGTAATTGACCGGAAGCTGATCACCTGTTTGAAAGGTGTTGTGTAACTAAATGTTGGAATGTAAAGGGCGGTCAAAATTATTTATTCAAACATATTTTAAACCATTCTTCACGAACCATTTTTATGGGTGATTGGAAATAAGGTGACTTTCTGATCTCTGTCGTGGT
This sequence comes from Carcinoscorpius rotundicauda, assembly GCA_011833715.1. NCBI lineage: Eukaryota > Metazoa > Arthropoda > Merostomata > Xiphosura > Limulidae > Carcinoscorpius > Carcinoscorpius rotundicauda. The sequence continues at coordinate 46,513,107 of CM022397.1, read as the reverse complement.
TTGTTGTAGCTCTGTCATTATTCACAGGATATCCTTTACAGTTTCTATATTCACTGCCGAATTGAATGCCATATTGACTGCCTTGAACCTTATAAAGGCTAAGTAATAAAATAACTGTACTTTCTACAATAAATACCGTAGTTCTTTAACGGTTCTGATTTCTTTTAGCGCTAGATTTCCCCTTTTTCTCTGACAAATTCAGAAAATACTTGCCTATTTTTGTGAGCCATCGATTTCTATCTAGGTTTTATGGATACTTGACGTTATTGTTATTCTAGGGAACAAGCTGCTGAGACTGAAGCTAATTTTGTCTCGTCTGGTGTTGTGAGAGCTGTGCCTGTCCTGTATATGGCCTCGTAAACAAGGCACGACTTTCCAGTTGGTAGTCGATTTGGCACAAGCACATTCACAACAAGCTTTTCAAAGTCAAGCCTGCAGTTGCTAGTTCGTCATCTAGTTTTGATAAAGATCTGTGGGTAAATGTTATCTTGTCTGTGCTACACATCTTACACATTTCTTACTTGTCCTTTTCTCCTACGTCGGTCTAATTCACAAACTTTTACCATTTTTGATGATAATGACGTTTTGCTTTCGTTCTTCGTTACTATTGATAGCGACAGCACTACTTTAGATGCATTTTTTTTTCTCCAGGTTTACCTTTAACGTTGGAAAATGTCATTGACGATTGCAATGATGTTTGTAATGATCGTAATTTTAGCTTTGTAGGAGAAATTGTCGTTTTTATTCTGTTTTTACATATTTTTCACTTTTTTTTATTTCTTTTATAGTTTTGTATATTCTTCATTCTTAACAAATGTTTGGCACAGATAGCGCAGGTTTTGTGCCATAAAGCGTGAAACAAACACACAATTGAAAAACTCTTCATAAAAACAGAAAAATTTCTCAACATCAAACTTTTATTTGCCGCTGTTGTTGTGCTCATAAGTCTGACGTTTACTGGAATTTCAAATAACGTAAGTTATTATATAACAATTTTATCTTGTCGTATTTGTTGGTTTGTTTTTGAATTACGCTCAAAGCTACTCGAGAGCCATTAATGCTGGTCGATTGTAATTTAGCAATGTAAGACTGAAGGGAAGGCAGGTAGTCCTCACCTCTCTTGAAATAAAAACAGATAAAATAGTAGGAGTGATGTCACATTATAACGCCTGAAAAGCCGAGCCTGTTTGGCGCGACGGGGAGGGGAACCCTAGACCCTTAGATTACTATTCGCAAGCCTCAACACACTCGGACATGCTGGTAGAACTTTGTAGTAGCTGCTAATTTATCATAACTTTCAGAAGAAATAAAAAAAAATCTGTCACAGTTTGAGTTACATTGTAAACTAATAAAGTATTCGGCCATGCTCGGATAAAAATTCCTTATTTATCTTGGTTTATTTTGAATAAATCATTCGTGTTATTCTTCATTTCTTTGTATAACTAAATATTTTTATTCAAATCAGTAAAAATGACACTTGAGGAACAATAATTATTTACTTAAGTTTTTTTTATGAAAGAAAACCTGGAAACATTGTTTCTATTTCTAGGGTGTACTTTGCATTATTTTGACGTTTCCAAAACAAAATATGGCGAAGCGCGTAAGGCGTGTGACTCGTAATCCGAGGGTCGCAGGTTCGCTCCCGCGTCGCGTCAAACATGCTGATCAAACTGGACGATCTGCGTTGGCTAACGATCGGCTCAGCCCGATTGACAACCAGATGCAAGCCATACGCCACACTCCCCTCCGCTCACTTCCATTAGCTGTCCACAGGTTCACAACATGCCCTATCAATGTTCTGTTGTGTTTCTTAATTAGCCCTTTAATTTTAAATAATCACTACCTTCTAATTAAGTACTTGTAATATATGGTTAAAGATAAACACTTTCTCTGAGAGTATTTCAAATACATGTTCTGGATTTTGATGTGCTATTAATATAATTTGGTGAGTTCAATGCCGCCAAACAGTTGTTCACAATGTTGAACTATCTTTAGTTGTTATTTGTTCCATATTCATGAAGGGACCCAGCAGTGTGCGTGTTATATCTTTTTCCTGAGATTTCTATGTATAAAATTAACATCCTTTCTAAGCCCTAATGCCAATATAAGGAGAGAAATTCTCATTCGTTTCATATAAACTAACACAACTTGGAAGTAAGAAATGGTACAAGCAGTCAGCCGGCTCGGGGGTAACTTTGACGTTCGAGCGCAATATATAAAAGGGAGTTACCTTGGCAATTACCTGCCATCCAAGACTAAGCAGCAAGTAAATGGTTTAATAAACACATGTGGTGCAAGTTTGGATGACAGTGGTGATCGTGATGGTGAAAATGCGGACACTACTAGTGCGTGACCCCAGCCACAAGAGGCACCACTCACACCCAGGATGAAAACTACCACCAGGACCCAAGGTCCAAAGCCAGCTTCCAGATAGTGGTCCTACCTGTCAAGACTTGAGGAGATATACGGTGACAGAATACAGCGGCCAATCAAGGTCATTCAACTAGAATTGGCGTGATCAGATCTCGTGATTGGAGTTCTCTGTGACCAAAGATGCTTAATTTTGCTTCGTATGTCGTCCTTTTAGTCCCACACACTTCAGCAAAACTGAAAAGTTCTTCATCCATGAAAGCGACCACATCACTGAAGTTCCATGATAACAATGCAGGACACAGTTTGCCATGTAAGCTTGGGCAGAGTTTAAAATGCAGCAAACAAAAAGTGCAAGGATTCAACATGCTCTCAATGCAAGCCATGCTAAAACTCTGTAGAAAAACTGACATTACATAAGAGCCGTACCTTGTGATAGTTAATTGTGTGCACAACGTCCAGGCTTCAGCAGAGTTCTTTGTAACAATTCTGAAGCTGTACAAATTCTTCTCTACATCGGTTGTGAATGAAGAATTTCTGAAGGTACAGAAGGAGCTTGAACCCGTAAACCAGCACGTAGAGTTGAAGCGACTGCCAGACACAAGATGGGCCTGCCAACATGCTGCTTGTCTGGCTGTGAAAAACCATTCCTGCCATTCTGACAATCCTAAAGCGTCTTGTGGAGGTGGACTATATCCGCAGAGCCACTGAATCAAAAGGTCTGTGCATCCTCCTAGATTAGCAGTTCGTAACCAATTTAGTGGTCATATAAAAACTACTGCTGATGACAAAACAGCTATCAGACCACCATCAGAGAAGATTCTCCTCTGATGCCTGCAGTGTTCTGATGGGTGCAACTGCATTGAACCCCAAACACTCCCCATTTCTGGACAAGCAAGCACTCTAAGGAATGGCAGTAAATGTGGCAGAGGATGACCTCGCAATGAAGGTCCACCAGTTAAACCGGCTAATTGCCAGGAAGAAAGACAAAGGCCAGGAAGTGTCCAAACCATTGTAGCTTGCAGCTGTGCTGGAGCCACACAAGGATGTCTTTATGGATCTCCACAAACTTGTCTGCATCACTGTGATCCTGCCTGTCACTTCAGATGCCTGTGAGAGAAGTTTCTCACATCTGAAGCTCTCGAGACATACTTGCGGAACAGCAATAGTAACAACCGCACCAGCAACCTTACTGTCATATAAGTAAACTCCAGGAGGGCAAAACAACTCGATATTGATACTGTTATAAACACATTTGCTGCCAATCACTAGAACAGACGCTTTGTTTTTAAGTAATATTGACTATAAACACAACATGACAAAAGAAAGATAGCCTGATAGTGACCTCACTATTTCTCAGAGTATATTAACTTCACATTGGATAATTCGTTTCTGCCATGTAAACTAGTCTTTATGTTATATTTCCTTTGATTTGTAGCTTTACTCTTAATGGTATATTAAATGTTCAATCTAAGCTAATCTTGATTTTTTTAATTATTATGTTTTACATTGGGTGGAATTTAGATTTTATATTCTTTTTTTACAGACACGCATATTTTCATAAACAGATTTCTTATTTGTAATAATAAATTATTAATCAAAGTATGAGTTTCCTCTGAAAACTGCATTGCAAACACATCTAAAAATAGTAGACATTTCTGAAATGTACCTTGATATTTACAGTATTATAATTTACCATCTATATTTTATATTGATGACACTTTGGGAAGCTTCTCCAAAGTTTATCTCAGCCCCCACAACAAAAATATCGTAGCGCCGCCGCTGCCAACCCTTGTGAGTTGAAACCGGTGCTGCTTGGTAGTTAATGTGCAAAGCAGCAGATTATAGTACTTTTATTTACGGTAGAGTTATAATGAGACAGTGAACCTCTCCAACAAAAAAAATAAACAACAAGTTGCTGCTGCCGCTGTCTGGCATGTCGTATTTCCTCCTTTTATTTAGATCTCCCTGCTAAGAAGTAGAGTATTCGTTATGTAGCCGTGAGTATATGTTTCGTGGTTTTGGCAGAAACTTTCGCTGTTAAGAAGTGTAGAATTCAAAAGTAATGCTGCTTTTATTGCAATAGATCGTTCAATCGGCCGAAATAAAACTGGGTTGGAATTTCTGCTGACGTTGGCTCCACAGATTTTAGGACCCTCATGTCATGTAAAATATGAACAACTATCAGTTTAATAGTATAAAGGAGTTAACTATAGTTATACACATGATAAGATGTGAAGAAATAAAATAAAAAAACATAAAATTGTGACAGCAAATATTGATTAAAGATAAAAAGGGATTGTAAGGCAAAAGAAGGAATACTAAATAACAATGTTGGAATATGTCAATGAATGGATCATGAACTGATTGTAATTTACACTACAGACAAGACCACAATGCAAGCAAGCACTTATTTTTTATATGCTGTTGATTATTTCTCCTGTGTTGAGTAAAGTGTGATACTAAATTGTGTTGACAGTGTTATATGTGTATTTATACAGATATATTTATAATATAGCACAATAAATGATCTGTGTTACTGAGCTGAAAGGTGAAGATGAAATCTAAGCCTTTTTACAAAAAGAAATACATTTGAATACGATGAACATATATATAGTCATTTGAGGTAAAATCTTATAAAGTCATTCAAGACTAAATACAAGAACTATTATGAAAAACGTAGGGAACTTGTAGAGAAATGGAAACTAAACTTTATCACCACAATTCTATTTAGTGACATGAAAAAACTGGCTGTTCTAAATTCACAACATAAAGAAGTTGCAGTTTTGAAATATTTGAAAACAAAGAATAATTTCACAAACAAGAATTAGTATACCTATTATTCATAAACTTATACATTTTTTTAAGTATCAGGACACAAAATAAATTAGTGTACCTGTTTTTCATAAACTCACACTTATACATTTCTTGAGTACCAGAATTGATTAGCATGCCTGAATTTCCTAATTTTACACATTTCTTCAAGTATACAAACACAAAGTTAATTGACGTAACTCAATTTCATAAACTTATACATTCCTTTAAGTATCAGAATAAAAAGTTCACAAATGTACCTGTTTTTCACAAACATATACATTACTTTTAATTATTAGAACACAAAGTTAATTGCATACCTGTCTTTCAAAAGCTTATAAATTCTTAAAATTATCAGAATACAAAGAAAAATAGTATGCACTTTTTCATGAAATCAATCTTATACACTCCTTCAAGTTTCAAACACAAAACTAATTAGTGTATCTGTCTTTTATAAATTCCACTTAGCACAGGAACAAAAAATTAATTAGTACACTTGTCTTTCATTAAGGTTTACATTCCTTCAAATATTACAACACAAAGCTATTTAATACACCAGTCTTTCATAAAATTATTCGTCCTTTCATGTATCAAAATTAAAAGTTAGTTAGTATACCTGTCTTTAACAAACGTATATATTCCTTTATTTATCTGAAAACAAAGTTAATAAATATTCCGGTTTTTCATAATGTTATAAATTCTTTTTAAGTATCAAAATACACAGTTTATTGGTATAAGTGTCTCTTATAAACTAATATGTTCATTTAAGTGCAAGAATCCAAAGTTCATTAACATATTTGTCTTTAATAATCTCAAACTTATATATTCCTTTAAGTATCAGAACACAAATTTAAGTAGTATGCCTGTATTTCATAAATTTATACATTCCTTTTAAGTGTCAGCACACAAAGTTAAAGAGAAAACGTGTCTTTCATAAACTTACACATTCCTTTAAATTTCAGAACACAAACCTAATTACTATGCCTGTCTTTCATAAACTTATACATTTCTTCAAGGATCAGAACACAAAGTAATTAGTATAGCTGAATTTCATTAACTTGTATATTGTTTTCAGAATCAGCAAAAATGTTAATTGTTTTACTCTCTTTTATAAAGTTATACATTCTTTCAAGTACAAAACAAAATTTCGACCTTCTTAAATCATCTTCAGATTCGTAAAGAATGTTTATAACTGACGGCTGCTGGGAACTTCTCTTAGGGACAAGAGCGAAAACATATGCGGGATTAGACCGGGCGTTGCAGTTAGAAGTTATTAATTGCTAAAGGTGTAAAGAAGTTCCTTTACATTGATTTAATTTTTTTAGGTGTCGTATGAGTAGAGTTTCGTTTGTTTTGGTTTAAAAAAGTTAACATCTGTACATTCGGTTGTGAAAATAATGTAATTAAATAACAGGTACTGTTTAAACAACATCATCAATACCTAATTTCCCGGTTTTGGTTACACTGTTGAAGCAATATGCTTGTTTTGACATATCGATTGTTTGTAATTATACACAAAGCTACACATAGAGCTGTCTGCACTTTACCTACCACAAATATTGAAACCTGGGTTCTAGCGGAGTGAGAGAGGAGACATTCTACTGTGCCACAAGGGTCAATATTCTGCTAACGGTGTATAGCGAATAGGTACACTACTGTTCAGGTCTACTTCCTTTTTGCCGCCATATTTGCTCTGCGTTCTCACCCGACATTTTCAAACGGTCTCACCTCACTTCATTTCCTTAAACAAGCCAAATTAATATGCAGGAAAGCTTTAACGAATAAATAAATAATCTCTAACAAGCGGAGAGAAGGTTAATTACAACGTTCCTAAACACCCCTGATGAGCCCGGCATGCCCAGAATGGGTTTAGGCGTTCAATCTGTGAATCGAGGGTTCGAATCACCGTCGCACCAAACATGCTCGCTCTTCTAGCCGTAGTGGCGTTATAAATGTTACGGTCGATTCCAATGTTCGTTGGGAAAAGTGTAGCCCAATAGTTGCTGGTGGATAGTGAAGGCTTACACTGCTAAATTAGGACGGCTAGCGCAAGCGCAGATAGTCCTCGAGTAGCTTTGCGCGAAATTCAAAAAATAAACAATCGTTACATTGTGGTCAGCAGTGGTAGATTTAAGGTTGTGTGGGTATCGGAGCTAATAACTTTTGTGGGCCTTACATCCTTTGTAGTTTAACATGGCAAAATATTGTCAATGAGTCCGCATTAAGACCACTGGCACTGGGTCTGAGCTCCCTCTCAACCCAACCAAAATACAACACCGGTCAGGTCACAGATAGCTCGTTGTTTAGATGTTTATTTATCTACAAACAAACAATGTTAATTAATAACAGTTGGCTAAATATTGTTTCACAAAAAGTTTTAAAATATTTTTTTAAAAATTCTGAGAACGAATTACAAAAATATAATTTCGTGAAATATTTTTAATTGAAGCATTCTGTGTAATACAAACTTCAAATGTAAATACATAATTTTACCATCATTAAGTTTAACTAGTGTATTTCTCTTTTAATTTTCCTCGATTTTTGCTTATTTATTTCTAACCTTACATGTTGCATGGAATAGATACTGTTTTGTTTGTTTATTTAATTATGTTAAACTTCTGTATCACATGTTTACAAAAACTGTTTTGCAAATAACAAATAATCTTATGGAATCGTTACGAATCGTACAGTTTCTTTTGTTTATTTCTACTGTTATTCATCGCACTTTGTTTAACACTCTCTACCATTGCTTCCTTAATTGTGTTTCTGTCCATGTTGAAAACTTCATCAATATTCTGTAGTTGAAGGTTTTTGCAAAGATTTCATTGAAGTCAAATTTCCCCTGTGTGGCCGCTTTGCTTATAATTGTTTGCAGTTTGTTTGTGATATTTATGTACTTTATTTTCATGTTTTTCTTAATATATAGCTATAAGCTGCCTTTCTTTTTTCTTTTTTATTTTTATTCTATTCCTTTTCTTTTTCGGCATTTCTCAATTTAATTGTTTATTTTAAATAATATGTAACTTTTTCTAGTGCATTTTCTCTTCTGTGTTTCATTTAGATAACTAGAAAAGGATTTATCTACCTGAAAACATTTTGATATTGTACACCACGAGCTAAGGCTATAATTATTATATTTTGCTCACAAAGAAGAGTTTACACAAAGTAAAACTAATCACAATGGTTTGAGCTTTATCATGATTTAAATACAGTGTTTGGGTCATAATGACTAAAATCAACCACGTTTCATTTTATCATGCAATTAATTGAAATTAATTTTACTTAATTTTTATTTTACCATCCACTTTCATAGTTTGTACTGCTGAGTGTCAAAGAATTTTAGTCGAGTATGGGTAATTTTTCGGTGGATTTCTATTTCAAATTGTTTATCGGTTCTTGTAATTTCGAAGCTAAGAAGCAATATTTCATTACTTTTGTACTGTTCGCATGTGAAGTTAATATTGGGCTTGTATTATTGAAAAAATTAAGTATGTTCTACAGATGTGAATCCCGGAACAATACCATCTACATATCTGCACCAGTATAGTAGTTGATGTAATGCTGTAATAATTGCTTTTGTTTCAACTTGTATCATAAAAATATTGGCTCGAACTAGTGATACTGGGTTGCCCATGCTTAGGCCATTTGTTTGTATGTTGTTGTGTTTTGAAACAAGAAGTTTATCTTCATCGTTCTGAATCCTTTGAGGATTACTAAATCGTTGTTCGGAATGTTTATTGATGGGTTAGGATCTCAGATATATAATTTTAAGGCTATCTTGCAGGCTTCAGCGGTTGAAACTTCCTTAAAGAAGGCTATAACATCGTGAGTGGCCATTAAGGCTTTATGATTAAGTTGATTAAGATTAGGCTTGAAATTAAAGAGTCTTTAATGAATGAGCTGGCTGATTTTATATATTTGGAAAATGCCATTGCTATGTATTTACCAAGATTGCAATTAAACGATTCGTACGTGGACATTTGTGGTCGTATAGATACTCTGGTTTATTAGGTTTGGGGATTCCTTATATTTATGTTGTGTGTGAGTTGATTTTGCAGAGGTAGGAATAAAATATCTTTGAAATTGTGTTGGCTTTTTTCTTCTTTAGTAGTATTTTGTTTAGTTGTGGTTCGTGTATCTTTGTTCTGTTTGTGTGTATTGGTTCAATTGTGTTTGTGTATTACAGGATGTTCTTTTATTTTGGATGTGTTCGTTTGTGTTAATTATGACTACAACGTTTTCTTTATCTGATTTTAGAATTTTTATATATTTGTCTTGTTTTAGGTTTTTAGTAAAACTTTTTTTTGTAAGAATGTTTTTTACTTTTCTGTTATTTGAGAAAAATCTTTGAAAAATCGTTTACTATGTTGTTTTTAGGTGTTTTTCGAAAATATATTTTTCAATTTTTTTCTGGAAAGTTTGGATGTCAATAAAATGGTCAAAGTTGTCTTCTTTCTGTTGGTTATTTTCGGTTGTTTTCTTGTTTTTGTTTTCTGTGAAAAGAATCACAAGTCCACTTCAAATCAGATAAACACAACATAACCTTGAGAAACATTTTAATACCAAATAAAAAACAAACATAAACGCAAAATTAAATGAGCCTCACTTATACAACAACTCAAGCTTAAAATAAACCAAATCAAAGGAACACTTTCTACCCATATTAAAAATATAATCAAATTCTCAGCATGCTCTCTATATTCCTGCACTAAATCACTCAACCCTCTTCAAACAAGTGGTCAACTGTCAGTCACTTAACTCTTTCTTTCATTGTAATTCTGACGATAACCGAAGAAAGTCGAAACATTGTTTCTTCCTCTACATAAAAAGTTCTCTCAACTCTTACTAGCAGTTTTTACAGATATATTGTTCTCTACGAGTGGGTTTTCTCGTCATCACGGATAAATAACAAATAATCAACCAATCTTGCAACAGTCGGTTTCGTCCACGATTATTAATATGGTGTTCTTTGATATTTCACTGTCAACAAAGACATACCGCAATTAATTATTTCATTATAAACTTTAGTGCGTGTCAAAGAAAAAAAAATATGTATATAGGTAATCAGAATATTACGCAAGTAATCATTATCATTTCACAATACCTTCAACACGAATATTAAAATTCACACCGGTGCACACATAAATAATATTCTACGTATTTGCTACACAACATTTCCCTTTTTCTCAGGTATATTACCTTTAATGGCACAGTGGTATGTCTACGGAATCACACAGGTAAAATGCGATTAAACCAAAATTAAGGAGTCCTACTTACACAATAACTGAAACAAAATGAAATCAACATAAAGAAACGCCTTTGTACCTATGCTAATTGCCCCCAAGTGGCTCAGCCGTATGTCTGCGGACGTACACGCCAAAATCCGGGTTTCGATACCCGTGGTGGACAGAGCACAGATAGCCCATTGTGTAGCTTTGTGCTTAATTAAAAACAACAACCTTATATGCTTTCAGACTCAATGCTAAGCCACTTTATATCTTAACTGAGGCCTTAAGAAATTCCAAAGATTTCTAAAAACACTATGAACATGTTTCAGTGATCAGAAATGTTTTTGTCTTTTTTAGAATTTCACACAAAGCTACTTGATGGCTATCTCTGCTAGCCGTCCCTAATGTTGCAGTGTAAGACCAGAGGGAAGGTTCATCACCACCCACCGCCAACTCGTGGGCTACCCTTGGGCGACCCTCAGATTACGAGTCACAAGCCTAAACATGTCTGGCCATGATGGGCCAGACAGTTAGTCATCAACATGGTCCGCCAGCGTTAGGGCTACATTTTTACAAACGAATTCATCGTCACTTTATAACGCTTCCACAGCTGAAATGATGAACATGAACCGGAATTCGAACACGTGACCCTTAGACTGTGAGTGATTCTCCCAATGTGCATTGAGAAAGTATTAACATGTAAATAAATAATCCTTCAGTTACGGTAAAAATTATTATCACGCAATAAAATTAATGATGCCTATAGGTTACTTGGATGAATAAAATTTTAAAAAAATACTCTCAGATGATAAGTGTATTCCAGAAGACAGTAGCAACTTAGGAATTTGTAAATAATTTTTAACTCTATGTATAACTACTTTAATTGAATTCAATGTCATTAATTCCTTATCACCATTGTTAATAGATTAGTATTTTACACCCTGAAACATAATATTTTGCTACAAATTAATTTTCAACATCACAAAGGTTATGTTTTTTTTTTAACATTATCAATAGTCATCTTGTGGTTTGGGAACATAATTCGAAGTTGACTGTTTTGAGTTCCTTTGAAAAATATTATCTCCCTCTAAGCTGTGGAAATTTAAAAATGCAATATTTGATTCCATTATACGATTGTAAAGAATAACTCACTATTTGATTGTGGATGGTATTCACCAGGACATCAAAAGGTAGGAAACTTGAAAATCATGCAAAGTACATAGAATAAGCAGAAGCAATGATTCCCGGTTTGCTTTGTTAAAATATCTTTAGTATTTTATTATTTTTTCACAATTGTTATTTTTATTGATTTTATTAGAAATATTTATTTTGATAAAAAAAATCATAAATAACATCGATGATTTATTTGAAACGCCTCAAAATATTAAAAGCCATTTCAACCGCGCATGATAAGGTACACTAATAATGTCCCTCTGATTGTGACGATATTTTTTATTTCATCCGAAGGTTAAGATAAATGAGTAGTTACCACAAAGTATAACTGTAAAATATAACACGTTATATGATGATATTTAGTACACTTTAGCACGCAAGGTGTCCAAGTCTAAAAATAGTTTAATATATTTCCAATATAATTGTATATACATTGATGTATATATGAATTTTCAACTTATTTCTTTAGAAACATTTGTTAATCATTTCAGAGAGTGTGTTTTCTGGGTCTTCACGAGCTGCTGCAAATCTACCAGTGACACATTGTTTGAGGTTCTGCAAGCATTGAGCAATTAGATGTTTGTACAAGCATATAATGTATATGTTTCAAGCTTAAGAAGTGAGTTATAGTTCTGATGTATCATATCGTATTTAACATTGCCCTGTAATGTCCTGGGTAACTATTACGTTACTTAATACATTCCTCTCTTAATAATTCCAGAACTATAATGTATAGTGACGTTACTAATGTATAGTATGTTTGGTTAAAATGTCAATTTTAACGTAGATGAGACGTCAAAACTGCAAGAAAATCCGCTGGATTAATTATTCAACGGCGAATATTGTGAAGAAACACACATTGTATGAAGTCGCGAATCATCCTTTCTGTAGGGTCCTGAAATGTTATATTTGAGAAGTGCCAAATGTAGCTATAAAAGGGTCTTTTCTGGTAATAGTTCATTATAGAACATTTTAATATAAGTAAATATTTCAATATTAGTTATATAAACGTAAAATGAAAAAAATATTTATAATAGTTCAAAAAACATCTGTATATCTTCGTCTTTTCCTTCAGCACACGTCATTGAAGAACACTTGTTAATTCCGGTTAGGAAATTTTGGCAAATTCACACTCTCGAATTGCATCTGAAAGCTTCAAATGAATTATGTTTTGTACTTTACGATATTATTTCATAAAATTTAACTTTATAATTATTTTTTTGTGCCAGAAACGATAAGATTGTGCTAAATAGTATGACAACTACTTTGTAATATGTTCTTTTTCAGTTTGTTTACAATCAATTTAATACTTTTCTTTAGATATGGATAACTACTTTCAAACAGAAAGTAGGTAACATTCTTAATACAAAGTTCAAAAAATGGAAATTGTAAATGAAATATGGAAAAGTAAATGAAACTTTCGTCGTTCTAGATCTGTAATTTATTTTTAATGTTTACAGATTCAAGACAACAATACGTTGTTTAACAAGTTGGAATGAATTGTCGAAGCAATCGTAGTGTACAAATACCAGCTTACTGTGAATTATCAAAAATTCCAATTCAGTACATTTTGTCAGCTCGTTAATTTTCTCAGGCTTGACTTCATTTGTCTCTGAACAAAAAAAAAATTCTGATTTACTAAAACTGGTTATTTTTCTCATGTTTTTAACCAACTTTTCTTGACACATATTTAATAGAAGGAGAATTTGCACTTTTGGCTAAATAAGAGATTTTAAATCACAATTTATTTTAACAGCGTATTGCTTGACTGGTCAGATAATTTCAGAAGTTTATGTATAATCCAAATCAATCATGTTTGTTGAATATTTCAAAATTGACTATCGATTTCTTATGGCTAATGACCACACTATCAAATCCAGAAGATTTTACTTTTTTTTTAAAGTACAGAACTGTAACTCTATGTATTATAAATATATGTTTTTCTTCAGTTTCTATTGCTTGGTTTCATAGAGCTTAACCATAGATATGGAAAAGAACATTTATTTCAGTATGAATATTACGAAATATTTAATACAACAATAAATATTAAAAATAAATTTTGAAAATAAAGTTACTGCATAACATTTTCTACTCTTCATTGACAGTACTGCCTTTCGTCAAGGCCCGGCATGTTTACGTGGGTTAAGGCGTTCGACTTGTAATATGAGGGTCGCGGTGTCAGATACCAACCCACCAAACATCCTCATCATTTAGCCGTAGTGACGGCTAATCCCACTATTCGTTGATAAAAGAGTAGCCCAAGAGGTGACGATGGGTGGTGATGACGATCTGTCTTCCCTTTGGTCTTACATAGCTAAATTAGAGACGGCTAGCGCAAAGAGTTCTTGAGTAGCTTTTTACGAAATTCAAAATGAATCAAACCAAGCCTTTCGTCAACATGAGGGTTACGAGAATAACAATAGTTGCAAATAAAACTTTCATGTCAAAAAACTTTGCTATTTTCATAAAGATTTCCGGTCAGAAAATATATTATTTTATTATAATCCAGCAGCCTGTAGCGAGTATTTTTAATCATCCTAAAATTAACACGTTTCCTTGTATTTTTACCAATCATTGCATTGTTCTACCCGATTTAAGAAAATGCGTTTGGGAAAGTACATACCAAAGATATATTGAAACACAAGAGAATTTCCTGCATATAATAAAGGCATTGATTGATATTTGTGACAATACAATTTCATTCCTTTGTTATTGTATCTTATGTATATTTCCGATAAGAAGAGTTGTTTAATTGTCTGTTTGTTTGGGGCTTTGTGGAACAAAGCGGCTAGGAATATCTATGCTAAACATTCTTTAAAGATAAAGAAAATATTAAACTCTGTGCAAGCAATAAAAAAGGAAAACACAGCGCAAAAACAGAATCAAAAGGCTTATGATCCCAAGAATGCTAAAAATACGATCAATATTGACATTATCACCATCGTCAATGACATTTTCTTATGTTAATGATAAATCTGGAAACAAAAAGCCTGCATAATATAGACAGCTACTGCTGCCACACAGTGGTCTATAAATCGCTTACAGACGACGCTAAAATCAAGTCCTGCGAGAGCAGTGAAAGAGGGACAGTTTTCTTGATCCAGCTTCCATCGAGGCACGAGGGTCGGGTGGCAACGACCACGGCGAGTGTCTCTCAGAATTATTGGAAAATTATCACTGCCTCGTGGTTTATTGTCAACCCTTAAAATGGGAGAATAATGAAGGTGAGCAAATGGAGAGATCAATAGGAATAAAGAACTGTCTAGGTACATGAAAATAAGTCGAAGAGCCGTCATTCAAAAGAGGAAGGTTGTGATCAGAGAACATATGCTCTACATAGCGACCACTCCTATCAAAATCAGCACTTCCTCAGAGAGGATGATGACAATTTATATCCCCAAGGATTAAAAAGGAAGGCGGCAACTGTTTAGTCAGAGCATAAAGTACTGATTGATTATATATCTCTCAAAGCGACAGGTAGAGAGAACAAACAGTGATGGTATGACCCAAGGAAACAGCAACATCTCCTTGTTATAAATTGAAGAGAAGTTCACTGTGTTGAAATGTGGATGTTTCCACCAACACGTCATCAGATCGTAGCTTCTTTACTGATCTTGGAGAACGAGCAAGTCCATTCAGTTCCTTCAAAATAAAAAATGTGAACATTTGCCCTAAAGGTTTGTCTGAAAGAGGGTGTAGGTTAAGAAAATGAGGCACAATAACAGGAATAAACCCCGAGAGGTTTTGTTTATGAATGAGACTTCCAGCATGTTATGCGTCGTATCAGGAACATAGACTTTACTAGTTCAGATATAGTTATCTCCTTCTTTCTTTGTGAACCTGAAGATGACTGAAGAAGGTCGAAACGTTTTCCGCTCATCTACATAGAAATTTTCTCAACTCTTACCAGCCGTTTTTACATATATATTTTTATTAATCGTAATGACGCTGTTAATATAATTCATACCCATAAAAACTGAAAGGTCATTTTCTTGAATGATTTAAGTCTTTTTTGACCTTCTTTTCTTTTACATGTGAATTTTCGAAAACAGCAGCTTAGTTAATATAATATTTAAAGTTATGTTTATTTGTAATAATTTTAAGTACAAGTTTGTTTTGTTTGTTTTTTGAATTTCGCACAAAGCTACTCAAGGGGTATCTGTGCTAGCCATTCATAATCTAGCAGAGTAACACTAGAGAAAAGGCAGCTAGTCATCACCATCCACTGCAAATTCTTGGGATACACTTTTTACCAACGAATAGTGGGATTGTCCGTCACATTATAACGCCCCCACGGCTAAAAGGATGAGCATGTTTAACGCAACGGAGATGTGAACCCACGACCCTCAGATTACGTGTCACACGCCTTAACATGCTTGGCCATGCCGGGCCTTCTACAAGTTTGGACAGATTTAATATTGCAAGAGCTCTAGTTTCATTACTTTATAGTCAACAATGACAGATTTATTTTTTTTAAGTTCAGGAGCTAATAATTTTTATGGGTTTTACATCCTTTGTGATTTTATAGAGAATAAAACTGACAAGGAGTCCAGATTAAGATCATGGACAGCGGGGCTGAGCACGCAAGCACCAACCAAAAGACGCCATTAATGGTCAAGTCGCAGATAGCACATTGTTTGAAAGTTTACTTTACAAGAATTAAACAAAGTTAATTTTAACACTTGGCTCGATCATGTATAAAGAAAGTTTCGGAAGTAAATTAATAAAAAAGTTCTAAGAACGAATAAAAAAACATAATTTACGGAAGCATTTTCTTTCCTCATTGCAATATTCTGTACAACGTATATTTAGGAAACATTTTTGTTTTATTGAAAAAAGATCGGATTTTCTTTCTCTAAGCAACACACCAAACAAACAATATATATTTAATTAAAAAACACAAACTGAACAATTGTATTGCTTCAAAGGAGTTTTATTTTCTAGATAAAAAGTATTTAAGAGTTAAACACAACCGAATACAAAGGAAACAGATTCAGATTATATTATAGGTAATATATATAGATGCGGGTCTCACAGGCTGTGAAGTGATCCGTTGAAGCTGTAAGTATAAATAACATTGAAATACATAAATGTTATTTGTCAGTTCACTTATAACAGATCCACCAACATTTCTTTATATTAGTCAAATTATTAAAAACCAATTGTGGTTTAAACCAACAACATATAGTCAGTGTTTTATAATGGTGACAATATGAGTTATCTGTGCTCCGTCCCTCACAAATATCAAACCTGAGTTTGAAGCTTTGTGAGCCCCTAGACATACCAAACGTGTCACTGGATCAGAGCGTTTTATTGATATATAGTGACAAATATTGATATCTATTAAATGTATTTAAACAGTATATAAAAAATAACGTATTATAAAAAAAGAAGACCGTCATCTTAAAAAAATATCCACATATGTGGAAAATATGTGAATAATTTAGTTCCAGTCCACTGTGCCAAAAAATAAAATAAATTTCAGAATAAAATTAAATATACTAACTAATAATACTATTTACAGTACATTTTAGTTGTCGTGGAATTCCTTATATAAAGAGAAATTTGTGATAAATCGTCACTATAAGTACTATATAACTGTTGTAAAACAGTTATGTTACATGGAACTTCAAACATCTTTTACGATATTGTAAAGAATAAGTTTACACTCTCTGGCACATATAATGTTCAAGTTTTAAAATATTCATTTCATTTATCGCTGATGTATTGATTTATTTTAATTTTCTTACCTAATATTCTCAGAAACAGTTCTTAACAACATCAGATGCTGCTTCGTCCATACTCTCTCCAGCTTTTAAAATTTCTTTATCGACACATTCTTTTACTTCCTGCATGAAGAGATAAATACAATAAATGTTTTGGGAAATGTGATAAAATTTAAAGTTTGAAGAAAATATATAAATAATGCAAAATAATAGAGATCCCATAACATGAGAAGTTTGCTTTTCTTCTTCATCGGTGAGCTGGAAATGGTTACTTTACTCATTTCGTTGCTTATTATTAACAAATTATTACAAACATTGTAGAAAAATAATATAAGGATGCAAAAAAGTCGTGGAACACACCTCCAAAAATATATGACTTTTTACATCAATTTTGCCAAATTCATAGTGCCCAATTTCTGCTCTTACATAATATAATTAACCGTATTGTGTTTTACCTTATTTTATAAGTAGAGGACAACACTATGACAGTTGCGTGGAGTGACGATATTTTAAGATTATTGTTATCCAACTCTTAATGGTCAGCTGTAAGAAGAAAAGGACTCGGGAAAGTCCAAAATTTTGCTTTTTCGGAATTTTCCCGCAAAGTTACATGAGGGCTATCTGCATTAGTCGTCCCTAATTTAGTAGTATAAAAACAGAGCGTTGCTTTGTTTATTTTTTTTATTCTTGTTTCTTCTTGTATATGAACAAACACAGTTTTAATGTTTATTTCAAGTACAAATAATAGTTATACTTTTCATTTTTAGTATACTGTTCTTATGGTTTTTAATTTTATGCAAAGTATCTTGATTTCAACTTCATCTCAAACAAAAGAGTTAGTTGGTAGCTTAGTAATAAACTTCTGGTCGCTAAACTTAAGACTTTGTTTCCGTGCAGATGACAGAAGCTTTATTCTGAACAATAAAACCAACTACTTTATCAGCCAGTCTTCTGCTTGTTAATGATTTAGAAATTGTTTGTTTTTATCTCTTCACACATACTTTCATCTGTAGCAATTCATTTCACTTGTCCTTCATATCAGGCCTTCAAACCACTATTGTAAATATAAGGCAACTGCCTTCTACCTTTATATTTATAATATCATATTCTTCTTTTGCTGAGTGTATTTAAGGAAAGATTTTAATAAAGGAGTAGATTGTTTGTTTGCTTGTTTGTTTTTTGAATTTCGCACAAAGCCACTCAAGGGCAATCTATGCTAATCGTCACTAATTTAGCAGTGTGAGACGAGAGGGAAGGCAGCTAGTCATCACCACCGACCGCCAACTCTTGGGTTACTCTTTTACCAACGAATAGTGAGATTGACTGTCACATTATAACGCTCTCACGGCCGAAAGGGCGAGCATGTTTGACGCGACTGGGATGCAAACCCGCGAGCCTCAGATTACGAATCGCACGCCTTAACGCGCTTGGCCATGCCAAGCGATTGAGATCTCTGAACTTAATATCTCTTTAAAAAATAGATTGTGAGTGAAGTGATTAAAGCTGTGATATTGTTGATGTTTCATTTCTCTTCCAACTTTAATTATAGCAACTGTAAGATTAAGGAAACAAAAATACATTTTCTCACGGTAGAAATAACCTAAAACCTTGTCACCTTTGATTTCTTTACAGCTTGGTTGACCTTGGAACTTTTTACCTTCATATTTCGGAAA
The DNA here is from genome assembly GCA_011833715.1 of Carcinoscorpius rotundicauda. Taxonomy (NCBI): domain Eukaryota; kingdom Metazoa; phylum Arthropoda; class Merostomata; order Xiphosura; family Limulidae; genus Carcinoscorpius; species Carcinoscorpius rotundicauda. Next base: position 46,494,123 of record CM022397.1, on the reverse strand, counting down.
TGCAAATAATTTAAGGCCAAACGAAATAAATACACAAAAATATTCCTTTCTACTGCTATAAAATAATTTAACATTAAAAGACATACGATGTGTGAATATTACTTTACCAGCGGTCCTATATCTGCCTCCAAGAAAGGTTTTGAAGATTTAAAACCGTAAGATTAATTCTTGAGTCACTGAATTAAGAAAAGTGAGTTTTAATATATAAGTTGTAGCAATACATTATATGAAAAAGTGGTCAGGCCAATTGCGTGGGTGAAGCAATCGCTTCCTATGGCTCTAATATTACGTTAATAGTTGGCTTATAACACCATAGATTAAAATATCTGCATCTATTCTTAGGCAAATTAATATTTATATGGTAATATTATAGTTATGTGTTACATTTTATGACGCTGTGTATATAAATTTTTAATTAAGTACTTCTCATTGTTACATTGCTTTAACATAGCTCTGTATTGTTGTGCAAATTTCAAATTTAATCATTTGCGACCTCATAGTACCATATTGCTGCATCTATACTTCTACACATCAATAGTTAAATATAGTTAGATAATTAACTAGGTTTGAAATTAATATTTTTAAGCAGTATCCTCATAAAACGTAAAAAAACAGAAGCAACTGTCAAAATTAATTATCTTGTATGCAAAGAGTAGCCTTTCAAATATACTACATAGAGGATTTTAAACAATTAAATTTTAAAATAACAATTACTTGATACCATCCTAGTATAAGCTAAAATTGATCTAAACCAAATAGAGTATAACAAATCATAATAAATAATAAATTCAAACTTCTTGATGAAAACATTTTTCAGCTAATTTTGTGTGAAGTTTCGAGGAGATGCACTTCATCAGACACTAATGTTCTTTAATGACTGAAAATATTTTCATTTAGAGGTATCGAATTGTTCTGAACTTAATTTATCCAAGTTTATCGTCTTATGCGTTGAGGAATAATATGCATCCATAAGCCAGTCCAGTTTGTTTTTAAAACATGGCAGCTTAAAAGAGACTGAATATGAGCCCGATCCCGTGACTGAACTGCACCTACTTAAGCTGTATCCAACATATCGAGTGGAGTCAGCCTCAAATTGTATTCAAAACATTTGGGATTACAAAAGAAAACATTTCGAGCAGTAGTTAATTATACAACAAAACTAAATAAGATAATTTGGAGACTAGTGATATGAACGTAGATAGAACATAAAATGATATATTAGATAAACATTACCTTTTCATCCGCTTCTCTTTCTGCTTTACACATTTCTCCAACGTACTCTTCATATTTACCATAAGGAAATTTTGAAAATTCACATTTTGTAACTGCATCTGGAAGCTTAAAATAAAAAATACTTTCTGGTCAATGAACTTCAGTGTTACACTCTACAACTTTGTTTTCATGAAAGTTAATTGTTTCATCATATCCATATGGAAGGAATCATATGATTCTTATAAACTCTATTATAACCACCTTTAAACATGTTTACTATCTCTTTATTATTAATAAAGTTGATATATAAACATAAACAATTTCTTAAGAATTAAAATAAAATAATATTTTGAAGGAAAGACAGAGGATGGAAAACAAAACTGAAAGAAACGAAACCACATTGTTTTAGATTTGTAAACTGTATCTAAATATAACAACACATTTATTGTGTAATTATGTACACAGTAAAAAATTAAAGCACGTAGAATGAAAATTACATGCTTCAAACAAACTTTCTTTGTGTTATAACCACAAATATTTTAAAAATTAATCTTGTTGTCTTCGTTTTTACCTCTTAACAACAACAAATTAATAAAATAAATAAAAAGTTAGCAAATAGATAGTTAAAAGTAAATAGGATCACAGTAGACACGTAAAACAGCCCCCAGTGATATAACGATACGTCTTTGGACCAACATTGCCAGAACCCGATTTTCGATACTCATATTGGTAGAAGCACAAATAGCCCATTGTGTATCTTTGTGTTCAACTATGAACATATATCAGAAATAATCGGTAAGGTTTAACATAAGCACGTGCATCAGATGAAGGCCATACAAACTTGAAGTGTGAAAATAAGTTATATGCTTTATTTTTCTTTAATTTTGCACAAGGCTACTCGAGGGATATCTGCGCTAGCCGTCCCTAATTTAGGAGTGTAACATTAGAGGAAAGGCAGCTAGTTTTCACTACTCGACGCCAAATCTTGTGTTACTCTTTCTCCAACCAATAGTGGGATTGACATTACATGATAACGCCCCCACGGCAGAAAAGGCGAGCATGTTTTTGGTGCGAGGGGATGCGAACCCGCGACCCTCGGACTACGAATCGTACACCTTCACCCACCTGGCCATTCCGGGCCTTGCTGTATTGACATAATTATTTCTGTACAACGCATTTCATTAATAGGGATTCACGTGCAGGCAGTATGGGAATTGATTACATAAGTTATAGGAAGGAGCGGTGCTGTACTAACAACATGGAGAATTTTACTACAAAAGCATCTACTTTATAGCACGCCTCGTAAGAACTGCTGTTTAATCGATGTTTAACACTTAATAATCTTGGATGGGACAAATAGTGGTAACATTTTTAAATTTCTCTGATTAAGTTTTCAAGATGTGTAAAACATCGAGACCTTACAATAGGTGATCTATAAACTTTCAACATTGTAATTCCATAAACTTATCGCTAACACACGAGACCTTGATTCTTAGAATTATGTTTTAAAATTTTAACTGAAGACCAAAATATGCTAAGACAGAAGATACATGTCAGCAACACGTTATTTCCAAAATGTTTTTGTTTGTGTGTTTATTTAGAATTAAGCACAAAGCTACACAATGGCTTATCTGTGATCAACCCACCACGGATATCGAGCCACGGTTTTTACCGGTGTGAGTTCGCAGATATGCCGCTGTTTTAATGGAGGGCGTTTCCAAAATTACATTGAGTTAACGTCATGTGATTAATTATAAAAAAACACCTACCCATTCTGCTTGTTGTTTTAAACGTTCTCCTATGCACACTCTCAGATGATTCACTTTTGCAGAATCGTCTTTAATACCTACACAAAATATTTACCGATGTGAGTTGATGAGATGAATCATGATATAAACTATTAGAAACACCCGCAGGTATAACTGCTATTTCCTTCGAAAACTAAACATTCAATAATGTTTATCAGCTATGAGAAATATGATTTTATTTAAATTTAATTTTAAAATGAGCTGTCATTACTGTATTACATGACAGAGTAAATTTTGTTAAAGCATTTCTTTGCATTTGCAGTTATCGATGAAAGTGTTTTCTTTTCTGTTCCAAAATTTTTACTGAAGGAAAACAAACAATGTTTGATTTTTCTTTTAAAGGTTTTCTGTTTGAAACATACTCCTTTTTCTGAATTTTTATTAGTTAAATTTGAAACTCACCAATTATTAATGGTTAAATCTGAAACTTTCCAGAGTTTGTTTCCAATTTTTACTGGTTTAATTAGAAACATAATTTTATGCAAATCTCAATTGTTTTTTTTATTGCTGAGTTATAAAAATACAACTTAATACTGATCAAAATAGCTCCAGAAGTGGATGTTCAACCTATATAGATAGACAGAAAATTGCAACGGTCCAAATGCGAAAATTTCATATTTCTTCTTAACTTTAACAAAATAGCAATGCATATGACAAAACTTTGCTCTGATAATATTTCGATATAGTTTTTAGATTCTTTGTGTTTCTCCTGACCTAATGAAAATGTTAATTAAAACATTTACTTCCATAGAACGATTGCTTTACAATTTCTACATTTATAAACTTTATAAATGAACTTACTGCAAATCAATTTCCACATCATGTCTTTTGTGTTGCCGTTTGTCATGGTCAGGCCTACGACCACAAGAACTGTAAACAGAACTTTCATGTTGAATGTTGAAAACTTTGTTCTTTTGATGAATATTTAAAGTTGGAAAACCCACTTTTATATAATTTTTCCAATAGCTATGAGCCAATAATTTCATCTATATTGTCATTAACCCTAAAATTATCTGAGCTGTGCTGGAATATTTACCTATCGTTGCGTAGCTCTTTCCTGATTGGAGAAATTGGATTTGGATTTAACTAATAACGATGTGATTGTATCAAAAAGAAGCGCTTCCTCCAAACAATAAGATCACGTGACTCAAACCTGTTTGTTTCACTTTTATTCCTTGTCGAAGCTTCACTCTGTTATATTACGTTATACATATTACAGGCTAGAAAAGTTGTTTGAAGTTACATCCATAAGAAGAAGGTAATACAGGCAACGGTGTAATGTTGGGAAAATGCGTTACCGTTCTTATGTATATATATTTTTGTCATAGGTAGAATGTTGTTCCCTGATTATTTCGAGCAAACCCACCTTTACAAACCACTGACTTCATGAAGTTTTGGTTACCCTTAGAACAAAAACAAATAATCATAAACTCTTTCATCCAAGTAATCAAACTATTATGATAGGAAAGATTGAAAATATAATGTGTGTTTGTGTTTATTGTGGTTACCAAACAACTAATGAATAGAGTTACAGTTTTTAATTTTCACAGTTGTTTTACTCAGCGACCGAACTAGATACATACTGAAAAAGCATGAAATTTCCATTACTGAAGAACAGTTTGAGTTTTGAATTCGTCAGAAATTCGCACAAAGCTACTCGAGAGCTATCTGTGCTAGCCGTCCCTAATTTAGCAGTGTAAGACTAGAGGGAAGGCACCTAGTCATCACCACCCACCGGCAACTCTTGAGCTATTCTTTTACTAACAAACAGTGAGACTGACCGTCACATTATAACGCCCCGACGGCTGAAAGGGCAGTTTGTTTGGCACTACGGGGATGTGAACCCCCGACACTCGGATTACGAGTCGCATGATTTAACATACTTGGCCATGCCGGCCAGAAAAGGCTCAATTTAGGTCTTCCAAGAAGATAATTTATAAATTTGTTAGAATTTGTTTGTTAATGATACTTTAACTATGTTTAATAAGTCGGTAAATGTTAGATATGTAGAGTTTTGAGCAAAAGTAATGGTCGCGTGAGGCATCTCAATGACTGCGAGTTATTTCATAACACATAATACCCATAAACCATCTTTACAAAAACTACACTTTGCGTCCAATGATTTGATGAAAAATATCACAAACTGATCAACTAATCTAGTAAGAGATATCAGATTTTGTAACGCTTTCAATACCTTCAATCATTTGAACAGATTAGGACACTCTATGAAAGCCTGTGTATTTTTGTAACATTTTTGGATAAATAGATTTTCAATCTCAATTTTAACAATAATGAGAGATAATAGAAATATAACTAAACAATTGAAACTGATGAAAAGGCTTTTCAAGATCTTCTGTTAATGTAATTCTACAAAAATGCATATTTCGACTGAAGAAAAAACTTAGGACATCCTACCCTCTATATAACTAGTAATACCCCCTTTGGCTGAAATAACTGCGGTGAGATACTTCTTGTAGCCATATACCAGTCTCTGACATCGGTCTGAAGAAAGTTTTCCCCACTCCTCAATGCATAATTCTGTCAGCTGTGAGATGTTTGAGGGTTTTTGTTTGCACGTACAGCTCGTTTCATGACATCTAACAGCATCTCAGTGGGATTGAGATTTGGACTTTGAATTGGCTATTCCAGGACTCGCCATTTATTAGTTTTTAGCGAGTCCAAAATGGATTTACTGGTATGTTTGGGTCATTGTTGTGTTGCAGGTTCTTGTTTTACTGCAGCTTTAATTTTCTTACAGATGGTCTCACATGTTTCTTGAGCACCCTCTGATTCACCGTAGAATTCATAGTGGATTCTATGATTGTGAGGTGTCCAGGTCTTCCTGCAGCAAAGCAGCTCATACCATGACTCTTCCACCTCCATGCTTCTCAGTTGCTATAAGGTTCTTTTCCTGGAATGCTGTATGTGGTTTACGCCAAACATGTCCTCTGTTCTGGTGTACAAATAATTCAATTTTGGACTCATCTGTCCAAAGAACATTATGCCAGAAGTCCTGGTCTTTGTCTACATTCTCTCTGGCAAACGTAAGTTTGGCCATGATGCGTCTCATAGAGAGTAAAGTTTTTTAACGTGCACATATTCCAGCTAGAGCCTGTTGTAGGTAATGAAAGGTTAGAAAGGTTAGAAGACTTTTTTACCATCTTACGGTCTGCATGGACAACCAGACATGGGTATGTTGGCAGTTGTTTTGAAAGCCCTCCGCTTGTTGAATATTTTACGGAAAGTGAATTGACTGATTTCAAAATAATGTGAGATCTTTTTAAATCCCTTACCATACTCATAAGCTGCTACATATTTCCTTCTGAAGGCCTCAGAGAGCTCATTTTCTCTCACCTTGGTGCTCACTCTCACTTCAACAGTCAGGAGCACATCCAATTAAATGTCTGGGATTTAAATGGAGAAAGCCTCATTCAAAATGCTGAGTAACGATCTTCTAATCATGTGTACCTGGTGTGATACTTCTGTGTATGAATTGAGCCATTGTAAGTGGGAATAAATGTTGGAGTGTCCTTACTTTTTCCTCACTTAGAATGTGTATTTTTGTAGAATTACATTTACAGAAGATCTTGAAAAAAATTTTCTTCAGTTTTAATTGTTTTGTTACATTTTAATAATCTCTCAGTATTGTTAAAATTGAGAATAAATATCTGTATATCGAAAAATGTTAAAGAACTCAGAAGCTTTTATCGGGTGTTCTAACTTTTTCACATATCAGTAGTTATCGTGGACAAGTATTAAAACTGAACAATTTGATGATATAGTGTCACTAGAGAAGTAAAGAAATAGATACATAACAGCACAAAACTAGTTTATTTTTGTTTTTTGATGCAAGTTAAACAGAACGCTATCTGGGTACGTTGACTTAAAATAATCAAATCACAGGTTTGAGTTTTGTAGATTCGTAAACTTATTGTTTTCATATTTAATAATCACTTTATCTTTATTTGGACTTAATGTTTTTATTTACCCTAAAATACCATCATGTTTATATAAGTGATAAATATTGTTGTATTATAGCTATTGAATTACGTTTCTGACGTAATAAATAAATAAATTTGTTTCTGACGGTGTTTCACAGCCAGATTGCATATTTAGACTATTATTGCAGCAGCTGAACGTTCAGAACTTTACATTTAAGCCCTTTTGGGGAACTAGGAATTTTAAACCCAAACAAACACAAGTTTTTGTAAATGTTACGTAAAATGAAGTAAAAACTCTAAACTTACTATCATTTCAGTAAACCAATAGTGTGTTTAACTATTTTAATAAAATTTCTTTGCAATATTTTTAATTTATGCCTTAATATATTTTATGACATTATTATAGTGAGGAGAAACATTAAAACATCAAATAACCATTTTTAAAGAATGTTTCTTTCATCCCAACTAATTAAATTGACAATAACTTGGATACAAGGATTTCACTATATGATTACAGTTGGACGTCACTATCATTTAATGTCTTTAGCTTAGGACTAAGAGAATCAAATTCTGAGTTTCCATATTTTTTGTGAATTTCAATGATTACAAGATTTTCACTTGCTTCTAAAGTTATAAAAAAATATACAAACTATCATAATACATTTTAGAATCTAAGAAGATGACTTAAGGAAAGCTACAAGCACAAAATGTTTTTCTTTTGTCGTTGAGCACAAAGCTATGGAAAAGATTATCTGTTGTCTTTCCACCATGGATATTGAAACTCAGTTTCTAGCGGTATAAGACTGAAGCCATCCAGTTGTGCTTTTGGCAGGCTAAACATAAAGTGTAAAAAATTATAAAATTAATGCGTATATTTAATATTGAATTAAATTATATTGATATTATTTAATGTGATGCCTTGTAGGACATAAAACTAGTAAAAATAATAGAAGTTTTACGAAGACGATCAATGAAAACGCGTTTAGTGAAACCTCATTGATATCTAATAGAAAGTTGCGTCACATAATTTTGTAAGTAAGTTTGATTGGTATATTATGTATTAAATGTATAATTTACATTTGTCATCGCGAACGGGAACATATTACAATGACGATGTTAACCTAGTTCCAACTGCAAATTATAAGTTGGTCATAGGTATCATTGCCGACTAATAATAGCAATAAAAGACAGCGTGGTAGCAAAATTCGTGAGTTCCTGAAATACGTTTAGAAAATCTCGGTTCGTTTCGGTAAACCAGGTATGGCCAGGTGACACAGGCACCCGACTTGTTATCTCAGGGTTGCGTTTTGGAATCCCCATCACACAAAACATACTAGCTCTTTCAGCCATGGGGCCGTTACAACATTATGGTCAGTCCCAATAGTCATTGGTAAGAGAGTAGCCCAAGAGTTAAAGACGGCTGATGATGATTAGCTAACTTTCGTTTCATCTTATTCTTACACTTCTAAATTATGGACAACTAGCACAGACAGCCCTTGTGTAGTTGTTTTTTAAATTTAAAAAACAAATTTTTATTATAATTTATTGTCTCATCTAACAGTGTGTTTTTTTGTGTTTTGGGCCTTCTCATTCAGCAAAGTGACTCAAATATTATTTTGCGAAACTTCCTCACAGTGTAATTAACCATTGTTGTTTTTGTTGTTTTGAATTAAGCACAATGCTACACAATGGGCCATCTGTGCTCTGCCCACCACGAGTATCGAAACCTAGATTATAGTGTGTAAGTGGGGGGTGGTGATTAACCAACACTTGTGAAGAATAAAACTACAGACATGAAAAGTAAACATACATCATACAGTAGTAACAGGACATTGACAGATTATCTTCAATAACTTACTGATCTGAGGTTAGTATTGATGATACTGAGTGGAGCATGTGAAAGACTCATGAAAACACGAAATTCAGCCATTGAAGAGTACGCAGCGACAACTGGACACAGAATAAACTGGTAAAACACAAGAATCATGGACACAAACAAATTCTGGAAGACAAGAGAAATAAAAGAGTCATTTGATATTTACACTATTAAACCTTCACTAAACGGAGATTCTGCATAATAGGTAAGTGACCTGTAGCTGTCATTGGTTGAATATTCAGGATGTCTCTCCTCCAATTATTTCTCATGAAAAGCAATCTAAATTATGAAAGTCGTTTTATCAACAACAAGGAATAAAGCAGTTACCAATTGAATTTAATAAGAAATTAAAACATATAAGGTTTCAAGATATGCATTGATGTAAAAAATAAAAATACCAAAAATAAATATAATCGTATAATGAATGGTAAAATGAAAATATAAGTTACGTATTTTTGCACACAAATGACAGTCACTTTTACAGGATTGTGATAAGGTTCACAGATGTCTCTTGCTCTTGAGAGGAGTCTATGAAATCAAACACACTGATCTCCAAATAGGAATATACTTCTAAGTCTTCAGGTAAAAGCTGTGCTAAGTGTACCTCAATTCTGTAGTAAATGTGTTCTCTTTATCAAACTGATGATGTCACCTCGAGATCGTTGTTCTTTTATAGTACTATTGTACTGGAACTATTACCCAGACATTTAGCCAGCCATAAAAACATATAAAATCTATAATTTTAAGGTAGATATGCAATATCACTACAACTTTCCTTTTGGTTTAGTTAATGTTTAGAATACAGAGAAAAAGAAAACAAAGCATAGAAACTAGATGTATGATTTTATAAAAATCTATACCATAGAAATAAGTAACAAAACCCATGACATGTCAGTGTATCTAAAACATTTAATTCTTTTCACTTATAACTTCTCATTTTAAATTTCTAATTGATATATATCTGAACAATATATACATATATCTGCTTTTGTTAAATGTAAAAAACAATTCCGTTAATATTTGTAAGACATTTGTTGACATGAATAAAAAATATATTTTAATAAAGAAATTGTTTGAAAACAGCTAATATTTTCTCCCAAGTCAACTATTTTTTGAATTGTTTTAAATTAAGCACAAAGCTAAACAATAGCCCATTTGTGCTCTGCTCAATACAGGTACTGAAATCAGGATTTTAACAGTGTGAATTCGTAGACATGCCAATCGGTCATTGGATGCTACCTCTTGAGACAGAATGGGAAGAATTTCAAATTGTCACTGTGGTACACAACAATGTACAACAATTTTGTTTTTTACATTTTTTTGTTTCCAGGCAGAACGTGTTACATTCCAACTGCTTATGCCTAAAGTCAATGAAAATACCTATTTTTTATTCTGAATTTCCTTTTGTGATCTACGATATTATAATGAAAACAAAACTGGATAAATATTTGGGGACTGATGAGTGAAAGTGATTTACATTACAGTCGCAAATCTTGAAAAACAAATCACTTCTCCTCATTTTTGTTCATTTTTATATAACTTTAGTATGAAAACATGCAAATCTTGAATCCCACGCTGTTTTATTGAGACCTAATGTAAAGGAAAATGTCAAAGTTTGCCCAATTTTACTTTAAAAATAGATAAATGTCTAAATTTTATTTTCACGTAACAAAAGTAAAGTTTGAAGGGTCATTTTCTGTATATTTACAACATGAATAATAACGAATAGCAAATACTATCCAGGAACAAAATTTATTACAGTGAATAATGTTATAGAAGTTTAAGGTAAAGAGGATGTGATGGCATGAAAAAGAGACATGGGGTATTTTTGAAACAAGTTGAACCACACCAGATACAAAGTCTTCTCAAAGAGTATTGTAATCTGGAATTGGATACCAAATAAGGGGAAGTAAGAAGTGAAAACAACAAAACTGTAATTTAAAGATTCACCAGTAACGTATATTTTTAACTGTTTATTGTACAGGCTCCACATCTCGAATTTTTCAAAGCTTTCGTGTGCGTAAGAATCAACACTGTATTAGATACGTATAAAATACTAGTGATTAACAGTATCGTCGAGAGCTTTGGTGAAGATTAGTCGCGACACAGAAGAGAAAGCTGAATGGCGTAAAGCTAGCTTGGAGAGACGTCGTTAGATTAACCGACGCGTCAAAATATGAATTCAGAATTAATTTGCTCGGCGTGGACATAGGTAGTCGATAAAATATTTAGTTGTAGACTGGATATGAGTCTCAGTGTTGTCGGTAAGTTCGTAAAACTTGTATATAAATCATCATTTGTGATAACTATTAGTGTAACTTTTATTATAATTTCTATTGTTTTATGTTTGTAAATTCAAATATGTTTGCATTAAAAATAAAAATAATATTTTTGTGAAACTGATTTGCAACTAACATAAATTTAATTCATGTTAACTTTTAATTAACTGGTAAGCTCAAGTTAAAATTTCGGGTATTTAAAGTAGTAATACATAACGTGTGTAATGTGATAAATCAGAGACTCAGCAGACGAAATACAGTAGACTGTGTAACACCCCTCCCAGGAAAGAAAAATTTGAGTAACGAATTATGCTGGAAATAATTTATTCAAAATACGTGCTTTACATTTGGAAGATCCAACATTATTGATAAAAAGTCATTGGCTTTATTGTAACTTTACATGAACTGAATATTTAAGTGTAAAACAGCCACCACAGAAGTTACAAATAGCACATACAAGTCATCCATTGATACAGTCGTTCTATGCGATTAAGAGTAATTATTTAATTATTCAGGTAACCAATACCGTTTTCTTGAATTAAAATAGTAAATATAAAAAATAACATATCTGTTTTAAAAAAAAGTTTGTACTTATAAAAATTTTGAGGTTGTGTTTTTTTTGTAAATGTTTAGATAGTTATGAAGTTTGCATATCAGTATCATAGCTTTATAAGCCTACATTTAACAGTGTCACTATTACTGCTATTCCTACTTGAAGCTGATTTAGCGGTGATAAAAGAATCAACATTTCCCTTAAGCAATTGTTCAGTCCAATGTTTGGAATACAGACATTTTTAAAATTTAAATCTCCACAAAAATTATGAAATTGTTGAACGAGTTCATTTTGAATAAAGAATAAAGCTACATAAAGAGCTATCTGTGCCCTTTCGACCACGGTGTGAGTTTTCTAAGATGACATTGTGCCACAAGAAGACGATGAATGAAATGTTTTCCATATGCAGTAAACGCGATGCTTTGAAATATAAATAGGTAAGGTGCACTGAACTCGTCAAATGGACGAAATAATACATTTCACTATAAACCGACTCATAAACAACCAGCAAGTTGAAATTAAATTTACAACACTTGTCTTATACGATGGGCGGTTAGGTGCTCGGCATACGTCTGGCTCCTTTCTTAACAAATTGTTTCTTTTCACAGATTCTATGATAATATATCCTATTTGTCGTTTCTTTACTTGCGTTATGTTACTTAATGTGCAATTATACGCTGATGTTTGAATTAATATATCCTTTTCAGCCATGTTCATTTACTCGTTGTAGCATCTTATACATTTACATCCGAGTTTACTTTTTGTAAGATTGCACATACAGTCCCATACTCACAACTGTTACATCTGTTGCTCATGTACATACACATTAAACTTATTCAACATAAATATAACTAAACCTGTTCCCAACACTAAGTTTTTCTAAATTATTCTAAATAAAATTTAAAGGGAGATATACCAAGGTCATGTCGTTGCGTGTCTGTGTTTTTGTTATGACAAAGTCACATCGGACTATCTTCTGAGCCCACCAAGGAGAATCGAACCCTCTAATTTTAGGGTTGTAAATCCGAAGAATTACCGCTGTACTAGCAGGGGACTATCATCGTTGCACCAAAGTATGATTTTTCTCATATGTTTCCCAGAGTATTGCTGTTACTATTTGAATAGTTCATAAAAATGCCGCGTTTGTTTATCCTGTATCTCTGTTATCCTTTGTTAGCATATAATTTCCTGTATTTTGTTGTTTAAATATTTGTGTTTTTGCTACATTCAGCTAGGCTGGGTTGGCATCAACATAAACAATCATGAAGATTATTTTACGTTTAAGAGTAACTTAGAATGTAAATATATTATTTTTATTTTCTTATTACGCTTTTGGTGATATCGTGCATAAATAACAACTGTTATTCTCACATGCTTCATAACAACCTGAACGATAATGCTTTACGTTTCCTTCAACGTGGCCCGGTACGGCCAAGTGGTAAAGGGATTCGACTCGTAATCCGAGAGTCGCTGATTCGATTGCCTATCACACCAAACATACTCGTCCTTCCAGCCGTGAGGGCGTTTTTTATGGTAGTCAATCTCATTATTGGTTGGTAAAAGAGTAGTAGCCCAAGCGTTGGCGGTGGGTGGTGATGACTAGCTGCCTTCTCTCTACTTTTACTGCAAAATTAGGGATCGCTAGCGCAAATAGCCCTCGTGTAGCTTTGCGCAAAATGCAAAACAAAATTAAAATTCCTTCAACCATTTAATTTTTCTGGTATGAAATATTTGGGATTATTTCAAACTCTCGTTTATTTTCCGTTCAACACCATACTGATAATGTTTGGTGCACATTTGTACCTAGTGTAGAAGTATTTAATCCTCATTTAACTTCAGTCAGCAAGTCTTTAATCAGTATTTAAATCCTAACATGTTTCGTGAATAAGTGTACCATTTTTTTGCAAACAGTTGTAGTTATTGTTTTTAAATTAAGCATAAAGCTACACAATAACCTATCTATGCTCTGCCCACCACGGTATCGAAACCCGGATTTTAGCGTTTAAGTCCGCAAACATACCGCTGAGACTCTGGGCAGCTGTTTGCAAACAGAAACAACAGCTCACACGTGTTTATGTAGAATTATTTATTGTGTTTGTTCTGTCAGATGTGGCACACAAGTGGGCGTATTCTTCATGAAGAGAAACGGTGCTGTTTCAAATAAATTAAATTTTAACTCAATGATAAGGAGTCGCATGAAGTCTGTTTTAACACTTTTCTTTACCTATATCGTTTTGTGTTCTGAGTCCTTTACTGTGAATTACTCCATTAATTGACACTTACTTTACAATATTTTCTTTCACAAATCAATATTTATTATTGTTTATGAATTACCATTAGAAATGCAATATAAAAAGGTGAACTATACAAGTTGGTTCATAGGTGAATTGATAGGCAAATAATTCATAAATGGACAGAATGAGAATATTTATAAATGAACTTTTTAAAGAGTTTTATATTCCTACATTTTGTAAAGAAAATATACGAAATAAGTGAGTTAACACTTTAAAGTTTAAGGCCACGTCACCGTCTGGATCAACATCAGTAATCTTTATTTCCATAGTCCTTGTTACAGTGTTGACATCATCTGCATATATTTTAGTATATTTCAAGTTATAACGAGCTGTGTAGATCAGTTTATGACTGTATTAAAAAAAACAACTTAATTGAGAATAATTTAATTATTTTACTTATTTCTTGTGTGTGTGAATAAAACTTCCATAGTCTGGCGTCTAATAACTACTTTCTCTAAAATATGGATATTTCCTATTAAATTTATTTTTTTTTCCTTTCCGTGTTCCTACAGTTTCTCACTCTTCCTTGTGTATATTTGTTTTATTTATCATAATAATTCAAAACAATTTAAGGTTTAACATTTTGAGCCACAACTTTTTTCTTTAAATAAAAATTCACTGACACAAAGTATTCATTTTACTCATTATCGACTCATCACTTACATCTGAAGTTTAATATTTAAAATTGCTGTTTCCGATAAAGTGTTCAATCAACTTTTATCATTAGTTAAATACTTTCTTTTTCATCGCAGTAACATTATAAGAGTGTTCGATATGTATAAATGAAAGTAAAAATTTTGGAAAAATTTAATACTGAATTCTACTCTCTTGTGTGTTTAATGTAGCATCAATATTTTGTTTATGTGTAACGATTTTAAGTATCAGTTGCTGCTACTATTAGGTTCCCTGATGGTGCAGTCTTTAATTTATGGATTTACAACGCTATAACCAAGAGTTAAATTCTGCGCGATGTACATAAAAGATCATACAGTTTCACTTTTTCTCAAAATAAACAAACGAACGAACTATTCTTATAGAATTAAATGTCAGATTTCTATACCTACGGTGGTTAGATTACAGACATGTCACTGTCTGGCTTTGTACAAAACAACAAACACATAATTATTTAATAACACGTGACCACTATAGCTCTGCTTTCTTTCTGTCTGAAGAAAGTTTCTATACCAAATTAATAAGCTTGAGAAATGAACTACTACTTTGAACACGTGTAATTTGGAAAATTTCTTATTTTCATTTTTTTACTACTTGAAAATGATGGCTGTTTTCTTCATTGAATTTTTATGTTTAAAAATAATTTAAGAGATTTCTTATTATTTTATAAAACATACACACTGGTTTTTTTCCCTGTAAACAAGATATTGAAACAAACAACATATAATTAAGTTGCTTATCAGAATCACACGGTACCCTTTACTTCATGACAACCTCAAGCTGATATTTCACAAATCACTAAGAACTCAACAATGTTATTGTGTTGACAGTTTTATTTTCAAAATAGACGTATTTAAAAGTTAAACACATTTCAAAGAAAACGAAATCACGACAGATTCAGGTTGTTATAAATAATATGTTGATAATTATTCTCATTTTAGCTGTTAAATGATCCGTTGAAGCTGTAAGTATGAATAGCATTAAAATGATTAAGTTTTATATCAATTACATAGAATAAATCCAATAACATTTCTCATATCAGTCTAATTAGTTTATACAAATATGTAGAAAAATCACATAATACTGACCAGCGTTCTAAAACAGTGACAACACTTGGTTATTTTAAAATATTTTCCTTCCTGAAGTAAATGAATCTTGTCTTTTTCCAGATATTTAAATTACAATATTATAGTTTATGAATCAGATGCTATGTGTGTACCGTTTAATATTTCTTCAGTGAATGTCTTATTTCATTCGTCAACTAATAGTCGTTATAAATGTATAAAACGTGAATAGGACGTACTTATCGTTTGTGTCCATGAAACATATAACATTCATTCATGTATGTCAATTTGTTTCAATAAATTTTGTCTATAAATATAAATCGTGACTTTTTAATATCTTCAAATGTTGTGATAACTATCTTCTTCCTGTCACTCTGAAACATAAAATGATTTTTAAACAATTTAAATAAGTTGACATCCAATCTTAATGGCTAAATCTTTGTAAAGACACTTGTTACTTCTTATATATAGAAAAGTAAATCTCAGTACTGGTATTGTATGTATTAAACAGATATGTATAAACAAGAAATTGACATTGATTTGTTATGTATTTCGCGCATAGATACTCGATGGCCATCGGCGCTAGCCGTCCTTAATTTTGAGTTATAAGACTAGAGGTGAAGGCAACTAGTCATCACCACTCACCGACAACTATATGGTAACTCTTCCACCGACGAACAGTGGAATTGGCTGAGAGGGCTAGCATATTTGGTGTGACGAGGCTTCGAAACCGCGACTTTCATGTTATGGGTCGAGTGACTTAACAACCAGGCCATGCTGGGCCAGATAGTTTTGGTAATAAGCCATTTTTATTCGCACTTAATACGTATTAGCAAATGACTTTAGAATTTAATTACTTACAAATGTTGTAATATTTTAAGACCACAGGTGTCAGTAGGTGATTAAAAGTGTACAGGCTTGGGCACATAGGGGTAGTAGTTTTCGGCGTTTCTGTATGTTATCGATCATAATTTTCATTTCTTATTTTTTAATACACCAAATGGACATTCGGAACACGCATTCTCAGGTGTCAAAGCCTTACGACATCCTGCACGTGTGCACTACCAATTTTCTGACACCCTTGTTTCCAGAGCTTTGCCGAATTATGCGTTTTGCCAGAACAATAGAGGTCACGTAATAATAATTCTACTGTACCCTTCTGACAAAGTAAGAATACCCATGCGTATTTTTATCAGGAATCAGAACAATATCCCTAGCTTCAGAGTCAGTTTCGGAATGAACGACAAGTGTTTCGTTGCCAGCATTCATTAACTCGGGCAAACTTTGTTTGTTAAGCTTTCTGCTATACCCTTACCAGCAGGTCCCGTAAACGTTTTTACATACTCAAAGAACTCAGGAATGATTTTCGTTTTATATATTAAATCCCGTGACGTCAGTAAATAACCTGTCCTGAAAAGGCGTTCGCGTCATGTGCAATGCCATCTATTACCGCCCAGGGAACAAGCCTGGTGGTCGCATACATTTCAATTGCGCTCTCGTAATTTTGTCCAAATCAAAGGATGTGACGAATCATCAGTTGCTTGAAAATCGATGGTGTACCTTAATAAATTTACCGTCACGGTCCGACGACTTACCTCTTAGTCACCTATGAGCTTCTCGTCCAAAAACAAACTTTCAAACTTCGTCAATATAAAGGTTGAATAAGTATTTGACACTTCTTTATTGTGTTGTTAAAAACCTGTCATTTGTTATTTTAATTTCAGCAGATTACCACATGGAGAGAAAATAGAGAAGAGAAATCAGATGTAACAAGTGTACCTATAAATGTTTATTTTATTTTAAATTATTTTAACAAAACGAATTTTTACTGTTTCGCTCGTTGATATTTTGCGATTAATAATATTAACCTCTGGCAGGTTAGTACTGTTACTAAATGTGTTCAAAAAAGCGATATTTTTTCTCCACGATATATATTTTTTTTGTTTTTTACAGGAAAGTAATACAGATCTCTCAGTACGTTTGTCAAAAATAAATGTTTAAGAACGAGAGATAAACTCGGTTTTTTAGATTTATTTTTGATCCTTTACTGAATTTAACCATATTTTATGTTTCAAAAATCTTAGTGGTCAGGCATAACTATGAAAATTCATTAAATTCAACTGGTTTATTATTATATTTTCTTTCAGCAATAAACATTAAAAAGTATTTTAAACTTCTCACATTTTAACTGTCAACTTAATATCAGGATGCATAAGGTTACGTTGTAAAATTAACTGCAAACAAATTAGAGAATTATAAATTTTGTACATAATTTATGTCAATAATTTAATCATAAATTAAACATGCTTTACGTTTATGAAATCATTATTACGCCAATGACTTATTTCGCCCGTGGTTCTGTCAGACACTTCAAATTTTTTTTTCTTTGAGATCCTCATGGATTTCTCTGTGAGAAAAGCAAACTGTGAATTATCGTGGAATAATGGTGATATTTTAATATTGCATCATAGTATTTATAGCTTAATAAAAAGAGAAAATATCTTTATAGCTAAGATATATAATTAATCTAGAATATTGCAAACCTTCTTTCGCATCGGTTACTCACCATTAGTTAAATATGGCTTATTGAAATATGTAACTCCTTTCTTTGTATGAGGAATTTTGTAATTTGGAAAAGCGTGGTTTTAAAAGGACCACTATAAGTGGTTTACAGAATGATTTCATTTGATCCTTCACTTCCTATTTACTCTTATACATTTTATCAATGTATTTCAGACCACAGTAGCTACTTATTATAGTGTTTAATAGCGTGTGTATTTTTAATTGATTTTAAGTTTAACCACTTGATTGACGAAATGTCATTACTTCATTATCATCATTGTTACCAGAGTAGTATGTTACACTTTGAGTCATACATTTCCACTACTGATTGACTTTCAACATCACAAAGGTTGTATTTAATACGTTATAAATTATAACCTTATGGTTCAGGCACTTAATAAGTAGCTCGCGGATTCGTGTCTTTTTAACAAACATCTCATCCTTTCAGCTGTAGAAATGTTAAAATGTGATGTTTAATCCCAGAATTCGTGAAAAAGTATAACACACGATTTGGCGGTTGATTGCATTAACTTGCTAAATTTTCCCTTGTCTCTCACATTACTAATTACGTTCGGTTATAACAAATAATCCTCGAGTAACTATGTAAAAAATTCCACAGGAAAAACAACAATATACATATACACCTTACAATTGAAATTAAATATTTCTTTATTTGCGGGCCCGGCATGGCCAAGCGCGAAAGGCGTGCGACTCGTAATCCGAGGGTCGCGAGTTCGCGCCCGCATCGCGCCAAACATGCTCGCCCTCCCAGCCGTGGGGACGTTATAATGTGACGATCAATACCACTTTTCGTTGGTAAAAGAGTAGCCCAAGAGTTGGCGGTGGGTGGTGATGACTAGCTACCTTCCCCCTTGTCTTACACTGCTAAATTAGGGACGGCTAGCACAGATAGCCCTCGAGTAGCTTTGTTCGAAATTCCAAAACACAAAACAAATTCTTTGTTTGTAATCTAGTATAAAACCACATATTGGCGATTCATTGTTTTTTATCGCAGTAACACAAGTTGTTTTACTATAGACACGTCTGTTTCATTATCTAGAGGAAAGAAGTGGATATGTTGTTCCTTGTTCTATGGCTAATACCAAACACTAATGCTTTTTAATTCAAAAATGAAAATATATTTTAATACCAGGATTTTAAAATTATTTCCAACTTCTTATAGAATCTGATATAAAAAAATCTGTTTTCTAGAACCACAATTGAAAATCCTACTAAATAATTTATTACAAACTCAACAGTGTAATTCTTTTATAAGAATTACATTTCGAATAAAGGAAATTGAGAGTTAAACGTATTTTAAAGATAAGGAAACCACGACAGGTAATTCAATTATAGGTAATATATAGATGCTGGTCCTCCTCAATTATTTAGTGATCCGTAAAAGCTTTACAATGTAAATAACATGAAAATAATTTAAAAGGTATGTCAATTTTCTAAGAAAGGAATTAGTAACATATCATTCAATAAATTGCTTAAATCGTTCAATACTAAATGTTTTAGAAAATTACAAAATACTAATCCATGTAATAAAACAAGAACATTACTTTGCTATCTTTATTCTACAAATCTTAGCCTAATAATCATTAAAATAAAAAGTTAATCAGTTTTTTATATTGGAGTGAACATATTTCGATCTTTATCAACATTTGTGTAATTATTTTACCTCAACTCAGATTCTATACACGTACTATTTAATATTTCTTTAATGGTCGAAAACCATTCCTTAATATAAAGTGTTACTATATATTCAAACACTTATAATATCTAAACAGCATACAATTAACTTTTTGGTGTAAATAAATAACTATTTTAAAATATAGTGGACCTGAAATTTTGTACTGAAAGTTACCTACGTTATTCTGTATAAAAACGTCTCACAATTACCAGTGTGACTGATTTTTTTGACAAGTATGAATCGGTATATAAAAATATTAGTGCTGGTACATTTTCTTTATTTCTGCTGTTGTATAGCATTTGTTAGTCGTTTCAGTTAAACATATATCGTTAAAAGTTAAAAATTTTGAACATGTAAAAATGAAAGAAATTAATAACTAAGTTCTAGTGAGATATTGATTGTTTAGACATATATTTTAAATGAAGGGTGATTTATCAATCAATATATTATTTTTATCATGTGTTTTTTGACCTTGTTTTAACGCAATGTTAAATTGTATGTTTGTTTTGAATTTCGCACAAAGCTACTCGAAGGCTATCTGTGCTAGCACTCCTTAATTAAGCAGTGAAAGACTAGAGAAAAGGCAGCTAGTCATTATCACCCACCGCCAACTCTTGGGCTACTCTTTTACCAACGAATAGTGGAATTTACCGTCACATTATAACGCCCCACGACTGAAATGGCGGGCATGTTTAGTGAGACCGGGAATTGAATCAGCGACCCTCAGATTACGAGTGGAACACCTTAACCCACTTGGCCATGCCGGACCACGTGTTAAATTAAAATGTGAAATACATTTCAATAAAGTATATAATTTTGAAATAAAAGAATAACAAAAGATCCAGTTCAACTATTCCATGAAATCAAAATTAATCAAAATAACTTTCCAAATATTTACAATACATTTTTAACTGCAGTGTATTTTGAAAGTTGTGATACACGAACAGTTACCATAATCATTATACATAACGAACATTGTTGATATTATTGTAAATAATAATATCTGTAAATTTTTCATCGCAAATGAAGTTGGAGGGCAGAGCTGTTTGTTTAAATTTTTTCTAACATATTGGTATATTTCAACCATCTTTACTTACGTTTTCACAAACAGTTATTAATCAATTTATTGAATGAAGATTTTGGATCCACGTTAGCTTGAACAATCTTCTTACTGATATATTTCTGAACTTTCTGTAAGTTAAATAAGTGAGACTTAATGTAATGTAAGATATTTCAGGATTGTAATTTGTAAAAGCATAAAATGTATTTGATTAAAAATTTAAATTTCAATAATAGTTATGGCGTATAATATCAAATATTAACCTATAAACGACTTATAAAGTGAAGGTTTGTAACATTCTTGATAGAAAGATAGAGAAAGAAAATTATTACTAACTGAAGGAAGATTAAATTAATATTACATCATCCTAGATCTGTAATTTATTTCTAAAGCTAACATATTCACAGAAGCAATACATTGTTTATCAAATTAAAATGAATTACCGAAACTCTGTTATTAATCATAATACAACAAACACTAACCAAGTCTGTCTTGTCTTTGAAAACTGAGTCCATGCATTCTTTCAGCTCCTTCGGTTTTCCAGGCTTATCAGCTGTCGATTCTACACAAGAGAAAAACATGTTTGATTTACCTAAAGAAAATATGTCTTTTATGTTAAGAACTAGCTTTTGTGGGAACACTTTATTATATGGAAGGAATGAGTTAATGTAATTTGCTTAATAACAAATTATGAATCATAGATGGGTAAAACAGTGTATAGCTTCAGTATTCAAAACACGCCGTAAGTTAATCTAAGACCCAAGTGAAACATGTATCTTGAACTACAGAACTGTAGTTGGGTGTGTGGTAAATATTTGTTTTAATAATAATATTTTACCCTAGTTTCAATGCGTTGTGGTTCTACTATTGAAGTACAGATATCAAAATGAAACATTTATTCCAGTAACACGATTAATATTTTATACATCGATAAAAGCTGAACATGAACTTACTGCGTATCTTTTGCCAAACTGTTTCTGTAACAATGCCTTTTAGCAATGTCAGGCTAAAGAGAGCAACCAGGACCACAAACAAAACATTCATGTTGAGAATGTTGCTGTTTTAATGCTCTGTGTTTCAGTTTTATTACATTTTTGTGTTTTCTTTAATTTTCATCTTTAGTGTGAATTCGTGAAAAGGCTAATTTATTTAAAATTAGTTTCTATACCTCAATAATTTATATCACACATAATATCACATATATCACACTGGGTTTTAAACTTACGATTCAACACAAAATGTCTCAAACATTATTGTGACCTTAGTGACTTGGATCACTTGGCGTCTAGTGATTAACGTTCGAAGCTTCAGACCGTAGCGTCTGATGTTAGAACAGTGACGTTCAACTGTGTGAGAAATATCAGTGTGACAGTCAGTCCATTACTCTGTCCAAACAGAAGGATATAGCCCGACGCTAGTGGTCTTGCTGCTTCTGGTTAGTAAATTAAATTCAATGTGAAATAAAGTTTAATATCATGGTTTCCAAACTTCGCTATTTATTTGTGTTTCACATAAGATGCCTTTCAGACTTAACGTTACAAGGTGAACTGTGGTGGTAATTGTCCAAACAAAAGGGTAAAAGTTGGATGTTTGAAATGTTTTGTAGAGGTTGTATGTGAAGTACTTCAAAAAATATTATCTATAAATGTAAAGCATAAGTTTTAAATATCTTCAAATTTTGTGATAACTCTCTTCTTCCCGTCACTCTAAAACATAAAATGATTTTTAAACAATTTAAAGAATTTGACTGGAGTAAACAAAACATCCAATATTAAAGGCTGAATCTTTCTAAATACACTCGTTTTTCACTTATATATAAAAAAGTAACTCTCAACACTGTTATTGTATGTATTAAACAGATATATGTATACAGAAAGTTTCTATTGATTTTTTGAACTTAGCGCAAAGATATTTGATGATTACTTGCGCTAGCCGTCTGTAAATTTGCATTGTAAGACTAAAGGGAAAGCAGAAAATCATCAACACTAACCGTCATTTCTTGGGTTACTCTAATAGCAACGAATAGTGGGATTGATCGTCATTTGTAATGCCCCCAAACCTGAAACGGAAAGCATGTTTGGTATGACGGGGATTCGAAATCGCGACTTTCAGATTACGAGTCGAGTGGCTTATCCACCAGACCATGCCAGACCAGATAGTTTATTTTATAAGCCATTGTTATTCGCACATAATATGTATTAACAATGTTTTTAGAATTTAATTAATTACTTGTTTGTTTTGTTTTTCTTATGGCAAAGCCACATCGGGCTATCTGATCAGCCCACCGAGTGGAATCGAACCCCTGATTTTAGCATTGTCAATCCGGAGACATACCGCTGAACCAGAGGGGGGCGTTAATTAATTACAAACGTAGTGATATCTTGAGACCACAGGTGTCAGTAGGTGATTATAAGTGCTCAGACTCGGGCACATATGGACAGGAATTTTCGGCGTTTCAGTACATTATCGATTATGGCTTTCTATTCTGATGTTTTTAAGACACCAAATGGATATTCGGAAAACGCACCTTCATGTGCCCGAGCCTTGCGACAGCTGACACGCGTAAACCGCCAATTTTCCGACACTCTTGTTTCCAGAGCTTTGCCGAATTATGCGTTTTGCCAGAACAATAGAGGTTACGTAATAATAATTCTACAGTAAACTTTTGACCCAGTAAGATATATCCTGCGCGTTTTTATCAGGAATCAGAACAATATCCCTAACTTCAGAGTCAGTATAGTAATGAACAATGGGTGTTTCTTTGACAGCATTCATTAATTCGGGCAAACTTTGTTTGATAAGCTTTCTGCTATACCCTTATCAACAGGTCCCGTAAATGTTTTAACATACTCAAAGAACTGAGGAATGATTTTTCGTTTTATATATTAAATCCCGTAAAGTCAGTAAATAGTCTGTCCTGAAGGAGCGCGCAATATGCAATTCTACCTATTACCGCCCAGGGAACAAGTCTGCTGATCGCATGAATTTCAAGTACGCTCTCGTAATTTTGTTCGGATCAAAGGATGTGACGAACCATCAGTTGCTTGAAAATCTGTGGTGTACCTATGGAGGTTCTCATTCGAAAACAAACTTTCAATCTTCGTTAGTGTAAAGGCTTAATACGTTTTGTCAGATACTTGAAAATCTTTTTACTGTGAGAACCTCATAAATTTCCCTATAAGGAAAGCAAACTATAAATTAATTGAAGTAATGACAACAATTTAATATTGCATATATATATATATATAGAAATACATAGCGTTTATAGTTTAATAAAAAGAGAAAATTTTCTTTAGTTAAGATATAGAATTAATTTACAGAACGGAAAACTTTCTTTTGCGTAGGGTGGCCTGGCATGGCCGAGCGCGTTAAGGCGTGCACTCGTAATCCGAGGGTTCGGGTTCGCGCCCGCGTCGCGCTAAACATGCTCACCCTCCCAGCCGTGGGGGTGTATAATATGACGGTTAATCCCACTATTCGTTGGAAAAAGAGTAGCCCAAGAGTTGGCGGTGGGTGGTGATGACTAGCTGCCTTTCCTCGAGTAACTTTGTGCGAAATTCCAAAACAACTTTTGCGTAGGTTACTGAACGTTACCTGAGTATGGCTCATTGAAGCAAGTAACTCATTTATATATATACAGGGTGTCCCAGAAGTCGCGCACCATACGTACATATAATAATGATTTGTTTTTTATGTTCCAGATATGGGTGAAAAACTATCAATACAAGAAAGAGTTACATTGGTGTTTATGTTTGGAAAAAATGGTACCACATACCGCTCTGTAGCTGAAGAATTCAACCTTACTCATCCTGATGATTTGATGGGCGCGATAACAACTGAATGTCAAAGGATTAGCACTGCAACCCTCAACAAAGTAAAAGACAGTTTTATAAAGAGAATTGATGAATGTATCAAAGCAGAGGGTGAACAGTTTGAGCATCTGATATGATTATTATCAATAAAATTGTTATTCATATGTATTAACATAAAAATTTATATGGTGCGCGACTTCTGGGACACCCTGTATATCGAGATTTTTAAAAAGGCCACTTATTTCAAAATACTGTATTTCTAATATTTTTAGTTGGTTGAAAGTGTTTTCACATTTTCCATTACACTTCAATTAGCCTATTTAAATATAATACATAATACTTGGTAGGTAAATAAATATGTTTAAACAATGAATACCTCCTACTAAAAACACTTTAACAAAAATGTAAATAACAATTATGTGACTTCGAATTCATAAACAGCGTGATATAGTAATAGAAATATAGTTACATCATTTAATACCCATAAAAATAAAATGTAAATAAAACATATTTAAATACTTCTAAAATTCACAAACTGTTTAGATAAATTTTATTTTTTCTACAATTTTATGAAATAACTCTCAAGTAATAAAAAGGTTTTGTCCGTCATCAGAAGATCAGAACAGCTATTAGAAAACGGAAGGTTCTTGCAATGCATCATTTTCTCTTGACTTACAGTTTTCAAAAACAAATGTTTGGAGAGAAAATAGATTATTTAATATACTTTACCTCAGTTACATGTGTATTTTATGTTTTACCAAAAAACATCTAATTATCGAGAACTTATTAACGCTTATTTTAATTTAAAAAGTGATCATGAATATGTCACTGTACCTTGTTGTTGCCCTATTACGGCAAACAAGCAAAATTCCATGCACCAAATAAAACACAATCCTAATCATAATGTTTACATACAGAAAAGATTTCACGATCATTAATCTACTACAATGAAGAACCAATATATTTACAGTATAATATACATAGTACACAGGTAAACGCAGGGGTCCACCCATTAATTAAATTGATGAACTCGCATATTACACCCCTTTACGGGCAAACTGTTATTGAGAACAATTTTCATTTGATCTTTTTCTGTGCAGACAATCTTACTTCACTAGTCTCAACGAAAAGAGACTTGGGAAATTTTGTTCATAATTTCTCAACATTACGTTGTTGGCAGATTTTTATGTATCTGCGTACTGGTTATAATCTGAAACATTATTGTCACTTGTATGGCTTACGATTTTGTAGTACACAGCAAGTGGTTGAATTTTTATTTTGTATGTACACTACAGTTCTTGTTATTCTTTGAAATTGTTATAAATATTTAATTACTTTACTTTTATGAATGTTTTCGTAACTGTGAGAAAAGAATCGAACTTATATAGTTTCATAGACGAACGAGATTTTTTATTTGTTGAATGAAGAGAAGACGTTTGTAAACATAGTAAGGTTTCTTTTACCAGAATTTTAATCTTCATCTTAGTAGTAGTAAATATTCCAAAGTTTTACATACTGTTGCTACGTTCAGTATAGTCACTATATTTTAGTATCACACATTGCCAAGAATTGTTGACTTCTCTTCCTGTTTTGATGGCCCGGCATGGCCAAGCGTGTTAAGGCGTGCGACTCGTAATCTGAGGGTCGCATCCCGGTCACGTTAAACATGCTCGCCCTTTCAGCCGTGGGGGCGTTATAATGTGACGATGAATCCCACTATTCGTTGGTTAAAAAATAGCCCAAGAGTTGGCGGTGGGTGGTGATGACTATCTGCCTTCCCTCTAGTCTTACACTGCTAAATTAGGGACGGCTTCACAGATAGCCCTCGTGCAGCTTTGTGCGAAATCACAAAATAAACAAACAAATCAATCCTATTTTGATTAATATTCCCATACATTCTTAACTCTGAACTCATTTTAATCAAGTTATCACGTCGTGCCGACTCTGCACCTGTAGGAGTTGTTTGTTTTGTTGAAAAGCTATACAATGGATTATCATGTGTCTGTACACCACGGGAATGTTGTGTATCGCATTTAGGTTTACGTTAAAGCTACGGCTGTTCCATTGAGGGATCATTAATAAATATACGAACAAGCAATCATCAATATGAACAATCTTATGGCTTTTCTTATTGTGGGAACTATTCTTTTGCTTGAAGCATTTGCAATTATAAACATTAGATCGACAAATGTAGAATTTTTAAAGAAACTTATATCATCATGAGATAAATAAACTTATCCAAACTTTGCAAATTTGTATTTTAATTTCTTTCATTTACCACTGAGGCCAGCTTCAAACTTTCTTCACTAAAATCTGAGTTTCTAGTCATTACAACAAAACTAGAGTTGGAATAATTCCTTAAGCACGTCAATCAAACAACTTAATGGAATAAATGATGTATAGATGGTTCAGCGCCTGCTCATGATATTGTTCAGTGTATTCCATTGCTTTAACCACAAACTGAAGTGTAATGCAATTCCAGTATTGCGATACTCTTGATGTTTATATATGCTGACATTTAAATCCAGTAGTAACGCATGTATACCATTAAGCTTAATATAAGGCTCAAAAATAGGGCACGGCATTATAGAAGTAGTTTATTCTCGAACATTTTTCAGTGGTAACTTCAAATAGTTACAGAAGAAGAAACGTACGCTGTGTCGCCGTTATGATAGCGAACTTGCGCTAAGCTACCAACTTGTCCCCATGCTATAGATATTCTTAACCTTACCTCGAATTTTGTTATAACCGAGTTTAAGGTAGTAATTTCATACAGTCACAGAAGAAGACGTGTATGAGCTCTAAGTACTCCAACCCTACAACTAACACAAAGTAAAGCTGGAGTAACGTTGTGGTTAACTAAACACAAATACATCTGGAGCCTTTGTACAGCCTCAATGGTTGTAGGAAAATAATAGAACTATCCTGGTTTTCCCACTCTGTTCATGTCATATTCTTTTCTGATGATCCTGGAGGGTGCAAATCATATAACTTGTGTGTCGTTTGTATGTTGATAACAAAGGAAAATAAGAATACCCTGCAAGAAATATAGATAGGTTTTTTTTTTGGTTTTCACTCCAAGCTCAACCAGAGATAAACTCTGCTGCTACAAATCCGAATAGTAGTGGAACTTAAGATGAGCATCGGAATCAGCTTCAAAGAGTGCAATAGACATGTTGCACGGAAATGTATAGTGGCTTCTTAACTCTTGAATGGCTAGGTGAGAGGAGGTATTTGTCTGCAAGAGGAAAAGATAGTTCTTGATCGACACAGGAGTAATCATAAGATTGGTAGATATTACAACACGTCAAACACTCTTAGTAAAGCAACCACTCTGGTTAGTTTATTCGAATATAACAGAGAGAGGAACGTGGGAAAGCTTTCCAGTAGATATTTTGGTTACAGTGGCATGTAGAATAATTATTTAACTCTATTTTTATGTTACTTTACATTGGATAAAACTGATGAATCACATAAGATAAGAATGCTGCTTCACATTACCATAACCACTATAGCAGAGCAGGTACTGTAAGCCAGCATATAACAATCGTACTTAAATATTACAAAGTTTGATTTGTGAGGTATGTGATCAAACATTCTAATCTCTAATGCGTGCTTTACTGGACTGTCCAATGCTGATGTACCCAAGATAGGACCATGCATTCTTGTTAGATACAAATACATGAAATGGATTCATGTTATTACAGTTATAAGATAGATTAATACGCATCATCATGTATGCTAGCTTTGTGATAATGGCTTATGAATGCAAGATGAAGCTCATCTAGCCTAGCTAGGACACTAGAGGTTGATGCCAACCTATGATAGTGATATTCTAAGATATTTGAGTCAATATTCTGATTCTGGTGTAAATAAAGCATTGCGTACCCTGTCCAAAAAACCCGGTAAACTCCATAACAGTGGAATTGGATTTCAGGTTAAGTTAATAGATTTGAATAAACGTTGTAAACTTCCAGAAACGGAGAGGAGTCACCAATATATATTTGTAACTTTTAGCTTCTTCACAGAGTGAACTGAGGCTTCTGCATTTGCCAGCAGAATGATGCAATCTTTACACTGAACTTTAGTGCAAGACCTGTTTATTTATTTGTCTAATTTCACACAAAACTGCTTGAGGATTATGCTGAGCAACTTTATCCTAAATAACTTTGTTTGAGAACAATCAGGAAAAACTGCTGAATGATAAAAAAGGTTGTAAAGGACATGATGTACCTGTGTAAAGATTGGGCCTAGTTTAAGCGTATAATACCAGCATGGATACAGTTTGAACTTCACTGAATTGTTCACCCCCACATATGCCGACAGGTTGATTTCTTGAGGTACAGGTTATAGTGGATGCAAGATGATTGAAGAGCATATGAGTATTTTACCCCTATAAATCACTGATGAACCCTAAACATTGGATTGACCAAGAGATTTTATGTGACTACAATAAGTCAAGAAAAGGCAGGATGTAATCTCAAGCTCTACTAACTCGTCAAATATAGGAAAAAAAAAACTATATGATTCTCAGAGCATAGCAGAGGAGAAAATTCCAGTTTATGACCAAAATCAGTAATGTTGATCTTATTAGTGTAGGTGGTACTCACCAAAACCAGAACTAGGAAAACTGCTGAGTGGCTCGTTGAAAGAAAGAAATGTTTTTTATTTTATTTTCAGAGTTACTAGGTGGTACGATTAGATACAATTCATACACACTGTTGTGTTGTTAACATTCAATTACTTACTTTGAACTCAGCTGAAAGAAGTACATCAACAGGTTGAACAACTGCAAATGGAAACAAAAAATTAAAAATTTAGTTAAATGAAGGTTGCACCTTATAATATCCACTACATTTTTATCATTTTTTATTTATTTTTCATCTTTTTATATTGATCTTTTCTTATTCTTATTTTAACTTGTGAGAGTCGTCACTTTCCCACAAATGCCTGCAGGCAGTGAAGGATTGTGGGTTTTAGCACCCACATCTCGCTCTCCTAATTTCTAATTTTCTAATGTCAGACTAGCTAAGATATTTTTGGGATAAGAAACTTCATTTGTGGAGACAAAAGAGGGAGCTACATATAACATCATCAATGAATTTCATTGAGATGTATTCAGTTTCGTTGTACAGTTACCATATATTTGATTTTTTTTTATTGAACAGTTTCTGCTTACATTGATATTTCTAACATATGTTTAATTCAGAGTGTTAATTTTATGTAAAATTAAATCATTTTATCTCACGCCCATAGGATTTATTTTTAACACTGGTTAAAGATGAAAGAAATATTCGAAGATATAGAAAAACTTTTGGCAGGTGAAACACTATTGAATAAATTGTGAAATAATTGGTTTGTACTTTATACATGACCGATTATTTTCTAAATATCATGTTTAAATAAGAAAAAATATTTCCATATCTTCCATTTTTAATAACGCTAGATGTTTGTTTTAATGTTTTAATTTTTCTGGCAAGATACGTAATTTTAGTTTGATATGCAAATATAGTTTTGTGTTCTGTTCTAAAACTTCTGTATAACGTTTGACGCATAAAGCACGTGTATATCTAATTTAAAAATACCTTAATCCTCTTTTTAGTTCAGAACTTTCCAAACAACTGGTTTTACGAGTCAGTGTGCCACTTGTTGCCTTAATATAATAACAGTTTACTGGAATTTCAATTCCATAGCTCTATATTCAGGAAAGTATGAAATGCAGGTGTTCGTGTGGCTTACGTATACAGACGCTATTCTATGAATTAACTATAGTTCCAATGACAAAATAAACAGTTACATGTGATGTTTTTTTCCAATATTTTATTTTGGTTCGTTTTTTTTGTGAACTGCTACTAAAGCTGGGAAAGTACAATTTTTTTGACATATTAAGTTACGACCAATTAAATTACACACAAAACGTAAAATTTGCCTATTTCATTTAATACAAATCATGGTTTGTTCTGGTTGCACACAAAAACCCCTCCTGCTCTGGATCATATGGAAGCTCAGCAGTATTCGAATTGTACCATTGATACCAATTCGCCTTATACTCTGGTAGCCCTAGAATAGTTTCACACTACTTCACACCCTTTTCTCTCTTTTGTTTAAAACCGAATGGCCAATTTCTCTTTAAATATACTTTTATCAAGTTCCACCAGAAACCAGCCACGTTGGCACTTTGGATAACAATCTCGTTGACACCGAAATTAAGTCTATTTACACGAGCACTGTCACTGCTGTGTGCTGTGCCTATTCCATATATGGATTATTTTCCTGTTTTCAAGACTAAGCTCCGTGCCAGTGTGCAGTCGACTTGAAGTGAGCAACGAGAAAATAATCCTTTCCAAATAAAAGCCACTTTTAAACTTTACCCGTCTTTTCCCGAAAAGATCAGGAAGAGGAATATGTCCTAGCTTGATTACGCATTGGCCACAATTTTTTTACTCGTCGTTTTCTTTTCTCTAGGAGTTATGCACCAATGTGTAGTTTGTGTAGTCATAACAGAATAGTGCACATTAAACTATCATGCCGTCGTTACATTCTCAACTACAGCACCATTTTAGACATGTTTTGTCCCAACGTTTACCTTTGACACTGGATTGTGTTATTGGTGATGGTGACACTGTCCACCCTACAAATGTTTTTATTGTTAAAAAGACATTGGCCTTTTTAACGCTACATACATTTTCTATTCAAAGATTAGGCTTCGTTTTGTTGTAACATGATTCTTTTTACGATTGTTAATTTTACTTAACTTTTAATTATTTATCGGTTTGTAGGCAAAGGTAGCCTAGTTTCTTTGCTCCAAACAACCTAACATCTAACTGCAACGTTACTTACAATCCTGTTCACGTTTACACTCTCATCTCCAAGACATGTGTCCGGTAATTTCAAAGCTCTCTCTTTTGTTATTCGAAACGTTTTTAACTGCATTTATAAACTGAAATTTTTTATTGGAATTCAGTAGAAAACTAAAATGTTACGTTTTATTTGTAATAATGGTGCTGGGCCTGGCATGGCCAAGCGCGTTAAGGGTTGCGTGCAACTTGTAATCTAAGGGTTACGTGTTCGCGCCCGTGTCCCGCCAAACATGCTCGCCCTTTCAGTCGTGGGAATGTTATAACATGCGGTCAATTCCCACTATTCGTTGGTAAAAGAGTAGCTCAAGAGTTGGCGGTGGATGGTGATGACTAGGTGTCTTCCCTCTTGTCTTACACTGCTAATTTAGGGACGGCTAGCATAGATAGGCCTGGAGTTGTTTTGTGCGAAATTTCAAAAGAAACAAACAAGTAATGGTGCTTTCAGGAAAAAGCGTTGCACTTGCCGTATATCATGTTTTGTGCAAACAATTTTTATTTAAACCATATTAAATATCTTTCTGAAACTGTTCACACAATTTGAGCTGTAATGTGACCTATCATCTTACTGTAACGCCCTCTTTTTCCTGTTCCAGTTTACATTGTCGTCCTTAACTTGAAGATGACCTAACAAGATCAAAATGTTGTTCTCTGCTTTTATTTTAGAAAAGTGTTAATACCCATCCTTGCCGTTTTAAAATGGATATTTAATCGTAGTTGGCATTAATATTAAATGTTATTAAAAATCCACTCAATAGAAAACAAAATTACTCTTCTGTAATTGAATAACTTATCAAGAAAATGAATTATTAAATGTTAAATGAAACCAACCACACTATTTTCTGCATCACTTGAAATCAAAATACCACCTATTACGAAATGTCTAAGAGAAGTTAATTGGTGACACTTATCACTACTCTACTGCACCATGTTGTGCTTCAGGACTACTATTATTTTCCACTAGTTGTTAAAATTATCATTGTATATGTACTTATTTTGATTAATGTTTAAGAGGAATGTCAATAGATATTACCTCAGAGATACAGCCACAAGTCAGGTCTCAAAACGAAGCAACACGTAACTATAAATCATTCTCTCATGCTTCAATATTTGTAAATAATTTGCTTGTCACTTGACCTCTGAACCATCCATTTTTACAGTGATATGTCAGAAGACTTGTGCGGCTAAATCCCGTGTTTCAATACCTGTGACGTAAATAACACAAATACCATTTTTCTAGTTCTGTGTTTTTAATAAAAACAACAACTGGACCTCTGAGTTTCTCTATATACTTCATTTTTTTGTATTTTATTTCTAAGTAAATTACATATTAACCAGTAATAAATTCAATGTTATTACAACTTAGTTTAGCAGAAATTTACGTACTAGTTTATAATAAAACGCTCTGAATTCAAAACGATATAACTAAAGTAAAGATTAAAAACACACGCCGTATGTTATGTAAATGTCGTGTAAATATTTTGTAAACGACAACATGTCGTGTTGTGTTTAAATTTTCATTTCTGTGATTCATTTTTCCATATTTATATTATTGTTTCAAAGTTTATACTAATATGTTGTTATTCATTTAGAGTAACATTTAGAATTTTCTTGAATTAAGTAGACCAATCATATGTTTGTAAATGAAGTGCTGGTAACTTCGTGTCTAGACGTGTAGTCTCGTGCAAGAACGGACATGCGTGGATTGCTCTGGAGACCTGTAGAATTTTCGCGGTCTTTCGGGGAGTTTAGGCCTACAATATATGAACAGACGAAGATGCGAGAGAGATAAGAGAGATTCATTCATCAGTTTTTATTCGAAGAAAGAAGAGGAGAGTCAGACATTAGTTTTATTTCAAAAGAAGAGAGTCAGTTATTTGAGAAAGATTAAGTGTTTTCTGTGATTATTCAACTTGGATTTGTGACTGAAGTTAGATCTACGGATGCTGTGATTTTATTTCGTCAATCTCTACGATTCATCTGAATTACTGCTTGTGTTGATAGTCGGCGAATTTATTGAACTGTGAACTGTTTCTATAGTTCTACATTTAAGCTTCGGAATTTCTTCGTGGGACCAAATTCACACCCTAGACTGGAATTTGAGACTTTCATTTTAGATCATTATATTAGATACAGGCCAGTACCATTTTGTATTGTGAAAAATTTTGAAGTTTGAAACTAGTATTATTTTGTTTTGTAATTAATTTCGAATGTTGTAACTTAATATCTGTCACTGTTATTACATAATTTTTGTTATATCTGTTATATTTGTTAATAGTTTAGTGTAACAAATTATACAAGCTGTTATCTGTGTTTTTCTGTTGCGTTTAGTCTACGAAGAACAAAAACATAAAAAAATACGGAACACCGTATGTGACTGTGAATGTGAATTGGGTACGCAATACATTATTTACACCCGCTTCAGACATCTTGACTCGAATATCTTAGAAGAATCGCTGTCACAGATTAGCATCAACTTAGGGTACTACCTGTGCTATAGTCTTCTGGCATTGCCAGATGAGCTTCATCTTGCATTTATGAACCAATGTTACAAGGTGTAATGATGAGTATTAATCCATTCAATAACTGCAGTAACTTGACTTCAGGTATCACACACATTCGTATCCAACAAGAATGCAGAGTCTTGTCTTGGGTACATCCGAGAATGTATTAACGCATAGGCACACGAGGCATGTGCTTGGGGTGGCAAATTTTGACCAAAAAAAAAGAAAGAGAATGGACATAATTTTAAAATGTAGTTCCTGGCTATTAATTCCCCCTGCCATTTATGCCTCTCCAATAACCTCTTGAATCTGGACCCCCTACACACACACACACTCATTATTCCACCACACCGTCGGGTCGGTCGCTTCAAGTTTAAAAGATTTTTAACCTTCCCTCCATGAGTCCCACCTAACACGCCTCGCCCCCCCCAATTCAATGCTGCCAGTAAAAAGTTGCAAAGTGCTGATATGGACATCGGTCTTGTAGTCGAGCTTCATGCTTTCTTGCTGCAGTTTGTGAAAGATTCAAGAGAACTGTTCGATCATTTTGAAGACAAAACGATGTTGAAGTCCAGCAAGAAGACGTACGAAATTCAGCGAAAAAGGAAGCAAAAATTTTCAGATGATGACACCCAGGCAGTGGAAGAAGGCAGAGAGGCATTTAGAGTAAATGTTTTCTATGTGATCATTGACAGACTTTGCTCAGAACTACAGCGAAGACAAACCGTTTATGTAGAAATCCTCGCAAGGTTTGGATATTTGTTCAAGATAACAAATCTTGAACCCACTGATGTCATCAGTCAAGCTGGAACACTTGATTTGGAAGTGGGCTTCGAAGATGAATGTCTACATTTCCGCCCACATCTTGTGAGTATGAAAGTGCAAAATGATGACTCTTCTGCGTTAGCAGTATACATAAATCTGCGAGCTAAAGGACTTCAAACTGTACATCCAAATCTGGATATTGCTATGCGCATGTTTCTGTGCACTCCAGCAACTAATTGTACATCAGAGAGATCTTTCTCGGCTCTCAAACGTGTGAAAAATTACTTGAGATCAAGAATGGCAGAAGATAAATTAAATGCCCTGTCACTCCGCGCCATTGAAAGTGATATTGTTTGTAGAATAAAATATGACGATGCAATAAACATGTTTTCGGAACAGAAGGCCAGGAGAAAGCCTGTATATTCAGCCGCAGAATAATATTTAGTGATAATTGATTTTGATGTTTCAATTTTTATTGTGTTGGAAAATAAACGTTGTGTTGATTTTGAATGATAACAACTGTGTTTGTCTGTTGTTGTGATGGTGATGCTTGGTGCAAGTTGTGGCACGGAGGGGGGCGGCAAAAGTATCAACCTAACCTTGTGCCTAGGGGCGCCAAAATCCTAAATACGTCTCTGGGTACATCAGCATTGGATCGTCAAGTGAAACATGCATCAGATATAAAAAGGTTTTATCACATATTTCATGTGTCAAACTTTGTACAGTTCAGGTACTATTGTTATATGATGGCTTATAGTAGCCGCTCTGCTACAGTGGTATTGTAATCATGAGTATTCTAATCCTCTGTGATTCGACAGTTTATTAATTATTCTACATTCCTCTGTAACTAAAATTTCTACTGTAGAGCTTACTCACGTTTCTCACTCGGTGTTATCCGAATAAACCAGCCAGAGTCAACCAGACATCCAAGTCATTCCTTGCCTATCACCCCTTTATAACTCTTGGTAAGGTCATCATCTTTAAACTCGTTCAGTTTGTTTTTTTATCTTATCATTGACAATCTTGTGCAGTGTTAGAAATATCCAATATGAAAAGAAAGCTGTTAGTAATTTAAATTACTGTATCTCAAGTTATATTTTTGAGGTATGTGAAACTTCTACAGTTTTTATGTAACTATGGAATGACGTGTTTTCTTTCACCTCATTCAGAGCCTTTAAAAATTAATGTTACCATAAATAGAAAATTTAGCTTTTAAAGTGATAAACAACAGATAGAAAAAAAGTTTATTCATGTTGTTCTTAATGAACTTCAGGAAAAACTGCATATCAACTCTACATTATCATGAAGTTGAGGTTCCTACTCTCTGATATAATGACGCATTAAAGTGAAACTAATTACTCCTGTAAAAGTATTTGAATTCATAAATAGAAACATGAACTAGACAGAATATAAAATATAAAGTACATTGTTTTAACAAGAAAATCAAACAGATTGTTTGTACTCGCTTGTACGATAGGCTGACAATTATATTTGATTGGAACTGTTCTCGTAAAACCCTCCTCAATGACAACTTCCACAAAACAATTATAATTTAGCATTTCTTACTTAACAGGTAATGTAAGATTTACCCAGAACAACTGATGATACTCATGTGTTGCTAATCATTATATAAACATCCATTCACAGCTATATACTTCATATACTACCTGACCAACCACTTTCTGGCACAGCTATTTACTTACTTACACATTACATGTTCAACATTACAGCAGTACAAGTGAAAAGAGCTAAACTCTTGTTATCTCTAAACAACAATGAAGACATTTAAAACAAATTTAATGAATTCCCTGAGCAAGTTATACATGCAAATTTCACATACTAGAATAAATAACTACCGTATTTTTTTGGTGATAAGACGCATCACTATTTTCAAAACTATCTTTACGGAAATAAATGTTTTCCAGTTATCATTATTTATTTGTTAAGCATCAGCATAATCTTTTATTATTCTTTAGAATACCTCAAAAGTGATGTCCTTAATAAAAAAAAATATGGTTGTTTCATACTTTTACATCAAAACATTGTTTATTTATTGTGAAAAATTCCCAAATCTTCTTTTCTATCACTGAATTCACTGAAAACGAGCTCTGAAAGTTCACTCTAGACCAACAGTCATATTGGTGTGTGTACTCGTGTTAGCTTTCCATAAACAATTACTGTCAATTTCCATATTTATATGTTTTTATTGCCTTATTTATGGATATTACTCTTCTATTGTTCTACAGTAATTTCTCATGAGACCTATTTTCTTTAGCCTGTGAAAAAAAAACAAGCACAGAGAAGTGAAGAGGTTGATCGCGCTTGTCACTAGTCCTTCTTGTACAAGATGCGTAATTCTCAGGGATAAAATTTATAACATTCGGTGCATAGCATGAAGGGGGTTTTGGTACTCCTTTTTTGGAAGAAAAAGCGTCTTATTCACCGAAAAATAGGGTAATTTAAAAACCATATTATATGGAAGTATATTTGTTTGTTTGTTTAAAATTATATACAGAGTTATAGAATGGGCAATGCGTGCTCCACCTACCGCGAATTCCTAAACCCACTTTTTAGCGATGTGAGTTCGCACACATACCGCTCAGAAATTATGAGACTGGAAAACGTTAAGCCAGTTTCAGATCTATTGTTTGAAATTGTTTGTCACCAGAGGCACGATAATAAGCGTTGTACTGGTATCAAAACTCTCTTCAGAACTTCAACAGACTAATGAGTTAAAGAGTCTAACTTTATCGAATCTGGTTTAAGGAGTTTTTTTGCCCTTCAGTTTACAATATTCTGTGCCTTAAAGATAACATGTACCTGCAGCATGAAATACACTATTATTTCTGTGATTTTGTCCAATAATGGATGGACTGGTGTTACTATTAATTTAATCATTATACTGTATGAAAAGTCTTTTTTTTATTTAATTGTCTTTTGTTCTTGTTATTTGACTGAGACAACTGTATCAGCTTTAACCTGTAAAGGCCTACAAACTGAAAGAGCCAGAGGAGTTTACACTGTTCAAACTTCCTCATGTTATTTTCCTCTTCATCTAGCAACTGTTTTTATAAAGAGAAATTCCAAGCATCTTAAGTTTATCAAGAGACACAATAATTATTTTTTCGTATCTTTTGTATTATTTTGATCCAGCACTTCATTTCACTACCTATGGATGCACCAATGTAAAAAATATGCGAGTTTCATATAAATATAGCTTTAAAACTTTTCACTCGTATTCTCTTTTCCATTATAATACTGTTTAAATTAATGATAATGCTTTGAGATTATTTCAAGTTAATATCTAGATATATTTTAAATAATACGAAAGTATAACTACTTTACAAGATAAATTGTTTGCTATTTCTTAATTTACACATAGAATGTCACATATTTTTAAGTATTGAAAACGTTTTAGAAATATCATTGTAAAATTTCCCTTTTTCCTTTTACAGTAATTTTTTGTAATTTATGTTTTATTTTATTTTTCTCTGGTAACCTTTTCCAATATGATGTGGCTTCGATCTCACCCCCAATAAAGTTCGCTGATTATACAGCAATTTGAGAAAGTGCCCTTACACCAAGAATAGCAGCCATTAACTTACAACCACAACTAAACAGATTAAGCGAATACTGCCAAAAACATTGAATTAAAATAAACAGAGATTTACACGATTAGGGATACTTTAAAAATCAACGAAACATCAAAAAGTTTTACCCCAGATCTACGTGAACGGAGAGTTTCTCCATACTGCTACATCTGCAGAATTTTAAGAGTTAACATGTGATTCTAATCTTACCTGGATACAACATGTAAATAACATAAAAAAATACATTTGGCGAAGAATAAACTATGCTAGGAGTCTAACTGGTAAAAGGTGTGGAACAATACAATGATTAAAATGTACAAGACATACAATAGACAACTAATAGACTATGTAGCTCTTGCATGGATTAATGTAAGTGAAAAACAATTACAAACCAAACTCCAAACATTACAGAATACACTAATTACATCAGCCATCTCCTCAAAGTTCACGCAGAAATACTTAAATACACAAACAATAGGAGATATACTTCTGCATAGTACAATAAAATATTTTGATAAAAATTAGCAAAAAAATGAGTTGTTATGCAAACCAGACAGATATTGCACATATAATAAATAGAGACCTAAACTTCTCTTCCTGTTAAACTTATACAACAGATCTTTCAGATAAAATCAAATTTAAAATAATAATAATAATAAACTTTTGCTAAATTAAAACAGGTTACCTACGTTTTAGACTTAGTAAAACAAAAAGACAAAAGAACAATATAAATGGACATTACCCTGAAAATGAGAAGAATTAAAGTTATGCAATTACTTTAGCTCTTTGAATTTACTCTAAATGGATTAATGAGTCCATTCAAACAAAGTAATGAAAGGAGGAAGAGGTCCAGTATATCTCACCCTCCTGGGTATACAAATATATGTACCCAAATACCTAGAGAGAGAAAGAGAGAGAATAAGATCGCGTGGCTGTAACCTCAATGCTATAGTTTCATTCCTTGTGGAAGCTTCACTCTGTTATATTACATAATACACATTATAGGCCAGAAACGTTGTTTGAAGATAGGTCCACTGGAAGAAGTTAATACAGGCAACGATGTAGTATTGTGGAAATGCGTTTTTATCTGTATACATATATATATATATATATATATTATTTCTTCAGAGGGAACACTGTTCTCTGATTATTTCGAGCAAACCAACTTTTACAGATCTCTAACTTTATAAAGTTTTGCCAACACTTAGAAGAAATAAAACAAATTATCATAAACTCTTTTATCCATGCTGAAGGCAAGAAATCGAAGTATAATGACAGCAGAGTTTTTAAAATATAACGGGTGCTTCTACAGATATTGATTGAAAAGTTTCAAACAACTTATGGTCAGAGTTTATACTCTTCGATTTTCACACTGATTTTCTGTAGTCATGTTGTTCAGAGCTGACTTTAAAACTCGAAGAAATAAAACGAACCGTTTTGTTGAAATTTTTGTGAGTAGAGTCGATGAAATTCCAAAGCAAATCTTTTGAGAATTTCTACTTCTAATTTTTTCACACTTCTTTCTTAGGTTTATTTTAAATTCAGAGGCTGAACTAGAAACCTTTTCAAAATAAAACAGTGAAATGCCACTATTTGATAGCAAATGATCTTGTGGTGTTTACTTTCCGTCATTATGGGAGACAATGTTTATCAACGTATTTGTAGCACAGTGACTGTAATGAAAATTGTCTTAAGTGCTATGTATGTAAAAATGAAAAAAATGTTTATAACATGGCTCTCTACAAAGTTTGACCCAGCTCAGTAAACTTGTATTTGATTGTTAGTCGTCCTCCCTTCTGGATGG
Organism: Carcinoscorpius rotundicauda; assembly: GCA_011833715.1. NCBI lineage: Eukaryota > Metazoa > Arthropoda > Merostomata > Xiphosura > Limulidae > Carcinoscorpius > Carcinoscorpius rotundicauda. The sequence goes on along the minus strand of CM022397.1, from coordinate 46,453,774 downwards.
GATTTTGTGGTAATAGGAAAATGAAATTACCATACTTAAAGAATAACCATTAAATATTGAGTTTATATCAATACAAATGCGGCCAGTTTTGGGCCGGCAACTATTATTTGTCGTCAGCCTTCCCAGAAGTGGTTCCTGTCCACTGCAAACGGTGGAGGAATTGATGGTTTTTCGTGTTTGTTAACGGCCAGAGACGATGAACGCTGTATGACAGATGTATATACTCTTCTGAGGGTCATTCCAGTTTGAAACTGAAGTTTACGTTAAGATACTGTTTGTCTTGGGCATATGACACATAAAAAGTGGTTTTTAAAAATGGACAACTCCCACTTGGCAGGATATCTCGATATTTAATAAAGCTGCATTACTGATCCACTTACATTTCTAGGCCTCTCGCTAGTACAGCGGTATGACTCTGGATTTACAACGCTAAAATCAGGGGTTTGATTCCCCGCGGTGGGCTAAGCAGATAGCCCTTTGTGGCTTTGCTATTAGAAAAACAAACACACATATATTTCTAGATTTCCGTCTTTTGCTAATATCTTTCTTTAATTCCACAGTTTGAAGTTCTGAAGGTATTATTAGTTCTGTAAATTTGTTTTTGATCTTTATATGTTTATTAAATGAAGTGGTTTCAAAAAATAATATGTTTATTTTATACAAAAGATTTGGGAAAAATCAAAGATTTCATGGTTATTGTTTGTTTGTTTTGAATTTCGCGCAAAGCTACTCGAGCGCTGTCTGCACTAGCTGTCTTTAATTTAGCAGTGTAAGACGAGATGGAAAGCAGCTGGTCATCACCATCCACCGCCAACCCTTGGGTTACTTTTTTATAAACGAAGAGTGGTATTCACCGTGACATTAAAACGCACCCACGGCTGAAAGGGCGTACAAGTTTGGTGTAACCGGGATTCGATCCCGCGACCGTCGGATTACGAGGGTAATGCCTTAACAAGCTTGGCCATGCCACCTTTCATTGTTATAAATTCTATTTAAAGATTCCTAAAATTGTATAGAATTCTTGTTGCTCTAGCTTCCAATTCAGAAAAAAACTCCTACGAAACGTATTGCTGTTGTTTTACTTAAACCACGTGTTCTACATGCGGTAGTAATGCATGTATGCTAGACTATAAAGAATAATAAAACTTAGGGTCATATTAGTTCTAAAATAATGTTACTAGTATGAGATACTTTTAAACATACATTACCTTACAACTATTACATTTAACTGGTGTAATTATATTTTGATGTAGATATCAAACTATTATTCCAGATTTTTTTTTAACATTATCAGTTGCAGTTAGAGTTTTATTTAAGCAACTGACGTCAGAGCAGACGTGATTTGGTTTTATTTTCAACTATTGTGCTGCTCCGCAAACAAATTTTCTGAATTTAAAACCACTGTACATCAATGTTAACAATGGAAACTTCTTTTATGCTGGTCTTTTTACCACACATACTTTCTTAATAGGAAACAACAGCCCTGCCAAATCATGGATGTACTAATAAAGACTTTAATAACATCATTTTTAATAGTTTACTTTTATTATGGTGAGAGCAATATATATATATATATACAATACCATAAGTAATCTAACTTGTTATGTTATAGATGTGTGAGATGCTGTGATGTTAAAAATAAATTAGTAATATCTAACTTTTTTTTAATAATTGAAATTCGTATTTAGCTCAATATATTTGAACAGGACAAACGTCGTCTACAAGTTCTTGGTTATTTATACGTCTCATGGAAGATGTACGAAAAATATTGTCAGCAGACATCCGAAAACAAAAAACTCATAAGCACGGTCTTACAAATATTTTATTTATGAATCTGTTGGAATTTGTCTATTAATGTGTTTAAAAGCAATACTTTAAGTATGATATATCAAACAAATCTTTTTTGGATGATATCGCATGCAACGTTATTGCAGTGATGAAATTCCTCGCTATATATTGTATTTAAAGTATCAGATTACTGTATTATTTATTTAATCAAAACTATGGGAAAATTCATGTTTTGCGTACAATGTATTTTTATTATTCTGGTATTTTGTATTGGAATGCATGAAATAAATGAAGGCCTGGCATGGCCTAGCGAGTTAAGGCGTGCACTTCGTAATTTGAAATTCGCGGTTTCGCGCCCGAGTCGCTTCAATTATGCTCGCCCTCCCAGCCGTGGGGGCGTTATAATGTGACGGCCAATCCCACTTTTCGCTTGTAAAATAGTAGCCCAAGAGTTGGCGGTGGGTGGTGATGACTGGGTGCCTTCTCTCTAGTCTTACACTGCTAAATTAGGGACGGCTAGCATAAATAGCCCTCGAGTTGCTTTGTGCGAAATTCCAAAAAAAAACACGAAATAAATGAAATGTATTGCAGTACTGTGTATTTGAAGTAATCATAACAATTAAATCATTTGCTTAAATTATTTACATAACAGATTAGATATTTAGAATTTTGAACAAATTCTATTTCATTGCACTGCTAAAGTAGTTGTGCAGACAATGTTTCTTTAGTTCAATGAGACTCTTTCTCACATTATGTAAAGAACCTTTGTCCTCTGGAACAGTTACACCTGCTTAGTCTATATTCCTTCCTGTCTCTGTCCACACTATTGAATTGCAGCGACAATCATAGAATACAGTTACCTGATATTCACAATAGTGGTTTGAAAGCTTGGTATTAAGGACAAATGCTGTGATTTGTAACAAATGAATGTATGTGTGAAGAGATGAAAAACAAATAATTTCTAAATTAGTGACAAACAGAAAACTAGCGGATTAAATAGTTTTATTGTTAAGAATAAAGCTTTTAAGTTATAACCAACGGAATGAATGAAGTAAGTATTTCCGGGTTATGAGGTTTCTATTATTTTGTATCGAGACTTTTCAACCTTGATATTTCTCTGACATCATAAATGCACGAAGTAACGTTACTGTCAACCACGACATTATAAATAATGATATATATTTAAGATGGAAATATAATTTCATTTAAACAAGTGTATTGTCTATGTTGAAAATTTCAAGTTTATAACATTTCGTATTTATCTTTTCACGCATAAGGTCAATAAATGTGTCAGTGATAAAATTGTAGTAGCTGGAAAGGATCTGAACGTTGCAACATCTGACACCATTAAGTACTATTTCTGAGGATGCCAGGTAAGAAGATTAATATATGTCAGAATACATTAGATTAATGTGTCAAAACTTAAACATTTTATGTGCTAGAAAGGGTATAAACATTATTCTTTACAATAACATAAAAATGTGTGTAGGTCCATATAACATAACGTGTTGTATAATGATTATACAGACGTTAGAGTAACTGTTTAACAATTACAAATTTCACTTTGTTTAGGGAATACCATAACAACTAAGACGCGTTGTAAATAGTATTATAATCAGTATTTTAAATTCTATTCTGATATTTATTTTATTTTTGAAGCACAACAGGTTGGCTTTTAAAGTATTCAAATATTTTGTAAATATATGGTTATTTATTACGATATCACTCCTGGTTTTTCTCTCAACACTTTTTTTTTTGAGAAAGCAAATATCACATTTTATAGATATCGGTATTTCTCGTTATCTATTTATAAAATTTCCTAATTCACACAGTAACATAATGGCATATCTAGGGACTCACGCCGCTGGAAATGAAAGTTTGATACCTGTGGAGGCAGAGCAGAGATAGCTCATGGTGTAATTTTGTACTCAGTTCAAAATAATCAATAAAAATAATAAAAATATCCTTAATGCAGAGTACTGTGAGTAGAAACATTTCGCTAAAACTGATTTGTTCAACTTTCTGTTTTGATTTTAGGTGTTCCAATCTTTTTTAACTTTGAAAAATGTATTTTTCAAATGAAATTAACAGCATAATATAATATTGGTGCATTTACATTTTTCTTTCTTGGCACAAAAAAAAATTCAATTACATATATATATAACAAATGAATGTATGTGTGAAGAGATGAAAAACAAATAATTTCTAAATTAGTGACAAACAGAAAACTAGCGGATTAAATAGTTTTATTGTTAAGAATAAAGCTTTTAAGTTATAACCAACGGAATGAATGAAGTAAGTATTTCCGGGTTATGGGGTTTCTATTATTTTGTATCGAGACTTTTCAACCTTGATATTTCTCTGACATCATAAATGCACGAAGTAACGTTACTGTCAACCACGACATTATAAATAATGATATATATTTAAGATAGAAATATAATTTAATTTAAACAAGTTGTCTATGTTGAAAATTTCAAGTTTATAACATTTTGTATTTAACTTTTCACGCAGGAGGTCAATAAATGTGTCAGTGATAAAATTTTTGTAGCTGGAAAGGATCTGGACGTTGCAACATCTGACACCATTAATCTTATGAAAAAGTGGTACAATAAAGTTACTGAAGAACATTTAGTTTTTTGCCTGTGAATAGAAATAAAAAATTGCAAACATTTTTTCATTTATCAAAAGATAATACAATCAGTTTTTTCTTGCTTTTCTTTCAAGTTAACAGGGGTAGTAAAGAGATATGGAGGGGAGCCTTAATCACTTAAAACGATTCATTAATTCTGTATAGTGCGATAGAATTTAGTTTAAATATCATTAGGTTCTAATGTTTCGCGATCACACTTTTAGGGCGGGGGTGCCAGAAATTATGTTGTTATCTTAGAAATTGAAATGTTTCGGTTTGGGGACTGGGTGAAAAACGATGTTTAAATTGCTTTAACATTTTCGTTTTTCTTTATACGTGTGAAATATATTAAGAGTTTGCTGCGTTAAATAGGAGAAAATATCAGTCAATGTCAAAAACGAGGGTCTCAAATTTCGTTATGAACTAGAAAAATAAATATTAATATTAAACTTCAAATATACAACTCTGGCATGGCCAGATGGTTAAGGATTTCGACTCGTAATCCACATGTTGTGGTTTCCAATTTCCGTTACACCAAACATGCTCGCCTTTTCAGCCGTGGGGGCTTTATAATGTTAAGGTCGATTCAACTATTCGTTTGTAAAAGAGTAGCTGATGACTAGCTGCCTTTTCTCTAGTCTTACACACTTAAATTATGGACATCTAGCGCAGATAGCACTCGTTTAGCTTTGCATGAAATTCAAAACGAACAAACAAATAGATTCATATGAAGCAGAACATGTGATGCGGGAAGTTGAGGTGTTTCGGTTTGGAAACTGGTTCTCTTCACTGTTTAATCCTAAATACATTTTCCTCTAACTTTGTTGTTATTTTGAATTAAGCACAAAGCTACACAATGGGCTATCTGTGCTCTGCCCACCACTGGTATCGAAACCCGGATTTTAGCGTGTAAGTGCGCAGACATACCGCTGAGCCACTGGGGGTCTTTTCTTCAACCAAATTATTTCTAACTTAATATCTAACATTTCTGAAATATTGATAATAACTCCTCATTAGTTTCATTTTTATTCATATCAACATAAATCAATCACATCATCTGTTGAAACATCTTGATTATTTATTAATTTTCTTGCATTAGACACAACACTGTACAAATGCATAATATTTTTCTTTTAATTTATAATTATTATATATTTTGTAAAATACCATATAATTAATTTTTGGGAACTGTACAACTGGGAATGCAGTGATTCACTTGTGCTAAAGAGTTTTAAATCATTCTCTTTGTTTAGTTTTATATTTTTACTTTACCTTTTAAGTAGGACACTGGAAAGGAAAGTGAGGAGAGACTTAGGAGCTCTTGTTGATGAAAATACGTCTGAGGACTTTCAGAAAATTCTCGTAGACGTCATGTTAAAGCTTAGGAAGGAATACAGTAATACTCAGAGTGAGGTTAAATATTGGTATATTTTACATTAAATTTGTGAATCTCATGGTTTCCAGATTTTGTTAATTTTTCTGTTCATTTCCCAGAAATTTAAGAAGTCTACATAACTGACGCCTTTGATTTCTTTGCCTATTAAATATGTTAACTATATGGTTAGAAGTACATTTTTTCAATGCATGTCATGACATTTTACTGTGTTTCAAAATGCAATGTGTTCTAACAAAATTTCTATTAAATTTACATATAGTTCCATGTTTTATGCTGTCGAAGTTTAATACCTTTATTTCAAAATAAAAATTGAAAAATTTTGTTCACAAAACATTATCTTATGAATTTTGTAACTTGAATACTTCTTGATATACACTAACATTTTATATACAGATAGAATCTGGATTAGTTGCACTATTTAAGCATTCTTATTTCAAGCTTCTGAGGACATGTTCAAAGAAAACAAAAGGAGTTTCGTTTAACTCTTGACAGATTCGAGATTTCTAAATGTAGAGTTGTAATTTATCAGCTCAGCTATTTGCATATAACCAAAAAATGCCACATTTTAAAACATGATCTCCCACAAGCTATTTTAAAAATGTCATAAAGAATTCCACAAGAACTTGTGAAATTGTTCTTAGCATTGTTGCTCTTTTGTCCTTGCTTGCAACTTGATGTTGTTTCTCAGTTATAAATATATTGGTTAGATGGAGTAATATTGGATTTAGGCTTTAGTTTTATTGTTTGTTTGTTTTGGAATTTCGCACGAAGCTACTCGAGGGCTATCCATGCTAGCCGTCCCTAATTTTGCAGTGTAATACTAGAGGAAAGGCAGCTAGTCATCACCACCCAACGCCATCTCTTGGATTTCTCTTTTACCAGCGAATAGTGGGTTTGATCGTCACATTATAAGCCCTGACGGTTGGAGGGCTTGAACCCGCGACCCTCGTATTAGGAGTCACACGCCTCACGCGCCAGGCTGTTTTAGTTTTATAATTTAGTTAATTATGTGTTATTTTATATTTAATATACACAATAGGAAAGTTTAATAATATTTTACAATATAAGCCAAATTGCCTTGTTTCATAAAGATTAGTGTAGTAGGTAAATGTCCAAAAGTTCTGAAGAAAAGTGTCTCTGCCAATGAGACCTTAATATTGCCCTTCAATGCCCATTAACATGTATTGCAGTAATAACTAATTAGTGTTAAAGGATAGGTTATTTGTTATTTTTGTTATTTTGTTGTTGTTGTTGTTTTGAATTAAGCACAAAGTTACACAATGGGTTATCTGTGCTCTGCCCACCACGGGTATCGAAACCCGGTTTTCTAGCATGTAAGTTCGCAGACATAGGGGGCTTGTTATTTTGAATTAAGCACGAAGCTACACAATGGGCTATCTGTGCTCTTCCCACCACGGGTATCGAAACCCGGATTTTAGCGTGCAAGTCCGCAGACATACCGCTGAGCCAGTGGAGGGTATTAAAGGATAGGAGAGAAAGATAAAAGTTAAAACCTACAGTTAAGAATATAATTAAAAAAAGATTTTATATTTTATTCAATCAGAAATTAAAAGATATGTACATTTTTGGTTCATAATTTTAAACGTTTAGTTGGACGATACATTTATGATAATATTGAAAACATCTAGTTTGAGTAGAAACAATTATAAGACACGAATGACAAATCTTTAGTTAGAATACATAATAAAATAGTATCTCTGATTAAAATAATATCATTATTTTTTGTTCCAAATACTTATCTTTAACAAAATCTTACAAGTTTTTGTTAAGATATGATAAGAAAGGTAAGTTATAGTGTATATTGTTGAACTGTGTATCTCAGAAAAGGCTAAACTGGTTCAACCCCATTATTATAAAGTTAAGGAGTTTGCAATGAATTATTTTCAAAATGTGCAGATGCTTAGAAGATGAAAAACACGTGCATATAAAGTAACAATTGTGTAAGGCTGAGATGGCTCAGTATGTTTCAGTGCTTAAAACTCATTTGAGACACCAAATATTTGGTACAACAAGTCACAAATGTTGAGATATTTCACCAGTTCTCTCACTATTTTTTTTTATTTATTCTTCATTCTTTAAGTTTATTTGTCTACATATTTTTATTCCTGCCTTTCACCACTCTTTTTACTCAGATGCACCTTATCCTTATGAATTTTGTGTTCCTTACAGAAAAACATTGTAAGTGAACCCCTTCGCATTAGATTAGAAAGTCTTTACAAAGCATTTCTGATCAAAAGGGCTTATGTAGTCATACACTCAACGGTCTAGTCCTATTGTTCAAATTGGTTGTAAACAAGGTCAAAATGCTGTTATGTGATTCATTCTAATCAAAATTTTAATATCTATTCCAGCAGTTTTTAGAATAAATTTTTATTTCAAATGTTTTTTTTTTTTTGATAATCATGATGCATTAACTATTGAGTGTCTTGCCTGAATTTGTTTTAAAATATATTTTAATTTCAATGTTTATTATCTGAATTGAGAATTTTCTGTGACAAAGACTGACACATATCAGAACAATATGAACGATACAGTTTTGCCTTGACTATGAATTACACCTGTTATCCCACAAGTGAACAAGCAATTTTAATAAGTGGTTATAATGGTTTCATGAAAATGGTTTATTTGATATTGGAATATTGAATATTTCAGTGCATGTTTCAAGTCTGTCTGTGAAGATGTACAGATGTTGACAACATTATACTAAAATTATTGCACAGAAATCCAAATATTGAATAAGGAACAACACGAATACTTATCAGATTCTTCAGAGTGATGCATAGTGGAAGCATTTCAATTACATTGCAATTGAACACAAAGATTGCTTTTTGTTATTTTATGTGATATTACCTGCTACATGTGGACAGCTTTTGCTGCTCTGTTCTATCTTAATGTTGCAAGATGTCACCATTTCTTCTAACAAAAAATTGAAATAATGTAGTCAAATGAATGTATCTAGTAAAACTCTTCATTACCAGAAAAATGATACTTTTTGAAACAAATTATGAGTTGTTCAGTTTAAAAAGGTTAACAAACAACCTCCTCATTTATTTGGTATCTCTATACTACGAGGTTATAGACTTACTAAGTTCAAATACTAATATAAATGTGCAGTTTATTTTTATAAAATTCATGCATATACACATATTTAAGTGAATCAATAGTTTCTAACCAAATCTCATTCTTTTTTTATTAACTTTGGAACTAGTAGATGGCAGCATAATATAAGCATCACCCAACTTTGGTATCCATGCTTCTTTGTATCAATTATGGCCCATCCACATGAAAGAAAAAAATAACTGTATTAAGATAGACACATTAATTAGGTAAGATTTATATGTTAACAATGTTTGTCTATGGAATACGTCTGTTCTAAGATGCTGCAGAGTGTGCATACAATGCTGGCCCTAAAACAAAACAATTTTACATAATACACACTAAATTACCTAAACTAACTGTATGAACACATTAATTACCAGTTATAAAAATAATGCATTACTTTCTTTTTAGTAATTAATTAATAGGTCGTTTATATGCAATATATATCGTATGAAGTTTAAACTTAATTCAACAATTATGTTAAGTTGTTAGTCTCCATATTAAATATAAAATTTAAAGATGGAAATTGCGTGAAGGAAAATATTCTTAGTATTATGATCACATTTAAAATAAAATTCGTCAGTAAGCTAGTACGAAAAACACTACTTGAAAGATTTTAAAGTATTTTTGTGGAGTTTTAAGAAAACTATAATGTTAAAATTTATTTAAAGTGAAGTATTATTCGAAAGAACTTTCTAATACTTGGCATATTTTAAACTTATAAATTACTTAAACCATCATATTTATTTTCACTTACCACAACTCTTTCTGTATCTACTACTCAAAATGTATCCTATAATTTATATCCTGTATGATTCCCACTTTATCACGAACTATTTGGCTTCTATGTTAGTATCTGTGTTTATAAGAAGTTTATGTAATTTGCAACATTTACTTTGGTATTTGTTATTGATGCAGTTTCTTTCATTATCTGCTACATACAGTGCATTCATTAACGTCTGCTATTTTTCACATATGCTTTTCTTTCTGAACTTTATTGTTTCTGATAGTTTGCAGTCTTTCATACCCATTTGTACTTTCCTTAATATCCACTACTTATTGTTTCCATTGATATCCAATATTTAGAACACAGTTTTCAGCAACTCGACTCATCACGTCTTTTTTAGATTCAAGTGTATTTATATTAGTATGAACTATTTATAATTTTAATACTATTCAACAAGACAGATTTTTAAGTCTTGTTTACTTTGGTTAGGTAATAGACAAAAATATAAAGTTTAATACACTGATTAAATGAACATTTCAATAATATAAATACTTATTATGGTGAGCACACATGCTTTTCTAGTTAATATTTTTAAGGATCAAAAATAAATTTTTATCTCTGGCTTTTTGAGTCAGTTATATGTTATATACACTTTACTTTTAAAATGAGCCTGATGAATTTATTAGATTTGCTGGCCAAAGCTGTTTTGATGAACCTTACATAGGCAAAAGTACAGGCTACAGCAGAAAGTATGGTCAATCAAAGAATGCATTCCGATTTTCTCTAGCTCAGACAGAATAAGCATTAAGAATTTAATTCTGAAATAAATGCTGACAAATAAGCAGCTATTGATAAAAACTAACTTTTACTTTGTTGAGTTCCTACATTATTAAGCAAAACTAAAATTATATTTGTGCATATCCACCAGGTATCTGTCACAATCAGCAAAAATTTTCAGGATGCAAACCTTTTCACAAATATTTTTGTGCAGTGTGTTTAAAGAAATTGCTATTTAATTAAAAACATTTTTTCTGGCTTTTTCACGTTCTTTTTTTTCCTCAATATCGCGTTAATTCAGTAGTGAAAGACTAGAGGAAAGAGTTACTCTTTTACCAACGAATAATGGGATTAACTGTCACATTAGAATACCCTCAGGCCTGAAAAGGCGAGCATATTTGGTGCGAAAGGGATTTGAACCCGTGACCGTCAGATTATGAGTCGAACGCCTCAGCCAACCTGGCCATGCGAGGGCCTACTCAGGTTCTAATCCTAGTTGTAGATAGATAAAATAAGTGAAATATAGTTTTCCATCTGCGTTACGCAGGTTTCGACATAGGGAGGGCCTTTTATAAGAGAAATCAGAGAAATCGTGTAATAATGCTGAAAAATTTTGATATATCTGGCTTGCACAGGTGACTGCAGAATTAGGACTTACATTGCTGTGCTGATACATTGTCTATCAGTCTTAACTTCCATTTGCCAGTCTCACTGAAGAAATAAAAGAATAACAATAAATACAGAAGTTTAAATTAAAAGAATGAGATATGGGTGCTGAACCCACAACATCCTACATCCATATCACCTTTAACTGCCTGCAGACAGTTGTGGGAAAGTGATTGCTTTCTAAACTAAAATTAATTGGAATAAAAATAAGATAAAGGAAAATAAGGAATTAAAGTACTACCTTTGGGTGGTAAATAAATTGAAAACTTACATCTTTCAGTTACCATTCCAGCCCCCAATATGACAGAAATGTACTAACTCACAGCACAGTAGACAAACTGAGCTCATATGAAGTGTCACATCCACTTATTTAAATAACTTAATATAGCTCCAAACCACTACCAATACATTTTTCCTATTCTAACTCTCATGCTCTAAACAAGCTTTTATATGCGGCAAGGTGTACATCCACATAAAGAAGTGCCAAGTTATTAAATAACCTTAAAAAACTAAAAGCACTTATTACAAATTTTAAGTAAAAGTTCCCTACTTTTTATTTATTTGTATTTATTTAATACATTCTTATATTTGTTAAAAAGAGATTAATAATTTTATATAAAGTTTCATTAATAAATTCCATTGACTATTAATTTTCATATTAGTATTGCAACATTACCGATAAAATTTACAGTATCTGATATGGAATTTTAACTATGTTTTAAGCTAATTTGTGTGGATATAAAAGCCATACTTTTTAATTATAAGTACAAAATAATAAATAGTAAATTACATTGATTTTAAATTTTTAGGGGCTCAGTATTTTGTTTGAGGACTTATAAAATTAAAATCGAGTTGAGATGCTCATGTTGGACATAGCACAAAGAGCTAATTCTGTAGTTTTATACAACAAATAAAATATTTGACAGTCTGTCATTCGTATTTCTGAATTTGGGGTGGTTATATCTTTCACTTGGATGTTTATTTTATTTGTATCATGAGCCTAAAGGATTCTCTAAGATTGATCATAGAAATTTACCAAACAGAACAATATAATCTGTCACTAGATTTAGAATGTTCTAAGGTTACCTAACATTGTTGTTGTTTATATTTCAATATTAAAAATGAGATTGTATGAACTTGAAATTCATTGTCAATGTTTTTTTTTAAATAATCGGAGTAAATTTTATTGTTTGCTGTCAATTTGGAATAGCACTTAAAATTTTGATCTTTCAATGGTGATGTTTATTTCCATATTATTTTTAAACTGCTTAAAACAGTTAAGAGATAATCTGAGTTTTCCGTTTTCTAGCTGTGATAAAAACTAAGAAAGACACAAGGTCAACTTTTAATGAAAACAAATGTCATCTTGCTAGTCTTGTGATTTGATATCACACATCTGTGGCACTGAAATTGATATCCAAAGATGCTCTTTGGTACTAAAGATTGCCAGACCAATAACTGACTTAGAAACTTTTATCAGTAAAACTAATTAATCTATATATGTCGTAATAAATTAAATGAATAATTGAGGTGCTATGAAAATTTAACCATCCCCTCCATTAAACTAATTCCATATCAGCAATGAGATTGAAGGTGAAGCATGTATTCTTAAACATTGTCCAAGACAAACAGACTGATTCATATGATGTGACCCTCCTATTAAATCCATTCCTTTCATATTTTATTCTTACAAGAAGATGTTTCGCGGTGAGGCTTAATGTGGCCTTGAATTATCATTGTCGAAAAGAAAGACATAACTTACTATACATACATAAAACAAAACAATAACTGATGTAAGACTACATCTCTATCTTATACGCCATTTATTGTTCCATGTCATACACATAAAGCACACTCCCTATTTTTGGGTTGTGGATGCTTTGTAAGAAAAGAATAATCAAAGTGTGTATTAGATGCATCAAAATGATGCTGTTATTTTGATGTTTTACCATTAAAATATCATTTAAAAATCAGGAACTACATTTAATAATGAGCATAGTTGGTTAATTAGATGAAATAAAATAAAATTCCTACAATTACAGTTCGAATATTTGTTCAGTGGATGAACAAATAATGAACAGTAAATTAAATATTTTAATTAAGTATTTAATTTTTGAGTAATTTTGCAATGATTTGCTATTAAAGGTATACACCCAGAGATAATGTGTCTGAAGTTATTGGAAAATTAAGGGAAAAATTACGAGGTATGGAATAACTGTTGAAGTAATTTTGATCTTATAACAACCTTTCGTAGTGTTAAATTCAAACTTTGAATAACCAACTACATTATTGATGTATGTCAGTAAACCCGGAAATAAACCATAGTTTATAATTATATTTTGATATCATTTATGTTTTATTTTCTAATATTCAAAAATAAATGTGAAAGAAATCGATTCTCAATTTGCTATGTAATTTGTTACATTTGAGATCTGATTTATTCAATCCAAGAGCTTTAACTTCAAGAACAGTTTGATCCAGTTTGAAACCCATCAAAAACACGACGTTTACATAATTGCACATTACAACCTAAATTGCTATCTTCTTAATTTACTAAAATATATCTTAGCTCTGTCCTTCGCAAGGAGTAAAATTTTATTATTTTGCTATACCGAAGTAATTATAATTTATTGATAAATTAATTATCACAAAGAAACATTGAACATTATATTCAATAGCTGCAACTATCGAAAATGCACATATAAAAGTTGTAAAAATATATAAGAAGTCAATATTAAAGTTAAATCCTTTTAGGGAAGTATTTCGTTTTCACATGTCAAATCTATTAAGAAATCAACCTCGATAAACAGATAAAACACCAGTCAGTCTTGCAGCCATCGCCCTCATACTTTATTAGAAACCAGCGTGATAAATATAAAACTTCCAATGCAAGTAACAAGTTCATGACGTTTATTTGTTGAATTACTCGTAAAACTACTAAATGGTTATCTACGCTACCTATCCCTAATTTTGAAGGAATAATCAATTAGGAAAATCAGCTAATTAACACCGTCATTAATGATTTACTCTTTATCACTAAATATTGGGATTGATATTGAAACTTTAAAAACGACAAAGCTGAAAAGACGAAATGTTTTGATCAAGTGGTTCCCAAATTGAACCTGCAGATTGGGAGTATTTATTTCATTGGGTTGTACAAATAAATAATGAATAAGACTGTGGTGCTACGGTTAGGTAATTAAAGCCTTCTTTATATCTTATGAAAAATAATTTGATGTGATAATGGTATCAAAAGGTTAGATTATTTTCAAAATTGCACGCGATTTCAAAAATACTGAAGTACCTTTTGATACTACGTGTATTCAAAGAATAGGAGCTGAAGTGCCAAAATATTGCCATCCTTGTTGTGTAATAGAAGTTGCCAGTTCAGCGTGGTTATACGTCAGAAAAAACATAAATACGAAAATAAAAGTAACTATACACTAACAAAGGCTTACAGTATTCCAGAATAAACAAACAAAACATTCTTACATAACCATCAAAATGTCACGTGAAGTACTTCAAGTACAGCTGTATTATTGACAAACCTTGTTTTCATACCTTTATTTTTAAATATTATTAATAATAATATTAAAAGACTTCTTTGCACTGGACAAACTTATTATTTAATACAGTTTTAGTCATATTTATATTAAATAACATGTGCAAAATAGGGAACTAAGTAATGAGCAGAACTGTATTTGCAATATTACATGAAGTAAGTATGCTATAAGTGTACAAGACAGTAGCAACCAATAAATAGACAGAGTTGAATGGGTTCGTGAATTAAAATATCAACAGACCATTGCCAATACATTATTATAACACGAAGAAAGCAGCAACTAATTTGTAGAGAAAAGCAACTTTTGAAGTATGGAGAAAGAGGAACGCCGAGTACAGCTATCCCTCCTATAGGTCATGAGCATATAAATTTCAATCCAGGTTACAAGGCTGTTTTTGAATCAGTTTACAGTGTTGTAAATGACAACGTTGTTTGATGAGTTAGGACAATGTCCCGATATTATATTGACTTAGTATATTTTAAGATATGGAATTTATTGCATATTAACAATTTATGTTGTGTGCCATAATAATAAAATCTATATTCCAAATGTTTAACAATATAATTGCTACGTAGGACATTAAGTCTGCTATTATCGATAGGCTTTGTTCTTCTGGTACTGGCAGTAGTAGTACTGATAAATTGTGGGCTTATAAAACTATGATTCTGACAAACCTACTTCTAAAAGTCCATAAATTTACAGAAAAAAAACTTAAGTTAAAATTATTTTTTTTAATATAAATTGTTGTTTTTTAAATAGTTCTGCAACCTTCGGGATAGATAATAAGCAGATGGGGCATGGTCAGGAGAATAAGGAGGATGTGGAAGTTTTCTCTAATTTAGCTTCTCTATCTTTGTGGATGTGACCCTTGCTATACGGATTCGTGTAACAAAAGACCTTTAAGATTGATCAAAGCAGGCCTCTTTTTAAATCAGTGTAACATTTAAGAGCTCTAACTGTTGACCAAAGTAGACCGATGTAATCATAACATTGAGCGGCAGCAACTCAAAGTGCATCACATCAACAACACTCACCAACCGCTTAGCAAGACTTTTCTAGAGTGGAGGTCCATTTTGGTCTGAGCATTAGCTAGTTTACATGTGCTGAGCTATTGTCTGTAACGTTTAACACATTTATAATTTATTCATTTTTCATCTTCAGTTATTAACCTGTCCAAAACAGATGAGTTACGTTCATGAGAGTGCAGAGAAGAGTAAATGTTCACTCTTGTTCTGAGGTTGGCTTCTGTTAAATCATGGGGTTTCATTTTCTAAGTTTTGACACCTTTCCAAGCTGTTGCAGATGACAGTAACTTATTAAATGAGTTGGGTTAAACTTCTTGATAGTTCTTCAACTATTATAGCACAATTTTCATCAAGTGCAGCTAACAGGAAGTCATTCTTAAGCAGAACAGGACTACTTGAGCTTAACGCGTCACATAAACTGTAATCACCTGATCTTAGCTTGTCAAACCACCTTTGACGTTTTCTTTCATTGAGAGACTCTGCACCATAGACATCTTGATTGTTTCGTGTAGTTTTTGCTGTGCTATTGCCTTTATAAATTCATAAAACATTAAATCTTTAATGTGCTCCTCAGAGACATCCATTTTTATAAGAATTTATTTGAATAATGATCTACAAAAGTGGAGTTGGGCTAGTTTCTTTATTTGTGCGAACGTTTCTACACACGAACCACTACATATTTCAGTCATTAAAGTCTTCTACAAAGACAGAATTGATGATGTACTTGCATATTAAATTTTCGGATATCCCTTATTGAAGACCTGATACATATAATAGAAAATCGCTTTATAAAAGTGGCAGTAGAATTTCGTTATTCGAGTAGTAATGGAGTGTTGACTAAATGCTTTCTCTAGTCTACAATATTGAAAATTTGGGTAGCTTACCAAAATAGCATACTGATAATTTTGAGGAAAATTCAAAACAAACCTATAAACCCGACTTTTGCGTTTAGATACACATGATGGTCTCAACACATATAGCTCATAATACAGCTTGGAACAGAACAATAAAATAAGTATTGTTTTCAAAACTTCTTTCCAAAATGTGTTAAAATTCAGTATTATTATTTTCTTATTTAAACCAGGTTGCTGATAGAATCAAATCTATCTTAACGAAATAATAAATGCAAAGCGGGCTCTATCAGCGTAAAGCACCAGATGATCCAAGATTGAAATCACGATACGTCGGAGAACATATTACATATCTTATTTTTTCTGAGGAAGCGTTAAAACTAGAAAAATAAATAAAACAGTTGTTTAAGATTAAACACCGAGGCAGAGTTGAGCAGTTCTAAATTAAAGATGACTATGTCTGGAGGTTGATGTGTCTGGTCATTCGTTTATATTCTGCATACTGAAAACACCAATTTATCAAAGGAAAACTATATATCTAGGCTTCATAATACTGCGATGTTAACAAAATATTTTATTTTACTGGACTGAATTTTAAAAATGAGTGTAAATAAGATTTATACTGCTTACTAACGTTAATTGAAATAATCATTTACGGTTTTTGAAAATTATTTGTCAAGTTAAGAAAGTATTTAAAGGTTTGATCTTTTATTTATGTGCCTCATGTCAAATTTCTTTAATAACGTTTCTGTACGCAAAAGGAAAATACAATTAATGCACGACATTACGATGGTGTTGTCACGAAATTTTGTTTATGGACATAGATTTTAAAAAACAACAACAAGTGATATGTTTTGTCTTTTTGAAAGAAGAATTTGGTTTACCGTAGTTCAAGTGAAGGCAGGAGTTTGATAAAAAGACATTATCGATAAATAATTAGTCTTATCATATGCCATAAGATTCACATGAAAATATATATTTTTGATATTTCTGTGTTATTGTATCTTATAAAATGAAATTAGTGTGATCATTTTAGGAATTGCATTGGATTTAAAAGAAATAAGAATATAATATCAGACTGAGATTGTTTAAGAAATTTATTTCACAGTTACTCTCGCTATCTAGTGTACAAGTATATAACAAGAACTTAAATGTATTTTTAAAAATAATATGAACATCTCTCGTTTTTTTCCTTCCGAGTTAACTATTAGAGATTTAAATCAATAGATGGCAGAAAAGCATAAAGTTATTTGCTCTGTATGTTATGATCCAAAGGATGTTTTTTTTAATTAAGCACAAAGCTACACAATGGGCTATCTGTGCTCTGCCCACCACGGGTATCAAAACCCGGATTTTAGCGTGTAAGTCCGCAGACATACCGCTGAGCCACTGGGGGGCTGATCGATAGGAAAAGCGTAGCCTATGCAGAATATTATCCCTTTCGCTTTGATAACCTCTAACGTGACAATCATGTGATTAATTATTCCAGTTTGAGCTCTTATATGGCTACGAATTGTTTTCAACTACTGGTCCAGGTAATGTTTCAGAATGCATACGAGCCAGTCATAGTCCACATGAAAACATAAAACTTGTGACACTAAAAATTGATTGTTTCTAATAAATAGAACATATAAATTTATTATTAGATACAAATATGTCACTTATCTCCAGAGAATTGTGATATTTAGTATTATTCATTTTATAACAATATGATGTGTTATTTGACGGGTAATTTATATAAGTTTGGTTTGGTTTTTTAAAGTTATTTTGTGGCTTATAATGTTCTTGGTGAGAGATATGTCTGTTTTGAAAATTAAATATTGTAGAGGATGTGGTTTGGATTTCGCGCGAAGCTACTCGAGGGTATCTGCTCTAGCCATCCCTAATTTTGTAGTGTTAGGCTAAAAAGAAGGCAGCTAGTCATCACCATCCATCGCCTACCTTTTGGCTACTCTTTGACCAACAAATAGTTGGATTGATCGTCATATTATAACGATCCCACGGCTGAAAGCGTGATCATGTTTGGAGTGATAGGTATTCCAACCCGCAATCCTCGGATTATGAGGGGAGTGTCTTAACCACCTGGTTGTTGTTATTGTTGTTTTGATTTCAGCACAAAGCTACACAATAGGATATCTTTGCTTTGCCCACCACGGGTATTTAAACCCGGTTTTTAGCATTGTAAATCTTCAGACAAACAGATGAGCCTCTGGGGACTAACCTTGTGGTCATGCTGATTCTCATGGATAGTAAAGCTACATTTATCACTTTAGAAAATAAATTTTATTTGAGATTTTCTTAAGAAAGTAAGTAAAAGTAAAAACTCGAATTATTTTCTGGTGTTCAGCGATATCTAAAACATACAAACTATAATAGCATCGAAAAATGTTGTCCAGACACTTTGTTGTGAATAATCAAATATTTCAAGGTAGACCTAATACATTAAAAATTGTGATAAAACTTTCTATATGCATGTATTTGAGATAGTACAGCAGGGTGTAATATGTTAGGTATAAGTTACAGAGGTAAATCAATTTACTAATGGATTACAAGTGTATAATGTGTTTACAATTTGGTGAAAATTCTTGTCTTATTTATGGTAACTAGTAATATGCTAATTTTATAACTTAAACGCTTACCTATCAAAACATTGAGAATATGCACTTATTGTTTTGTTTCACTATGTCATGAATCATGTTTGTTGACTTTTAAATGTCAATGACATGCATAAACTTTAGTTAAAGTATAAATAATATTAAAATTATTTTTCGTTTATTTTCAATAATAAGTATAATGTAAAGACATAGTGACAGTGTAATATAATCAAATTTTATTTTAATAACAGTTTTTCCCAAATTAAAGCAGAAGTGATATATGGTTTCGTTAATATTACAGACGTCAAAAAGGTTTCCTAAATTCGATGTTCTGCCTTGCACATCAAGCCTGGTGTTCCGCAGTAGTACAGGGGTGTGTTTGCACTCTTTATCTTTAAAATTCGAGTGTCAATACCTGTGGTGGGCGAAGCACAGTTAGCCCATTGTGTAGTTTTGTGCTTAACTTCAAACAAACAATTAAGCCAGGTAGTAACTTTGAACATCAAACGTATGGGATTGTAAACAAGGTGAATATTGATTCGCATCTCTATTCTTAGGACAAGTTTTAATTCTTAGAGATATTACGTCATTATTCAGACTAAATGCCTGGGATTTCCTAATACTCTCTTAGTATAAAAGAGTCTTAACGTTTGATAAAATATTTTTTCAAATTATATCTTAGTTTTACTTGGGAAAGCGAAACGTTAAGTTTACTTCAGAACATCGTACAAAAAGAGCTCTGAACGGTTTAGAAATGCATCGTGTACATTTGCAAGATTTTTGTTTAGAAAAAAAAGATTGGAGGCGTTTTTGGCAGTAACTACTGCCTTAGAGTCTTAGACAGTCATAGAATTTTAATATTTAATGAAATGTTCTATTGAAAATGAATGGGTAAATAATAAGTCACGTGTTTCCCCATTTTATTCACCATCCCTTGAAAAAGTATATTAAACGTAAAGCACTCTATAAAAATAATCATTGCTTGGACAAACCATACTTTTTATAGCCTTCAATTTTGTTTTGTTACAGAGTTATCAGCAGAACATTAGATTCCTCGAACAACATACATCCGTCACATTCTCCCTTTTATGATTAGTTTAATAAATATACCACATTCAACCAATAGAAAGTCAATGCTATAATTTGTCAAAGTGCGGATTGTATAACTAATGTTATCAACAGAAAATCATGTACTTCACTCGTGCATTCTACTGGGAAAGTTGTGGACTGTCTTGAATGAATTTTTATACCTCTTGTTTTCTTTATTTGGAAAGCCAGAAACATTTTGAGAGCTGGGGAATTTTTTCGAATTCTATTAATCTATGGTATTTGGTTCATTACTTCATTAAATAAAGTTTCTTTAGTGCAGTAGTAAAATTAGAATAAAAATGTAAGGTTAAGCAAGCAAACAAGAGACTGGGTAACTGCTTTATTTCTTGTTTTTTAATGTTTATTATTTATTTATTATTATAAATGTAACAAAAATGTAAACCTGGATTTCTTTTTATGTAAATTAAAATTAGATTCAGTAAAATAAGAAACAAAAATAACATGATAAAAATGTTTTACTGGCACGCAGAAGAGCATCTTCAAACATCTCGTAGAACACTATGTAACAAAAGTTTGTTCCTGGGTGGTATGTGTTATTTCTTGATTGGTTATGTTGTAAAAGTACAGAAATTGGCCATTATTTCTTTCAAAGTTTGCTTTTGTGATCTGGATAATGAAATTTAAAAATCAACTTATTTTCTATGTAAAAACGGAAAGAGTTGCGCATCTCCATTTGCATAAGGACTGAATAAAACAACATATAAATTAAGATTTACATGTATTTATACTAAATATATACAAAAATGTTTAGAAGCGAGTAGCTTTTCGAGATTTGCGACTCTGCTAGGCTATCTGTGCTAAACGTCCGGTAAAAAGGTAAAAAATAAAGTAAATGTAGTAAAATTCATAAAAGGAAATGAAGGTAAAACAAACAGCATTTGAAAACATAAAAAGCTTAAAACCAATGTTGACATCTGGTCTGCAATGTTAAAAAAGAAACCACATTAAGAAATGTCCAAATTTTATGTGCAATAGTGGGAGCAAAACCTCCTCATGGTCCACTTGTGGTTTACACTTGACATTGTGTCTCCCACAGAAAACTCAGTGGTAGTGGCCAGTGTTTCCTGTTGTAATGCGTTTCGTTGTCTCTACTGTCTCAAAGGTAAAGATAACAAGAAAACTTGATAAAGCATCCTTGGAGACCCATCGGGAATGCCATTATTTTGAAGTCACCGACAACCTCCCAGGCATACTCATCATACTTCAAGGCTTTTTGCAAGGTCTTGATACTATTGTATTCCTCTTTGAGGTGCACCGAAAGATATTTAAGTTTTAAAACTTGTTTAATATAAAATTTTACCGTTCAAGCAAGCAAACGTTTTTTGCAGATCTCGAAGGTAAAATGTAGTGCTCAAATATGCCTTGAAGGCTTTACATATTTTAACAGATGCTCTTATCTTGATAAATTGACCACATACATAGCAGAATGAGTCTGGAGAATGCTGGCAGCTTCTTGATGGCATCTCTGATGATTTAAGATAGATCTATGTGCTCACTTAGGGAGCTAGAATTAAACTTAAGTGGTGCTTGGTGAACCCCCATATATATATTATTATGGAAAGTTCTAAAAAATTCAAAAATGTTTTTGAAATTTCTTTTTAGTTCTATAACATTCTAGAAAGTTTTTTTGAAAATTTCCTGATGCAGGTCACAAAAGCAAAGTTTGAAAAAAATTGGTCTTTTCGATTTCTCTTAGGAATAACAATTGGGAAATCACACTTTCTGCCCAGGAAGAAGGAAAAGTAAAAATTTTGTTACATAGTGTAATACAATTCCATAGCGTAAAGTGATCTACACCTTCCCCGAGTCATATGCAGCATATTACGTCCTGGGTAGCAATTATACCCGGTTCAAAGGACAATCAACATGGCAATCAGAAATAAAATTTAATAATAAATATATGTATACTGTTCCAAGCTTAAAGCTACTTAGGATAAGTGAATGGGCATTTTTGATAAACCTCACCGGATATTGTAGCTGTTTAAAGATTAAATAAATATTTTTAATTTCTTCATCTAAGGCCGAATAGTGACATATTATAATAGCTTTCAGAAATATGGAAGTCATTATCGATGTTTAAACCTTTTTCTGTTGGCAAGTAAAAACTGAGTGTAGGTTAGACTGTTTCCTCTTTTGTGTAGATTGAGAAGACATTAAAATATATTTTATGCGTCACGGTGAGTGAAGAAAGTCGGGGAAGGCGTAAGTCTCCTTTGTCCTTCTAGTCAGACGCCTATGTGTGTGTGTGTTTGTGTGTATGTATAATCGTTTCGTGACAACAACAAAAAGTGTGAGCTTTTCCCAAAAATTACAGTTTTAATTAAAAGAGAAAAGGAAAAAAAATCCCATTAGTTTCTTTCACACTAAGTAGGTTGTGTTCAGCTATATCCCTACTGTTATGTAAATATCATATAAATGTTATGTAAACAACAACCATGTCGAGAGTGTTATGTAAATGTTATGTAAACGACAATTATGTTATGTTGTGTTTGAATTTCCATATTTATATTATTGTTTCGAGGTTTAAACCAGTGAAATTTAAAATAACAATTTAGAATTAATTAAAATTCATTTAGAATTATTTATGTAAAAATTTCTAGAACTAGAGAGATAATTCATTTGTATTGGCCTGGTGTCTGTACTCTGGAATTCTGGGAAGTTACGCGATTAGTATATAAACAGACGGCGAGGCGAGGGAAGTAAGTCGTTTGTTTTTACTCGGATCAAGAAGTTTGTCTCGTTTGAGAAAGTTTAAACGTTTGCCGTGTGATTATTCAAATTAAATTTGTGAATAGAGTTAGATCAACTAAACCGGTGAATTTATTTTATTGCGTCAATCTTTATAATTTAGTCGAATTACGGATTATACCGAAAGCCAACACGTATTGGACTGTGAATTTTTTTGAAAATACCCATTCAAACTTCGTAAATTTCTCCGTGAGACTAAATTCCCCGCCTAGATTAAAACTTTGGATTTCGGATTTGGATACTCATTCTGGATCATATTATTAAGCACAGGCCAGTACCTTTTTGTATTATAAGTGGTTTTGAAGGTTGAAACTGGAAATCTGTTATTGCTATTGGATAATTTATTTTGTGTCTATCACATATAAGTAGATCTTCGTAATAGAATTATACAAGCTGCTATCTGTGTCTTTCTTTTGCGTTCAGTCCACATAAAAAAACGTAACACCTACCAAACAATAACTTGTTATCATTGAAGAATTAATCTACTGCACTTTGAAGTGATTTTTACTACAACTGTCTTATGCATATTGTATCGAATTCTATAGTATTACCTTCACACCTACGTGTACATAATTATATATTTAACCCACACACGCCCAATTTGTTCTGTAATTTATTGAACTCTTGCGATAACTAATTAATACAGTGATATATTTTATGTTGGTATTTGGCATCTCACTTAAAACGAGATTTTGGAAATCATAACGGATACTTCCTTGACTTACGACCACATCACTGTAAACTCTGGTCCACTGTTGTTTCTGCTAATTTATTTCTTTTTTTGTAGTGTATGGATGCTTCATATATTTACACAAGTATATTTTTTTTAAGATTTCTAACATAGTTGAATACTGTCGTTTCAATCCTCCATTCTTAACATTTACACTTACTGTGTTAAATTAATCCTCGATAAAATTCAAATTTTAAGTACAATTTTCATACCAAGAAGGCTTACTATTGAGGAGAAAATCAATTATTTACAGTAAGAAAACATTTTTTCAAAATTATAAATAATTAATGAAAAATGATTAATTATAATGCTCAAACAATCTGTCTTTTTACTAAAAACTTTGGTTTCGCACTGTTTTAACTCGTGCGTTTTTAATGCTTCTCTTTATTGAACTTTGAATAAAAATATATGTTTGACCTATATGAGGACAGTATTTTTATCACGTTACATATTAGCTAACGTAAAAATACTTTATTTAATATCGATAGAAAGAACAACTTTTACAATTTTTACCTAACAATAAATCATAATAAACATGAGTAGAAGTGCACGACTTCAATCAAATTATTTCCAAAGTCCATGAATAACCGAGTTAAAATACTTTTTACAAATTTTCAAATCTGACCCTCAAATCCACAGAGCCGTTGGAAATTGTAACATCATTGATGAAACGATTTTGATTTTTTCTTGTGTAATAACGTTATTGTGAAGATAAAAATGTTTGAATAAAATAATATTTTACTCTGTTTTTGTGTTGTTTTGCTTTTCAAATGGTAAAATACAAAAAGAGAACATTTATTCCAGTAATGCGATTAAGTACTTAACATATTATACATGAGTAAAGTTTGAAAATAAACTTCCTGCATAACAGTGTTACATTTGGCCATCGCAATGCTTGCAAGGACTTCAAGAGTTGTAAACAGAACTTTATGCTTATATGTTGCTGTTTCCATCGAGATTTCACTTCATACAATCCTTTTTATATCATTTATCAAACATATTTCAACCAAAAGTTCAAACCAATTTTTAGTTACCTTAAACTTGTGTCTTATCCAGTGTTTCAATCACTGAAAACTTCTCTCCTGATTCGGTGAACAGTGTTTGGCATGATGCAATAATACAGTGATCATATTCGCTTCATATAATACGACCTCGATGTCACATCTAGGTTTTCAACTCATAATCTGATGATCGTGGGTTCGTTTTCCCGTCACACCAAAAATGCTCGTCCATTCAGCCGTTGGTTGGTTATATT
Organism: Carcinoscorpius rotundicauda; assembly: GCA_011833715.1. NCBI lineage: Eukaryota > Metazoa > Arthropoda > Merostomata > Xiphosura > Limulidae > Carcinoscorpius > Carcinoscorpius rotundicauda. The sequence goes on along the minus strand of CM022397.1, from coordinate 46,428,792 downwards.
TAACGGTGAATCCCACTATTTGTTAGTAAAAGAATATCCCAAGAGTTGGTGGTGGGTGGTGATGAGTAGCGGCTTTTCCTCTAGTCTTACATTGCAGAATCAGAGACGTTTATCGCAGGTAGCCTTTGTGAAGCTCTGCACGAAATCAAAAAAGCAAACCAATCGTTTACATTTTCATTCTTTGTGGGAGCTTCTCTTTGTCACAGCACTATATATATACTACATCTTTAACATATTTCCATGAAAACACTAACATATTTGCATACGTATTTAATGTTATACAGTAATATTAAATGGTAAAATATAAATATACAGTTTGTTTTTTTCTTTTACGAGCCCCATCAATTTTCTCGCGTATCCTGTAGGTACTCTTTACGATCAATAACCTTTTTAGCTATTGACTCATCTGTTCACTCTTTGATTTAATACTAAATTTCTTATTTTGTTTTCTTTGTTTTAATACCAGATCTTTCAACATCAAATGCGAATAACGAAACACGGATATTTTATATATGTTATCTTTTAAAATGTAAGAAAAATATATCAAAGTTTCTATAATAGTGAAAATAAATTTCAGTTAGCAATATTGTGCTTGTAATAAAAGTAAAGAGCATGTATTTTGAGCTGAGTTACAAGATTAATGTATCCATTATTTATACCACAAATCTAAAAAATGTAACTTCCTCACCGAAGAAAGTACGAACGTAAGTGGCTTGGTATGGCCTTGTGTTTAGGATGTTTAGCTTGCAATCCGATACAAAAGACAAAGATTGACGTCGTAACTGGGAAGAACCTTTCATATTAATAACTAAAATGGTGAGTCTGAATATTATTGCTGCATCAGCAGTTTTACAGCGAGGGCAGTCCATCTCACCAGCGATGGCACGTTAAAAGAGATCTTGCTTTTCTAACTCAATTCTGCCACATTCAAACTCTGTCCAGTTTTAAGCCTTTGCCATGTTTTTACCCAAAGTAACACAAAAGATGTCAGTGGGAGATGTTGACAACAGTCATGCTTGAACACAAATGACTAAATTTCGTTACGTGTTTACCGATTAACGCTTCGTTTCAATATGGTCTTAAACTTTTGACCAGCTGGTAATTAGGCTAATTTCATAGTGTACACATTTTCCCTATTATATGCCAGAAAAATATTTTTATTTTTATTCTTCCTTTTCATATTTTCATCTTTCGAAACTCTACTCAGATAAGTGGTCAAGTCTAACAGCGCAAAATGCATATTTTTTAATGTTCATTGGCGTTTAGATTTTAGCTAGCAGTGAATTTATTATTGCAAATGCTTTTCATTGAACACAATTTTCCGAGACGAGATATATAGTGCAGCTGTTGCATTTTTTTACAAAATCATTTATTAATTTGAAATGAGGATATCTTTTTTAGCTTTTTGTCTGTTAATATTTTTATAATATTAAAAATACGAACTTTCGAAAGATTAGTAAACTCTATATGGTTTTGTGAATAATGCAACATATATTATTGGATACAACTTATTTTTTTACATGTAAAATAAAAATTAACCAAGATTTTATCTACTACAACTGATTGTTTTGTTTCTTTATGAATCTCGCGCAAAGGTACACGTGGCCTATATGAGATAATTCAGCAGCGTAAGATTGAAAGGAAGGGAACTCGTCCTCACCACCAACTGCCAACTTTTGGACTATGCCTTTACCAACGAATAGTGGGATTGACTGTTACGTAATAACGCATCCATGACTGAGAGAGTCAGCATGTTCTGTGCGACAGGTATTCGAACTCGTTATATACTCGGGTTACGAGACAAGCGCCTTAACCACCTGCTCATGCAGAGCCTTACTACAATGTAAGAAAGTTGATTAAAAATCTGGAGTACGAACATAGATTAAAGTAATTTTTTGTCAAGAGTTCAAGATTGCAACCAATGGAACAGAGGAAATTAGGATGTCCTCGTAACTCATCGAATGACAGAAAAAGAGCCGAATGTACTTTCGTAGTTTTATCCACGGCATATGATGAAATAGTTTAGTTGGTTATAACACCGATATTTATCTTCTGGTCAATTACGTAAGAGTTATCACCAAACAACAAACCCACTAACTGAAAGGGAGAGGCATCCTAATTTTCTGGGTTAATTGGTAAAAGACGATATATCCATTGTGTTTTGTGATCACTAATCGAAGAACCTTAACAGATGTAGTGGATACATAGAACATATAGTACATCTACACCAAGCACATCTGAAGATGATAGCTAGAGTTTCAAGAAAGAGTACTTCAACCACCGAATACTGAGTTTCTGATAAGGAACAGCATATCAGTAATCTCACATATTTATATATTTTGTAAAAGTATGAGATAAGTCTATCCAATAACAACAAGCCTCAAATAAGAAATTTGTGTAGTGACTGTTCTTATAAACCTGACTGAATTTTATGATTATGTGAGAAAGCAAGAAAGCTAAACAAGTGCAATAATGAGAAGTAAAAATTCTTTAATTTTAAACCATTTTTTGGTTATATTATAAAAATGTACTTATTAAGTAAAACTAACAGCAAAACACATCACCGTCACTTATTGGAGAAACATCAAATATTTATTTGTATATCTTATAAATTCTATAATAATAATAATAAAACACGTAATAAATATAATATAATTATATTTCATTGTCACACTATTACACTTTAAAGAGAAATACTTATATTCTAAAGCAGCATGGGCAGATGGTTAAAACGCTTTACTGACAGTTTAAAAGTTGTGAATGCGAATTATTATACTATGGGGCATTGTAATGTGACTAATATTACGACTTATAAGCAAAATAAAAGCCCAAGACTTGATGATGCCACTCTGTTTTCCCTCAAGTTTCTCACTGCTAAATTAGGGACAGCAAGCAAAATTGAAACCAAACATGCCAAAGCAACTAGTGAGGAGAGTAATTACAAATTCAACACTGGTAACCCACATTAAAAAGCTTCTGGTACACTACACTTTTGTTCCAGCGTGACCGGGTTAAGGCGTTCGACTCGTAATCTGAAAATCACGGGTTCGACTCCCCGTCGCACCAAACATGCTTGCTCTTTTGGCTTTGGGAATTTTATAATATGACAGTAAACCCCACTATTCGTTGACAAAGAATAGCCCATCGGTTAGCGGTAGGTGGTGATGACTAGCTATCTTCTCTTTAGTCTTACGCTGCTAAATTATAGTTGGCTAACGCAGATACCACTTGAGTTGCTTTGCGCAAAATTTAAAAACAAAAAAACACTACAATTTAGAATAAGAGTTCTGAGAGAATGAATGTTATATGTTTAATGAACACAAAAGATAAATGTGTCCTCTTTACCTTCTATACATTTATTACAACTTTAATTGACGAATGAAACGCGACATTCACTGAAGAGATATTAAACGGTACGTACAGAGAATCTGAATCATGAACTAAAACAATGAAACTACAATATCTCAAAGAAGACAAGATTCATTAACTCCAAGGAGGAAAACTAACTTCTATTATATGAAATATATTTTATTTTTTGTTATTTCTCTGAGCAACAACTAAGAAATATAAACTTCAGTCTAAAAATAACCAAGTTTTCTCCCTACTTTTGAACTCTGGCCAGTATTCGGTGATTTTTCTACCAGATTGTGTATTAACTTATTTTACTGTATGCGAAATATTATTGGATTTATTCGATGTAATTGACATGATACTTAATTATTTCAATGTTATTTATAGTAACATCTTCAACAGATCATTTAACAGCTAATGAGGATCAGCATCTATACTCTACAAAAAGAGAAACGCAAAAGGCAAAATATAAGACAAATTGTTAACAAGTTTATTTCGGGTAGTTCTGTATGACAAGTGTGAAACTTTGCACATTCACTGCTGAACATCCAAAGTCTGCAAAGGCAAAGTCTACGCTCTTTAGTTGAAGTTTAACCTCACTTAACGTTAATAACGAGTATACCCCCCGTGAGAATCAATAACTGTTTAGCATCTCCTGTCCATGGAAACGATGAATCACATCTTGTGGAATGGCTGTCCTCTCAACCTGCAAAGCTGCTGCAAGCTGAGGTTGTCGCCGTCGCAGACGTCGATTCAACTCATCTCAAATATGTTCGATGGGGTTTAAATCTGATGATCTGAACGGCCAGGGAAGAACGTTGATGTTGTGGTGTCTCAAGAAGACAACCTTGTGCGGGCGTGGTCACACGAGATCTGCCAGATCGTGGACGATCACAAGTTGACCCATGTTGTTGATGACAATTCCATAGCCTTGTGATGGTGCTTGGATGAACATTTACAGCTCTGGCAACATCTGATCGAGATTCGCCTACTCAAAATGACCAATAGCGTTGTTGCGTTGTGTTTCAGTCAATCTTGGCGTGCCCGTGTTGCGTGTCGGCGGCTTAACACTGAGCTATGGAAACCGAGAACCCGTAACTTTTATAGGGATTTTGCACATGTTGCACTTGCAAAGCATGCAGATCTCTCAAATAAATTTATTGGACACGAATGCGTTTTGGCAAAAACTCCGTTTTCAAAGTGCGCAGCTTTTATTGTCATGTTGTTTTGACAATCAGTGCTTTAACACGTATAACATCACATACTCTGAGCTTGTAACGTTATTACATATATTTCTCTTTAAAATAACAAAAATACCCCTTTTGTGTTTCTTTTTTTGAAGAGTATATATATTACTTATTATAACCTGAATCTGTCGTGGTTTCCTTTTCTTTGATATGTGTTTAACCTTTAAATACGTTTACTTTGAAAACAAAACGGTCAAAACAACAACATTGTTGAGTTCTTAGTAATTTGTGAAATATCAGTTTCATGATGTAATAAAGCAAAAGGTTCCGTGGAATTTTGATAATCTACTTAATTATATGTTGTTTGTTTCAGTATCTGGTTTACAGAAAAGAAAAGCCAGTGTGTATATTTTATAAAATAAAAAGAAATTTCTTATATTATTTTTAAACATAAAGGTTCAATGAAGAAAACAGCCATCATTTTCAAGTGCTAAAAAAATAATAATATTTCCAAATTACACGAGTTCAAAGTAGTAATTCATTCTTCAAGCTTATTAATTTGGAAAATAAATTTTCTTCAGACAGAAAGAAACCAGAGCTATAGTGGTCACGTGTTATTAAATAATTATGTGTTTGTTTTTTAGTGCAAAGCTAAACAGTGACATGTCTGTAATCTAACCACCGAAGGTATCTAAATCTGACATTTAAGTCAATAAGAATAGTTCGTTTGTTTGTTTATTTTAGAGAAAAAGTGAAACTGTATGATCTTTCATGGCCATCGCGTTGAATGTAACTTCTGGTTATGGCGTTGTAAATCTATAAATTAGAGACTTCCATTAAGGAACATAATAGTAGTTGCAACTTATAGTTAAAATCGTTACACGTAAACAAAATATTGATGCTACATTAAACACACAAGATGGTAGTATTCGGTGTTAAATCCTTCCATAAATTTTATTTTCATTTATGCATATCGAACATTCTAATAGTGTTACTACGATAAATAAGAAAATATTTAACTACTGAGAAAAGTAGATTGTACACTTAATAACAAATAGCAATGTTAAATATTAAACTTCAGATGTAAGTGATAATTGGATTACCAGAGAAATGTATACTTTCTGATTGTGAATCTTTATTTAATGAAAAAAAAGTTGTAGCTCAAAACGTTGCACATTAAATTGTTTTGAATTATTATGATAAATCAAATAAATATATTCTAGGAATATCGGGAAACTGTAAGAACACGGAAAGGAAAGAAAAATAAATTTAATTGCAAATATTCATATTTATGAGAAAGTAGTTATTAAACGCCAGATTAAAAAGTTTTATCAACACACACAAGAAATAAGTAAAACAATTAAATTATTTGCAATTAAGTTTTTAAGATACGATAATAAACTTTAGTACAAAGTTTGCTATAACTCTAGTGTAGTTTCATCGTCTTCATCAACATCTGTCAAAGGCAATATCTCAGTCTAGATCAACATCTGTAATCTTTATTTCCACGGTCCTTGTCACAGTGTTGACATGACGTGCATATATTCAAGTAAATTTCTATATTTTAATTTTGGCCATTTTCAGTTTAAGTTGCACATTTTGTATTCCTTTTTTGAAACTTGAATCTGAATATAATTTAGACAGTTATACATTTTTTTCATTTCAGTTTTATCAAAGAACATAATAGTGAGGTGGTTTTAAAACATAGTAAAGCGTAAATATATACAAAATTACGTTTGTACAAGAGTATTGCATTAATCACTGTGCTGAACACGTCGCACCTTTATTTGTACAAACAATCAACTTCCCAAAATTAAAATACAGAAATCTATTTAAATATATGTAGATGATGACAACAATGTAACAAGGACTATGGAAATAAAGATTACTGATGTTGATCCAATGATGTTGACATTTCCGTATACTTTAAAGTGTAGACTGACTTATTTCGTATGTGTTCTTTACAAATTGTAGAAATATTAAAACTCTTTAAGACGTTCATTCATAAATATTCTCATTCTGTCTATTCATGAATTATTTGCTGTCAATTGATCTCTGAATCGACCTGTATAGTTTACCTTTTTGTATTGCATTTCTAATGGTAATTCATAACCAATAATAACTTTGATTTATGAAAGAGAATACTATAAAATAAAAGTAAATTAATGGAGTAATTCACAGTAAAGGGCTCAAAAGACAAAACGATACAGGTGAAGAAAAGGGTTAAAACAGACATTATGCGACTCCTTATCCCAGTTAGAATTGCAGTAATTTGAAACAGCATCGTTTCTATACAATAAGAAAACGCCCACCTGCGTGCTACATCTGACAGAAAAAACACAATAAGCAATACTATATAAACACATGTGAGCTATTCTTTTTGTTATAAAACAAATTGTATGCTTACTCACAAAACATGTTTGGATTTAAGTACTGATTACAGACTTGTTGACAGAAGTTAAATGAGGATTAAATACTTCTACACGAGGCACAAATGGGCACTAAACATTATCTGTATGGTCTTGAACGGAGAAAAAGAAACCGAGTTTCAATTAACCCAAATATTTCGTACCAAAAAAAATTAAAACGTTGAAGGAATTTTAATTTTGTTTTGCATTTTGCTGAAAGCTACACGAAGGCTTTCTGCGCTAGTTGTCCCTAATTTTGTAGTGTTAAAGTAGGGGGAAGGCAGCTGGTAATCACCACTCACCGCCAACTCTTAGGCCACTCTTTTACCAACGAATAGTGAGATTGACCGCCATATTTTAAGGCCCTGACGACTGAAAGGACGAGCATGTTTAGTATGACAGGAATTCGAAACCACGACTCTCGCATTACGAGTCGAATGTCTTAACCACTTGGCCATGCCGGGCTACGTTGAAGGAAATGTAAAGCATTATCGATCAGATTATTATGAAAGCACGTGGGATTAACAGTTCTTACTTATGCACGATGTTGCCAACAGAGTATTTTAAAATAATAAATGCTACATTTTCCTTCTAAAATAGTCTTCAATGTAAAATAGCCTTCGTGATCGTTTATGTTTTTGCCAAACCAGCTTAGCTAAAGGTAGCAAAAATAAACAACAATAAAAGCATACTTAAGTGCAACTTAAGGTACATAGCCTCGGCGTATCTTCCTTTAAATGTTATTAAGAATGTTCTAGACAAACTTATTATCGGAGTCAGTTTTAGTTATATTTAGTTTAATAAGTTTAATTGTGTGTGTATATGAGCAATATATGTAACAGTGTTGTGAGTATAAGTCTGTATGTGCAATCTTACAAAAAGTAAACTCTGATGTAAGTGTACATGATGCTACATCAAGTAAATGGAATTGGCTTAAAAGGATATATTAATTAAAATATCATAGTATAATTGCAGATAAAGTAATATAACGCAAGAATAGTAACAACGTATAGGATACATTATCATAGGATCTGTGAAAAGAAACAACTTGTTAAGAAAGGAGTAAGACATATGCCGAGCACCTGACAGTCCCGCGTACAAAACACGTGTTATAAATTCCATTCCAGTGCTTCAGGTTGTTTATGAGGCTGTTTTTAGTGTATTATATTATATCGTTCATTTGATGAGTTTCTTGTTCCTACACTATTTGTATTTTAAGGATTCACGTTTTTTGCATATGGAAAACATTTTATTCAACGTCCTCTCGTGGCACAACTGCATGTGAGCGGACTCACACCATGGTAGGAAGAGTACAGATAGCCCAATATGTAGCTTAATTCAAATAAACTCGTTCAACAATTTCACAATTTTTATGGAGATTTAACCTATAAAAAATGTCCGTTTTTCAAACAATTGTATCGGGGAATTACTGATTCTTTTATCATTGGTAGACCTAGATCAACCTCAACTAGGAACAGCAGTAGTAGCAACACTGTTTAACATAAGCTTATAAAGATATTATACTGATATTCAAACTTCATAACTGTCTGTATATTTATGAAGAAAAACATAACCAAAAAACATTTTATAATTATATACCTTTTGGAAAACAGAGATGATAATGTGTATGATGTTTACTGTTTTAAGTCAGCAAAACGGTATTGTTTACCTGAATAATTTGCTCTTAATCGTATAATACGATTGTATCAGTGAATGAGTTGTATGTGGTATTTTTAACTTCTGTAGTAGCTTTTTTACACCTAAATATTCAGTTCCCGTTAAGTTACAGTAAAACCTGTGTCTCTTTCGTGGGAGGAGTGTTACACATTATACTGTATTTCGTCTTAGTCTCTGATTAATTGTTACATAAGTTACGGATTAAGACTTTAAATAACCGGAATTTTAATTTGAGCTTAGCAATTAATTAAATGTTAATATTCATTAAATTTAGGTTAGTTACCAACGAATTTGACAAAAATAATTTTCGTTTTAATGCAAACATATTTCAATTTACAAAGATAAAACAATACAATTTATAATAACAGTTGCACTAATAGTTATCACAAATAATGATATATATACAAGTTTTATAAACTTACAGACAACACTGAGTCTAATATTTAGTCTAGAATTAAATATTTTATCGACGATCCATATCCACGTCAAGCAAATTAATTTTGAATTGATATTATTACACCTCTCTACGGCTAACGATGTCTTTCCAGGCTAACCTCACGCTCATCAAATTTTCTCTCTTTGTCACGACTTATCTTCACCAAAGCTCTCGACGATACTGTTAATTACAAGTATTTCGTACATACCAAATACATTTTTGATTCTTACGCACATGAACGCTCTGAAAATTTCGAGATGTGGAACCTGCACAATAAACCGTTAAAATATACGTTACTGGTGAAAAAAGAAAAAAAATATGCAGAAATAAGCGTAGATATTATAATAAATGTGGTAAATCCGTTAGAGGGTTACTGCATCCCTGTATGGTATGTCGAGAAAAAGGAGATATGCCTGGGTCTGTAAAAAGAGAAGGTTTACATCTCGTACGTGTGTTTCTTTACTGACGGATGTAATGTTAACAGTTGGAGCATAAAAAATGAGACATAACACGTGCACTGACAAAAGGTAACAATGTTTATGAAAATATTGGCAGTGTATAAAACAACAGTAAAGTACAAGGCTCCAAAACATTTGTATTAAAAACAAACAGAAAAGCAGTTAAGCTATGTAATACATTATGAACCTAGTTGTAAGTATCTTTCTTCCTTGTATGTTATTAATAAGAATGTTAGAAGGTCAACTAGTAGTTGGAAAACTGGTTCCGATATGAAATGAGTAAAGATGAGAGATGGAGCTTTCCATATTTTTAGTGTGAGTCTGATCCTTTACTTTCTGTATAATTATACATACAATGAACAGTTAGTTTTGTTAGTGCATGTCATTCTCACCTTGCAACGTTGGCTACCTTATAATAGTAAAATAATAACAGACAGAGAGTGCCCCGAAGAGAATATGCAACACAAGGAGTTAACTCGATCAAGCCTCACAAACAAAGTACAATGAACATAGCTAAAATAAATACCTGTGTTCATATATCATGTGAGTTAAGTTATACACTCATTGTTTCATTAAATTATAGACAAAACCAAAGTTTATCTTTTTATACATCCTTAAGCTGGTTTTTACTTGCAAGTTTGTCTTCATCTTCTATTAGACATTCCTCACGTTTTCTTCCTTTCGCTTCATTGTGAGACAATCTTTTATCTTATTAGCTCTAATTTGTCTCTTTGGGATTCATGTTTTGAAAACTTAGGTCCTGGACTCTTCATTTATTTTTCCCGTTCTTTTGTGTTTTCAAGAGATTGGTTTTCACTATGAGCACCTTTTCATTACTGTTTTTCCTTCTGCACCTCTCACTTCCATTTATTTGGTATCAAATTCCAGACTACAATACTTTTTGAGAATACTTTACGCCTAGTGTGGTTCAACTTGGTTTTCTCTCCCCACTTCCAACTTCCATTCATTTAATATCCAGTAACAGACTACAACACTGTTTGAGAATACTTTATATCTGGTGTGGCTCAACTTCCTTCAAAAATACCCCATATCTCTTTTTCATGCCATCACTTTATCTTAAACTTCTTTAAAATTACATTTGTGACGTGGAGAAAGAAATTTAGAAATTAAGCTATTTTAATGTAAAAACGGGCAAATTTTCACATTTTCATTTAAATTATGTCTGAATGAAACAATATATGAATCAAGATTTGCATGTATTTTTACTAAAGTTACACAAAATGAACAAAAATGTTCAGAAGTGAGTAGTTTTCGAGATTTGCAACTATAATGTAAATCACTTTCACGCATCATTTCCCAAATATTTACACTTTAGGTTTTCATCATACGCTCTCAGGACACAAAAGCAATGTTTGAAGAGACAAATAGGTCTTTTCCATTTACTTTAGGCATAGGCAATTGGGATATAACACTTTGTGCCTAAAAACAAAAAACAAATGTAAAAAAAAAATGTTTCATAGTGTTTTTACCACAGGGACAGCTTGAAATATTTCTCATTCTGGCTCAGAAGGTTAGCATTCTGTGACATAGTGGTATGTCTGCAGCCACACACTGGTAATATCCTGATTTCATACTTGTGTTGGGCAGAGCACAGATAGGCCATTGTGTAGCTTTGTGCTTGATCCAAAAAAATTCCAAAAAGTGATTAACTTGGGAGAGAATATTAGCTGTTTCCAAACATATTTTTATTCTTGTCCAAGATGTTTAACAAATATTAACAGAATTTTTTTTTCTCCATATTAAACAAGAGATATATGTATATATTGTTTAGATATATATCAATTACATATTTAAAATGAAAAGGTGTGAGTGAAAAATGAAATGCTTTTGTGATACGCACACATGTTATGGGTTTTGTTGTTTTTATTATATAATTTTTATAAATTCAACATCTTGTTTCTATGCTTTGTTTTATTGTTCTCTATATTCTAAACATTTACTACGCCCAAAGAAATATTGCAGTAATATTGCATATCTGCATTAAAATTATAGATTATTATATGTTTTTATGGTTGGCCAAATGATGTCTGTGCGTTAGTTCCAATACACATGTACTTTAAGATTAAAACGATCTCGAGGTGACACCATCAGTTTGATAAAGAGAACACATTTACCATAGAATTCAGGCATACTTCCTTAGTACAACTTCTACCTGAAGATTTACAAGTGGATTCCTATTTGAAGATCAATATGTTTAGTTTGACGAACTTTTCTCAAGAACAAGAGACTTTTATGAACCTGATCACAATCCTGTAAAAATGACTGTAATTTGTGTGCACAAGTACATAATTTGTTCTTTCTTCATTCCATTGTTTTCTTATTATATTTATTTTGAAACCTTATACACAATTTAGACTGATTTTCATAAATAATTGGAGGAGAGACTTCCTGTAGATTCAACCAATGACTGCTACAGGTTACTCACATCTTATGCAAAAAAATTTTCAGTGAAGGTTTAATAATATAAATATAAAACGATTCTTTGATTTTTCTTATCTTCCAGAGTTCCTTCATGTTGATGATTCTTGTTTTTCCCTGTTTTTTTATGCACGGTTGACTTGGCGTGCTCTGCAATGGTTCAGCTTTGTATTTTCGTGAGTCTTTCACTTACTTAACTTAGTACAATTAATATTAACCTATTATCAGTAAGTGGCGTCAGAGAACCTCTGGATATCCTGTTACTTCTGTATGATGTATGTTTACTTTTTATGTCTGTAGTTTTATTCTTCACAAGTTTTGGTTATTCACATGAACAGGAAGTATCACAAAATAATATTTGAGTCACTTTGCTGAATAAGAAGGCCCAATACACAAAAATAAAGACCTAGATTTCATAAGTGTCTAAATCAATAATTACAGATGTATTTGCTCAGGTCTCATTATGAAAGCAATAATAGTGCAAACTGTCTGTTGATTTTAACACAACTTACAAGAAAACTATTTCTTGATAAAGCAACATGACTACGTTAAAGATTTGAGTTCCATTGTAGCTATGTCATAAATATAGTAGTTTCATGCTTAATATTTGTGATTGTTGTCGAGTGACGAAATCTTATTCACAGACTGGTGATGATGGTTTGGTTTCTATAATCCTTCATCAAAGTTTTAGTTGAAACAAATTTATTTCTTTGCAACGTACACGAATATTACTAAAACAATGTGTAATTTGTGTACCTTTCTCGAATTTATGTTTTCTTTGTGTCAGAACAAAGCCACAGTAAGCTATCTGCTGTGATCACTGCATGGAATCAAACATCAGATTTTAGCATTGTAAGACAGTAGACTTACTGCTATTTCACGAAGGGGACTGTACTAATACATTTATAATCATGATTAGGCGAAGGTTTTAGAACCATTAATTAGAAATGATGATACTGTCATAGAGTTTTGAATTTTATCAGATAAGCAATTAAATTTAGTTAGTTAGGATATTGCGTTAGTTTTGAAAACAGCCCATTGCAACTACAAGCTGTTAGATGAGACCATAAAATCTATTTAGTGAACTTTTTGTTCAAATTATAATAACATTTTGTTTGTTTTTGAATTTCGTACAAAACTTTACGAGGATATTCTTTGCCAATCGTCCATAATTTAGAAGTGTAAGACAGGAGGGAAGGTAGATAATCATCATCGGCCGCCTCCAACTCTTGGACTATTCTTTCACCAACGACTATTGGGATTGACCACGATATTATAACGTCCCAACGGCTGAAAGGGCGAGTGAGTGTTGTGTGACGGAGATTCCAAACTGCAACCTTCAGATTACTAGTCGGGTTAAGCCATCTGGCCATACCGGGACTTCAGTAACGAAAGTAGATTCACGAAACATGTGTTTCAGAAACCCACGAATTTTGCTACCATGCCATCTTTTGTTATTATTATTATTCGCCAATGATGTTTGTGACCAACTGATGATTTGCTATGGGAACTACGTTAATATCGTTATTATAATATGTTTTCGTTTCGCTATGACAAATATTTAGTTAAATAATGCCTTTCTCAATAGATGAAGTTTTAGCAGACGAATTGGCAAAAGTAGCTCAGGTAGAAATGACGTTTATGGATGCCTTCAGTCTTTATTATTCAGGTTGACTTGTAATATACTAAAATTACTTTTTGAAAAGAATCATGTTATACTATTTACATACGAAAATATTCTGAAAATATTTAGTAATATAATTTAAAATCTTAATTATTTCTTTTGGAAATATGTATCAAATCATAATATATTTATTGTATGAATATAAATTTAATTAGCGTTAAAAGAGAAAAAATATATTGAAATTGTTGATATGTAGCAAAATAAAAATATGACATCTATACAAAGTTGCGTATGGTGTGTATATCTGAACAAAACATTGATTACACAATATTAAAACCATTTGAAATATGTATTTTAATGACGTACTTGACCCTCATAGATGTTATAATGTCATGACAAGATAGCAGATGACAAAACTACTTTTAAACCTTGTGTGATGTTCGTAATATCTGTGTTGTTGTAATACTTCTAATCACTTATGTTCTGTGCCTGAAAATGCGAAACATATTTAACGGTGTTACTACTCTAACTTAGGATTTGCAGCTTGGCATGCTGACTACTAAGCATTATCTGGCCCAACACACAAAGAACGCAGAACTTTTTGAGATATTTTGGTGTGGTATCATAAATTTGAATGATATATGATATATCATTCTGTGATATACCTTCTATGACAGAAATTATTTATGTATAGAAATGATATCAAACATATTAGTATTTTTTACGAATAAATACGAAAGAAAAAACAAGAGAATACACAAAAATATTAAAACTGAAACACATGAATATTTCTATTAGCGCCTGAGCATCTATTTTTTAGTCTTCCCCAACAATTTATGTAATTAGTTTATCATTAAACACTTTAATAATGTTTTATTCTAAAACCTTTATGAAATTTGTGAGTTTAGAATATACGTAATGTCAATCTATTATATTTTATTACAATGGATGTATTTGTAAATACAACCTGTAATACTGACAACGTGCTATAACAAAGGAAAGCTTCCACAAGAAAAGAAAATACAGTTCGTGTCACGTGATCTACTTGTAGGGATCCATGTGCCTTTGTTTAGTGTAATTGTACTGTTATTGGTTTTAACTAAACGCAATTTGACCAATCCGAAAAAAGTGAATAATCAATTTAATTACAGAGTAATTCAAATTATTGGCTGAAAGCTTTAGATGAGTGAAAAAGGTAGCCTTATAAACTGAAATATTTATTAAAAGCAGCATTCTCAAGATGAGAGTTATAGTTATAGTTTTAGTTATAGATTCTAACTTTACATTTCCATGAAGTATGTACACATCTCTCAAAAATGAGCGATTCGTATTAAAATTAAATTTATATTTTGGTGAATTTGACGCACGAAAGAACTATCTTAAAAGTCAGAGTCCCCAGGTGGATCAGCGAGTAGGATCATGGATTTTTAGGCTAAAATATGTAGTTTGATTTCTTACAGTGAGGTCCAAACGCACAGTGGAGTATTTCAATACCCTTGGTGGGCACAACAGAGATAACACATTGTGTTGCTTTGTGCTTAAGTAAAAACAGTCAGCCAATCATTTTATTCTCTTTGTTTTAATTATAATTTTATACTCTGTCTTTGTTTCAAGAGTGTTACTTATTTTCAATTTATATGCAGTTACTTATTTTTACAAATGCACATTAAGTTCTTTGTAAACAAACGGAAATAAACAATTCATCTAATTTTTACGAAAACAAAATTGTAAAATGTAATATAGAAGTTGATGTCAGAGAAAGTGTTTTTTATTTGAAGATTTCAAATGCATATCGAGGGTGTGAATTTGCAAAACTTCCTTACCAAAAGTAAGAAGTGTTCTTGAATCAAATGTGCGCGGAAGAAAGATATGACGATGTACAGGTGATGATGAACTATAACTACAAATATATATTCTTTAAACTTATGTAATTAATCTCTGAAACATGTTCACTTATTTATCTTAAAATGTTCAACAATGAAATATCACAAAAAAGTTCTGTTTATAACCACCACGGTACACGTTTCATAGTTCAAATAAATTGGGTTTCAGTACTCTACGAATTCGGTAATTTGAAATTTCTTTTTATGAGTTGCTGTTTCTAATATTAATAAAAAATACAATAACATATAAACATATGTTACTTGTTTACAATGCAGACGATTTATATAAACTAATTTCGAAAATGATGTGAAAAGTCATCAAACTGAGGAAGTGCTTGTCGTTAACTTGTACGTTATAATTTGGGAACTACAAGGAAAGGAGAGGACGATCTAAATTTAATTAATAATCATCAAGAGCTGTTTTAGATTGATATCCTACAATGAAACATTTTATATTTGAACAAACATCGAATCTCGTAATATCTTACATGATATTGAATACTATATATATCTGTATGCAGGAGGTTGAAGAATGCGTCGGTAAAATAATTGCAGCAGTTCAAGAGGACCCAGAAAATATACTGGATGAAGTGATTTAGAAGTGCTTGTAAAGAGATAATTAAACATACAATTACGTGGCAATACGTCAAGCAACAATATCTGTATTTGAACATATTATGTACTGAAAACAGTATAAATATTATTTTCTACAAAAATACTTATATTTTGCAATAATTTAATATGTTCTGGAATGGTTAAACATTTTACTAAATATTTATGTAAAATTATAATTTTCAATTCAACTAAAAGAAATAATCCCATAATAATAGATATATTGTAAATTATATTTGTAATTAGCATATTTAATTATATTTTAATACTTATTTTCGAAATATTGTAAACTGGAGTCTTAATTGTTTTTATTATTTTCTAATTACATAATTTTATGAAAATTGTATAGTATTTAGTATGTAGGAACTGGCTGAGAAAAAATGGCTGATGCATTTAATCTTTTACTTTTCAATGCTTTCATGCTAACTTTAATAACTGCTAAAGTTGAGTTATACCATTATTTAAATAGTCAATTCCTAATATCGAGTGTGTTACTTGCTTAGATAAAAGAAGAATTACCCTGTTTTAAACTCCACGTATTTTGGGGAGATAATAGAAAGGAAAACTACTACTCAAAAGTGAATTCGGTTTATAATCATATATTATTTCCATATTTACAAATTAACAGTTTTATATCTAGTTGTAAAAAGATAGCACGTTTTTTCTCGAAACAATGTTTCTAACTTATGTGATAGCCAGAGTGTGTTCCGCCATGATTAATTTCCTGAATCAGGAAAAGCAATAAAATCAAAAATTTATTGATCGATAGAGAAAGTTTGATTACTATACGCTCATTACGAATGTAGTAATAAGGTGTAAGTGTAGTGAGGATTACTATAATCAGTCTTAAAGTAATAACATAGTGTAGGATCACCTAGCTTAGAACCATAAAATTAACCGCCAAAGTAAAAACATGTTTTAGATTTTGAAATTTAATAATTTATTAAATTATCATCGTTTATTAAAAATAAACGGAGACTACAAATTAAGAAATCAAAAATATTTTTACATTTTTATTTTCTGTACATTTTTATTTATACTTTCAATATGTAGACTAATATCAATATTAGTTATGGTTGAGTTGCTAAGCAGCATAACATGAAAACCATGGTTGGAACTTTGTGTTACCAAAACGCACTATGTTTCTGTATATTTTGTATGTTTTTATGTGTTCATACTCACCTTATTTCTATTATTTTTGGCACTGCCACACCGACGTCATTACTTCTGTTACTTGCTTATTAAAGGGGCACTTTGTATTTTACTTTTTTACATTTTATTTTGAAACGACATTAAAATATATAATACAACCAGGCATTTTCTTGTATAGGTTCATAAAGCACCTTTCATTTAAAATATTATGTCAAAATAGTTAACGCGATACAAAAACTGCGTTGTTTATTTTATTCATATACATATGTTTAAACTTTTATAACTTAAACAACATATTTTTAAATGAAACAAATAACAAAATACGTTACTATTATTATTTGTTTCCGTTCTTAAATGAAAGATTTAGTTGAGTAATTTCACAAACAGTTGAAAAACTAAGACACGCATACACAAGAAGTATTATAGTATCTTAGAGAAATAAAGTGTACCTACTATATTACATCTTCTAGACACATACTTGGATTTGTAATTATTTGGGGAGCTTATTATATAACATGTCATAGATAGTTATGTCTATAAATCTTCAGGTATACAACACTTTGTCTCCCGCTGGTACAGAGGTAAATCTACGGATTTACAACTCAAAAATCGTGTGTTCAACGCTCTCTCGGCGGACTGCGTAGATAGCCTGAAGTGCCTTTCGTGTAAAAAAATATCAACACACCAAATTTAGAATAACAATTGTGATAAAATGAACGTGGTATTTGTATGTATAGCAACACCAAGGGGAATCGAACCTTTGATTTTAGCTTTGTCAATCCGTAAATTTATCGCTGTACTAGCGGGAGACCACAACATTTTGATATGCAGAATGAAATATTAACAAGAACATATATAGAGTATATGATCAAATAAAATAATGAAATAAATATTAACTTAAAATGTTTGATTTTATCCAACTCGGAAACTGACTACTTTTCATAACTATCAAGGAAAAATTTATGAATTAATCCTTGAAAAGTTACAAAGTGATTATCTTAATTTATGTCATTAGTTAATATTTTGTTATCTTCTACCACACATGGTACCATATTATTTGACTGAAAAATAAAAAAGTATTAAAACTTCTATTGTAAGTGAATTAACATTAATTAATGTCATGTAATTTTTATTTGCAGCTTGAACACCTCACTTAAAAATTAATGAATACCAGCATAAAATATTATCTATAATATAATCATTTTTATCTATACTGTTTTCTTCTTTTAAGTATTTGTTTAGCTCTCTGTATCTTTATCTACAAAATAAATCTTTGGTGAAGCGATAAAAGTATTGAGTTTTTGGTGACTTTGTAAAATTTCTTTCTTTTTAGTTGTGATGTTCAATGAGATACTTCATTTATATAAATGTTGTCGTTTTCATCAGTACCTTATTTAAAAAAGAAAATACAGTCTTTCTTTTGTGTTACTCAAAAAAGCCATTAATGAAACATCAATGACTTTCAAATATTAAAAAGTGAAAGTAAAAAAACATTTGAAAATATATATATATTTAAAGTTGATGGTAACTCGTACTTAAATCGTTTTACTTTAATGTGTTTTAAAAACTTTCTCCCCACAGAAACAAGCCATGGCTATAATGGTTACGTGTTATTAAATAACTTGTTCGTTCATTGTTAAATACACTTTTACATACTGAGCAATCTGTGAACTGATCGTCTTGTGATGAAACTACAGATTTAGTTATATTAAGATTGCCAAACTTATAGTTAAAACGATTACAAATAAACACAGTTTTCATGGCTACATTAAATAAGCTATGTTCTCGGTAGTATATATATATCAAAGTTGTGTAAAATATATAAGAAGTTAACGATCAGTTTAAAACCTTACAGGAAAATATATTTAGTTTTTAACTGTAAAAGATTAAAATTATGTACTTATTTTCATATCAGTGTTAGATTCAGTTAAATATATATGTTTAAAAATAAGGGTTACATTGAGTATTAAAAGTGTATTTGAAAATTCCTGCCTATTATTCAAATGTGAGAGAATCAAAAATGTACTATGTGGTTGCCAGTATTATTTTCAACTAAACTTTCATGAACCTCGCTTTAATGTTTAAAAATAGATGCCCAAAAAAACAGTTTTTTATATTGGTAGTTTGCTATAGTTTGTAAAGTATAAACCTTGGAAGTTATAATTGCGATTGACAATTTTTAATTGGAAAACTACAGTTGCTTGACCAGAAACGTTTCTAAAATTTGTACATTACAAACCATTTAATTTCACCGAATTAACTTCGGAGATTAGTATTTCTTCGAGGACATAGGTAGCTTCGTAGAAGAAAAGTCGGTTTGCAAACGGCGGGAGGCAAGCCAAGAATAGAGAGCTAGCTAACTAGCCGATAGGCGATTGGAAACAATATCAATTCATTATTAATTAGTTTATCGTGATCTGTCGATAAAATATTCAATTACAGGCCTAATAGAGAACTTAACATTGTTTATGCGATTGTAAAACGTCTCTATGTAAATCATTATTTCTACTAACCATTATCAGAAATTGTATTGTATTATCAAAATAAATTTGTGTTAAGAAACAAAATTGTGTGTATCAATCATGTTAGGAAATATAATAAATTTGATATACACTGACATTCAATTAATTTCTAAATCCGGATTGTAGTATGTGACACTATATTGAAGGCTTGTGTCTGAGATCTGAATGAAAGACAAAGTTTGTTCTAAATTCAAATTCAAATCATAATTTAATTTATATTTATCAGTGCCAACAAGATATGATCATGTTTGATTTAACTTACAATTTACAGTTTAAACTTACAGTATAAACACAGGAAGCCATGTTTAGTTTTCATTACGTAATTGAAACTGAATACAGTTGTCAATTTAGAACACATAAATTGCATCATTTAAAAGAAAGACGAAGTATTTTAGACAAATGATACTTTTCTGTTTACTCTCAGGAAAAGCTCCATAAAAACTGAGCACTTTCCATAATTATTGTTTTTGTGAGATTATGCACAAAGATACAAAATGGGATTTTTATTTTCTGCTCATCACAGATATTGTAATCCTATCCAAAGACATACCTTTTTATTATTGACGATTTCCATAATTATTTCTTTGAAATAGATTAAAACAGGGTCTCATGTTAATTGGTTATAGAACAATGAAGCACTTCTCTTGGTAATACGTTTACGAGAAATATAAGCATATAATAAGTAATTCTGTACTTGTATATGATGTCTCATGATTATACCTAATTGATATTTCTAACTTAATCTTATCCAGTTCTCCAACATACAGCTCTTTAAATATTAATTGTCAATTTAATAAATTTTCTGATTCACCACTAGTTACCTCAGTTTACAATTTTCAGTCAACCCCATTTATAATCACTAAATCTGTCGGGAAAAAATCGTTTTCATCGTTGTCATTATTATTTCGCGTAATTTCTTTCACATTCAAAATCGTAAGATTAGGCGTCATATAATTTTGGAATATTTATTGTATGAATGATGCATTTAAAATTTTTCACTCATACGGTAATCCATAATTTATAAAGCCATTTTTAAACAAATATATATGCATATATGATCAAAGCTAATTAATTCATGTGTATTAGTTAACGAGAAAATTGTCGAAATATCTACAATAAAAGTGAAGTCTATTGTATCATTTAATTTCCCTTTTCTTAATGAGCTATGCTGCAGCAATCGTTATTGTTCTCAGAAAGTTTTATCTGTTTATGTATACTAAAATATACCAAGATTTATTTCCCTCTCACGTATATATCACCTTGGAATCAGTTATTCTTAAGATATGTTTTATTCTGTTAAATTTTTTCTCTCTATAAATTCATTTTGTAAGAGTTATAAAATACCGTTGTGTAATACAAGACCCTCCTCCAGTGGAACAGTGGAATGTATGCAGATTTACAACGCAAGAAATTGGAATTCAGTACTCCTGGTAGCCAGAGAACAAATAGCTTACTGCGTAAATTTGTGTTCAACTAGAATCAAACAAATAAAGGTGCAATACAAATAGTAATTGTTACATGTTAGATTATAATACATTTTAAGAATTTTCGCTGCGAAAGTTCAAGAATTCTAAAGAAACTTATTTTCACAAACGTTAAAAGATTGAGAAAACGAGGTGTTTTTCCTTATTGTTCAGGATACTGTTGGTATAAACATATGTTTTATTGTTCTAGATAAAAATAAAAGTGACAACTTCAGCTCACCAGCCAGTAAATAGTGCCATAAAACCTATCGAAATATATGTTTATAAATTCTCTATATCCTAAAGATTCACTTGAAAACAAAACCCTCTATAGACTACGAAAGTTTCCAACCATCAATACATCAGAAATATTAAAAGGAAATATAAAATTTATAAACATTATTATACCTGTTACATAAAAGTTACCCTGAGCGTACATTCTATGTGTATTCTTTTTTATATATATGCTATTACATTTATTAAAGTGGTGAATGATTTAACCTTTTCTCTTGGGAAGGCCATTGTGCATGTGTCATTAAGTTTTACACAGTTACATTACATTTTTAATTAAACTAATAATTTAACAATGCATCAAACTAAATTATCAGTGTAAGTATCTGTAATAAGTACAGAACTAGGAATTAAAATTATATATGTAGAACCTCCATCTTCTTAGGATCAATTTGAAAGTCAAGTATTAGATAAACTATTGCGAGAACTAACTATATTATAATTTAAATAACTTCAGTTATTTCATTTCAGCAAAATCATACCTTGTAAATAAATATAACATATTTTATATATTATACACACAATAACAAAATAATGGGTTGCAACATATCTGGTATTTCTAAATAAAATTATGTTAACTTAAAAAGGTTTAACAGTTATTCGTCTGTTTTATGAAATGTTCTCTAGTGTCAATAATTGGCTTTTTCATAAAAGCAAATATGGTCGTAAATTTAGAAAAATATTTGGTGTTATTGAAATGCATAGAAAGAATTTTTATTAAACAAATTACCTGTGTATATTTAACATATAGATCAATTATACATTTGACAGAGTAAAGGATAAATCTTAAAAATAAAAGATGAGTGTGTCTTTATGAGTTCAGCTTTGAACGAAGTACTTTTATTAGCTATAGAGTATTTCGAACAAACTTAATGAAATTGTAAACTAAATAGTTTTAATACGATTGAAGAGTAATCATGTGTTTGTGTAGATTAAAATATTTTTTTCAATTCTAATTCACACAGAAGATTTCAAGCGTTATATTAAAAACAATTTACTTTATTAAAGTATGGGGTTAAAACCTTAAAACTTAAGTAAATGAACAGAAATGTGAAATCGTTGATGACGAGAAACCCACTTGAAATAAAAATATATTTGGGAAAGGCTGGTATAGTGTTATGTATATGTGTAAATATTTTGTAAACAACATGTCGTGTTGTGTTTGAATTTTCATTTGTATTATTCATTTTTCCATATTGATA
This sequence comes from Carcinoscorpius rotundicauda, assembly GCA_011833715.1. Classification (NCBI taxonomy): domain Eukaryota; kingdom Metazoa; phylum Arthropoda; class Merostomata; order Xiphosura; family Limulidae; genus Carcinoscorpius; species Carcinoscorpius rotundicauda. Next base: position 46,406,087 of record CM022397.1, on the reverse strand, counting down.
TTATTGTTTCGAAGTTTAAACTAAAATATGTTATTTATTTAGGGTAACATTTTAGAACTTTCTCGAATTAAGTAGACCAATCACATGTTTGTAAATGAGTGCTGGTGACTTCATGTCTAGACGTGTAGTCTCGTGCAAGAACGGACACGCGCGTATAGCTCTGGAGTTGTATGGAAATTACGAGATTGTTCGAGAAATAGGCCTATCGGTATGAAAAAGACGGTGACGTGAGAGATATAGAGTCATCAATCATCAGTTTTATTCGAGGGAGAGAGATTCAGTCATTAGTTTTATTCGAAGACAAAGAGTGAGATTCAAACACCTGTTTCATTTCAAAAGAAGAAAGTTAGTTATTTGAGAAAGATTAAGTGTTTGCTGTGAATATTCAACTTGGATTTGTGATTGAAATTAGATCTACGGAAACCGTGATTTTATTTCGTCAATCTCTACGATATTTCTGAATTACCGCTTGTGCTGAGAGACGGCGATTTCATTGAACTGTGAACTGTTTCGGAATCTCTTCGTGGGACCAAATTCACACCCTAGACTGGAATTTGAGACTTTCATTTTAGATCATTACATTAGATACAGGCCAGTACCGTTTTGTATTGTGATTTATTTTGAAGTTTGAAACTAATATTATTTTGTTTTGTAATTAATTTCGAATGTCGTAACTTAATATCTGTCACTGTTATTATACAATTTATGTCATATTTGTTACATTTGTTAATAGTTTAGTGTAATAAACAATACAAGCTGTTATCTGTGTTTTTATGTTGCGTTTAATCAACGAAGAACTTAAAACATCAAAAAATACGTAACAGAAAATTGGGGGCTCGTCCGGGATATCGAACAAACAATTTAATTTTATTTTAAAATAAGATTTATATTCTATACAGATAGACAGCTTGTATATTTAAAATGGCATTCGAACTTGAAGATTTTATAAACGAATTTAATCGGAATCCCTCTTTCGAATTAATCAGTGAATTAAAAAAATCTGAATTACTTGATGTTGGTAAACATTTTAATTTAGAAGTGAAGCAATCAATGAAGAAAGCAGATATTAAACAAATTATCGTTGAACATTTGGTCAGCCAAAAGGTATTACCTCAAACAGTTGCACAACAATTGCCTGTCGCTCATTTTGACCCAGATTTCGATATAAAAAAAATAGAAATGGAAATGAAATTTCGTTTAGAAATTGAAAATAAACGTATTGAGGCAGAACAAAAAACTAAACGTATTGAGGCAGAACAAGAAACTAAACGACTTGAGGCAGAACAAAAACGTATTGAGGCAGAACAGGAAAACAGACGTCTTGTTCTTGAGGCAGAACAGGAAAACAGACGCCTTGTTCTTGAGGCAGAACAAGAAAACAAACGCCTTGATGCCGAAATACAAATGGAACGCATTAAAGCTGATAAAGAAATCAATATTAGAAAGGCACAGACAGAAGAAAAGGTTGTCCAAATGCAGTTGGATAATTTTGATGCTTCCAAACAGATTCGTTTAGTACCTCCATTCAATGAAAAAGCTGTAGATACATATTTTCAGCAATTTGAAAAATTGGCCCTTAGGCTAAAATGGCCTACCGAATATTGGACAGTACTACTTCAGAGTGTTCTCAAGGGTAAAGCTCAGGAAGTATTTTCCAAGCTCACAGCCGAGCAAAGTTATGATTACGAGCACGTCAAAAAATGCATTTTGAATGCATATGAATTGGTACCAGAGGCATACAGACAAAAATTTCGTGGTTACAAAAAGTTTGACAGCCAAACTTATTTCGAATTTGCTCGTGAAAAAGAAACTCTGTTCGACAGGTGGTGTGATTCCACAGAAATTAAAGAGGATTATACAAAACTCAGAGAACTTATGTTAGTTGAAGAATTTAAAAGATGTATTCCCGTAGGGCTAAAAACTTATATTGATGAACAAAAAGCTTCCAAAATTCATGATGCTGCTGTCTTGGCAGACGAGTATGCTTTGACTCACAAAGATTTCTCATACAAAAGCAAAATAAATCACACAACAAAGAAACCCAATGACTCATTCAAATATTATGCAAATGTCGACAGAGACAAAAAAGAGCAAACTTCTAATTCTCAAACGAAGACTCCATCTTATTCTCAAAGCTCGTCATCTACCCAAAACGTGTCATACTCATCCAAAACATGTGATTATTGTAAGAAACCTGGCCATCTGATTTCTGAGTGCTATAAGGTAAAAAACAAGCCATCAACCCAGAGTTTCATTTCGCCCTCGTTGGATACATCATTGGTTCCCAATGATTTTGACCCTGTCCAGTCCACTGTGGATTCTAAGCCCAATATTATTGAAGTACCTGAAGATATTGTTGAGGACAAATTTAAGCCTTTCATGACTGAAGGTTTTGTTTCTTTTGTTGGCGATTCACGTCCACAACCATTTAAAATCCAGCGGGATACTGGAGCTTTTCAGAGTTTAATTTTGGAAAGTGTACTTCCGTTTTCTGAAAAGTCATCCGTTGGGGCCAATGTGCTCATTTCTGGTGTAGAAGGTGGCGTCGTTTCTATTCCTCTTCATAGATTAGATTTACATTCGGACTTAGTTTCAGGCCCAGTGACTGTGAGTATTAAAGCTTCATTGCCTGTTGAAGGTGTGTCTATGCTTTTGGGGAATGAGTTGGCTGGTAGTAAGGTGGTACCAGAGGTTCGTGTTGTTGAAGCACCTGTTATTAGCCCCAGTACAGAGCAACTCGTTGAAGAGTTTCCTGATGTTTTTCCCGCCTGTGCTGTTACTCGTTCTCAGACACGTTCTCAGGAGTCCAAAGAGGATTTCTCTTTGTCTGATACGTTCATGTCTCACATCGATGAGATTTCTGACTCAACTTTGATTTCTACTGATGACTCTAAGACCTTTTTCGACTCTCTTCATCGAAACAAACTTGTTGAGGAACAGGACAATGATCCTGAAACTCGTTCTCTTCTACAACTGGCTGTTGATGAAAATGAAATAGGAACTGTCCCAATTTGTTACTACAAGAAGTCAGGTGTGTTAATGAGAAAATACAGACCTCCTGATGTTGCTGCTGATGAAGAGTGGAATGTTATTCATCAAATCGTCATTCCAAAATACTATCGGAATGATATTCTTAGTCTTGCTCATGACCATGCATTGTCGGGATACTTAGGTGTAAGAAAGACCCTAGATCGTATCCGACGACATTTCTATTGGCCAAAGATGCGCCAAGATGTTGTTGACTTTTGTTAGACATGCCATTCTTGCCAAATGACAGGAAAACCAAATCAGGGGATTCCAAAAGCACCACTGCAGCCTATTCCTGCCTTTGAAGAACCATTCTCAAGGGTCATTATCGACTGTGTTGGCCCAATGCCGAAAAACAAAGCAGGAAATGAATACCTCTTGACCATCATGTGTGCTTCTACACGTTTTCCTGAGGCAATCCCTTTGAGAAAAATCACTGCTCTTGTCAAATCCTTTACCATGTTCGGAATTCCAAAAGTTATGCAACCAGATCAAGACACAAATTTTATGTCCAAACTATTTGAACAAGCCATACATGAATTAAACCTCCATCAAGTTTCATCCAGTGCATAGCATCCTGAGTCACAAGGTATTTTTGATCGTTTCCACCAAATTACTGCCACAAACACTCCAAGAACTAGGTTGAGGGTGTTCCCTTGTTATTGTTTGAAGTTCGTGAGGGTATTAAAGAATCCACTGGATTTAACCCTTTTAAGTTGGTTTAAAAAGACAAATAAGCAAAACAAAAAAAAAGTTTTCGCAAGCTCAAACTTTTTTTTTTTACTTTTAAGTGGGAGAGTGTTATGTATATGTGTAAATATTTTTTAAACAACAACATGTCGTGTTGTGTTTGAATTTTCATTTGTATTATTCATTTTTCCATATTGATATTATTGTTTCGAAGTTTAAACTAAAATATGTTATTTATTTAGGGTAACATTTTAGAACTTTCTCGAATTAAGTAGACCAATCACATGTTTGTAAATGAGTGCTGGTGACTTCCTGTCTAGACGTGTAAAAACGCGTACTGGATTGTAGGGGGGTTGCAGATGAACGTTAATTTATGTTGGTTATATTTTGGTTTTAGTTGATGTACATAAATAAGGCTTTTTGATTTTGCGTTTGTTTTTACGAATCATTTAACTACAACCTAGGTTTAAAACTCTACGGATATTTCACTTTCATGATAAATTTTATGCACTTCATTCTGAGCTGGGTGATCCAACACTAAGTTAACTTTATGTTTACTATACCATCACTCACTGCTCTGACATCCTGTCACTAAAATAAAAGATAATAGAAAGCAATCGAACCAGTTTATGTGGATAAATTCATTTCGGGTTTTTTACTCTTATTTTGAGAAATCGAGCATGACGTGACGCACACTAGTTTATGTATAGGTAAGATATATTATTTTCATAACAAAAATGGGTTGTCATCTAGCAAATAGAAATAAAACTGTTATTTGAGGAATATGGAAATAATACGTATTATTAAATTGAACTCACTGCTAAGTAATAGTTTTGCTTTTTATTATTTCCCAACAAAAAATAGGTGTGGCAGAAGAAGAGAACAATACTGTTTTACATTCTGAGAAACACTATAATGATAATTACGTGTTTACAGTTATAAGCCAATTTTATCAGCTCTTTATAAAAATCATATTGTAAGAGATTAAAATCGGCAGCCATTTCTTTTTCTTGTCTTTTCCTGCATATCAAGTACTACGTTGCTTTGTGATAACAGCACACTTTCATAAAATTATATAATTTAGGAAATTATACAATAATTAAAGTATCAGTTTCTTGTACTGGAAAAAAACAAAATAAATATTATTACAGAAATAAATTATTAAAATTAATATTTACAACATATTTATTGTTATTATGGAATTTTTATTTAAATTGAAAGTTATGAAATTGACACTTCAATAGTTACTACAAGGCTTAATCATTATATAATATGTCACGTTATTTGAGACTACAAATATGTTAAAACATATTTTTGCAAAAAAATAGCCTTTTTACGCTTTCACGTACAAAAGGTATTTAAGTCCAGAGATACTTGTTGAATGTATTGTCAACACATTAGCTCCCCTCTTTAGTAACACTTATCAAATATTTCATAAAGAATATTTTTCTGGATCATTTTGAACTAATACAAATTTCAGCGACGCATTAATCGTTTTCCTACAAGCATAGATAAATAAGACTTAATGTTATGTAAGATATTGTAAAACTGGAAATTTGCACAACCATAAAACGTATTTGTTTAAAGCTTTAAAGCGAATTATAGTTTATTGTAGGATATCACGAATAATACTATCTACTGGTGATTATTAAATTAAATTACATGATGCTTTCCTTTCCCAAGCCGTAACATACATGTCGCAGCATAACAGTTTCAGAGTTTGAAAACTTTTTCTTCTGAAATTTATGTCTGTTTCACAGCTAATTTAGATAAAACATTTTCATTGTCAATATTAAAAGCAATAACAACTCATAACAAAAAACTCACAAATTACCAAACCACTTAAGTACTGAAACCTCTTGTATTTGAACTGTCAAACGTATTCTGGTTACAAAAAAACTTTTCCTTTAATAGTTCATTATAGAACATTAAAATATAAATAAGTAATGAAACTAGTAATACAACAATAGAAATATATATATTGTTATGTAAATGTCGTGTAAATATTTTGTAAACGACAACATGTCGTGTTGTGCTTGAATTTTCATTTCTATTATTCATTTTTCCATATTTATATTATTGTTTCGAAGTTTAAACTAATATTTTGTTATTCATTTAGGGTAACATTTAGAATTTTCTTGAATTAAGTAAACCAATCATATGTTTGTAAATGAGTGCTGGTGACTTCGTGTCCAGACGTGTAGTCTCGTGCAAGAACGGATATGCGTGGATTGTTCTGGAGACCTGTAGAACTTTCGCGGTCTTTCGAGGATTTTAGGCCTACAATATATAAACAGACGAAGATGTGAGAGACAGGATTGAAAGAGATAGATTCAGTCATCAGTTTTTATTCGAAAAAAGAAGATAGATTCAGTCATTAGTTTTATTCGAAGAAAAAGAGTGAGATTCAGACATCAGTTTTATTTCAAAAGAAGAGAGTTAGTTATTTGAGAAAGATTAAGTGTTTGCTGTGAATATTCAACTTGGATTTGTGATTGAAGTTAGATCTACGGAAGCTGTGATTTTATTTCGTCAATCTCTACGATACATCTGAATTACTGCTTGTGCTGAGAGTCGGCGAATTTATTGAACTGTAAACTCTGTTTCTGAACTTCTTCATTTAAGCTTCGGAATCTCTTCGTGTGACCAAATTCACACCCTAGACTGGAATTTGAGACTTTCATTTTAGATCATTATATTAGATACAGGCCAGTACCGTTTTGTATTGTGATTTATTTTGAAGTTTGAAACTAATATTATTTTGTTTTGTAATTAATTTCGAATGTTGTAACTTAATATCTGTCACTGTTATTATATAATTTATGTTATATCTGTTATATTTGTTAATAGTTTAGTGTAATAAATTATACAAGCTGTTATCTGCGTTTTTCTGTTGCGTTTAGCCTACGAAGAACATAAAACATAAAAAATACGTAACAATATGTATGTATATGATAGTTCATTATCACCTGTAAATCCGCATATCTTTCTACACTACACATTTCTTTTTAAGAACTCTTGATAATTCCGGTAAGGAAATTTGGGGAAGATACACTCTCGAAATGCTCCTGCAAACTTGAGATTAAAAACACTTTCTATTACACAAATTTTTATATTATATTCCATAATTTTGTATTTATAGTGTTTAATTATATACCAAAATAAATCTGTCAGGAACGACATAATTGTCCTAAATTGTATGACAAGTTTCAATTATGTTTCTCCTACGTTTGTCTACAATCAACTTGATATGTTTATTGAGGAAGAAAAACTAAAAGTAATTCATATTCTTAATGTTTAAAGACAGAGAAAAAACATAACAGAACCAAATAAAATACAATAAATTCAGAATTACACCGTTCCAAATATTTTAGTTATGTCTGTATATAACAATATGATGAAATATTCATAAATACTTTTTGGCAGTTTACAAAACAAAATAATTAATATTTTAAAGTCTGTTAAATATAAGTTACAAAGTGAAGATGTTTAAAATTGACGTTTGAACGATGTATAATGTATTCTCAAAATAATGTCAGATAATACAATGTAACACAAATTTTGTTCCTAGATGGAATGAATTATTTGTGAATTGCTTATGTTGTAAAAGTAAATCACCATTATTCCCTTCAAACTTTGATTTCGTGACCTGGATAATGAAATTTAGAAATTAACCTATTTCCTATGTTCAAATGGGAAAATTTGCACAGTTTCATTTACATAAGATCTGAATAAAACAACTTATAAATCAAGGTTACATGTACTTACACCAAAGCTATACAAAAATAAACAAATATGTTTAAATGTGAGCAGTGATTGGAGATTTGTGACTGTAATGTAGATCATTTTCACGTATTAGCCCCAAAATATTGTATCCCATTATATTTTTGTTATATGCCTCTTGGTAGCTGTGTTGAAAGTCCAGTATATCTCGGTGGAAGCGCTCGCCTTGCTCCTCTGAGTATGCTCCCATGTTTTCCTTGAATTTATGAAAATGAGCGTCGCGAATATGGACTTTCAGGTACATCCTGCAGCCCATTTTGTTACAGTTCTTTACCAGAGCCTCAACCACTTCCACATAATTTTCGGAATTGTGATTGCCCAGGATGCCCCAAAACACATAGGTTTCATTTTAATTTTCTAATCTTAAAATATGGAAAAGGTTTTAATGTACTTTTATGTCTTATTTGACATTTCTTAACACACTTGTTTGTGTTCGTTTGTTTTAATCATACAATATTCTACATGTGTTCTTCTAACAGTAAGAAATCGAACCACATTCATTTAGCTTCAAAAGTCCTCAATCTCAATCGTTCATCCACCATGGGGCTTTGATTTTAAGGATACTTCTTTAAAGCAACGAGTTACCCTCAATATAAATTAAATTTCAATTATAATTTCCATATCTTTATTTACACATTCACTACTTATAAAAATAAGGTATTTAACACTCTTAGTACAAGAACGGAAAATGGAGATCGCAAATAAGAAATGACAATTATTTAAAATTACATAGTTCTATAACTGTAATTCCTTTTTAAAGTTAACATATTTTTGTTGAAAACTTATTGTTTACCAAAATACATTGAATTACGGAAACAATATTATTCATAATACAACAAATACCAACACATTTTGACTTTTCTTTATAAATTGATTCCACGTATTCTCTCAGCTCGTCCATTTTTTCAGGGTTTTTGCATTCATCTCTGACTTGCAAAAAATGATTTACATGAAGACGATATTCTTTTTATGAAGAAAAAAAACTTTCGTAAAACATTATTAAATTAAAAAGAAAGAGGCTGCTTTATCACAAACATATTATAAACTGTTATTGGTTATAAGAGTGTATTGTTTCAACTTATACCTGAAATTTTTTAAGACACTCATTATTCGCTTTTATATAGAGAGAGGTAAATCTCAGTGTTGGTGTTGTTATAAATAATAAAAAACAGATATATGTATAAAAGTAGTTTATATAATACGTCATAATTATTCTCACTTGCCACGTGTTATCAAACTACTTTAGTATTCAATTAATTACAAACTTGATAATATCTTGAGACAACGTGTCGCTGGTTGATTAAAGAAATGTGGAGTCGGGCATTTAGCGGTGGGAAATTTCTGCGTTTCAGTAAGATTTCATTTTTCTCTGTTGATTTTTCATTGTATCATCTGATTATTCATGTGTCAGAGCCTAGCGACACCTCTGCTTGACACTAACTGTCATCTGCAACTGTTACATAAATATTTATAAATCACACTATCTCGTTCTCTCTATGAAAGTTTATAATTCAATGTAACAATGAATGGAATTATTATTGATGTTTGAACGCAATTTTCAAGAGAGAGATACACAAAAATATATATTAGAAATTTGTGAGTAAATTCGTTAATTTATGTTACAAAAACATAAAACAAAATTCAAGAAACAATGTATCACTGTCAAAAGTAAAGATAATATCGAAACCTAACGAATTCAAAATGAAAATGGACAAAGTGTATAGTTTTATAGTGGTTAGTTGAATAACCACAAAGTTAACTGCCTATACCTTCCCATACAGCAATGCAGGAAAAAATTGATTTTTAACAATGGCTCAGAAAGGACAAGAAAACTTAGAGTATGAGGTGAACATTGCTGTTACCATAGAGATTAATGAGTGAGGAATATGAAAAAAGTATTTCAGTAGATGTATGAGTTATTATGGTTGAAAGACATGTGAAAATTATAATAAACATATTAACAATTTACATTCGAATTGAAACGCGTTTAAATACATTGATCTGAAGTGATACAGACTCCATAGTATTTCGCACAGTTGTTTGATCCAGATATGAATAGTTATCAAATCAAAAAAGCGAAAGAACTTGACATGTTTTATTTCTAAAGCTGTTTGTTTTTCTTATTTTCTTGAAGATTCATTATATTCAATTGTTGTACTGATAATATTTTAGTATAAATGCCAATAGTTGATATAATAAACGGTAAAACTGAACAAGTAGCCAAAAACGTAAATGTGCGCCATTATTTACATTTCTTCTCCCACAAGATTCAGTTTTCCTGCAAGCTAAAATTCATGTGAATACTTTCAGCATATGTATCTATTTGTATCAAAAGAACTGGTCAGCATGGAGAAGCTGGCTGCAGTCAACTGAAAGAGTGAAATTGCAAATGTATTTTTAAAATTGTTGATTATAAAGAATATTTTCAAACACAAGTTTTAACATTTATTTCAATTAATGTATAAGATAAAAGCATCAGAGGATTAAGTTAATTCGAAAATTGTGTAAATCGTTTAATTTAGACAACAGCTGAAGACGATTGCCACAAACTTGTGGTTACGTTATCCAGTGTGGGTACATTGTGAGCAGTAACTATGTGTATACCTGAAAGCTGAGTACTTACCTCATAGGTATATAGTGCTTTGATTTTATCCCTGTCGGATTTTACGTGAACCTACGAAATGTAATTTGTTTCTAAAGTACAATCAGAAGAAATCACTTGTACTTCATATGAAAACACTGTCGTATTTATTCTTTTTTTAATAGTAAGAAATTTGAAATACTCTGGCAATTTTGTCTGTGTTTGGGCCTGGCATGGCCTGGCGCGTTATGTCATGTGCTTTGTAATCTGAGGGTCGCGCTAAACATGCTCGCACTTCCAGACGTGGGGACGTATAATGTGACGGTCAATCCCACTATTCGTTGGTAAAAGAGTAGCCCAAGAGTTGGCGGTGGGTGGTGATGACTAGCTGCTTTCCCTCTAGTCTTACACTGCTAAATTAGGGACGGCTAGCACAAATAGCCCTCGTGTAGCTTTGTGCGAAATTCCAAAACAAACAAACAAACATGTATGTGTTTTCTTAATGCAAAGCCACATCGGGTTCTGTGCTAAGTCCACCAAGGTGAATTGAACTCCATATTTTAGCGTTCTAAATCCGTAGACTCAGTGCTGTACCAGCGGGAGACTTCAGTACGTAATATTTGTTTATGAAATATCTTTTTTCGGCATTATTATCACATCAACCAATGCTGCAGCACGAATGTATACCATAAATGTATTTTAACATGTCTTTCTGTTTCCTTGTTATATATAAGCTCCCTAATAGCATGTTTGTGGACTTGTAGCTTTGTGTTTAATAACACTGAAAAAAACAAATCTTCAATATAAACAGCTCAAAAGAAAAGTAAAGGACAAGTACATATTTCACTATATTTTGCCATAACTACATTTATGTAAGAAAAACATATCCGTTCGTCTACAAGTGTATTTTTTAAGCTTGCGAGTGAAGTTTGAAGCAACTCAAACTAAACTCACCTCACTCAAAGAGAATACAACTCAATATAAAGCTGCGACATAAAACTGTGCATTCCTTATTTATTCCAGAAACAAACACCAGCGTGTATCTTTTGCTGCTCGTTTTGTTTGTGTGTACCTTCATCTTGTGTACCCAAGCAGTCAGGCGCCATCTCACAGAAAACGAGGTTGCCAGAGCAGTCCAGAAGCTGGAGGATGGCCAAATTCAAAGGAGAGTGGCACAGCAAGTTAGTGTGTCACGTGTCACTAAGCGTTGTAAATCGACTCTGGATGCGCTAATAGGGGACAAACTCTTGTAGCAGAAGACCAGGTCAAGGCCGCAATCGCTGCAAAACAGCCAGAGTGGAACACTACATCGTTAATACAGCTTTGCGGGACAGGTTAGCTACGGATCGATCACAGCGAAATGATCTTCGTCATTTCATTGACACTCAAATATCGACAAAAATAGCTCGAAATCGCCTGCACGAAGGACGCCTTTAGGGCCAAACATATGCTTGAGTGACCACATAGACTTACTTGACAGGAGTGCTTTGAACGCACGACGATATAGAGACGAAATTCAGGAACCAATTGTGAGACCTTCTGCGAATCCATGTCGGCACACTGTGAATAACTTCCTTGACGAGGAAGGAATAGAGACTTTTGAATAAACGCATCTTAAGTGTATGAAGAATTGTTTCATATGGCATATCAATTTTGAAGATACTGGTCATTTAAAAAAATATTTTTTTCATGTTTGTTTCTTTTTGAATTTTGCACAAAATTACTCTTGGGTTGTCTGTGCTTGCCGTCCCAAATTTAGCAGTGTAAGAATAGAGGGAATGTCATCACTTCCCACCGCCAACTCTTGGACTACTCTTTTACCAACGAATAGTGAAATTGATCGTCACATTATAACGCTCCCATGGCTGAAAGGGCGAGCATGTTGGGTGAGACAGGGATGTGAACCCGCGACTCTCAGATTACAAGTAGCATGCCTGAACACCCTTTGCCATCCCGGGCCATTCTTCATGTTTTTTCACGCATTAAAAATTGATACTGGAGGAACTGAAATGAGAAAAATTACCTAAAAAAATATTATCACAATTCGAACACTGAGATGGATTACATAAGATGAACTTGTTTCTTTAATTTTTGGAGCAGTTTATTTCTTGTAACATATACCACAAGAAATATCACAACCGAAATATTTGTTCAGGTTTGTTTGTTGTAATTAAAAATACAGATACACAAAGGGCTATTTGTGCTCAGCCCACCACGGAAATCGAGACCCGGTTTCCAGCTCTCTAAGTCCAGTGACATAACGCTGTGTCATACACGTAAAAAATTCGTTGCGAAGACATAGGTCGCATGGAATACAATTCCCTTTTCGACCTTCTTCTAATAGTGTAAATATCTAGTGAAGTACATGTTTCTTGGAATATTTTTCTGGTTTTGCAGTTACTCTGTAATAAACAAAAATCTAATGTTTTGTATTCTAATTAAAGATCATTTCTACTGCTCATGTCTTGTCAATTTATTCTATGACCTTAAACTTGGTCGTTTAGTTAAATCCGGACATACTCTGCAGTTATCTTGCACGAAATTTCCATTATTTAGCGTATCTATCTATCTTGGTACTTTCGGACACCCAAGAAGGTTTGATATAATTTTGTCATCAGCTATTTCATCGTCATTTCATAACAGCTGATGACATCAAGTAGGTTGCTTATATGCGTATTTCAAATCGTTTTAATATAACGCAATAACTGTTTTGTTCAGACGTAAGCACTAAACGCACCTTTGAATAGTCGCCATACCTTCTTTTTATACGTAACAACAATTTCAGTTTACTTGTATCTCTTTTCACATACATTAATTTTGTATTTATACAATAGCTCACAAGTTGTTTTGATACCAATTTATTTCTTAAAAATAATTCGCCAAGAAAAAGAATTAAATTTGTTTTAATCCCATTACTAAATGTTTTTGAAGATACTTTAAGTAAATGGCATAACTTGTTTCTTCTTCAAAATAATTTTAATATATCCAAGATATACCTAACGACGAAAGACTAGAGGTTTTCAACAACGTCATTCTTACCAAAGATAATTTGGTCAATTGGTCCGTTAAAATTTTATGCATGAATAAATATATTATTTAAAAGAATATTTCTCATTTTGAAATTAAACGGGCAATAGATATGAACAGAGATAATCTAGTTCCCATACACCCACATCAACTTGTCCATTGAAATAATTGCTGAATAAAAAAAATAATATATTATTTGGTAGCAAACTTTGTGAGTTTCTGAAACTCAAGTTCAGAAAATTCCCGTTATTGTAATTTTGATACAAAGCTCAAAATATAAAGTCATAGTCTAATCTGACAGTATGTAGTTGTAATGGACGTTTTCGAAACTAGCACGACGAACTAAAAATTAAATCTACTTTTTCTCATGATAAAATTCCAAATTCTTTTTCAGTAACATAGTTTCAAATTAATGTTTCTAAAAACTTTAAAAAGTTTGGTTTATTCATAATTATACGTATGAATGCAGTCGTCCTGAGATATATAGGTTAGTCTACAGTCTTACAGTGCTAAAACCTGAGTTACAATTCTACGCAGCGGATACAGCAAATAGCCTACTGTGGCTTTGTTCTAACACGAAAAAAGCATAAATTGAAGGAGCGAATTTAAATGGCATACAATTTAATAATACTTGTATACGTTTGGAGAATTAAACATTTGTTTCATTTGTTACAGAAACTGTTAATACCGAACCACGAGTATGATTTCGTTACTCCATAGCAGTCACAAATAAGAAACATGAAACTATCATATTAATAACGTGTATTAAATTTTGTTTTCAATCCATTATTCGTAGGATTTATTGTTAACGCTTTGTTTAAAATAATTAAATTTACGAGAATATCGATGAAAGCTTTTAGCGTTAAAATCCCTCAAATTTACTTTTGAAAGTTTCTGAGGCGAAATATTAATATGATGTAACAATAAAGTTAGAAAGTATACTTCTGAATCTTGTATCTATAGCATTGAATATTTTCTTACTATTTTACTAACAAGACCCCAGTGGCTCAGCGGTGTGTCTGCGGACTTACAACGCTAAAAACCGGGTTTCGATACCTGTGGTGGACAGAGCAGAGATAACCAATTGAGTTGCTTTGTGCTTAATTGAAAACAACAACGTACTGATAACAAAGTGCAGAAATAATAACTGTAATTTTGACATTTTCACAACAATACGGTCGATAATATTTTACCTTCACTGCAAAGTTTTAAATTTAATGATACAAAATGTGGGTAACAGGTATTAAAAACTTTGAAACAGACAAGAAAGTAAATTGGAAAAAAAAATTATGCAATAGCGTTCTGCCTATTTTCAACATAAATAATACTATTACAAAAAGAAAGAACCCTATAGTATATTATAGTATAGTCCTTTAATATATAAATAGGTAAGATGTGTGGACTTTTCAAGTTAGATTTCATCAGTATGATCCTCAAAGACTTAAGTTCTTTTGAAATGTTTAAATTAGTTTCTTGTCGTTGTTTGTCATTAAATTATTTTTATTTCTTTATTATATTTGCATATTTTGTATTTAAAACACTGACCGACATTGATTGCTGGACAGGAAAAATTAGATACACTAAATGAACTACAATCGTAATAAAACAATTATTAAAAAAGCTAATATAATAAAGGGAATAAGGTGTATTTAAAAACCAAGGTTTTATTCTGAGTTATCATTTCATTCCAAGTACAAAAATATTACTATTTAATGATGTCTCTACGGCAGCAGAACAATGACAAAACCATTTAATTATACAAACAATTAAACTATAATGAGAACTAGTTCTGTTAGACCTGCACGTTTTTTCCGGTATTTGAGATTTTTGGCCCGGTATGTCCAAGCGCGTTAAGGTGTATGACACGTAATCTGAGGGTCGCTGGTTCGCGCCCAAGTCACGCCAAACATGCTCGCCCTTTCAGCCGTCAATCCCACTATTTGTTGGTAAAAGAGTAGCCCAAGAGTTGGTGGTGGGTGGTGATGACTTGCTGCCTTCCCTCTAGTCTTACACTGCTAAATTAGGGATTGCTAGCGCAGATAGCCTTCGAGTAGCTTTTTGCGAAATTCAAAAAACAAACAAACATTTGAGATATTTTCATGGATTATTTCTTCACACAACAAAAGTGGCCCCTGTTTATTATTATGCCAATCAAATATGTTATTGAAACTAATTTCCAAAAATTAAATCTATCTAATCGGACAAATTTTCTGGCCAAATTAATTAAAAAGCTGAATGTCACAAGTCATTAAGCTTTGTTACTAAACACTAGGCCTGGCATGGCCGAGGGCGTAAGGCGTTTGACTCGTAATCCGAGGGTCGCGGGTTCGCGCCCGCGTCGCGCTTAACATGCTCACCCTCCCAGCCGTGGGGGTGTATAATGTGCCGGTCAATCCCACTATTCGTAAAAGAGTAGCCCAAGAGTTGGCGGTGGGTGGTGATGACTAGCTGCTTTCCCTCTAGTCTTACAATGCTAAATTAGGGACGGCTAGCACAGATAGCCCTCGAGTAGCTTTGTGCAAAATTCCAAAACAAACTGAACACTAGGGACAATCAAACCTAAGAAATGGCATGAGAAAAATTATAAAATTTATTAATAAATGCTTTGTTTTTTGGGAAGATTCTTTGGACGTACAAAAAGATAAAATATGGAATATCTATTTTTCATTTCTTTTTGCAAAGTGCTCAGAATAGATGCAATTTAGAACTAAATATTCAAACTAAAAATATACTTAATTTAAAAAAAATCACTAGAGTTATAATTTTTATTAATATTTAGATTTTAAAATTTGTATGTAGGTGTGTACTGGACTTTTGAAATGTCTTTATTCAGCCTCGGATAAACCATTAAGTTATATAAGAACGTGCTTAGGTCACCATAGAGTTCCCCCCAGTTATCATGCCCTTAAATCTTTCACCGCCATACTCAATTTCAGTCGATTTTTTTTGTAATTGTGCTTGTCTTTAGTGTTGGACTTTACTCTACGTCGTTAAGAAACGTTTTCTTTGGCTCGACATGTGTCTAAAATTTCGAGAAGTATCTGGAGCTAGAAGTCACTAATTTGCAAAAGATTACTTTGAAGAGCAGTACAAAATGTTGATAAAAATTCAGGTAAAAGATGATCGTATGTTATGATGTCTGATCTTAAAGATGAAATATTTTTCTCAATAATTTTCTCTGTTGTGGCTGTTTATAAAACATTATAGGCAATTGCACTTGTTTTACTGCTTTATTCAATCAAATCTACACAAAAATAAGAGTATAATACCACAGAAACAAAGTCAAACGAAATGGCTAGTTTTATGTTTTCTTTGGCTTCTGTTTCCGTACGTTATATTTGGTTATCTTCTCATTTGTTTTAGTTTTATTTGCGCTAGTATTGTATTATTCGTGCGTGTTTTATAATATTATAAGTGTGTTTCTCTCTGAGCAGTTATATTTTAGCGTCAAACAACCTGTTGTAAAACAAACCTCCTTTGCGTGTGAGTACATGTTTTGAAACTTATCATACAAAGAAAAAAATTAGAAAGGAATGCCACCATTCGTAAATCACACGTAACCCATAAGAGTATTTGAGCGTTTGGTAATGATATAAACAGATCTCTAGCTGAGATTTACTAAGGGGATAAATTCACTGCTGTCCAAAAAATTTAGGCTAATGAACATAAAGAAAGAAAATATGCATTTTACGTTGTTACTTAACAACTTATTTGAGTAGAGATTCGAAAGATGGAAATAAGAAAAGGGAAAAAAAAACAAAACGTTTTTAGCATCTAATAAGGAAAATGTGAACACTATGAAATGTGATTTAAAACAGGGCAACTTTGATTTTATCCCATTCATTAAAAAGCTAAGAAAATTTTGTGAAATATGCCATTTTTAGACCCAGAAATGGAGATTACAATTATATTCTCCTTACGTTTTCTTTGATCCTATCTTGACAACCTGGCTTAGTCAGGCAAGTTAAGGTGTTCGACTCGTAATCTGTAGGTCGCAGGCTCGAATTCCCATCTCACTAACCCTGTTCGCCTTTTCAGCCGTCAGTGTTAAGTGACTGTCAATTCCACTATTAGTTGGTAAAAGATTAGTCCAAGAGTTGGGCTAGCGTAGATTGCACTTGTGTAGCTTTGCATGTTATTCAAAACAAACAAACCTATCTGACGTCATAATTACCCAACCTGGCTCGACCCTCTGGTGATATTTTTTATGACACGAACGAACAAACAGAGACAACGACGACAAACTTTTTGTGTAATTCAACTACAGTGTTCCCTCGTGTATCACGGTAGATGCGTTCCAAAACCCCCTGCGAAAGGAGATTTTCCGCGAAGTGGGATCGCTGATTTTTACGTATATATTTATGTGCATTTAGACTTTTAAAACCCTCCCTGTACAACTATTTAACCCTCCCATTACAATACTGTTCATTATTGCTGAAATAATCATCGCTACGCCATGAAGCTGATCTCGCGTAGCCTTCGCAGACGCACAATACATACATCTATAGCCTTTCCAGTTGGTTCTGTTTCCATTTTTACGCTGTTATAAACTCAAATATATGTTTATATCTCAAAAGATACCTGTTTTTTTTTCTTTAGACTATTAATTATATTTATTTTTAATATTTTAATGGTATTTAATGCTATATTTTAGATTTAATGTTTATTATTTTATATATATATGTGTGGGTCAGCCGAGCCCGCAAAGTGGTGAAGCCGCGAAAGAGGATATGCGAAGCGGCGAGGGAACACTGTATTTAAGAACTATAAATTCTGATCAGTATGTGTTCTCTTACATTTTTGAAAATCTGGAAAACAATTGACAGATTTTAAGTCAAATTGCGCAAGACTTTGACATGTGCGACAACATGATTCTTAACGTTGTTATGTATACGGTATATTACCAGCAGTAGTTCAGTACCATGGTCATACAAAGATACTGTAAAGACCCGATAAATCATCAAAATTAATTTAGGATTATCAGTAAAAGTGCATGAATCGAACAAGTTCATGTGAGCAAGGTGAGGTATGCGCACCAGGCTTAACGTTACTGGCCTCAGTTGCAACGCATTAGGTTGACGTTAGTTATTATCGGGGAAATGAGCGACGAGAACGTTAGGCCTAAATACTGCAATTAGTTTAGTGTAACTGGAAACGCTACTGTGGCCTGGAATAATAAAGTGGACTATTCCCAATTTAAGGCCGTCGTTTTGAATTTGCGTTCACATCCAGACATACAGATAAAGTTTCAGACATATGCCTAATTTTTAATGTTCAATTTGTTGGTTCATCTAAAGCCTCCAGGTCAAAATTAAGCTCAAAACTGAGGTTACAACTCATTCTTCAGATATTTGTTTAGGATTAAGGTACTTTAGCTTAGACTTCACCCAGTATTTAGTAGTTTTATGTGCAATACTATATACTTTTGTTTGTATGTTATGTATGTGTACCAGTAGAGAATGATCGTTATATATAGAGACTACCACAGTATTGATCACAAATTACTTTGGAATACTTTTTGGTTCATAATGAATTTTCATATTATCATTTACATTGCTTCTTGCCTGCAGCTAATGTAGCATCAACCTTCACGAAATTTTTGCAATGACTGAAACTAATTTTCCTAAAATGGATTGAAGCTAGTCTCGAATGGTTTTTAATAAACCAAAATGCAGCAAATCAATAAAAGTATTTATGAATTAATGTTTAAGTGCTGATGGACCTTGGTCCTAGGATAGCATTCTAACAATCTTTGTCTAAATGTAGACCTAAAGTTCAGTATCATTGAGTCTCTCACGAAACTTTTTCTCCGTTTCTGTATTTTTCACACTTTAACATGAAATATGCTCAATTAAATGGTGCACAGAAGAGAAAACTGGCAAAAAAGAACCAACAAATAGTTGTGCAAGACTGGAAAGCTGACTAATTTTTTCACTCATTTACACAACATCACCTTCCAAATCAAAACCCATCTCCGCCATCAAAAGTCATTTGTACTGCATATCACTCTGACAAGATTGAAGTTGAACCAAGCTCCACACCTACAAGTACCACTTTGTCCATTTCAAGGTCCGAACATTACGATGACGTTGAGGTGTCACACAGGCTGATTCAATTGGCACAAGTCTTATTTTCCCTGTAAATTTTCTTCATATTTCTCGTGTTAATGTTAATGCAAGTTGCTTTTCAAGACAATCTGAATTGAAATAATTGCTGAAAATGAAAATCTACTGAAGTATGGTAAAATGCTTCAGTCTACAAAAGATGAAGAAACTAAAGAAAAAGATTCAGGATTGTGGCTCGATTTCTGTGCTGCTGATGTGACTTATTGAATTACTTGTGGACCCACTGACTATCAAAACCACAAAGGGCTCTTTAGCAGATCTTGCCGAAATTTCAGTGGTAGCAAACCAACAAAGTACCGTTTCCAAAAACGTTTCTTTAGATTAAAAGCCAATGGTGAGCAATGCAAGAGAGAGTTGCTATTATATTCAAAATCGCCATATCGGTTTACTGCTTTCTTTGTGAACTTTATGCCCCTAATTATTTTGACAGAGAACGATTCATTGATTGGCAAAATACTATTGTATTTCACCATCATGAAAGAAGCACTACTCACCTTGACTCTATGCTTACATACTTAACTGGCAGATGAGGTTTCGGCTTGTGACAAGAATTGGAAAACAAATTAAAGAAGGGTGTAATTACAGGGATCATGTGTTGGAGTGTGTAATAGCTGTAATTTATAGGTTAAATGAACATGGCCTGGCTTATCGAAAAACAGATTAAAAATTTGGTTAACTGCAGAATAGAAATTTTTAGCGCCACTTGAACTCATAAATTAGTTTGATTCATTTTTAGCAGGGCACATTTTGAAATATGGAAACGCTGTAAAAGGATATGCTTTTCTCTTGTCCAAAAACTACCTATGAAGAACTCATTGAATTAATGGTTCAGAAGATCCACGTGTTTATTATTGATGAAGTAAATTCTTCTGGTTATATTAGCTTGTTAGTTGACTAAAAGACAGATCTATCACATATAGATCAGTTAAATGTTGCATTTCAATACTTGAAAGATAGGCAGCCTATTAAACACTTTTTTTAAAAACTTTCTAGAACTGACAAGCCATTCCGGTGAGGAGTTTAGAAGAAAATAAGTTTGCCATATATGTGCTTTGTGCAGCCAATTCACTAAATATGGTGGGCCGAAGTGCTGTTGACTGTTGTCAAGTGGCAGTTATTTTTTCTTTACAATGCATTTCCTCTATGAATCTTTTTAGCCACAACCAGCTGGTGGAAAATTCTTAAAGCTTGTCTTGGAAATGAAAATGTATTAAAATTCCTCTCTGATACTGGATGAGAGGCACATGCTATGGCAACAACATCAATTTTGAAGTCTTTCTTTAAGGTTTTGGAAGTTTTAGAATGTCTTGTCACAATGAATGACCAGTCACAAAAGGGAGGTGCTAGAAGAGAAATAGACAGTTTTGCAAATAAGATGCTAGAAGAGAAGCAGACAGTTTTGCAAATAAGATGCCAGAGCAAGAGTTTTAATTATGTTGATCATATAGGATGAAATTTTGTAAAATTTCATAGAGAAAGTCAAGTTCTACAAAATGTGGATCCGAACTTATACACAGGTACAGATCTGTACGGGTCATTAGCTGACCAACTATGCACCTTAAGGAATGACTCTAAAGGATTTGAAGCAGTTGCAAAGGAAATACTACCAGATGTTGATTAGAATGTAGCTCAAACTCGCAAATGTGTCAGAAAGAAGATACTCAATGACGGATATGCACTAAAAGTAGATCTAATTGCCATAAATAAATTTCGTATCACCATCTTTTTCACAATTGTTGACAGATGAGTAGAAGAGGAGAGGTGTACAAAAAATAGCAAACAAATTTTCTTTCCTAAGTAATGTGACAAATGATGTACTTCATCATCTGAAACTGAACTGTACTCTCAGAGTACCCGAAAGCCAATTGATTGTAACCCAACGAACTTGGACACTATTTTCTACGCAGAGCTTTAGCAGTTTCACTCATATCTGCGCCATAAGTTCAGTGTAACAAAAACCGTAAAAACTATATTAAGTCACGCTGAACTTTATAAAATAATTTCACAAGACAAAAGTGAGTGTGTATATTCAACGTAAACATTGCATGCGTATATATTCAACATTAATTGTCACGAATTACACAGCAGAACATTCATTTTCCCAACTGAAGCATATTAAATTTTCAACGGAACAATTATGCGAAAAGACACTCTGAATGTCCTGTCTCTGCTAAGTATAGAAGCAGATTTGTTACGCTGTATTAGATATTAAGGTAAATGTAAATAATTTACTTACGAGGTTTTAAGTTTAAAGGGAGAAATTATTAACATAAAAGTGATAATTTTTTAAATGAAAGGTTTTGAGTAATTTTTGCATTTGTTTAACATCAAAGTTCGAATTTCTGAATATTGAAGTGAAAATGTTCACTCAGAGTGAAAACAAATATACAGTAAAAATAATTCTTTTCAATTATTATGAATGAAAGAAGTAACTTTTTTCATCATTTCTAAATAAAAGGCCTCAGTGATTGCTTGATTTAGATCCGTGCCCAATCTGCTAAATAAATAAAAGTGTTTATTTAATATAGCTGTGATGTTTGACGTGGAAGAAAAAACTGAAGAAGTGTTATTTCGAACTTTTATTTCACTTTCAGCACGTATTGAGTCTTAATGTAATGTCAGTTGAGCAATGTAGGAGCCAAGAGGGACACCATTGTTGGGCTGTGCTTAGGGTATTAGTTGCCCTTAATCCGTTCTTGACCTCATCAGATATAGCAAGATTAAGATTATTAATTTACACAGTAGATATAAAACAATATGCTAATTAAATTTAAATTTCATACATCATAAATGCTGGTACACATCATTCCCTTTGATTATGTAAGAAAAGTACACAATAAATGTAACGAGTTTCAAATTTTAACATATAAATTCATTATTAGCTGCAATCAGATTTTTGTGCTTCGTGTTATTATTCTTCAACATTTCAAAGAGATGTTTCACTGCATTTAACCATCGCCTTACATAGTAAACAAAAAAGACTGGTAATATACAAATCTGAATAAGAAATACCATGACACTGTATATACTACTAATGGGCAAAGAACTGCATATATTACACTTGTTAGAATAAAATTTATAATTAAGGTCATTTATACGTCTGAAGGTCTTTTATATTAGGAAAATTATTTTCATAATGCAGGTTTACAGCTGTTTCAAATAAATATAATTTCTAACATATATACATATCATTAGTGATGATATTAATTAGATGCCTAAAGAACTTGCTTTAAATAATACATTTATAGTAAGTTAATTGGAGGCAATACGAAGCTAGTATGATAAACAAAATAAAAATTATAATTGATCACAATGTTGATTACAGACTGACCAAGTGACATTAGGTAAAAATATGTAACTTGTTAAACACTCGACCTAAAATGTTAATGTATATATTAAATATATAGTTGAATGTTATTAAAATTTTCCATATTATATCGTTTATCTAAGTAGGAATAAACAAAATCATAGATTTAAAAATATCAGCTATGATAGGTAAAATCTGCTCACTGGGGCTGTTACAAGTTGAATTGATGGAATATATTTTATCACACAATTTACGAATATTAGGAAGCAAGTGAAAGTATGGAGTTTTGAGATTGAAAACAAAGACTTTCAAGAAGGTAAATGTTTTCACGTCATAACGTTTTTGAAGAGTTATATTTAAACCTGAATTAAACTTTTTTATTATAAGTGTATGCTAATAAAGTAAGTATGAAAGTGTAACTAAAAACTTGAGACATTACTCTAATATAAAGTTTAATTACAATCGAAAATACGTAAATAAATTCAAAAGTTTTATATATGGCATGATTCTTGTTTGTTTTGAGTTGCACATCGTACATAATCATTTCACTCGTATTTGAGTTGTGAGTTTTAATGTGATTTATGAACTTATATTATAGGTATTGCTGAGATATAATTTAACTTTATAGTTTCTAGTCATTTTGTTTTTACGTTGATATAAATCAAAATGTGTAACCCACGTGCCATGTCTTTCATCACATACTTTCAAAGAATGTCTTTAATTCTTTCTGATGTTTGGTATTACATTTATAATAATATAAAACAGAATGTCATAAATTATAGACATCTGTATAATGCTAGCTTGTTCTCATAATAGGTTTTGAATTATTTCATGTTTCGATTCTCAGATACTATTGCTTAGTTCAGCTTAACCGGTTGAGTCAGTTTTATCAACACACTTTTAACTTTTAGAAAGCCTGTTAAATTATAATACGTACAAGGCATTGTTTGATTTGTTAATGATATTGTTTTGTGTAATAAAATGAATATTTGAATGTAATTTAATTCATTAAACATTAACAACAACCGTATGGATATTTCTTTCTTCATTAAGTTATAAAACTAGCTACTGTGTAAAAACTAGAAACTTATTATTTTAGTTTCGAATTCATAAATGAAAAACAAAGTTCCTTTAAGGTATGCTTGTGAAAAGCTTATGCATTAATTTTGAAATCGAGCTATGCAGTGTAGACATTGCTAATGGTACTATGAAATTTATATTGAGTTGTCTATTTTTCAGTTTCTGATAACTACAAGCATGAAACAAGTACATATATAAAGAGTAGAAAGTTTATGTTTATAGTTTATGTTATGAAAATGGAGAATAAAGTATTATTACAGTTCACTAAAATTGTTTAGTAAGAAGGTTCTAGTATAGTTTTCTTTCAATAGTCATGTTAAAGATACTTGAAGTTCAAAAGCAACAGGAATAAAATTACAAGATTTTAATATCTATAATATAATTTTGAAGATGTAGATGTAGTTAAAGCAGCTAATAAACCCCATCAACTTAAAACTATTTTTATTCAAATATACAGTGTGATTTGATTTTGCCTTATAGTTTATCAACAGCCCCAGAAAGTGAAAACAATTTTGTGGTTTACCAGACATTTGAAACAGTTTAACAGACCCCAAATCAACAGTTTTGTCACATGCTTTACTGCTAGCAAGGACAAAATAAGTTATTCAAAATATGTTCTTAATAAATTTTGTGCAAATGATGGTTTTGAAATTATTTATATTCTTGTTATGTATAAATATCACTTTCGATCACAAATTTAGGTATGGTGATTTGTAACTTAAGTAAAAATTAAATACAATTTATATTTTTATTGAAGATAAAAGCGTAATACTTGTAGTGTTAGAAATATTATTTTCATCTCAACTTAAATTCCTCATAATAAATATATTATTAAAAATCGAAAAATTACATTAGTTAACTTGATGACATTAAGGTCATTTGTATGAACCTCTAAATATTTACATGCTAGAAAAATTATCATAAGAACTTAGATCGGATACTTTTGTTGTTTTCTTTATAATCAATCATCTGTGCATGTTTTAAATGTCAAGGGTTGGACAATATTACAATATGAACTTTTAAAGATACAAACTTTAAAAAACAAAAAAAGGTTTGACAGAAATTTCTGCTGAACTGGAAGTTATATTAACAGGATTTTTTGTAAATTGTTTTCAGAGAACTAAAATTAATTTTTATTATTGTGCAATCTTTAATCTTTACAATCTTATATAAAATTACCCAATATTTTATATCATTTTCATTTAAGAAATAAAAAAAACATTTTGTACAAGCGAATTTTCAAAACGTGGAACCACAGAATTGAAAAGAAAGATTAAGGCAGATTGGCATATTTAGATGAACTGAATTAATATAAGTTAACCAGACAAATGTGATAAACAGGGGGTTTAATGAAGACATAAAACTATGGAGTAATATTCAAAATATTTAATAACTTTGCTAAATGTAAGAAATTGACTGGACATAAATGAAGTGACTTATTATCAAAACACTCAACACTGAATGAACCAGTTTACCAAATTAAAGACTTAATTACAGTGCTTTATACAATGTTTCACAAATTTATCTAATACTACTTAGACTAATATCGGTTTTCATAGTGTACTATGATGTGTTCTCTTCCAGTGTGTGTGAAGAAACTTATCTGTAGAGTTCGACTAGTGTTAAAATTTGACAAATTATTCTGAGTATACATACCTCACACCTTAAGATATAGGTATTAAGTAAAAAACCAGTGAACAACATAACACACGAAATATTAGCTTACATGAGGTCACACATAGCAATGTTGTACTTGCAGTAAAAGAATATAACTGATTTTGAGAATAAAAAAATAAAATAAAAGAAACTGGAAGTAAGATTAAATTAACAACTCTTTCTACCACGTTCTATGTGAAACCTGCACATATTCTGAAGAAAGAATTAATTCAAAATAAATATTACAACACTACGAGAACCCTAAAACTTACAGTTTATTCATACACTATAATACGCATAGCAGTTTAATTATGTTGTACTAAAGAAAATTCCTACAAATGTAGAGTTTTCTCTTCTGAAAGATATATGACACAATTTTAAGACATCAAATGTGATAAACACACCAATTGTGTACCATAGACACAGGTCAAATATTCTATATTAAATTTAAAAAAATCTTTGTACCAATTGATTTCTTTTGTCTATTTCAAAATGTATCTTGGTAATGAAATATACATATATTTGTTATTAAAAGCATTCTATATTATAACAACAGTTTTCATTAACAGCAAGAAATAAAGCAGTTACCAGTAGAACCTGATGACACCCTACAACATATGAAGCTTTAAGACATACATTGAAGTAAGAAAAACAAGAATAACATAAAAAGTAATTATCTGTGTATGCACCTAAAAAGTCAGGATGTGAAAAAAGTATTTCTTCTCAAAATTTATCGTAGGTGACTAGGGCGAGTGAGAAACAGTCTATTAAAAACTGAGCAATATCAGAGTTGAGTAAAATGGGATAAATTAAAATTTATTAAATTATTTTTTATCAAATAATAAAAGTATAGGGCTACACTACAAAAAGAATGTTGA
Source organism: Carcinoscorpius rotundicauda (assembly GCA_011833715.1). Classification (NCBI taxonomy): domain Eukaryota; kingdom Metazoa; phylum Arthropoda; class Merostomata; order Xiphosura; family Limulidae; genus Carcinoscorpius; species Carcinoscorpius rotundicauda. The sequence continues at coordinate 46,379,933 of CM022397.1, read as the reverse complement.
AAGAAGAAGTGCAGTATAGAAAAGATTAAGCATCCCTAAAAAACACCTGAGGAAGTAAACAGGATGTAGCAAAAGTATTCCATCAGTAAACAAAGCTTTTATAGGCCTTAGCCAAGGTTAGAATCACGATATTATTTTTCTACATGATTCATGAAAACCAGTTCTCAAAGAATTGTTTGTTTATTTTTTTTATTTCGCGCAAAACTACACGAGGGCTATATGCAATAGCCGTCCTAAATTTAGCAGTGTAAGAATAGAGGAAAGAGAGTCATCACCTCCCACTGCCAATTTTTGGGTTATTCTTTTACCAAAGAATAGTGAAATTAACCGTAACATTATAACATTCTCACAGCTAAAAGGGCGAGCATGTTTGTTGTGTCGGATATTCGAACCAGTGACCCTTGGTTTACGAGTCGACAGCCTTAAAGGATTTATGACACTTATTACAATACCAAGGCTTCTTTCTGTATAATTTACTTTTTTATTTGTGACGTATGTTCTTAACTGTGTATTGTGTAAGTCCCGCCTATTTTAAACTTTTTAGAACATTCGTACGCATAAGAATCAACAATAGACTAGATGTACACTGCTGGTCAAAATCTCAAGGGCAATGAACATAAAGAAAAATATGCATTTTGCGTTGTTAGACTCAACCACTTATTTGAGTAGAGCTTCGAAAGATGAAAATAAGAAAAGGGAAAACAAAAATAAAAAACTTTTTAGCATTTAATAGAGAAAATGTGAACTCTATGAAGTTAGTCTAAATACTAGCTGGTCAAAAGTTTAAGATCATACTGAAACGAAGCATTAATCGGAAATCACGTAACAAAATTTATTCATTTGCGTTAAAGCAAATGAGGAGCTGCAAATGCAAGATCTCTCTTAACTGGTGAGATTAGGTGTAGTAAAACTGCTGTTGGAAATTTCTTAAAAGACCCTGAGGGATACGAAATGACAATTTCAAGTGGTCGGCCCAAGACAATTTCGCCGGCGTTGAGTAGGAGAATTCGACTTTTTTTCCGGCAAGATACCAACCGATCGTCGAACCAGATTAAGGCCCATACGGTCGCAGAATCTAGCTACAAATTAATAAAACGGCATCTACAAGAGAAAAGCTTTAGAAACTGTAAACGTCTTGAAAGATCATGCCTATTTCCACTCCAAGAAACAGCTCGGTTAAGTTTTGCTGACAAGTACCAAACATATGACGAATAAAAGTGGACGAAGGTTTTGTTCTCTGATTAAAAAAAGTAATTTGAATGGTCCAGATGGCTTCCGACGTTACTGGCACGATAAGGATATCCCACCAGATACATTTTCTAACCGACACAATGAAGGAGGTTCCATCATGATCTGAAGTGTTTTCTTCTTCGATGAAACAATGGAGCTTCTGGTTATACAGGAGCGTCAAATAGCAGTTGAATATATTGGCATGTTGGAGAGAACATCTTTATTGACTTAAGGCTCTTGCTTGTGGGAAAAATGACTGTTTTTTTCAGCAGAAAAACGCTGCAATCCACAATGCTCGCAGGACAAAGGACATTTTCATGGCGAATAACTTTATTCTTTTGGACCATCCAGCGTGTTCACCCGAACTGAGCCACTTTGAAAATGTTTGGGGATGGATGACAAGGAATGTCTATAGAAATGGATGTCAATTCCAAACAGTAGATGGTCTTCGTGAAGTCATCTTCACCACTTGGAATAATATTCCAGCCAGCCTTCTGCAAACGCTTATATCGACCATATCAAAGCGAATGTTGGAAATTATTTGCAATGACGACCATGCAACTCACTACTGAGAAATTTCCTTCCTTTCTGGCCAGCTGGTATTTAGAGCAATTTCATAGTGTTTACATTTACCCTATTAAATATTGAAAAGGTTTTTATTTTTATTTTTCCTTTTTTACATTCATTTTTCGAAGCTCTACTCAAATAAGTGGTTGAATCTAACAACGCGAAATGCATTTTTTTCTTTATGCTCATTGGCCTTAAGATTTTGGCCAGCTGTGTATATGCAATACTAGTGATCGACAGTGTTGAGGTGAGATTTAGTGAAGGTTCTGGAGTCTCTCGTGATTTGTATAAAAAGCATCTAGCCGAGATACGAGATAATATTATTGGTCAGCTGCAGTCATGTGGTATTATTGTGATAAACGTATACTGATAAAAAAACTACAGAATTTAACATGGAATGTTTAAAATTTTCAAACATTACAAACCGCTCATTTTCATTAAATTATTTACAACGTTATTATTTGTACGAGAACATTGAATACATTCATTGGATGATGTGAATTTGTAAGTGTGTGAGGCTGCTTTATTAAGACATCGTTAACTTAAGCGAAGCGCAGCAATATCAACTCAAAATTAATTAGCTTGGCGTAGATCTAGATCCTTGATAAAATATTTAATTGTAGACCGGATATAAGATTCATTGTTGTCTGTAAGTTTGTAAAAGTGCTGTATTTAAACCATCATTTGTAATAATTATTACTATTAACTGTTATTATAAACTTTATTGTTTTTATGTTTGTATTTTAAAATATATATGTGTTATAAAAAGAAATTGTGTGTATCACTCTTCTTTGCAAATAATATAAATGAAATATATATTAATATTTGATTAACTACTAAGCTCAATTAAACATAATCCAACATAATCAAAGCTAAGTTTCATGTTCGATGTCACAAGGTCATGTGTTTATGTCAAAACATTATCGAACAAAAAATATCTTTACCACTAAAAGTGGGTGGAAAATCTATATTAGTATTTCACACTTTTCCTTTTTTCTTTTATTTCAGGCTTGTCCTCAAGCGGACATAAAATTTAACTAATAACCTTGGTCAAAAAACACGTTAACGTCATGTGGATGTAAAAATCTTTAAAAACCACACTTTATACAGGTTAAAATTGTTTAACTGTAATTCAGTACATTATAATAATAAAAGTCTTTTTCTAGAGTTTAATTTTAAATAGAATAAAAGAAAATATTTGAATGAAACATTATAAAAGAAACTAATCATAAACTTTTCAGAATTAAGTATAAAGAAAGTGTCCGTTAACAAAGCATTAAAAATGTGAAATGGTTCCATCTACTTTAGAATTGGATAAATAAAAAAAAACATAAAAGTGCAATTTTTAATGAAAGATAAACTACTACTTTTGAAATAGATAATTTAACATTCTACACGACAATCGTAGCTAAGGCTTGATAAAAATTTGTAATTAACATTTGTAAGGGCTGAAAATTCTCTTCGTTCATTTTTGTAGGTTTTCAAAGTTTTCCTCCTGAGACGCAAACATTAAAGCATGCTGAAAACTCAATCAGTACACAATTTTCATTGTTAAGCCTTTTTGGTGGAATTAAGATTTTATACCACGAGCTGACACTGAAAACAACATTTTAACTCAAACATACTATGGATAGAGAGTTCATTTTACGATTTTAATAAAATCTGACTGAAACTTTTTCAATCAATACTTTAGTATAAATGTTAATGTTATGCTTGTATTGTAATTTATAGTGACAGACAGCATCAAAATATTATAAGTTTTCTTCCATCTCAGCCACCCAAGTCACAAATACCGTATATGGTAGAGTTTAGTAATGCAACCGAAAGTGACATTTCTCTTAATTTTAATAGCTTTTCCGTCCTTCTACCCAGCAGCGGCCCAGCGATATGTCTGCTAGATACCTAGTTTCGTCACTCGAGGTGGACAGAGCTTACATCGCTCATTACGTAGCTTTATGGCTAATTCCAAGTAATCAATTAATAATCAATAACACTTTGGCTAAGTATTTGTAAAAGTAAACAGTAGGCTAACGTAGGCAAATCACAAACAATTTAATAATATTTATTTGTCCTCAAAGGAATAAGAGTTATACATGTTTCATCGGTTACTCTGAAAACAATGACAGATTTACGAATATGATTCCATATCACGATAATACCACGGTTACAAATGAAAATCGAAATTTATATTATTAACCAGCAAATATGTGGATTTGTTGGACTGCACTTACAAGATCGTTGCAATACAAATTTAAAGTCTGAACTACTACTTTGCACATTTTTCAGTTTAAGGATCATTGCCACAATAATGCAAATTTCTTTTTTTTTAGCCAAGTTACGAACTCTAATTAATTGGCCTAGTTATTCACATAATCTAATTTAAATCAACAACAAATTTAGATCCGCTTTCCAAGAGTATTTGCAAATGTGTTCGCGTAATACCCGGAACCATCTAACCTAAGAACAAAGCTCTCTAATGAGCATATAATTTTAAACAGTCTTACAAGTTAAGCATGGAGAATAAAACAAATACATACATACACACATATGTATTGGACCATAAATATTCTGAAGTTATAAAACAGAAAATATGGTAATATTATTCATATTGTTTTGTTCTAAAGATATACACAAACAGTCATGAAGGTTCTTTTACATTTAAGGCTAGCTAAGAAGAACAATTGGTTACTTTCTAAATACACTGTTGGCAACATCGTGCATAAATATTCACACGTGTTTCGTATATAGTGATCAAGAAAATTTTCATATCCTTCAACATTTTAATTTTTCTCGTATGAAACATTATTCTGTGTTAATTTAAATTCAGTTTTGTTTTCCATTAAAGACCTTACAGATAAAGTTTGATGAACGTTTTTACCTAGAGTTGGAGTATTTAATCCTCGTTTAACTTTAGTTATCAAGTCTTTAATTATTACTTAAACCCTAACACGTTTCACAAATATGTGAACAATTTGTTTTTTAACAAAATAAGAGCCCACGTTTCTATAGCATTGCGCATTGTATTTGTTGTGCCAGATGTGGCGTGCAGGTGAGCTTGTTCTTAAAGTAGAGTTTCTCTGTTTTTGAATTTCTCCCAAGACTATCTGCGTTAGCCCTCCTTAATTTAGCAGTGTAAGATTAGAGAGGGCAGTTTGTCATCACCAACTACCGCCAACTTTTGGGCTACTCTTTTTAACAACAAATAGTGGGATTCATCGAACATTATAACGGTCCCACGGTTTAAAGGCGATCTTGTTTGGTATGTTGGGGATTCGAATCTGCGACACTCAAAATACGAGTCGAGCGCCTTAACCACCTGGTCTTGTCGGGCTGCTTAAAGTAGAAGAACGAGACTGTTTAATTAACTACAAATCCACTAATAGATAAGTAGTCCCATAATGTATGTGACTCTATCGTTTTGTGTTCCGAGCCTGTTATTGTGAATTCTCCAATAATTGACAGTAATGTTCGAGCATTCTCTTTGTTAATTCAATAGTTATTATTAGTTATTGATTACCTTTAAAATACAATACGATGAGGTGAACTATACAGGGCGAATCAGAGGTCAATTGACAGGCAAATAATCCATAAACAGACAGAGTGAAGAAAAAGATTGTTAATTGTATCTAAGGGCAATTTTCTACACACACTGTCTCTAAAGTCATATCAGTCGGAGTTCTTATACACTATTTATTTCAAGTGCAGACGAAGTAAATGACCTAATATATTGTTAAGCTCGAAATGTATCGTTTAATTTTGTTTTACTGTTTATTTTATTTTCCTAGTATAGAAGGCTAGCACTTTAATTACTCTTTTATTTTCCATATTCGTTGATGTTACGAAAACATTTTGTTATATGTCAAGATTGTCACTTTACATTTTACTTTAAACACGTTACTTATAAATAATAAAAAGGAAACTAAGAAACTTAATATAATTGGAAAATTCCTTACATGGAAAATGAAGTAATCTTTATTTAAACCATTATGGCTAAAAATAAAGATTTTATTAGAATTGAGGTGTGTGTAACATTTTAAGTTTTTTTTTTCTTTCTTGTTGTCATTATTACCTTGAAACTATAAGTAATACAAAATTATTTTAATATTTTGTATTTGTCAACTTTCTATAGCTTAAAAATCATAATGTATAATAATTTATAATTATGTTGCATTTGTTACCAGAAAGAGAAAATTGAAGCTGTAAGTATAAATAACATTGAAATGAATAAATGTCAATTTACATCGACAGTTATAGATTTATATTAATATCTATGTTTGTTTTCTTTTAATGCATGTAACCTATATTGTTAAATGTGTACTGGGAATGTCCCACCTGTTCATTTCATTTGTAGAATATTCTCTAGTTTAAAAATCAATAATATATATATTTGTATATCATTTCCTGATGAACATTCTAAATATTATTAATTGACCCGATAAGAAATATAATATATTGTTGGTCTGCTGTAGTCAGTATGCTACAAACAGAAGAAGCTATATTTTTTATATGCTTATTAATCGGAAAACTATATACATATAAGTGAGCTCTGCTGATATTAACACTGAATTACGCGTTCTCGTTCGTCCTGAAGCTTCGATAAAATATTCAGTTCCTTACTTGATAGACGATTTAATTTTGTTTCTAAGTTTGCAAAGGTCTCGTATATAAACCATTTTTTGTAATAACCATTTCATGCATATTTGTTACATACTGATATTAAATTAACTTTTAAAATTAGAATTAAAATTTCAGGCTGTTTAAAATCGTGATACGTAACGTACATCACATAAGAAAATCGTAGACGCGTCCGACATAAATTATAATACTTAATACTATGAAGAAATTAATCGCGAAATTATCGTATTTACAAGAAAACATACAGCAGTGTTCTACATCAGACGGTAAAGTGATACCTTGGGGGTTACAAATGTTTTGTTTTATAAGAAGAATAAATAACTTTCATATGGTCATGATACGCTGTTGTGGGAAAGTATGACGTTATAGTTTAAGTACAATATTATGTATTCTAAACTGGATGTTAATAAAGTTTAAAAAGAATATAGTCTGGAACAAATTTCTATAGATTTGATAACTTTCACTTCCACAGTAAATATTACTGTATTTTACCTGAAAATAATACATATGTATGATAATTTTTGTTCTTCAGTAGACTGGATTTAGTCTTTCTTTCACAAACTAAATTTCAAATTTACTTTGCCAAAAATAACTAGTAATAATCATTTCTTTTTTTGCTGGCCTATTTTCGGGACCTCCAAACTCATGTAAATTTTTTAAGTAAAAGTTTTTACTTGAAAAATTAAATCTAAATGGATTCTGACAGCATCTGGCTAAACATCCCGATTTACCCATCTGAGTCTGAGTGTATCGAACAATGGTGTATGCCTCTTTCACAAAATCAAATCATGTTATTATTCACAAAATTAAGAAAACATAAATTTGGTGATAATAATTCTGGCCTAATGCATAAAAAATACGAATTTAAAAGAGTAAAGTGGATAAATCCATTTTTAAAGCAACAATGCTTAGCACCAAGCAGAAGAGTTGCTCACTGAGGGAAGAAGGTTCTTCACGAAAGTTTTCAGAACAAGGGAAAGTCTCGTGCTATATGTTGCTGCTAAAACGGACATTCACATCTTTCTTGCTGTGACTATAGTCACATGAAGGAGAACTGCCAGTGCCTAATGTACTCACAATGGATGATTCTTTTCTATCCACTTGATAACCAGGGGTGTTTACAAAATTTATTTCATTTCGCCTCACTCACGAGATAAAGGATTATTCATCAAGTGAATAATAGTAAATTTCGACCTAACAGTTGAAATAATAAATAGTTATATTATACTTTACTTGCAGGTTGGGAAGGTTATTACCACGTGGATGTCAAGCAACTAGCTAGATTTGAGTGTGTAGTATGTTTCTTTATGTGAAGGTCGAATCCATTACTCACTGGTAAAAGAGTAACCAAGAGCTGGGCAGTAGATGGTGATGACTATTTGCCATCATTGTTGTTTTACACTGCTATATCAGAGACGGCGAGTGAAGATAGAGCTCGTGAAGCTTTGCGCGAAATTAAAAATGAGCGTTAACTGACTTGTCCGACATGGCCAGGTGGATAGGGCTCTTGACTCTGAGGGGGTTCAAATTCTTATCACATAGTCGCCTATTCAGTCGTGTGGGTGTTATAATGTGACGGTGATTCCCACTATTCGTTCGTAAAAGAGTAACACAAAAGTTGGTCATGGATGGTCGTGACTAGTTGCATTCCCTCTCCTCTTACACTGCTAAATTAGAGACGGTTAGCACAATATCCCTCATGTAGCTTTGCGGGAAATGCAAAACAAAACAAATCTAACTGACTTAGTATTTGTAAAGATAATATATATATTATATATATATAATTATATATATATTTATACATACATAAAGATAATATATACATAAAGGTCTTAATCCTATCAGCGGTCAAAATGATTTCAGAATCCAGAAACAGTTAGTTACAAACTAAGTAGTGTTTGTTTTTTGTTGTTGTTTTCGGAATTTCGCACAAAGCTACTCGAGGGCTACCTGTGCTAGCCGTCTTAAATTTAGCAGTGTAAGACTAGAGGGAAGGCAGCTTGTTATCACTTGCCAAAGCCAACTCTTGGGGTACACTTTTACAAACAAATAGTAAAATTGATCGTCACTTTCTAACGCCCCCACGGCTGGGAGGGCGAGCATGTTTGACGCGACGCGGATGCGAACCCACGACCCTCAGATTACGAGTCGAAACCCTTAACGCGCTTGGCCATGCCGGGCCAACTAGGTAATGTCTTGAGACAATCACCTGAAAATGATATTTATAATTTGAAGGAAATATCACGTTTCATTCAACACGATTTTCCGGGACGAGATACACTGCTAAACAAAATCTTAAGGTCAAGAAAAAAATATGCATTTTGCGTTGTCAGACACAACCACTTATTTGAGTACAGCTTCGAAAGATGAAAATAAGAAAAAGGGAAATAAAAATAATAAAAAAAACATTTATAAAATTTAATATGCAAAATGTGAACACTATGAAATTAGCCGAAATACAAACTGGTAAAAAGTTTAAGACCATACTGAAACGAAACGTTAAACGATAAACACATAACGAAATTTGTGTTCAAGCATTTGCGTTGTCAACGTTACTGGCACCATAAGGATATTCCAACGGAGACTTTTTCTGCATGACACAGTGAAGGAGGTTCCATCATAATCTGGGGTGTTTTCTCCTCCCATGGAACAATGGAGCTTTAGGTTATACAGGGGCGTAAAACAGCAGCTGGTTACACTGGCATGTTGAAAAGAGCATCTTATTGACTGAAGGCTCTCGCTTGTCTGGAAGTGACTGGATCTTTCTCCAGGACAACGCTGCAATCCACAATTCCCGCAGGACAAAGGACTTTTTATGGCAAATAACGTAATTCTTTTAGACCATCCAGCTTTTCGCCCAAACTGAGCCCCATTGAAAATGTTTGGGGGTGAATGGCAAGGGAAGTCTATAGAAAATGAACGTCAATTCTAAACAGTGCATGATCTTCGTGAAGCCATCTTCACCACTTCGAATAACATTTCAGCCAGCTTTCTGCTGACGTTTATATTGACCATGCCAAAGTAAATGTTTATTTGCAAAAAGATGAACAGTTTAAATGCACCAGTGAACCAATAAGTAATAGTTTCTTTTAACAACATTACTATTGTATGTTCCATAATTCATTGGCAAAAAGTAGCCCAAGAGTTGGCGTTGGGTGGTGATGACTAGCTGCCTTCCCTCTAATCTTACACTGCTAAATTTGGGGCGGCTAGCACAGATAGCACTCGAGTAGCTTTGTGAGAAATTAAAAAACACTGCTTAAACAAATGCAATCCTGCAGTCTGTTAGCCATTTATATAAAAGCAGTGGATTTCTTGTGGGTTCTGGGATAATTGATAAGACTCTCAACTAAAGGATGATGTAAAGAAATGTATATCTATGGTTGTCAATATAAATGTTACCTGGTTTTAGTGAAAATGATTCACTTATATAAAAGTACATATGTTGTTTTGTGAAAAATTTCTTGGTGATGCAGAAAAATGAATACCATTCTTGGATTCAACATACAGAAACTACTGTAGGATATTTAAAATTTTCAAAAAAATAAAATATTACAAGCCTGTGTTATTCAATAAATAAACCAAAGCCAAAATTTTCACAATGAGACTAAAAAATATGTCTGTTATCAATCCTTGACATTATCTACCATTTTATTATAATGGAAAAGGCCTTTAATCACAGTTTCGTGAAGTGTTAAAGATTTTCTACCTATCCCTATCAGGTATGATAAAAACACAGATGTGAAATTAGTTAGAAGCTACAGATATTCAATTATGGGATAGAAGTTCAGTGCTTACACCCATAAATCTGCTGCCATTTTCTGTCTGCAGCCAACTTTTCAATGGCATTCACCCAAGGTATTTAGGCATGTAAAAATAAACCACCCAAACAATCAGGATTTTAAGACTCCCAGCCTCCACCCTTTCCAATATGTATTAAATTTTACAAAATACTTTTTAATTAGACAACCATTTTAAAACAAAGATATCATTGAGGAAGAAATGAACCATGATTTTCTTAGACTCTCAATCTCCATATTTTTAAGAATTATTACAATATAATATTCAATAGTGTTAAACAGAACCAAAAAATCACACTTAATAGTTTTGTAACAATTTATTAAACTCCCATACTTTTCTCTCTTCCCCAAAATACTTGTTAAAATATAAACCAATTGAGATAAGCTCAACTACCTGTACTTGATTTTTCATCCATTTCCACTGAAAAATATACCTAAAAACATTATAGCTAACTATTTAAAAATTTCAATTAATGGTAAATAGTAATATCTGTATGTATTCTAGAAAATAGTTTCAGTCACTAAAAATGTATTTTAAGTATATTACCATATTATGTTTTTATAAGAGTGTAAAAATGTCATTATTTGCCAGTCTTTGAAATTATTATTTTTTAGTTTATTTGTAAATAACTGAATGTTATCAATAAAATAATGAATATTTTTAAATACTATCAAATATATTTTTTTTAAATGAGAAATCAGAATTTCTCTTAATGAATATTGTAAACACAACTATGTTCTTTGAGGTGGGTAAATGTAGGATGGTAAAGCTTAAGACCAGCTTTTTTGTCTAAAATAGTTAATTGTACTTCCTTTCCACGAAATCAATATCAAAATCTAGATGGTGTGTGTGATTATAATTAATTCTAATTGTTTTAAGCTCCTTCAGATATATTTGATTTAGATTAAAATTTAGATCTTCAATAAACATTAGATCATCAATTGTGTAAGGTGATGCGTGTAGATTTTCACAATTCGAATTATTCTTACAAATTAAAGAGAAACACCTTAAATACTGTAGTTAAAGAAAAAATATCTTAGTGTTGTGATAGAAAAACATTTCAGTTATCTAAATAGTGTATTGTAACTAGCAATAAGGCTAATTGGAATTTGGGTAGCATTTACAATAATACTGAACATAAGGCATGGGATATTATTGTTTCACTGCATAGATCACTTGTAAGGCTTCGTTTAAAGTATTGTATACAGTTTGGGGCTCCCTCCCTCAAAAAGAATATTCAGTTGTTGGAGACGGTTCAGAGAAGAATCGCTAGGATGATACCTGGAATGGTCCTGTGAAGAGAGAATAAAACCTTCAAACTTGTTTTCTCTAGATAGAAGAACAGTTGGATGAGATTTGGTTGCGGATGTTTAAGATCATTAGGGATATTGATAATATAGACCCAGCATACATTTTTGTGTGTGTTTAGCAGTGAAAACAATAGGACAAGGACTCATATATTAAATTTTTTCCAGCATAGGGGTCATCTGCAGTTTAGACAGTATTACTTTTCAAACAGGATAGTTGACTTTTAGAATAAGCAACTTCCGAGAGTGACGGAGACAAAAATCTAACGGAATTCAAGGACAAATTGGATGAATATATGAGTGGTAAAAAGATGTTATACTTTGGAAATGAAATGGAGATTCTTGAGGTGCTAAAAGCTTCTCTTTTCTCCCTTTAAAATTTTATAAATTTTTACCTCATATTTACCCATCACTTTATATACTATCATGTGACCAGTTATAATTTCTTGATATTACTTTTTTCAATCACTGAAGAACATTACTTTCAACTTCTTGATATAAAATCACTTTAAGCAGTGTCTTCCACAGGAGATAACAATTATTCACAACTTTTAAAATGACACAGAATAAAGGAAACCTGAAAAAATGTGAAGCAGTTACTTTCTTGAACATGTATTATGTGAAATCTGCTCATCTTGTAAGATAAATAACAACACTATAAAAAGAAAGAAAACTATACTATAATCCTACACCATGAACTTAAATCAGTAAAGTGGACATTTCAGATGAAGTGTTCACCAGTATGAATCATAGAAATGTAATTTATTAAAAAAAATGTTTAAATTAGTTCCTTGTAGATGTTTGTCATCAAAATATTTTTTTCTTTGCTATTTTTGAAATTTTTATTTAAAACACTGAGCTTTATTGTTTGCTCCACAGAAAGAACTGGAAACATTATCTGAACTTTCACCTTAATAGAGCGTTTGTTAAGAAAGTTAATTTAGCATATGATAAATGGTGTCAGATAGATTTAGAGAATATTTTATTTTAAGCCATCATTTTATTCCAAATACAAGTTTGTTTTGTTTGTTTGTTTGTTTTGGAATTTCGCACAAAGCTACTCGAGGGCTATCTGTGCTAGCCGTCCCTAATTTTGCAGTGTAAGACTAGAGGGAAGGCAGCTAGTCATCACCACCCACCGCCAACTCTTGGGCTACTCTTTTACAAACGAATAGTGGGATTGACCGTCACATTATACACCCCCACGGCTGGGAGGGCGAGCATGTTTAGCGCGATGCGGGCGCGAACCCGCGACCCTCGGATTACGAGTGCACGCCTTAACGCGCTCGGCCATGCCAGGCCTTCAAATACAAGTTAATAATTTTTAATCATTTAAAAATATCACCACAGTTTACTATGAGTAAACCCTTTAATTATACACACAGTTAATCTGATACGATAATTAGCATAAAATAAAAAATATAATAATAATTTTTCCACAAGGTATGCATGTAGAAAACCCATTTTGATTTGAAAATTTAGTTATGCAGGGCCTGGCATGGCCGAGTGCGTTAAGGCGTGCACTCGTAATTCGAGGGTCGCAAGATCGAGCCCGCGTCATGCTAAACATGCTCGCCCTCCCAGCCGTGGGGGTGTATACTGTGACAGTCAATCCCACTATTCGTTGGTAAAAGAGTAGCACAAGAGTTGGCCGTGGGTGGTGATGACTAGCTGCCCTCCCTCTAGTCTTACACTGCAAAATTAGGGACGGCTAACAGAGATAGCCCTCGAGTAGGTTTATGCGAAATTCCAACAAAAACTAAACTAGTTATGCAGTATAGCCAGTGCTAAAGTGCTCTTAGGTTAGTATCATTGAGTTGTTTATTTTTTCAGTTTCTCATAAATACCGTTTTGGAATATATACATCTACTAAGTTGATATTATGAATATACAAAGCAAAATATTATTGCTTTTATTAAAATTATTTAATAAGGATGTCCTTGTATAAATTTCTTCAAAAAATTATGTTCAAGATACATGAAATTAGGATGCAACAGTTATAAAATTACAAGATTGTAATACCTGTAAAATAATTTAAGATACAGACTGCAGAAATGGCAGCTAGCAAACGCCCTAAATATAAAACTACTCTTGTAAAAGTTCATTCACTGCCCTAGGGTGTGGAAAAAATTTTGAAGTGTACCACAGATTTGAACCTAGCTCACAAGACCGAAAACCCTGAGCTCCATCACACGATTAACTCGTACTTCACTGACAGCAAGGAAACACTACAGCCTTCAAAATACAACTTAACAAATTTTGTGCAAATGATGACTTTTAAACGATAAATATTCTTATTGGAAATAATGTATTATAAAGACGGCTGGTATGAGTATTAAAGCTTTAATTGGAATAAAATACAGAACCATGTTTTGACCATCATCTTCAGGTTGAGAAACATTGTTGAGTTAGAATAAATATCACTTTTCATAACATATTTAGGTGCAGTGGAGAAATGCATGTGACGTAAGTTTAAGTGAAATAATATTTCTATTTCTGTCAATTGTATTTATTTTTGCACAACTATTTTTTATTGTAGTGTGGAAAAACTAATATTTACATCGTTTTAAATACTATTTTGACCTCAACTGTCTTAATACATTTAATGGTACCTTAGGCATAGGAGTATTTCAATCTAGGGGTGTGTGTGCGTGTTTTTTTATACCAAAGCCACATTGAGCTATCTGCTGTGTCCACCGAGGTAAATCAAACCCTTTTAAATATTCGTAAAAGCAAAAGTTGTATAATAATTTGACACGTACTGTGGTACTCTTATAACTATATATTTCACTTTGTGTTTTTAATGGCTGAATTTGGTGGCTACATTTTACATTTGTATTATTTGTTTAAAACAACTAGAAAGTCTTTTATTACGTCATAATGTCTTTCTCATCCACTACTTACTTTTACAACTTCAACAAATGGAAAAGATACGTTATACAAGTTGCGATCATATTTTTCAAATGTGGAATAATTTTTTATTTACAAGATAGTTTGGTTTGAAATTTCGCGCAAAGCTTCATAAGAGCTATATGCACTAGCCGTTCCTAATTTAGCAGTGTAAGACTAGAGAAAAAATAGCTAGATATCACCACCCACTGCAAACTCTTGGGCTATGTTTTTACCAACGAATAGTGGGATTAACCGTATCATTATAATGCTCCCACAGTTCAAAAAGCGATCTTGCTTGGTGTTACGGGGATTTGAACCAGCGAGCTTCGAATTACGAGTCGAGTGCCTTAACCATGGTTATGCCAGGCCTTACAAGATAGTTCCGATGAATTAACATAAATTAAGAGTAGAAATAAAATTATTTAGTGTAGTGTTATCATTGATAAAAATATTTAAATGGCTACAAATTTCAGCAGATTTTATAGGACAATAAAAGATAATGCATTGTGATCAGAAATATCGCAAGAAATTAAAAAGTGTGAGGATTGTATCTTAAAAACTAAAAATTTAAATATTATTTGTACTTGAAATAAACATTAAAACCGCACTGTAAAATGTACTGTAAATATTTATATTAGTTAGTACATTTAATTTTATTCTTACATTTATTTGTTGGCACAGTGGACTGGCACAAAATTATTCACACATTTTCCAAATGTGTGGCTATTTTTTAAGATGACACTCTACCTTTTTCTTTAAAAACGTTATTTTTTATATAATGTTAAAACACATTTAATAGAAATCCATATTTGTCACTATATATCAATAAAACGCTCTAATCCTATGACACGTTGGTATGTCTTGGCACTCACACAGCTTGAAACTGAGGTTTCATATTATGAGGGACAGAGCATTGATAACTCATTGTGTCACCATAATAGAACACTGACTACATGTTGTTGGTTTATTCCGCAATTGCATGAAATAATTTGACTAATATATTTAATGAAATGCTGGTGGATCTGTTGTAAGTGTACTGACAACAACATTTATGTATTTCAATGTTATTTATACTTACAATTTCAACGGATCACTTAACAGCTGATGAGGACCAGCATCTGTACATATTACCTATAATATAGTAATCTGAATCTGCTGTGGTTTTCTTCGTATTCTGTTTTGTTTAACTCTTAAATACTTTTATCTCGATAATAAAATTCCTTTAAAGCAATACAATTGTTCAGTTCGTGTTTTTTAATTAAATATGTATTGTTTGTTTGGTGTGTTGTTCAGAGAAAAAAATCCGATCTTTCTTTTTTCAATAAAATAAAAATGTTTCCTAAATATGTGTTGTACAGAATATTGCAATGAGGAAAGAAAATGCTTCCGTAAATTATGTTTTTGTTATTCGTTCTTAAAACTTTTTTATTAAAGTATTTTTGAAACTTTCTTAATACATGATCGAGCCAAGTGTTATAAATTAACTTTGTTTGTTTGTTGTAAGGTAAACTTTCAAACACTGAGCTATCTGCGACCTGACCATTTATGGCGTATTTAGGTAGGTGCTTGGGTGCTCAGCCTCGGTGCCCATGATCTTAATATGGACTCCTTGACAGTTTAATTATCTGTAAAATCACGTAGGATGTAGAACACATAAAAGTTATTAGCTCCTGGACTTAAACAAAATTAAATCTGTCATTGTTGACCGCAAAGTAATGAAAATTAAGTTCTTGCGATATTAAATCTGTCAAAACTTGTTGAAGGCCCGGCATGGCCAAGCGTGTTAAGGCGTGAGGCTCGTAATCTAAGGGTCGTGGGTTCACATCCCCGGCGTGCTGAACATGCTCATTCTTTCAGCCGTGAGGGCGTTATAATGTGACGGTCGATCCCGTTATTCGTTGGTAAAAAGAGTAGTTCAAGAGTTGGCAGTAGGTGGTGATGACAAGCTGCCTTCCCTCTTGTCTTACACTACTAAATTAGGGACGGCTAGCCCAGATAGCTTTCAAGTACCTGTCTGCAAAATTAAAAAAAAAACAAGCAAACAAACAATCTACTCCCTTATTATAATCTTACATTAAATACACGCAGCAATAGAGGAATATGATATTATAAAGATAAAGCTAGAAGGTAGTTGCCTGATATTTGCAATAGTGAAATTCAAAAAACAAACTTGTAGTTCAAATGATTACAAATAAACATAACTTTAAATATTAGATTAAAAAAGCTGCTGTTTTTGGAAATACACACGTAAAATATAAAAGAAGGTCAAGGTAAGCTTAAATCATTCTAGAAAGTGACCTTTCAGTTTTTAATGGTATGAATCATATGAACAGCGTCATTACGATAAATAAAAATATATCTGTGAAAACGACTGGTAAGGGTTGAGAAAATTTTATGCAGAGGAGCGAAAATCGTTTCGACCTTGTTGTGTATATTATTGTTTTGAAATTTAAACAAATAAAATATGTTGTTATTCATTTCAAATAACATTTAGAAACTTCTAGAGTTAAGTAGATCGATCATTTGACTGTAAATGGAATGTATGGCGGCCTAGTGTCTAGACGTCAAGTCTCGTGCATAAACAGACATGCGCAGATTGCTCTGGAATTTTGTGGAAGTTACCCGATTGTTCGAGAAGCGTAAGCCTACTAATATATAAACAGACGAAGATGGGAGAAAAAAAGAATCAGTCATTAGTTTTTATTCAATTCAAGATATATTGTCTTTGCTCGAGAAAAAGTAAACGTTTGCTGTGTATTTATTCAACTTGAATTTGTGACTGGAGCTAGATCTACAGAAGCTGTGATTTTATTTCGTCAATCTCTACGGTTCATTCGAATTACTAGTTATACTGAAGGTCAACACGTGTAGAACTGTTTAGGGGAGACCGGGAAAGTTGGAAGACAACAAGTTTGAGACGTTCATCGGAGGCATCGTGAAGGGAACTTCGTCTAATTTAGTGGATTGTGAATTGTTTCTGGACTTCTTCATTTAAACTTCGGAATTTTTTCGTGGGACCAAATTCACACCCTAGACTGGAATTTTAGACTTTCATTCTAGATCATTATATTAAACACAGACCAGTACCATTTTGTATCGTAATTAACTTTGAAGGTTGAAACTAGTACCGTTTTGTATTGTAATTAGCTTTGAAGGTTGAATTTTTTTTTAAATTTAGCACAAAGCTACACAATGGGCTATCTGTGCTCTGCCCGCCACGGGTATCGAATCCCGGATTTTAGCGTGTAAGTCCGCAGACATACCGCTGAGCCACTGGGGGGCCTTGAAGGTTGAAACCAGTACTATTTTGTATTGTAATTAATTTTGAATGTTGAAACTCAATATCTGTCATTGTTATGATATAATTTATGTTATATCTGTTACATATATAATAGTTTATTGTAATAAATTATACAAGCTGTTATCTGTGTCTTTCTGTTGCGTTCAGTCTACATAAAACATAAAAAAACGTAACAGACCTTCTTTGGTCATCGTCAGGCACAAAGAAAGAAAGAGGTAACTATATCAAAAAGGAGTATGTTCCTAATACGACGTATAACATGCTGGAAGTTTCATTTATAAAAATATCCTTCGGTGTGTATTCCTGTACATGGTGAGGAGACTTTCCAGGCAAGGTTCTGCGATCTCAACATCCATCCCGTGTTTGCCATGTGTTGTAACCCGTGAAGGTAGGGAGAGGATATTGGTGGTTAAAGGGTCTAACACTAACACACCACTTTGACCTTGAATTCCTGCAGATGGGCGGCCTTGGGGTGTCCCCCTTAATTCAATCAACTGGTTTACTTGAGTTAGGGTTAACAAAGGACCAGTGTTGGAAGTTCTCAACATGTATTTTGGATATTTTATCTGATGCTGGTTTTGGGTATAGTGTTTACGAAATCCTGGCGTTCACGTTATTTCCTTGTTTGATATTGTTGTCTATCACCTCATTGGGCTCCATGGAGGAAGGGATCAGTGTGAACCGAAATTTCCGTTTTCTATTATAATTCCTCCAAATACAAATTTAAATATAATAGAGAAAAAAACAGTCCATAGGTAAACAACCTCGTCATTTTGTTTCTGAGGAGGAATCTTCAACATCTCTACCACCTGATGTGCCTCATTTTCTTATCCTACACTCTCTTTCAGATAAACCTTTTGGGCAAATGTCCTACCATTTTTTATTTAGAAGGAACTGCTGGAACTTGCTGGCTCTACAAAGTTAGTAAAGAAGCTTCGGTCTGATGACGTGTTGATGAAAACATCCACGTCTCAACGAAGTGAACTTCTCTTGATGTTATGTAAATGTTGTGTAAATGTTTTGTAAACGACAACATGTCGTGTTGTATTTATTTTTTTAATTCTTTTATTTATATTTCAATATATTTATATTATTGTTTCAAAGTTTAAACCAATTAAAATGTGTTGTTATTCATTTAAAATAACATTTAGAAATTTCTAGAATTAAGTAGATCAATCAATTGACTATAAATGGAATGTGGCGGCCTAGTTTCCAGACGACAACTCTCGTGCAAGAACGGACATGCGCGGATTTCTCTGGAATATTGGGAAATTACGCGATCGTTCGAGAAGTCTAGGCCTACAAATATATAAACAGACGAAGATACGAGAAGAAAAAGAGTCATTAGTTTTTATTCGAAGAAAAGAAGAGTCAGTCATTCGTTTGAGAAAGTTTAAGTGTTTGCTGTGAGATTATTCAAATTGGATTTGTGACTAGAGCTAGATCTACAGAAACTGTGATTTTGTTTCGTCAATCTTTGCGATTCATTTGAATTACTGGTTGTGCTGAGAGTCAATACGTACAGGACTTTTTAGGGGAGACCGAAGCGGAAAACGAGAAGTTGAAACATTCATCGAAACACCGTAAAAAGAACTTCGTCATTCTCCATTCAAACTTCGAAATTTCTTCGTGGGACCAAATTCACCTCCTAGACTAGAATTTTGGATTTCTGATCTGAACTATTGGACTTTCACTCTAAATCATTATATTGGACACAGGCCAGTACCATTTCGTATCGTAATTAACTTTGAAGGTTGAAACTAGTACCGTTTTGTATTGTAATTAACTTTGAAGGTTGAAACCAGTACCATTTTGTGTTGTAATTAATTTTGAATGTTGAAACTGAATATCTGTCATTGTTATTATATAATTTATGTTATATCTGTTACATATATATAATAGTTTATTGTAATAAATTATACAAGCTGTTATCTGTGTCTTTCTGTTGCGTTCATAAAACATAAAAAAAAACAACACAGCTCGTCATCACCATCCACCGTCACCTCTTGGGCTACTCTTTTATCAATGAATAGAGAGATTGGGCGTCACGTTATAACGTCACTACGCTGAAAAGGTGAGCATGTTTGGTGCGCGAGGATTTGACGAGTCGATCGCCTGAAGTAACCAAGACATGCCGGGTCTTGACGAAAGGCAAAAATGTAGATGTAGGTTAGCAAACGTTATGCAGTAACTTTATTTTCAAAATTTATCAGTTTATTAAATAATTCGTGATATTATTACTGAATAAATGTTCTTTTCCATATCTGTGCTCAAGCTCTATGAAACCAAGCTATAGAAACTGAAGAAAACATAGATTTATAATACGTACAATTGCAGTTCTGAACTTTAAAAAAAAGCTAAATCATCTGGGTTTGATAATGTGGTCATTAGCTATAAGAAATCGATAGTCAATTTTGAAATATTCAATAAACATCTTTGATTTGAATTATACATTAACTTCTGAAATTATCTGACTAGTCAAGAATACGCTGTTAAAATAAATTCTGATTTGTAATCTCTTACTTTGCCAACAGTGAAAATTCTCCTTCTATTATATATGTGTTTAGAAAAGTAGGTTAGTAACATGAGAAAAATAACCAGTTTAAGTAAATCAGAATTTTTTTTTTATTCAGAGATAAAAGAAGACACACCTGAGAAACTGAACAAGCTGAGAAAATGTAATGAATCCAAAATTATTGATAATTCAGAATGTCTTGGTATTTCTAAACTGTAATTGCTTCGAAAATGCATTCCAACTTGTTGAATTATGTGTTGCTGTCTTGAATCTGATTACATTAGGAACAAACCTCAGATCTGGAACGACGTAATTTTCATTTACTTTTCCTTCTTTCAATAATTATTTCCATTTTTGACTCTGTATTAAGAACGTCGTTGTGGTTTGTTGTTTTTGAATTAAGCACAAAGCTACACAATGGGCTATCTGTGCTATGCCCACCACGGGTATCGGAACCCGGATTTTAACGTGGAAGTCCGCAGACATACCGCTGAACCACTAGGGGGCATTAAGAATGCCACATATTTTCTGTTTGTAAGTAGTTATCCATATCTAAAGACAAGTATTAAATTGACTGTAAACAAACTGAAGTAGAAACATATTACAAAGTTTACTTTAATTATAAAGTTAAATCTTATGAAATAATATCGTAAAGTACAAAACACAATTCATTTATAAGAATGAATTTTTCATTTGAAGCTTTCAGATGCAATTCGATAGTGTGAATTTCCAAATTTCCTTACCAGAATTAAGAAGTATTCTTCAATGACATGTGTACTGAAAGAAAGTATGCAGATATACAGATGTTGTTGAACCATTATATAATTTTTTTCATTTACGTTTATATAGCTAATATTGAAATATTTACTTATATTAAAATCTTCTGTAATGAACTATTACCAGAAAAGTCCCTTTTATAGCTACATTTGGCTGTTCTCAAAAATAGCATTTCAGAACCCTACAGAAAAGGTGATTAGTGACTTCATACAATGTGTGTTCCTTCACAATATTCGCCATTAAATAATTAATCCAGCGGATTTTCTTGCAGTTTAGATGTCTCATCTACGTTAAAATTAAAACTTTATCCATATATGCAAATCGAGAATGAAAGTTTTGCTAACACATACATAAAAGTTCGGGAAATATCAAGAGAGGAATGCATTAAGTAACTTAATAGTCACCCAGGACACAGCAGGGCAATGTTAAATATGATATCATACAATAGAACTATAACCCACTTCTTGAGCTTGAAACACATACATTATATGCTTGTACAAACTTGAGTTATTGTTTAGGTAAGACTTCTTTAATTTTGCGTTTATGTTTGTTTCTTTATTTAGTATTTCGATATTTCTCAAGGTTATGTTGTGTTTATCTGATTTGAAGTGGTCTTGTGATACGTTCCACAGAAAACAAAAACTAGAAAACAACCAACAGAAAGAAGACAACCTCGACCATTTTAATGACATCCAAACTTCCCAGAAAAAAATAAAAAAATATATTTTCGAGAAACACCAAAAAACAATATCTTAAACGATTTTTTCAAAGAATTTTCTCATAAACCCATCAACACAATTTCACAAAACAGAATATTAAGAAAAACATTCTAACAAAACATAACAATGTCTTACAAGACCTTAATTTTACTAAAAATCTAAAACAAGACAAAAATATAAAAATTCTAAAATCAGATAGAGGAAACGCTATAGTCGTAATTAACATGAAAGAATACATTCAAAGCAAAAGAAAATCCTATCAGACACAATCAACTTTGAACCAATACACAAAAATACAACAAAGGCACATGAAACACAACTAAAGAAATACTACTAAAAATGAAAAAAAAGCTAACACCATTTAAAAAACACTTTATCTACATCTCTGCAAGATCGACTCACACACAACACAAGTATATGGAATCCCGAAACCTCATAAACCCGATTGTCCACACTACCAATAACGTCTACGTACGAATCGTTTAACTGCAATCTTGGTAAATACATAGCAATGGTATTTTCCAAATATGTGACATCAGCCAGCTCATTTGTCAAAGACTCTTTAATTTCAAGTCTAATTTTAATCAACTTAAAGTCTTAGAAAAAACGTTTGTGGAGGAAACTTATTGATGTTGATGAAGTATTATTTTATTTTGTGTAGTTTCCTCCACAAACCATAGAAAACATAACACGCTCACACCTAGACAGAAAGCAAAATCAACCAACAAAAGTAAATATATTTCACGAATCAAAAAGTCACGAAACCATTTACTGCTGCATACTATATATTCCTGACATCAGCAGAAAAATAACCAACATTTGGCAAAGACTAGTAACAAAATATGACATTCTAGCTAATACTAAATTTATTAAAAACCAGGCAAAAACTGAAGTCTATACTGTGTAAAAACTACACTGACAAACACAAAACCAATATTATTTATTAAATACAATGTGATAACTGTCATGACTTCTATATTGGAGAAACAAGTAGAAAAATGGTAACCAGATTCACAGAACATATAAAGTCACCTTCACACGTTTTTGAACACTGTAAGTCAAATAAACGCAACATAACCATAGAAAACACTCAAATACTAAATAAAGAAACAACATAAACAAACACAAAATTAAAGAATCCTTACTTATACAACAACTTAAACCCAAAATAAATCAATGTAAAGGAACGCCTTTATGCCTATATTAAATAAAATAAAAATAAAATTATATATTCAAATATCTAACACCGCCCTCTACATTCCGACACTCAGTTACACGACCTTTTTCAAACATGTGGTCAGCTTCCGGTCAGTTACCTCTTTCTTTGTGAACCTAACGATGACCAAAGAAGGGCGAAACGTTGTTCGCTCTTCTGTGTAAAATATTTTCTCAACCCAAAAGAGCTGTTTTTGCATCTATATTTTTCAACAAGTGGGTTTTCTCGACATCACAGATTGGTACCGTATACCATATGAAGTTGTAACTGAACACTGTACAATACAGATTGAAGTTTTAGAAGATAATCAGAACGACCAGAAAGCTAATTTCTTCAATCAATTACTCTATGAATGTTTTAATGTGTTATATGTGGTAAAAATTCACACTTTCCCTTTTCACCTCAAGTCACATAATTTAGCATAAAATGTAAGCTAGGCTACCAAGCATGAGCTTATTAATTATATTTATCCCAAATGTAATTATCACTTGCCATATGCCAAGCTTATGTTTTTGTAATATTTACTATTCACCATTGAAGTGATGTATAGGCCTCCCTCATAAAGAGATACCCAATAATTACCCCAAAAATACATGCCTGATAGTATGTATATATTTGTGTTTTCGTATATGTACAAAGTCACCTTGGGGGCCGAACACAGTGAATCAGTTTAACTTCTTAACTATTTTATGAAAAGAAGAAACAGCATACAAAACATAATAATGAGATTTAATTAGTTTTATATAAGATAGATATATATCTTCATTTCTACTATACATATATGTAATTTAGGTCCTCAAGAAGTCAGATTTGTAACTAGTTTAACAAAATCAGATTTATGACATAAAGTTGATTTTTATTTTGACCTTTTTAATTTAATTGTTTCCTTAATCATGCTTAATGCAAATCCCACCGGGAGTAAACTCCCAATTTAAGGTGTATTTTAAATAACATTTCTCTTAAGAGATTTTACGATCACTCGATTTTCATTTGAACTTAACCTGTTCTCTGACAAAATACTCTTCTTACTTATATTTGTAGATATTTAGGCTTTTCGTCCAAATTTTTAAAAATTAAAATTTACTCAAAATTTGATAATTTTCATAGCTAAGACTTTTTTTCTGGTGTAATTACGATTTGAATCTACCAACGAATATGTTTCATTGCATCACTTAAAACAGAATTTTGTTATGGTTATATTATAAACATTAGTTATATCTCCAAGGTTAGAATAACAAAAGCTCTTTCTACACACTAAAGTTTCAAGTATACGTGAGACAAATGACCTGTTACTACTGGGAAATGATGATGTTAAAAAAATGGTGTGATTGAATGTATGGATAAAAAAATCGACACTGTGTTCACACATAAAATATACAGTTAACTTTGATTACTGTTTATATAAATGTATAAAACCTTTTCAAACAACATATTTCAATACCCTCCAAGGGTAGAGTGGTATGTGTGCGAACTCACATCACAAAAAAGTGGGTTTGTATACTCGGGGAAGGTGGAGCACAAATCGCCAATTCTGTAGCTTTATATTTAATTCTAAAGAAAAAGAAACAAATATATTTTCATTTTATATTATTTTTGAATTTTTCTAGTTTGCGGTGAATAAGACGTTTCTTTCTTTTTTCAAAAGAAGAGTACCAAAAACACCCTTCATGCTATACACCGAAAGTATAAAATCGTATGCCTAAGAATAGAGTACTTTGTACAGCAAGGAGTAGTAACTAGTGTGATCAACTTCTGCACTTCAATGATTCTGATGATCACTAGTATTTTGTAGCTATAAAGTTCATTGTTGATTTTTGAACTTGAGAATCTTTCATAATTTTAATGAATGGGCAGATATTTCACAAAAAAACATTTAACACTGTCAATTACATGTAGACTTTGATATGTTTTCTGATAAATGATATTTCACAATATATGTATAACTGAATACCAAAATCAGTGATGTCGAGAAACCCACATGTTGAGAACTTTTATATGCAAAAACGGCTCTTCTGGGCCCAGAAAACACTTCAAATAGAAGAGCGAACAACGTTTCGACCTCCTTCGGTCATCGTCAGGTTCACAAAGAAAGGGTTACTGGTCGGAAGCTGACCACATGTTTGGGAGGGGTTGTATAATTGAGTGTTGCAATGTAGAGGGCGCGGTTTGAATATATAATTTTGTCATAATATTAATATAGGTATAATGGTGTTCCTTTATATTGGTTTATTTTGGGTTTAAGTTGTTGTATAAGTAAGGCTTCTTTAATTTTTCGTTTGTTTATGTTTGTTTCTTTATTTAGTATTTTAGTGTTTTCTATGGTTATGTTGTGTCCATTTGACTTGCAGTGTTCGAAAACGTGTGAAGGTGACTTTTTATGTTCTTTGAATCTGGTTTCCATTTTTCTACTTGTTTCTCCTATATAGAAGTCGTGGCAGTTATCACATTGTATTTTATAAATAATGTTGGTGTGGTGTTTGTCAGTGTAGTTCTTACATAGTATAGACCTTAGTTTTGTGCCTGGTTTTGAATAAATTTAGTGTTAACTGGAATGTTATATTTTGTTACTAGTTTTTGCCAAATGTTGGTTATTTGTTTGCTGATGTCAGGAATATATGGTATACAGCAGTATATGGTTTCGTGATTTTTTGATTCGTGAGATATATTTACTTTTGTTGGTTGATTTTGCTTTCTGTCTAGGTGTGTGCGTATAATGTTTTCTACGGTTTGTGGAGGAAACTTATTAATGTTGATGAAGTGTTGTTTTATTTTATCTAATTCATCGTTAATTTTATCTGGTGAGCATAGTTTTATGGCTGTGTTTATCTGGTTTCTTAGTATGTTGAGTTTTGTTTTGTTTCATGTGCTGAGTCCCAAGGAATGTATAGTCCAGTATGGGTGATTTTTCGGTGGATTTCTGTTGTGAATTGTGTGTCGGTTCTTATAATTTTGAGGTTAAGAAATGATATTTGATTGCTTTCTTCCTGTTCACATGTGAAGTTAATGTTGGGATGTATAGAGTTAATGTGAGTGAAAAAGTTAAGTATGTGTTCTGTAGATTCGAATCCCGCAATCGTGTCATCTACATATCTGTACCAGTATAGTGGTGGATGTAATGCTGTATTAATTGCTTGTGTTTCAATTTGTGTCATAAAAATATTGGCTAGAACTGGCGATACTGGGTTGCCCATGCTTAGGCCATTTGTTTGTATATAGTTTTGGTTGTTGAACATGAAGTTTGTCTTTATTGTGGTGAATTCTATGAGGGTTGCTAACTGGTTACTGGGAATGTCTATGATCGGGTTAGGGTCTCGAATATAGAGTTCTAAGGCTATCTTGCAGGCTTCTGTTGTTCGAACTTCTGTGAAGAGGGATATAACATCGAAACTATCCATTAAGGCTTTATGATTAAGTTGACTTAGATTAGACTTGAAATTAAAAGAGTCTGATGAATGAGCTGGCTGATGTTACATATTTGGAGAATGCCCATGCTATGTATTTACCAAGATTGTAGTTAAACGATTCATATGTTGACATTATTGGTCGTAATGGACAATCTGGTTTATGAGGTTTGGGGATGCCGTATATTTGCGGTGTGCGTGAGTCGGTTTTACGTAGGTAGGAATAAAGTGTTTGTGAAATTGTGTTGGCTTTTTTTATTTGTAGTAGTAATTTGTTTAGTTGCGTCTCATGTGTCTTTGTTGGATTTGTGTGTATTGGTTTAAATTTGTTCGTGTCTGATAGGATGTTATTCATTTTTTGTATGTATTCATTCGTGTTCATTATTACTATAGCGTTACCTTTATCTGCTTTTAGAATTTTTATGTTTCTGTCTTGTTTTAGGTTTCTAATGGAATTAATGTCTCTTTTTGTAAGGTTGTTTTTTAGTTTTCTGTTTTGTGAAATTATGTTGATAGTTTTGTAAGAAAATTCTTTGAAAAAATCGTTTAAGATAATGTTTTTAGGTGGTTCTGGAAAATATAAATTTGTAATTTTACCTGGGAAGTTTGGCTGTTGGATGTCAATAAAGTTATCTAAGTTGTCTTCTTTCTGTTTGTTGTTTTTGTTTTCTGTAGAAAGTATCACAAGTCTCCTGGCTAGGTCTTCTAAACATGTTTTGATTTCTATGGTTGGAATGTACCTTGGTGCTATTGCGAAGTTGAGTCCTTTGTTAAGTAGATGTATCTCGTCTGTGTTTAATTGTCGGTCAGATCTGTTAATTATGAGGTTGGTCAACGGTTTGTCATGTTGATGTCTTTTCTGTTGCTTACATCTTAGTTTTTCAAGTTTTTTGTTGTGGCGGATCTTTTTGTCTCTATCGTTTTTAGTATTGATTTGGTTTATGTTTCGTTGTATTAGTCCGTAAATCTCTGGCTTAATGCAGCATGCTAGTTGATAGTCTAAGTTCATTTTTTGTTTTTGTAAGTCATGTAGTTCTTTGTATTTTGTGTTCAACATGGCTTTAAGAAGTTTTTTCTGTAAATTTTGGATAATGTTTGTGTATTTATTAAAATCTTTTGAAAGTTTTACCTTTACAAAATTAGGGGTTAGTTGTTCTTTTCTACATTGTTGAATAAAGTTGATGTCATTTCTTCTATTAATGATACGTAGGTTTAAATTTCTTAGTTTCTTAACAATCGTGTGAGCGTGTACTGTTAATGGTGGTGTACTGTATGCTTGTTCAGACATAATGGAAACAGGTAAGTACAAATACACTGAGAAAAAACACAAAAAACTTACACTTCTCGAACAATTGCCGTGGTGAAATAACAATCAGTGATGTCGAGAAACCCACTTGTTGAGAACTTTTATATGCAAAAACGGCTCTTCTGGGCCCAGAAAACACTTCAAATAGAAGAGCGAACAACGTTTCGACCTTCTTCGGTCATTGTCAAGTTCACAAAGAAAGGGTTACTGGTCGGAAGCTGACCACATGTTTGGGAGGGGTTGTATAATTGAGTGTTGCAATGTAGAGGGCGCGGTTTGAATATATAATTTTGTCATAATATTAATATAGGTATAATGGTGTTCCTTTATATTGGTTTATTTTGGGTTTAAGTTGTTGTATAAGTAAGGCTTCTTTAATTTTTCGTTTGTTTATGTTTGTTTCTTTATTTAGTATTTTAGTGTTTTCTATGGTTATGTTGTGTCCATTTGACTTGCAGTGTTCGAAAACGTGTGAAGGTGACTTTTTATGTTCTTTGAATCTGGTTTCCATTTTTCTACTTGTTTCTCCTATATAGAAGTCGTGGCAATTATCACATTGTATTTTATAAATAATGTTGGAGTGGTGTTTGTTTTAAATAGAAGAGCGAACAACGTTTCGACCTTCTTCGGTCATCGTCAGATAAAGGTAACGCTATAGTAATAATGAACACGAATGAATACATACAAAAAATGAATAACATCCTATCAGACACGAACAAATTTAAACCAATACACACAAATCCAACAAAGACACATGAGACGCAACTAAACAAATTACTACTACAAATAAAAAAAGCCAACACAATTTCACAAACACTTTATTCCTACCTACGTAAAACCGACTCACGCACACCGCAAATATACGGCATCCCCAAACCTCATAAACCAGATTGTCCATTACGACCAATAATGTCAACATATGAATCGTTTAACTACAATCTTGGTAAATACATAGCATGGGCATTCTCCAAATATGCAACATCAGCCAGCTCATTCATCAAAGACTCTTTTAATTTCAAGTCCAATCTAAATCAACTTAATCATAAAGCCTTAATGGCCAGTTTCGATGTTATATCCCTCTTCACAGAAGTTCGAACAACAGAAGCCTGCAAGATAGCCTTAGAACTCTATATTCGAGACCCTAACCCGATCATAGACATTCCCAGTAACCAGTTAGCAACCCTCATAGAATTCACCACAATAAAGACAAACTTCATGTTCAACAACCAAAACTATATACAAACAAATGGCCTAAGCATGGGCAACCCAGTATCGCCAGTTCTAGCCAATATTTTTATGACACAAATTGAAACACAAGCAATTAATACAGCATTACATCCACCACTATACTGGTACAGATATGTAGATGACACGATTGCGGGATTCGAATCTACAGAACACATACTTAACTTTTTCACTCACATTAACTCTATACATCCCAACATTAACTTCACATGTGAACAGGAAGAAAGCAATCAAATATCATTTCTTAACCTCAAAATTATAAGAACCGACACACAATTCACAACAGAAATCCACCGAAAAATCACCCATACTGGACTATACATTCCTTGGGACTCAGCACATGAAACAAAACAAAAACTCAACATACTAAGAAACCAGATAAACACAGCCATAAAACTATGCTCACCAGATAAAATTAACGATGAATTAGATAAAATAAACAACACTTCATCAACATTAATAAGTTTCCTCCACAAACCGTAGAAAACATTATACGCACACACCTAGACAGAAAGCAAAATCAACCAACAAAAGTAAATATATCTCACGAATCAAAAAATCACGAAACCATATACTGCTGTATACCATATATTCCTGACATCAGCAAACAAATAACCAACATTTGGCAAAAACTAGTAACAAAATATAACATTCCAGTTAACACTAAATTTATTCAAAAACCAGGCACAAAACTAAGGTCTATACTATGTAAGAACTACACTGACAAACACCACACCAACATTATTTATAAAATACAATGTGATAACTGCCACGACTTCTATATAGGAGAAACAAGTAGAAAAATGGAAACCAGATTCAAAGAACATAAAAAGTCACCTTCACACGTTTTCGAACACTGCAAGTCAAATGGACACAACATAACCATAGAAAACACTAAAATACTAAATAAAGAAACAAACATAAACAAACGAAAAATTAAAGAAGCCTTACTTATACAACAACTTAAACCCAAAATAAACCAATATAAAGGAACACCATTATACCTATATTAATATTATGACAAAATTATATATTCAAACCGCGCCCTCTACATTGCAACACTCAATTATACAACCCCTCCCAAACATGTGGTCAGCTTCCGACCAGTAACCCTTTCTTTGTGAACCTGACGATGACCGAAGAAGGTCGAAACGTTGTTCGCTCTTCTATTTGAAGTGTTTTCTGGGCCCAGAAGAGCCGTTTTTGCATATAAAAATGAATACCAAAACATACCATTTTATGTAAGACAAATAATATAATCATAATATATCAAAAGATGTTGTATTTTTAAAGAAAGATGTTGCAGCTGTCTTCATTGACAGCAGAGAGATGAAACACAGAAACCTGTAATTGAATAAGTAATGTTATATATCAGCAAGTAGTTTGATAGCCTCTCCAGAGTAATTATTAACACTGGTAATACATGAAGAGATGATACACTTTCAACTGTAAATAAATTTAAACACTTTTAAGTATAGCTCTCCAAAGCATTAAAATATGACTTCGGTACAAGCTATAATCAATAAGCCCTCACCTGGTGGAACAAATACCTGAAGATGTAAACGTATTTATTGACTGATTGTTACATCAAGATCTCTTTCTTTCATGACAATGTGAAGGTTACTCTCATCCAAATAATACTTACAATTCATATTGTGATAATCCACATACATTACCTTCCATTTATTATAATTAAAACCCAACTCTCATTTATTTGCCCAAATCACCAAATAACATAAATCATTTTGTAAAGCATCCGCAGCATCCACACAATTAGTAACACTCTATTCCTTAATATCATTTATAAATTTCAGTAATTAATTGTCCTTTCTTTCATATATTGAACTAATATGAATCACAAAATACTAAGTACTAACAAGGAGCACTGATGTGCCTTGCTTGTAACGTTAATCAAGTTTGACCTACTCTCCGTATAACAGCCTTCTGCTTTCTTTGATTCAGCCACTTTTGTAGCAAAAGAATTAACTTATCTCTTTATCCACAGATGTATTTTAAGAAGCCTTATATTTAATTTGCTAGCCTTTTCAGGCTACCTAACTAAATATAAGTTATCTTTACCTGATATCCTGTATTTTGAAAAAGTTTCTATAATTATCAAGCAGGGAACCTGAAAATGTATGAGGAATGAAATTTATATTAAAAGAAATTATTCGCATTTTAAAATATGTATATTCTCTTTCTCAGTATTTAAACTTTTCTTATTACATTACTACTTTACGAGAGCTCCATCTAGTTACAGTATTATAAAGTAGATATATTAGATTGTCTGTAATCTTAATTAATCACCATTTTGTCCTATAAACATTCTGCTCTAGGTAAGTTCAGAACTTAATTTTAAGAGCCTTACCACCCAGTAAAGGGTAAGTGGTTTTAATGATAACAAATGAAATATAATGAAAAGAAGGTGTGGTTTATTATACTTTTGAGTGATAATCTTTTAAGTAAACTTAAGACTAAATTATATAAATTCACTGTTGACATGCAAGATTCTGTCGTGTTATACAGAAATGACAACGGTTACACCTTTTTCTTTCATGTTTATTTGCATTGTACACTATCTAAATAGTATTTAACATTAAAGTATGAATTTTAAATTTGATGCAGAATGAGATCCTACTATTTTAGCGTCGATGTGAAATTAGATATGCAAGAGTACATTGGACATCTGAAGTGTCCAAACCAAATATATCAGGATTAAGGTTAGTTAATTCACACATAACACATAAATGTATGTTACTTAAAGTCAATACAGGATAAAAGTTTGTGCAGATCATTCACTTTGATCATGTAATAAGAAAATTATACCTAAAATTCACTGTCTATACAACAAGTGTAGACAGTTTCAAATTTTAACATGTTAATGTTTACGTGTAAAACGTTTGAACATCACCTGCTATCAAACGTCAGTTATAGTTCATTTTGTTGTCTGAGAAACTGGACGTGGGCAACAATGCAACTTGTGATTTAAAATGGTAAAACCCATAGGTTGATCCCTTTTGTTTTCTTCATTGTTTGAAAATGTTTCACTCTATATAACCAAGGCTTAATATAATGAACAATGAACACTGGTTACATATATTCACATCTGTTACTAAATAATATATAACACCTAGCATATGTCTGCATAAAATTGTAAATATTTGTTCATATTACACTTATTTTTGCACTACATAATTTTCAATTATTCAAGGTATACGCTGCAACTCATAAATTCATAAAAAATATTTTCATTTTTTGAAAAACAATTCTTTTAAAACTAAATTTTAGTCTTATAATTGTTTGGTTCTTTACTTGTTCTCTTTTACAGAGTGTTATTTAAAGGCTATCACCTGAAAATAAAAACTGTAAACTATTCAAATGCATTCATGTTTTCGGTGTTTTAAAACCATTACACTAGGTATCTATAATTCCGACGTTATAAACAAGTCAACACATGAACTCTTAGAATAATTTTCATCATGAATAGTGAGATTTATCTGAACATAATAATGCCTCTACAACTGAACTAGCAAACATATTTCACGACAGCGTTCAATGCATCAACCCACGCACGAGGATTTGAGCATCTTAACCACCAGGTCATTCTGTTCCATTGTTATGATTATGTAAACTATGTATTTCATAGATGATAGAAAAAAAATCACTTACATGATTCAGAAAGAATGTTCCTCTATAACAAGCAAATGTGTTATTAGTGGATAGCTATACAATACCAGTTAGGATATATAATATTAATTAAAGACACTACATAAATTGCAATTATAGTAATGTCAATTACTCTATAATTTATGATATTTATAATTAAATAATTAAGTAAATGTTTTGTTTAGTTAATAAAATTACAATATTTTAATAAAAATATAATTATGAATGTTACATGATTTCTTTTTTTAACATCATAACAATCGTGTTAGTCATACTAGAGCAGCCTGATGAGGCCTGATAGTGGAAGAAAAGCCTCTGTGGTAGATAGAGTGTGATTGACACATTATTACATATTTCTCAGTTTTTCCACTCAGTACCATCATAATTACTTTTACTGATTAATGTTTTCAGGCATAATTTTTTAAAAAAATGAACTTGTTGTTGATACTTCATGTGTGAAATGCTAAAACATTATAATATTTAAAAGTAGTGCTTCACGACATACAAGATAATATTTGTTATTAGAATTTATATTGTGGTCGGATGTGTTTTATGAAGAATACTTATCCTACAAAATGAAGAAAGATTTAGAATGCACTAGAAGTAATTAGATATCATTTAAAATAAACAATTAAATTGAGAAATGCCAAAAAAGAAAAGGTACAGAATAAAAATAAAACAGTTTGTTTTTGAATTTCGCACGAAGCTATCTGTGCTAGTCGTCCCAAATTTTACAGTGAAAGACTAGATGGAAGGCCACTAATCATCACCACCGACTGCCAACTGTTGGGCTACTCTTTCACCAACGAATCGTTTTGACCGTCACATTACAACGCCCCACAGCTGAAAGGGGGAGTATGTTTGGCGCGACGGGGATGCGAACCCGCGTCTCTTGGATTACAAGTCACACGACTTTACGCGCTTGGCCATGCAAGTCCGAGACAAAAAGGCATCTTCTAGCTATAAACTAAGAAAAACATACAAAATAAAGTCCATAAATATCACAAACAAACTGAAACAATTATAACCAAAGCAGCCACATAGGAGAAATTTGACTCCAATGAAAAACTTTGTAAAAACCTTCAACTACAGAACACTGATGAAGTTTTAAACATGGACAAAAACACAATTAAGGAAGCAACGGTAGACAGTGTTAAACAAAGTGCGATGTATAACATTAGAAATAAACAAAAGAAATTGCAAGAACTCGTAACGCTTCTGCAAGATTACTTGTTATTTGCAAAACAGTTTTCTTTAATCCTATGATGCAGAATTTTAACAAAATTAAATGAACAAACATAACAGTATCTATTCCATGGAACATGTAAGGTTAGAAACAAATAAGCAGAAATCAGTAAAATTAAAAAAAAGAAATGTACTTGTTAAACTACTAATGGAAAAGTTGTGTTTGCATTTTAAGTTTGTATTACACAGCTTGCTTCAATAAAAAAAATACTTCAGGAAATTATATTTTTGTAATTCGTTCTCAGAATTTATAAAATTTATTTTTAAAACTTTTGTGAAACAAAATTGATCCAACTGTTATTAATTAACTTTGTCTGTCTGTAGATAAATAAACATCTAAACAACGAGCTATCTGTGACCTGACCGGTGTTGTATTTAGGTTGGGGTTAGAGGGAGCTCAGCCCCAGTGCCGATGGTCTTAATGTGGACTCATTGATAATATTATTCCATATAAAACTACAAATGATCTTAGGCCCACAAAAGCTGTTAGCTCCGGTACCACACAACCTTAAATCCACCACTGCTGACCACAAGCCCCCCAGTGGCCTAGCGGTATGTCTGCGGACTTGCACGCTAAAATCCGGGTTTCGATACCCGTGGTGGGCAGAGCACAGATAGCCAATTGTGTAGCTTTGTGCTTAATTCAAAACAGCAGCAACAACAACAACAACAGCTGACCACAAGGTAATGATTGTTTGTTTTTGAATTTCGCGCAAAGCTACTCGAAGACTATCTGTGCTAGCCATTCTTAATTTAGCAGTATAAGACTAGAGGG
Source organism: Carcinoscorpius rotundicauda (assembly GCA_011833715.1). Classification (NCBI taxonomy): domain Eukaryota; kingdom Metazoa; phylum Arthropoda; class Merostomata; order Xiphosura; family Limulidae; genus Carcinoscorpius; species Carcinoscorpius rotundicauda. The sequence goes on along the minus strand of CM022397.1, from coordinate 46,345,335 downwards.
AGGTAGCTAGTCATCACCTCTCATCGTCAACTCATGGTCTACTATTTTTCCAACGAATTGTGGGATTGACGGTCACACTATAACGCGCCATGGTTGAAAAATCAAGCATGTTTGGTGCGACGGGGATTCGAACCTGTGACTCTCGGATAATGAGTCGAATACTTTAACTCACCTGGCCATGCCAGGCCACAATGCAATAAAACTTGAGTTCTTGCAATGTGAAAGTAGTCCAAAATTATTGTTAAAATGATTACAAATAAAACAAATTTTAAATGTCATTTTAAATTAGCTGCTGTTCTCTAAAATACACACGTAAAATAGAAATTAAATGAAGATAAGCTTAAATATTTCTAGAAAAGTGAACTTTGAGATTTTACACATATAAAACAGTAAGTTTCGTACATGGTCATAAAATTGAATAATAACTATAATGATGAAAGATGGTTAAAACATTAGGTTCTTAGATATTTTACTGTCGATATACAGATGCAAGAACTAATTGTACATTGTGATGTTTACTTCTTGTAATAAAAAATATATATATATATACATATTATCGGAATATTATAAAAGTAACCATTATCAGGTCAAACCACCTTTAAAACGAATATTGAAATTGATGATCGTGAAGACATAAACAAAACGAAACCTTGGCAGGGGCAAAGATTAGAATGAGAGAAGTCTGAGAATTTTTCCCTTAAATTTCGCGCAAAATTACACAAGGGCTGTCTGCACTATCTGTCCCTAATTTAGCAGTGTAAGATTAAAAGAAAAGCAGTTAGTCTTCACCACCCACCGCCAACTTTGGGCTACACTTTTACCAACGAATACTAGAATTGACTATATCATTATAACGCCCCTACGGCTAGAAGGGCGAGCATGTTTGGTGCAACGGTGATTCAAACCCGCGACTCTCGGATTACGTCTTGAATCCCTTAACTCACCTGGCAATGCCGGGGGCCAACAAGGGTGTTTTGGAACATTGTATTTTCCCTTGATCGCCGCTTTATGTATTCGTAATAGTTTTCCAGTATTTTAATATGGCTTGTTTGAAGTAATGAAGTGTGTGTGTGTTTCTTAGAGCAAAGCTACACAGGGCTATCTGCTTAGCCCACCGAGGGGAATCGAACCCCTGATTTTAGCGTTGTAAAACCTGAGACATACCGCTGTACTAGCGTGGGGCAGTAATGAAGTGAGGTGGAGCAGTTTGAAAATGTTGGGTGAGAACGCAAAGCAAGACAAAGGCGGCAAATCGGAAGTAGACATAAACAGAAGTGTACGTATTTGCTATACACCGTTAGCCCTTTTTTCTCAAGGATATTGACCCCAGTGGCACAGCAATGTGTAGCTTTGTGCTTAATTACAAACAGTCGTTGTGTTTCAACAGTGTGACAAAGACCGTGATAATATATATTGGTGATATTGTTTGAATAGTGACTTTGACTTCTGCTCTACTTAGGTACTTCTTACATGTTATCTAATAAAATTATTTTCACTGCCAAATATACAGATGTTAACTTCTTTAAACCAATAAAAACAAAGCTCTTCTTGTACAACAACTAACTGAAAATTAAATCAATATAAAGGAGCTCTTTTACACCTACTGTCATTAATAACTTAACTTCTAACTGCAACGCCCTGTACAATCCCGCATAAATTTTTGCTCTGATCTCTAAGAGAAGTTCCTGGCAACCGTTAGTTGTAAACTATCTTTGCTAATCTGAAGATGATCTAAGAATGTCTAAACTACACGAGGACTATCTGTACTAGCAGTTCCTAATTTAGTAGTGTAATACTAGAGGGAAGGCAGCTAGTCATCACCACCCACTGCCAACTCTTGGGCTACTCTTTTACCAATGAATAGTGGGATTGACCGTCACATTATAACATTCCCACCGCTGAAAGGGCAAGAAGTGTGACATGAATTCGAACCCTTGACACCAGAGTTACGGGGTCTAGTGCCTTTACCACCTCGCCATTCCGGGCCTCATTATAAGAGAGTGAGATATAACTACCACAGAACTATTTTATGCTTGTACACAAAACCAATCTTGTAGTATCTTACGTAACATTAAGCATTTTTCTGTGGCTGATAAGGTCTTCGAGCTGTCTGAGTTCATCGAGGGGAAGTATGGACAAACTGTGATAAATGTGTTTGAAATATATGACATGAAATGTGATGTGGCATTATCAGTGAAATGTTTGTTTCTTTTTGAATTTCACGAAAGCTAAACAAGAGTTATCTGCGTTTGCCTCACGTAATTTAAAATTGAAAAAAAACTAGAAGGAAGAGAGCTAGTAATCAACATAATTTTAAACAAGAAATTCTCAAATGACGCAGCTTTAATTAGATCCCAAATCAGTCAAGGCATGGAGAAATATGCGAATAGTTTCTACTCTAAACATCTTACTTCTTTCTAATAGCCTCTAAAGTTGTGAACTTTTCCCATGTCAAGTTAAAAATAATTTTTTCTTGTCTTCATTTCTTGAGCTTTTTGTTTATTTAATTATAATAATAACCTTTTTCTTACAGAACTGTTAAAAACTCTGTTTATTTGAAATAATTTTAACTATAATTTTAACCATCTTTATTTCGCCAGAACTCAAGTTCCATTATTTTGATGGCACATTACACATTGCTTTGAAGTATATTTAACAACAAACAAGTTCTTTAATAGCACACTACCATTATAAACATTATTCAAGAAGTAGGAAATTTTGTTTCAAAAACTTTAAAATCATGCAAAGTATGCATTAGAAGTAGAAGCAATGTTTCCTGGTTTTCTTTGATAAAAATAACTCTAGCAAATAATTATTTTTTCACAAGTGTTATTTTTACTGATTTCAATAAAGAATCTTGTTAGATAAAAAAATCACGAGTAACATGAATGCTTTATTAAAAATATCTCAGAATATTTAAAGCCATTTTTTTCCGAGCATGGCCAAATACTTAATTAATTTACAATGTAACTTTATTAAGACAAAATTTTTTAACTTCATCTGGAAGTTATGATGCATGAGTAATTACTGCTAGGTCTAACCATTATATAACACGTTACGTCATTTGAAATTCCAGAAATAGTCCTTTAATGTACTCCCAGTTTTGTTGTTTGTTTAACCTTATGAAAAAATTTCTTCAGAAACATTTTTCAAACATTTAAGAGAGTGTATTTTCTGGAACCTAGTGAACTGCTTCAAATCTACCAGTGACACATTATTTGAGATCCAGTGAGCATAGAGAAATAACATTTAATATTACATAAGATATTACAAGATTGTACGTTTGTACAAGCAAGTAATGTGTGTGTTTAAAGCTAAAGAGCTGAGATATAGTTCTATTGTATGATACCACATTTAACACTCTCCTGTAGTGTCCTGGGTGACTATTAAGTTACTTTATACATCCCTATCTTCACAATTCCCAAACTATAAAGTATATCTCAGCAAAACTTTCATTACTGAATTTTATGTAATGTTAGAAATTCATATTTAACTTTTATGAGACATCTGAAATGCAGGTAAATCTAGTGGACTAATTTCTCAAAGCCAAATTGCAAAAGGAAAAACACATAGTACGAAGTCGTTAGTCAACGTTAGGTAGGGTATAGAAATGTCATTTTTCTGAGCTGCAAACATAGCTATACATGGATCTTTTCCGGTAATAGTTCATAATAGAACAATTTAAGATAAATAAAGTTTTCACAGATTACTTATGCATACTTTGCATACAATAGCTTATCATCACCTGTATATCTGCATCTCTTTCTTCAGTACATATGTCAATGAAGAACTATTTATAATTCTGATAAGGACGTTTTGCAAATTCACACCATCTTATTTCATCTAAAAGCTTCAAGTGAAAAATACGCTCTAGGAAACCAACATTTATATTATATTTCATAATTTGACTTTCATAACAATTAATTGTATAATTAACTTTTTGTATCAAGAACCATATAATTGTCCTAAATTCTATCACAACTACTTTCTAATACATTTTTACTTCTGTTTGTTTACAGTTAATTTGACATGTTTCTTTAAACGTGGAAAACTGCTATTAAACGAAAGGAATGAAACATTTGTGACACAGTCAGAGAATGGAATTTAGAATTCAAATAAAGAAAATTAAATTAAAATTACATCGTTCTAATTATAATTTATTTCTAATGTTAAGAGATTCACGTTAGTTATATATGTTTTCCAAATTACAATGAATTATCGAAACAATTTTGGTATTACATATATTCCGAAATTGATTCAGTGCATTTTCTCAGCTCGTTCAGTTTTTCAGGCTTCTCTACTTTCGTCTTTGCATCAAAGAAATTATTTTCGATTTACTTGAACTGGATATTTTTCTCACGTTACGAACCAGCTTTTGAAGAAATATATTATTCAATTAAAAGAAAAAATCGTCCAATGTTGCTATGTAACAGATCATAAATCATAGTTGTTTGTAAAAACGTATTCCATGAGTAGTTATGCTATTTTTGAAGTTAATGTATAATCCAAATAAAAGATATTCGTTAAACTTTTAAAATTATCTTTCTTCTTAGTATAGGTAACGAAAATAGCATAATAATAATATAGTAAAATAAGGCATTTGTTTGAGTACATAACTGCAACTGTATGTATGATAAATCTATATTTTCCTCTGGGTTTTACTGCGTTGTTTCTATAGTGCTCAATCATAGATACGGAAACAAAACATCTATTTCAGTAATATTATCACCAAATATTTGTTACAACAATACATTTAGAAAATGAGTTTTCTCTATAACATTTGATAATCAACATCGACAGTTCTGTTTTTCGTTAACGTTAGGCCTGGCATGGCCAAGCGCGTAAGGCGTGCGGACTCGTAATCCGAGGGTTGCGGGTTCGCGCACACGTCGCGCTAAACATGCTTGCCCTCCCAGCCCTGGGGGTGTATGATGTTACGGTCAATCCCACTATTCGTTGGTAAAAGAGTAGCCCAAGAGTTGGCGGTGGGTGGTGATGACTAGCTGCCTTCTCTCTTGTCTTACACTGCTAAATTAGGGACGGCTAGCACAGATAGCCCTCGAGTACCTTTGTGCGTAATTCCAAAACAAACGTTAACGTTAAATCGTTAACTTTAACCTTATGAGCACAACAACAGCTGCAAATAAAACTTTTATGTTGAGAAATTTTGCTGTTTTTATGAAGGTTTCTGGTGAGAAAAAACATTTTTATAATATACTCTAACAGGCTAGAGAAAGTAATTTGGACCTACTCTAAAATTAACATCATCATTATCTGCCACTTGTTTCCGTCAAGGAACATAGGACTGCAATAACTGCGGTTACTTGAACAAGTATTTTAAGTGAGTAAGTTGTTTGCCCACTGCACCAAGCCGTCCCTAATTTAGTAGTGTAAGACTAGAGGGAAGACAGCTAGTTATCACCTTCCACCGCCAACACTTGGGCTACTTTTTCACCAACGAATAGTGAGATCGATCGTAATGTTATAACGCCCTCACAGCTGGGATGGCGAGCATGTTTGGCGCGACTCGGGCGCGAACTCGCGACCCTCAGATTACGAAGGCCTTAAAGCACTTGGCCATACCGGGTCAAAATTAACACATCTTTCTTTATGTATTTGCCAATCATTGCGTTTACTCTTTTCGAATTGGAAAAATTGCGTTTGGCAAAACTAATACCCGATACCCATACCTGTCGTCCTTAAATACATATACAAACAGGAGACTTCCTTTCATGAAATAATATCACTTAACTCACATCTATTTCCCAACAATTTCATTACTTGTGGAAGTTTCACTTTGTCGTCTTACATTCCAGATATTACCGAATGGAAGAGTTTTTTAACTGTTTGTTTCACTCATTATGGCGCAAAGCCTGCGTTATCTGTGGCAAACATCCGTTAAAAATGTAGAAAACTCAAAACTATAAAAGTAATGAAAAAGCGAAACAAAGTACAAAAACAAAACAAAAAGGACAATGACTCTATAAAGCTAAAAATATGGTCAGTGCAAACACTGTCACCATCGTCAATGACAATTTCCAACCTTAAAGGTAAACCTGGAGAAAAACATGCTTAGAGTAGTGTTGTTGATCAGAACAGCAACGAAGAACGAAAGCAAAACGTAACCAGTTGAGACGTGAGTATCATCACAAATGGTAAACGTTTGTGGATCAGACCAAAGTAAAAGAAAAGGACGAGTAAGAAAACTGTAAAATGAGTAGCATAGACAAGATAACATGTTCACAAAGATCTTAACGAAACTAGATGACGATATAGCAACTGCAGGCTTGACTTAGAAAATTTTGTTATGAATATGTTCATGCTAAGTCGAGTACCAACTGAAAAGTCGTGTCTTGTTCACGAGGCCATATACAGGATAGGCACAGCTCTCACAGCACAAGAGCAGACAAAATAAGCTTCAGTATCAGCAGCGTGTTCCCTGGAATAACAATAACACCAAATATCCATAAAAAAAGATGGAAATCGAAGGGCTTACAAAACTAGGCAAGTCTTTTCTGAATTTGTTAGAGAAAAAGGCGAAAACTCGTGTGACAAGAGATCAGAACCATTAGAGAACTACGGTATTTATTGTTGAAAGTATATTTAGTTTATTTCTTTGCATTTATAAGGTCGCAAGCAAGCAATATGGCATACAATTTGGCAGTGAAGAAATAAACTGTAAATGATATCCTGTGAATAATGACAGAGCCACAGCAAACCATGACAGACTTCACAGAATCACCTTATTTCGAATCACCCATAAAAATGGTACCTGAAGAATAGTTGGAAAGATATTAAAAATAACACAATACTTTCAGTGATGAGTTTCTGTCTCTTTCAGAAAGATCAAAGAAAGGTTACAAATTTGGTGGTGAGAAGCCTGGAATTATCGCTTATCAATGGCGAAGACTGGGTATATTTATGTTGGTCAAATAGCAGTGGCACGCTTCTTTAAACTCGTTCATCATACAACCTTTCACTCTAATATAAAAAAAAAACCTGTTAAAAGATTACATCACTGGCAGGTCTGAGCAATGTTTTTTTAATGAGGAGAAACGCATAAAGGATGATATAATTAATGAAGACCTTAATATAATTCTTATCGGAACAAAATCCTTGAGATTTCCACTGTACCAATGGGGCCAGATTTACTTAGAAGAAGGATAACTGACTGCAGATCCCTTTTTTACGCGACCACCTCCCTTCTCTTAAGTGAAAAGAGGTATGTCTACCTCCATGGAACTTGTCTGTTAGAGGAAAAAGTCAACTGAGAGACAAATAACTGATCTGCACCTCAAGACTAAAGAAACTGGACAGAGCAGTCGCTGCAATTCAATAGTGTGGATAGAGACACGAGTGAATATAGACTTAGCAGGTGTAGCAGTTCCAGAGGACAAAGATTCTTCACATAATGTGGGAAAGAGTCTCATTGAACCAAAGAAACATTGTCTGCACCACTACTTTAGCAGTGCAATGAAATACAATAGTATATATCTGAAACTGAAGTGGAATCAGGAACTTCCTGGTATTAGAAGAAGAGATCTTGTTTACAGTACATAAAGGTTGTACTTTTTGTTATTCTCCCACGAGGAGAGTTATAAATTGTTTTGTCCCCAATGGCCTGTATGTTGGCAATGATGATTCCACCAAGATCATTCCAGAGATTTATTTCTTAACTGACTTTGGAGTGTCAACATCCACTTCCAATTCCATCTAGATGAAGAAGGGAGAAATTTGTCGCAATGCTTTTTCAAACAAATTTTGGAAAATGGAAACAACGAGAAGAAGGAAAGTATTGAGGTAATGGCTGCTGATCAGTCTTATAAACGTGGTCACTTTCTTATAAATATAGAATCTCTACAAAATCGAGAACTTTTAGTGCCATTGATCCCACTTCTATTGATTCATAATATATGATGAACTCCAACAATGACATTGCAATTACAACAGGATATGTTGGTACTGTACCCAAACACCAGCATCTTAGTTAAACTTTACCAATAGAAAACACTCCGAAAACTCTAATATACGTGAATTAATGGCCAAAGTGATGTGTAAAAATATTATCAGTTCACACGATCCTTTTGTTTCCTTAAAAAGATGTCAATATCGGCGAACACTTGAATGGATGTTTGGAAGAATACGCATTATGAGCAAACTATCTAAAACGAAAAGTAAAAAAATGATTTGTTACTTAAAGCGATTAGAAAACATATATAATTGTATTTTACAGTTTTTCTCCCTATTCTGTTTATGTCTTGTTCTCAAGCTCATAATTAAATGTAATTTTGATGAAAGTTGGTTTTACTTTTACGAGTTGATCATGGTGTACATTAATTTACCTTTTCTCCAAAGAGAGCATACTCTCCCCTCTACGGGTAATTAGAACCTAAGTATACAAAATATTATTAAATTGTTTGTGGTTTGAATATGGAAATCCACACTTTGATTGTACAAGTGTATAGTTAAAGACATTAAGCAGTGATGACGTCCCATTGTAATCATAGAGGAACATACTGGTACCCAAGGTATCAGCAGTGTTATTAAAATAGTCAAAAACACTATTGATCACCGCCATCTGAACATTCAACTGCTGCAGCAAGTCCAAATATACGATCTGACTGTCAAACAATGAATACGTTAACAACGTAAGAAATCAATTTAATTAAACCAATTAAACGTAATTTCGTAGATATAATACGAGAATATATTCTATTGATATAATTATGATGTCTCTCACTATACGTGTCATCAGTTTGTTATTTTATCATCACATCAATTGACTCAAGGTGTAATTTAAAGAAGAGATGTTTTATAGTTATCACATCTGATGGAATATGGCTTATTTTGCAATAATTTAGATGTCCCGCACGGCCATCAAATTCGTTCAAAACTCTGAATACCTAATCTGTTATGTAAATAATTTAAGCAAATGATTTAATTGTTATGATTACTTCAAATACATAGTACTGTTTTAAATTTCATTTATTTCGTTTTTTTTTGGAATTTCGCACAAAGCAACTCGAGAGCTATCTGTGCTAGCTGTCCCTAATTTAGCAGTGTAAGACTAGAGGGAAGGCAGCTAGTCATCACCACTCACCGCCAACTCTTGGGCTACTCTTTTACCAACGAAAATTGGGATTGACGGTAACATTATAACGCCCCCACAGATTGCGAAGCGCACGTCTTAACGCGCTAGGCCATGCCTAGGCCTTCATTTATTTCATGCATTCAAATACAAAATACCAGAAAAATAAAAATACATTGCACGCAAAACATGAATTTTCCCATAGTTTTGATTAAATAAATAATACAGTAATCTGCTACTTTAAATACAATATATAGCGAGGAATTTCATCACTGCAGTAACGTTGCATGCGATATCATCCAAAAAAGATTTGTTTGATATATCATACCTAAAGTATTGCTTTTAAACACATTAATAGACAAATTTCAACAGATTCATAAATAAAATATTTGTAAGGCCGTGCTTATGGGTTTTTTTTTCCGCTGTCTGCAGACAATATTTTTAATACATCTTCCATGAGACGTAAAAATAACCGCGAAATTGTAGACGACTTTTCTCCAGTTCAAATTTATTGAGCTAAATACGAATTTCAATTATTAAAAGAAAAAGTTAGATATTAATAATTTATTTTCAACATCACACCATCCTACACATCTATAACATAACAAGTTAGATACCAATGGTATTGTATATATATATATATATATATATATATATGGATTTCACCAGTATAAAAGTAAACTATTAAAAATGATGTTATTAAAGTATTTATTAGTATATCCATGATTTGGCAGGGCTGTTGTTTCCTATTAAGAAAGTATGTGTGGTAAAAAGACCAGCATAAAAGAAGTTTCCATGTCAACATTGATGTACAGTTTTAAATTCAGATAATTTGTTTGCGGAGCAGCACATTAGTTGAGAATAAAACCAAATCACGTCTGCTCTGATGTCAGTTTCTTAAATAAAACTCTAACTGCAACTGATAATGTTAAAAAAATCTGGAATAATAGTCTGATATCTGCATCAAAATATAATTACACCAGTTAAATTTATTAATTTTAATGTAATGTATGTTTAAAAGTATCTCATACTAGTAAAATTAATTTAGAACTAATATGACCCTAAGTTTTATTATTCTTTATAGTCTGGCATACATGTATTACTACCGCATGTAGAACACGTGGTTTAAATAATTATTATTATTATTTTAAATTAAGCACAAAGCTACACAATGGGCTATCTGTGCTCTGCCCACCACGGGTATGGAAACCCGGAGTTTAGCGTGTAAGTCCACAGACATACCGCTGAGCCACTGGAAGGCGGTTTAAATAAAACAACAGCAATACGTTTCGTAGGAGTTTCTTCTCAATTGGAAGCTAGAGTAACAAGAATTCTATGCAATTTTAGTAATCTTTAAATAGAATTTATAACAATGAAAGGTGGCATGGCCAAGCTTGTTAAGGCATTACCCTCGTAATTCGACAGTCACTGGATTGAATCCCGGTTACACCAAACATGTACGCCCTTTCAGCCGTGGGTGCGTTTTAATGTCACGGTAAATACCACTCTTCTTTGGTAAAAGAGTAACCCAAGGGTTGGCGGTGGATGGTGATGACTAGATGCTTTCCATCTGGTTTTACACTGCTAAATTAAAGACAGCTAGTGCAGACAGCGCTCGAGTAGCTTAGCGCGAAATTAAAAACAAACAAACAATAACCATGAAATCTTTGATTTTTACAAATCTTTTGTATAAAATAAACATATTATTTTTTGAAACCACTTCATTTATTAAACATATAAAGATTTAAAAACAAATTTAAAGAAGTAATAATATCTTCAGAACTTCAAACTATGGAATTAAAGAAAGATATTGGCAAAAGACGGAAATCTAGAAATGTATGTGTGTTTGTTTTTCTAATAGCAAAGCCACAAAGGACTATCTGCTTAGCCCACCACGGGGAATCAAACCCCTGATTTTAGCGTTGTAAATCTGGAGCCATACCGCTGTACTAGCGAGAGGCCTAGAAATGTAAGTGGATCAGTAATGCAGCTTAATTAAATATAGAGATATCCTGCCAAGTGGGAGTTGTCCATTTTCAAAACCACTTTTTATGTGTCATATGCCCAAGACAAACAGTATCTTAACGTAAACTTCAGTTTGAAACTGGAAGGACCCACAGAAGAGTATATACATCTCTCATATAGCGTTCATCGTCTCTTGCCGTTAACAAACACATAAAACCATCAATTCCTCCATCGTTTGCAGTAGACAGGAGACACTTCTGGGAAGACTGACGACAAATAATAGTTGCCGGCCCAAAACTGGCCGCATCTGTATTAATGTAAAATCAATATTTAATGGTTATTCTATAAGTTTGGTAATTGCATTTTCTTATTACCACAAAATCCCATCCAGAAGGGAGGACGACTAACAATCAAATACAAGTTTACTGGACTGGGTCAAACTTTGTAGAGAGCCATGTTATAAACATTTTTTTTTTATTTTTACACACATAGCACTTTAGACAATTTCATTACACTCCCTGTGCTACAAATACGTTGATAAACATTGCCTCCAATAATGACGGAAAGTGAACAGCATAAGATCATATTCTATCAAATAGTGGCATTCCGCTGCTTTATTTTGAAAAGGTTTCTAGTTCAGCCTCTGAATGTAAAATAAACCTAAGAAAGAAGTGTGACAAAATTAGAAGTAGAAATTCTCAAAAGATTTGCTTTGGAAGTTCATCGTCTCTACTCACAAAAATTTCAACAAAACGGTTCGTTTTATTTCTTCGAGTTTGTTAGTCAGCTGTGAACAACATGACTACTAAAAATTAGTTTGAAAATCGAAGAGTATAAACTCTGACCATAAGTTGTTTGGAACTTTTCAATCAATATCTGAAGAAGCACCCGTTATATTTTGAAAACTTTGCTGTCATTATACTTCGATTTCTTGCCTTCAGCTTGGATAAAAGAGTTTATGATTATTTGTTTTATTTCTTCTAAGTGTTGGCAAAACTTTATGAAGTTAGAGATTTGTAAAAGTGGGTTTGCTCAAAATTATCAGGGAACAGCGTTCCCTCTGAAAAAATAATATATATATATGTATGTATACAGATGAAAACGCATTTCCACAATACTACATCGTTGCCTGTATTAACTTCTTCCAGTGGACGTGTCTTCAAACAACGTTTCTGGCCTATAATGTGTATTATGTAATATAACAGAAAGAAGCTTCCACAAGGAATGAAACTTTAGCATTGAGGTTTCAGCCACGCGATCTTATTCTCACTCTTTCTCTCTTTAGGTGTTTGGGTATATATATTTGCATACCCAGGAGGGTGAGATACACTGGACCTCTTCCTCCTTTCATTACATTGTTTGAATGGACTCATTAATCCATTTAGAGTAAATACAAAGAGCTGGAGTAATTGCATAACTTTAATTATTGTCATTTTCAGGGTAATGTCCATTTATATTGTTCTTTTATCTTTTTGTTTTATTAAGTCTAGAACGTAGGTAGCCTGTTTATTTTAGCAAAATTTTATTATTATTATTATTTTAAATTTGATTTTATCTGAAAGATCTGTTGTACAAGTTTACCAGGAAGAGGAGTGTAGGTCTCTATTTATCAAATGTGCAATATCTTTCTGGTTTGCATGACAACTCATTTTTTTTGCTAATTTTTATCAAAATATTTTATTGTACTATGAGGAAGTATATCTGCTGTTGTTTGTGTATTTAAGTATTTCTGCATGAACTTTGAGGAGATGGCTGATGTAATTAGTGTGTTCTGTAATGTTTGGAGTTTGGTTTGTAATTTTTTTTCACTTACATTAATCCATGCAGGAGCTACATAGTCTATTACTTGTCAATTGTATGTCTTGTATATTTTAATCATTGTATTGTTCCACACCTTTTACCAGTTAGACTCCTAGAATAGTTTATTTTTCGCCAAATTTTTATTTTTATGTTATTTACATGTTGTATCCAGGTAAGATTAGAATCATATGTTAACTCTTAAAATTCTGCAGATGTAGCAGTATGGAGAAACTCTCCGTTCACATAGATCTGGGTAGAACTTTTTGATGTTTCGTTGATTTTGAAAATATCAGTAATCGTGTCAATGCTCTGTTTATTTTAATTCAATGTTTTTGGCAGTATTCGCTTAATCTGTTTAGTTGTGGTTGTAAGTTAATGGCTGCTATTCCTGGTGTAAGGGCACTTTCTCAAATTGCTGTATAATCAGCGAACTTTATTGGGGGTGAGATCAAAGACATATCATATTGGAAAAAGGTTACCAGAGAAAAATAAAATAAAACATAAATTACAAAAAATAACTTTAGAGGGAAAAGAGAAATTTTACCATGATATTTCTTAAACGTTTTGAATACTTAAAAATATGTGACATTCTATGTGTAAATTAAGAAATAGCAAAACAATTTATCTTGTAGTGTAGTTATACTTTCGTATTGTTTAAAATATATCTAGATATTAACTTGCAATAATCTCAAAGCATTATCATTAATTTAAACAATATTATAATGGAAAAGAGGATACGAGTGAAAAGTTTTAAAGCTATATTTATATGAAACACGAATATTTTTCACATTGGTGCATCCATAGGAAGAGACATGAAGTGTTTGATCAAAATAATACAAAAGATACGAAAAAATAATTATTGTTGTTCTTGATATACTTAAGATGCTTGGAATTTCTCTTTATAAAAACAATTGCTAGATGAAGAGGAAAATAATATGAGGAAGTTTGAACAGTGTAAACTCCTCTGGCTCTTTCAGTTTGTAGGCCTTTACAGGTTAAAGCTGATACAGTTGTCTCAGTCAGGGAACAAGAACAAAAGACAATTAAATAACAAAAAAATGATTTTTCATACAGTATAATGATTAAATTAATAGTAACACCAGTCCATTCATTATTGGACAAAATCACAGAAATAATAGTGTATTTCATGCTGCAGGTACAAGTTATATTTAAGGCACAGAATATTGTAAACTGAAGGGCAACAAAACTCCTTAAACCAGATTTGATAAAGTTACACTCTTTAACTCATTAGTCTGTTGAAGTTCTGAAGAGAGTTTTAATACCAGAACAACGCTTATTACAGATCGTACTGTTGACATAGCTTGCAATAAACCAATAGGTTCTTTTAACATTATTCTGGCTGTCACACATACAATATGTATTGTGCTGAGTAAAACTGTTTGTAATCAAAAAATAGTATATACTGTGCCTCAAATGATAAACAATTTCAAACAATAGATCTGAAACTGGCTTAACGTTTTCCAGTCTCATAATTTATGAGTGCAATTATTTCAGAAAGATAAACTTTCTACACATTGAAAACTGCTCGTACTTTTATCTGAATCATTACTATTTTTATTAGATTATATTTTTACAAAAATATACACAGTGAATCAATTTAATTTCCAGAAGACTATAGCACAGGTAGTACCCTAAGTTGATGCTAATCTGTGATAGCGATTCTTCTAAGATATTCGAGTCAAGATGTCTGAAGCGGGTGTAAATAATGTATTGCGTACCCTATTCATATTAACAGTCACATACGGCGTGTGGTTTTAATCTTTACTTTAGTTATTTCGTTTTGAATTCAGAGCGTTTTATTATAAACTAGTACGTAAATTTCTGCTAAACTAAGTAATAATAACTTTGAATTTATTACTGGTTAATATATATTTTACTTAGAAATAAAATACAAAAAGATGAAGTATATAGAGAGACTCAGAGGTCCAGTTGTTGTTTTTTATTAAAACACAAAACTAGAAAAAGGGTATTTGTGTTATTTACGTCACAGGTATTGAAACACGGGTTTTAGCCGTATAAGTCTTCTGACATATCACTGTAAAAATGGATGGTTCAGAGGTCAAGTGACAAGCAAATTATTTACAAATAGTGAAGCATGAGAGAATGATTTATAGTTGCGTGTTGCTTCGTTTTGAGACCTGACTTGTGGCTGTATCTCTGAGGTAATATCTATTGACATTCCTTTTAAACATTAATCAAAATATGTACATATACAATCATAAATTTAACAACTATTGGAAAATAATAGTAGTCCTGAAGCACAACATGGTGCAGCAGAGTAGTAATAAGTGTCACCAATTAACTTCTCTTACACATTTTGTAATAGGTGGTATTTTGATTTCAACTGATGCAGAAAATATTATGGTTGATTTCATTTAACATTTAATAATTCATCCTCTTGATAAGTTATTTAGTTACAGATAGTTTTTCTACTGAATTCCAATCAAAAATTTCATTTTATAAATTCAGTTAAAAACGTTTCGAATTACAAAAGAGAGAAATTTGAAATTACCGGACTCATGTCTTGGAGATGAGAGTGTAAACGTGTACAGAATTGTAAATAACGTTGCAGTTAGATGTTAGGTTGTTTGGAGCAAAGCAACTAGGCTACCTTTGCCTACAAACCGATAAATAATTAAAAGTAAAGTAAAATTAAAAACTAAAAACATTTGTAGGGTGGACAGTGTCACCATCACCAATAACACAATCCAGTGTAAAAGTTAAACGTTGGGTTAAAACATGTCTAAAATGGTGCTGTTGTTGAAAATCGTAACGACGGCATGATAGTTTATTGTGCACTATTGTGTTATGACTACACAAACTACACATTGGTGCATAACTCCTAGAGAAAAGGAAACGACGATTAAAAAAATTGTGGCCAATGCGTAATCAAGCTAAGACAAATTCCTTTTCCTGATCTTTTCGGGAAAAGACGGGTAAAGTTTAAAAGTGGCTTTTATCTGGAAAAGATTATTTTCACGTTGCTCATTTCAAGTCGACTGCACACTGGCACGGAGCTCAGTCTTAAATACGGGAAAATAATCCATATATGGAACAGTCACAGTACACAGCAGTGACAGTGCTAGTGTAGATAGACTTAATTTCGGTGTCAACGAAATTGTTATCAAAAGTGCCAACGTGGCTGGTTTTTAGTGGAACTTGATAAAAGCATATTTAAAGAGAAATTGGCCAATCGGTTTTAAATATCGGAGAGAAAAGGGTGTGAAGTAGTGTGAAACTATTCTAGGGCTAGCAGAGTATAAAGCGAATTGGTATCAATGGTACATTTCGAATACTGCTGAGCTTCCATATGATCCAGAGCAAGAGGGGTTTTTGTGTGCAACCAGAACAAACCATGATTTGTATTAACCGAAATAGGCAAATTTTACGCTTAGTGTGTAGTTTAATTGGTCGTAACTTAATCTGTCAAAAGATTTTACTTTCACAGCTTCAGAAGCTTACACAAAAAACGAACCAAAATGAAATATTGGAAACAAACATCATATGTGACTGTTAATTTACAATTGTTAATTCATAGAATAGCGTCTCTATACATAAGCCACACGAACACCTGCATTTCATACTTTCCTGAATATAGAGCTATGGAATTGAAATTCCAGTAAACTGTTATTATATTAAGGCAACAAGTGGCACACTAACTCGTAAAACCAATTCTTTGGAAAGTTCTGAATTAAAAGGAGGATTAAGGTATTTCTACATTAGATATACACGTGCTCTATGCGTCAAACGTTATACAGAAGTTTTAGAACAGAACAGAAAACTGTATTTGAATATCAAACTAAAATTACGTATCTTGCCAGAAAAATTAAAACATTAAAACAAACATCTAGCGTTATTAAAAATGGAAGATATGAAAAGATGATTTTTTCTTATTTAAACATGATATTTAGAAAAATAATCGGTCATGTATGAAGTACAAACCAATTATTTCACAATTTATTCTTTAGTGTTTCACCTGCCAGAGTTTTTTCTATTTCTTCGTATATTTCTTTCATCTTTAACCAGTGTTAAAATTAAATCCGAAAGGCGTGAGATAAAATAATTTAATTTTACATAAAATTAACACTCAGAATTAAACATATGTTAGAAATATAAATGTAAGCAGAAACTGTTCAATAAAAAAAATCAAATATATGGCAACTATACAACGATACTGAATACATCTCAATGAAATTCATTGATGATGTTATATGTAGCTCTCTTTTTTGTCACTACAAATGAAGCTTCTTATCCCAAAAATATCTTAGCTAGTCTGACATGAGAAAATTAGGAATTAGGAAAGCGAGATGTGGGTGCTAAAGCCCACAATCCTTCATTGCCTGCAGGGAGTTGAGGAAAAGTGACGACTCTCACAAGTTAAAATAAGAATAAGGAAAGATAAATATAAAAATGTGAAAAATAAATAAAAAATGATAAAAATATAGTGGATAATATAAGGTGCAAGCTTCATTCAACTAAATTTTTAATTTTTAGTTTCCATCTTCAGTTGTACAACCTGTTGATGTATTCCTTTCAGCTGTGTTCAAAGTAAGTAACTGAATGTTAACAACACAACAGTTATCGCACCAACTAGTAACTTTGAAAATAAAATAAAATAAAAACATTTCTTTCTTTGAATGAGCCACTCAGCAGTTTTCCTAGTTCTGGTTTTGGTGAGTTCCACCTACATTAATAAGATCTTCCATGCTCTGAGAATCATATAGTTATTTTCTTATATTTGACGAGTAAGTAGAGTTTTAGATTACATCCTGCCTTTCTTTGACTTATTGTTGTCACATAAAATCTCCTGGTCAATCCAATGTTTAGGGTTCATCAGTGATTTATAGGGGTAAAATACTGATATGCTCTTCAAGCATCTTGCATCCACTGTAATCTGTACATCAAGAGATCAACCTGTCGGCATATGTGGTTGTTATGTAAATGTCGTGTAAATATTTTGTAAGCGAAAACATGTCGTGTTGTTTTTAAATTTTCATTTCTATTGTTCATTTTTCCATATTGATATTATTGTTTCGAAGTTTAAACTAATATTTTGTTATTTATTTAGGGTAACATTTAGAACTTTCTTGAATTAAGTAGACCAATCATATGTTTGTAAATGAAGTGCTGGTATCTTCGTGTCTAGACGTGTAGTCTCGCACAAGAACGGACATGCGCGGATTGCTCTGGAGATCTGTAGAAAGTTCGCGGTTATTCGAGGGGTCTAGGCCTACAATATATAAACAGACGAAGATGCAAGAGACGAGAGAGATTCAGACATCAGTTATTATTCGAAGAAAAGAGGAGAGTAAGACATTAGTTTTATTTCAAAAGAAGAGAGTCAGTTATTTGAGATAGATTAAGTGTTTCCTGTGATTATTCAACTTGGATTTGTGACAAAAGTTAGATCTACGGAAGCTGTGATTTTATTTCGTCAATCTCTACGATTCATCTGAATTACTGCTTGTGCTGAGAGTCGGGGAAATTTATTGAACTGTGAACCGTTTCTGAACTTCTTCATTTAAGCTTCGGAATTTCTTCGTGGGAACAAATTCACACCCTAGACTGAAATTCGAGACTTTCATTTTAGATCATTTTATTAGATACAGGCCAGTACCATTTTGTATTGTGATTAATTTTGAAGATTGAAACTAGTATTATTTTGTTTTGTAATTAATTTCGAATGTTGTAACTTAATATCTGTCACTGTTATTATATAATTTATGTTATATCTGTTATATTTGTTGATAGTTTAGTGTAATAAATTATACAAGCTGTTATCTGCGTTTTTCTGTTGCGTTTAGTCTACGAAGAACATAAAACATAAAAAATACGTAACAGTGGTGGTGAACAATTCAGTGAAGTTGAAACTGTATCCATGCTGGTATTATACGCTTAAACTAGGCCCAATCTTTACACAGGTACATCATGTCCTTTACTACCTTTTTTATCATTCAGCAGTTTTTCCTGATTGTGCTCAAACAAAGTTATTTAGCATAACCCTGAAGCAGTTTTGTGTGAAATTAGAAAAATAAATAAATAACTCTTGCACTAATGTTCAATGTTAGAATGTATCATTCTGCTGGCAAATGCGGAAGCCTCAGTTCAATCTGTGAAGTAGCTAAGAGTCACAAATATACATTGGTGACTCCTCAATCTCTGGAAGATGACGACGTTCATTCAAATCTATTAGCTTAAGCTTTATTTACACCAGAATTAAACATCTTGACTCAAATATCTTAGAATATCTTTATCATAGGTTTGCATCAACCTATAGTGCCCTAGGTAGGCTAGATGAGCTTCATCTTGCATTCATGAGCCATTATCACAAAGCTAGCATACACGATGATGCGTATTAATCTATCTTATAACTGTAATAACATGACTCCATTTCATGTATTCGTATCTAACAAGAATGCATGGTCCTATCTTGGGTACATCAGCATTGAATAGTCCAGTGAAGCACGCATTGGAGATTAGAATGTTTGATCATATACTTCACAAATCAAACTTTGTAATATTTAAGTGCGATTGTTATATGCTGGCTTACAGTACCTGCTCTGCTATAGTGGTTATGGTAATGTGAAGCAGCATTCTTATCTCATGTGATTCATCAGTTTTATCCAATGTAAAGTAACATAAAAATAGAGTTAAATAATTATTCTACATGCCACTGTAACCAAAATATCTACTGAAAAGCTTGCCCACGTTCCTTTCTCTGTTATATTCGAATAAACTAACCAGAGTGGTTGCTTTACTTAGAGTGTTTACGTGTTGTAATATCTACCAATATTATGATTACTCCTGTGTCGATCAAGAACTATCTTTTGCTCTTGCACTCTGGCAAACACATACCCCATTTCACCTAGCCATTCAAGAGTTAAATCACCACTATACATTTCCGTGCAACATGTCTATTCCACTTTTTGAAGCTGATTCGATGCTCATCGAATTACCATTACTATTCGGATTTGTAGCAGCAGAGTTTACCTCTGGTTGAGCTTAGAGTAAAAACCAAAAAACCTATCTATATTTCTTGCAGGGTATTCTTATTTTCCTTTGTTATCAACATACAAACGACACACAAGTTATATGATTTGCACCCTCCAGGATAATCAGAAAAGAATATGACATGAACAGAGTGGGAAATTCAGGATAGCCCTATTCTTTTCCTACAACCAGTGGAGCTGTACAAAGGCTCCAGATGTATTTGTGTTTAGTTAACCACAACATTTCTCCAGCTTAACTTTGTGTTCGTAGTAAGGTTGGAGTACTTAGAGCTCGTACGCGTCTTCTTCTGTGATTGTATGAAATTACTACCTTAAACTCGGTTGTGACAAAAATGGAGGTAAGGTTAAGAATATCTATAGCATGAGGACAAGTGGGTAGCTTAGCGCAAGTTCGCTATCATAGCGGTGACACAGCGTGCGTTTATTCTTCAGTAACTGTTTGAATTTACCACTGAAAAATGTTCGAGAATAAACTGCTTCTTTAATGTCGTGCCCGATTTTTGAGCCTTATATTAAGCTTAATGGTATTACATGCGTTGCTACTGGATCTAAATGTAAGCACATATAAACACCAAGTTTGAAGACGGCCTCAGTGGGCAATGAAAGAAATTAGAATACAAGTTTGCAAAGTTTGGATAAGTTTATTTATCTGATGATGACATAGGTTTTGTAAATATTCTATATTTGTCGACCTAATGTTTATAATTTGAAATGCTTCAAGCAAAAGAATAGTTCCCACAATAAGAAAAGCCTTAAGATTGTTCATATTGTTGATTGCTTGTTTGTATATTTATGAATGAGCCCTCAGTGGAACAGCGGTAGCTTTAACGTAAAGCTACATACGATACACAATATTCCCGTGGTGTACAGACAGATGATAATCCATTGTATAGCTTTTCAACAAAACAAACAACTCCTACAGGTGCAGAGTCGGCACGACTTGATAACTTGATTAAAATGAGTTCCTAATAAAGATTGTGTGGGAATATTAATCAAAATAGGATTGGTTTGTTTGTTTATTTTGTAATTTCGCACAAAGCTACACGAGGGCTATCTGTGTAGCCGTCCCTAATTCATCAGTGTAAGACTAGAAGGAAGGCAGATAGTCATCACCACCCACCGACAACTCTTGGGCTACTCTTTAACCAACGAATAGTGGTATTGACTGTCATATTATAACGCCCCTACGGCTGAAAGGGCGATCATGTTTGGCTTGACCTGGATGCAAACCCGCGACCCTCAGATTACGAGTCGCACGCCTTAACACGCTTGACCATGCCGGGCCATCAAAACAGGAAGAGAAGTCAACAATTCTTGGCAATGTGTGATTCTAAAACATAGTAAATATATTGAACGTAGCAACAGTATGTAAAACTTTGGAATATTTACTACTACTAAGACGAATATTAAAATTCTGGTAAAAGAAACCTTACTAAGTTTACAAACGTCTCTTCTTCATTCAACAAATGAAAAATCTTGTTCGTTTTTGAAACTATACAAGTTCGATTCTTTTCTCACATTAACGAGAACATACATAAAAGTAAAGTAATTAAATATTTTTAACAATTTCAAAGAATAACAGGAACTGTACTGTACATACAAAATAAAAATTCAACCACTTGCTGTGTCCTACAAAATCGAAAGCCATACAAGTGACAATAATGTATCAGATTATAACCAGTACGCAGATACATAAAAATCTGCCAACAACGTAATGTTGAGAAATTATGAACAAAATTTCCCAAGTCTCTTTTCATTGCGACTAGTGAAGTGAGATTGTCTGCACAGAAAAAGATCAAATGAAAATTGTTCTCAAAAACAGTTTGACCGTGAAGGGGTGTAATATGCGAGTTCATCAATTTAATTAATGGGTCGACCCCTGTGTTTACCTGTGTACTATATATATTATACTGTAATTATATTGGTTCTTCATTGTAGTAGATTACTGATCGTGAAATCTTTTCTGTATGTAAACATTATGATTAGGATTGTGTTTTATTTAGTGCATGGAATTTTGCTTGTTTGCCATAATAGGGCAACAAAAAGGTACAGTGACATATTCATGATCACTATTTACATTGAAATAAGCGTTTATGAGTTCTCGACCATTAGATGTTTTTGGTGAAACATAAAATACACATGTAACTGAGGAAAAGTATATTAAATAATTTATTTTCTCTCCAAACTTTGTTTTGAAAACTGCATATCTAATGAAAATGATGCATTGCAAGAACCTTAAAACGATTTACAACGCTAAAATCAAGGGTTCGATTCCCCTCGGTGGGCTGAGTAGGTAACCCGATGTGACTTTGCTGTAAGAAAAACACAAACACGGAAAAATAAGCATTTGAGTATCTGGAAAACTATGGGAAAATATCAGTATATTTGCCCCCCGCTAGTACAGCGATATGTCTCCGGATTTACAACGCTAAAATCAGGGGTTCGATTTTTTTTGGTGGGCTGAGCAGATAGCCCGATGTGGCTTTGCTATCATAAAAACAAAACAAACAAGTAATTAATTAAATTTTAAAGACATTGTTAATACATATTAAGTGCGAAAAACAAGCCCCCATTAGCTCAGCGGTATGTCTGCAGACTTGCACGCTAAAATCCCGGTTTCGATACCCGTGGTGGGCAGAGCACAAATAGTTCATTGTGTAGCTTTGTGCTTAATTCAAAAACAACAACAACAGCGAATAGCAATGGCTTATAAATGAACTATCTGGTCCGGCATGGCCTGGTGGTTAAGCCACTCGACTCGTAATCTGAAAGTCGCGATTTTGAATCCCCGTCATACCAAACATGCTAGCCGTCTCAGCCTTGGGGGCATTATAAATGACGATCAATCCCACTATTCGTTGCTATTAGAGTAACCCAAGAGTTGACGGTTAGTGGTGATGATTATCTGCTTTCCCTCTAGTCTCACAATGCAAATTTACGGACGGCTAGCGCAAGTAACCATCAAATATCTTTGCGCTAAATTCAAAACAAATCAATATAAACTTTCTGCATACATTTATCTATTTAATACATACAATAACAGTGCTGAGAGTTACTTTTTTATATATAAGTGAAAAACGAGTGTCTTTTTGGATGTTTTGTCTACTCTATTCAAATTCTTTAAATTGTTTAAAAATCATTTTATGTTTTAGAGTGACATGAAGAAGAGAGTTATCACAAAATTTGAGGATATTAAAAACTTATGCTTTACATTTACAGACAATATTTATTGAAGTACTTCACATACATCCTCTACAAAACATTTCAAACATCCCTTTTGTTTGGACAATTACCACCACAGTTCACCTTGTAACGTTAAGTCTGAAAGGCATCTTATGTGAAACACAAATAAATATCGAAGTTTTGAAACCATGATAGTAAACGTTATTTCACATTAAATTTAATTTACTAACCAGAAGCAGCAAGACCACTAGCGTCGGGCTATATCCTTCTGTTTGGATAGAGTAATGGACTGACTGTCACACTGATATTTCTCACACAGTTGAACGTCACTGTTCTAACATCAGACGCTACGGTCTGAAGCTTCGAACGTTAATCACTAGACGCCAAGTGATCCAAGTCACTAAGGTCACAATAATGTTTGAGACATTTTGTGTTGAATCGTAAGTTTAAAACCTAGTGTGATATATATGATATTATATGTGATATAAATTATTGAGGTATAGAAACTAATTTTAAATAAATTACCCTTTTCACGAGTACACACTAAAGATGAAAATTAAAGAAAACACAAAAAATGTATTAAAACTGAAACACAGAGCATTAAAACAGCAACATTCTCAACATGAAAGTTTTTTTTGTAGCCCTGGTTGATCTCTTTAACTTGATATTGGTGAAAGGCATTGTTACAGAAACAGTTTGGCAAAAGATACGCAGTAAGTTCATGTTCAGCTTTTATCGATGTATAAAATATTAATCGTGTTACTGTTTCATTTTGATATCTGTACTTCAATAGTAGAAACACAACGCATTAAAACTAGGGTAAAATATTGTTAAAACAAATATTTACCACACACACAACTACAGTTCTGTAGTTCAGGATACATGTTTCACTTGGGTCTTAGAATAACTTACGGCGTGTTTTGAACACTGAAGCTATACACTGTTATACCCCTCTATGATTCATAATTTGTTATTAAACAAATTACATTAACTCATTTAATAAAGTGTTCCCGCAAAAGCTGGTTCTTAACATGAAAGACATAATTTCTTTAGGTAAATCAAACATGTTTTTCTCTTGTGTAGAATCGACAGCAGATAAGCCTAAAAAAACCGAAGGAGCTGAAATAATGCATGGACTCAGTTTTTAAAGACAAGACAGACTTGGTTAGTGTTTGTTGTATTATGATTAATAACAGAGTTTCGGTAATTCATTTTAATTTGATAAACAATGTATTGTTTATGCGAATATGTTAGCTTTAGAAATAAATTACAGATCTAGGATGATGTAATATTAATTTAATCTTCCTTTAGTTAGTTATAATTTTCTTTTTCTATCTTTGTATCAAGAATGCTACATATTTTCAGTTTATAAGTCGTAGATAAGCAAGCTGCAATTAAAATTTAGTTGAAATTGAGGGTTATTTCGACTCATGAGAAAACAAGCCTAATAATCAAAGCCCCCTGGTGCATTATCGGCAAAGTTATAGACTTGTAAGGTTAAAATGTGTGATTTGGTTCCATGCTCTGAGCAGAGCACAGACAGCATATTGTGTGGCTTTCAGTGAAAGAAACAAACATTAAAAACAAGTGTATTATAGACGACAATAATCAACTGCATGAGAAAAATTATCTTCAGAACTTTTCCTGATCTTATACTCAGAAAAAAAGTATTACGGAAGGTTCAAAAGTCCTAACATCTCCAAACTGTAACTGATATTTAACAAACTTTAAAATAGGAGAAGGAAGTTGTCACAAACAGTTTTATTTTGTTTTTGCAAACCACAACAAATTATTGAGGGATATTTTAAAATATTTTTATTTATAGACATAACTAACGTATCTAGAACGGAGCGATACTACTTTCATTTTATTTTATTTGTTTTATTATGTTTTTATTCTCTGTATTTGAATAATAAGAATATTACTTACTTTCAGTTTACAAACTATTGTTTATGTCTAAATAGCCACATCAATTTTATTGTTAAAAAACAGAAAACAAGCGAATTTAAAAATAGTTATAATACAGGCTAGGGTAATTGTATTGTTTTTGACATATTAATTTAAGAATGTAATCAAATGCCATGAATGAAAAGCCTTAGAACTAATTTAAAGTCGATTTATCACAAAGTATCTTTCCTCTGAAGCTTCCAGGCGCAGTTGAAGATTGTGAAAAGGCAAACTTTTCTTACAAGAGTTATGAAGATTACATGAATGAAATGTATAAGCCAGGAAGATATGCTGATGAACAAGGGATGATGAACTATTACATATGTACATGTATATGTAATTATCTATACTTATATAATTAATATTTGCTCTCTCTTTTTTTTTCTCTCTCTCTCTATATATATATGTATATCTTGTTACGAGTTGTTGTTTTAATATTCACAGTGAAATGGAAAATTAAATAATCTGTTTACAGTGTAGATATTTATATAAATTAATTTTCAAAATTCTAGTAGATATAAAATTCAAGATGAAAAGTTTCGTAAACACGTTCAGATCGAGTGTTTTCAAAGTATGAATGAAGTACCTTAGTGGTCACCGAAAATAGTTTAGTATTTGATATTATACACCATAACTATCATTGAATTTAAAATTTTAATCAAATACATTTTATGCTTCTACAAATTACAATCCCGAAATATCTTACTTGACATTAAGTTTCACTTATTTAACTCACAGAAAGTTCAGAAATGTATCAGTAGGAAGATTGTTAGGCCTGGCATGGCCCAACGCGTTAGGGCGTGCATTCGTAATCCGAGGGTCGCGGGTTCGCGCCCGCGTCGCGCTAAACATGCTCGCCCTCCCAGCCGTGGGGGTGTATAATGTGACGGTCAATCCCACTATTCGTTTGTAAAAGAGTAGCCCAAGAGTTGGCGGTGGGTGGTGATGACTAGCTGCCTTCCCTCTAGTCTTACACTGCAAAATTAGGGACGGCTAGCACAGATAGCCCTCGAGTAGCTTTGTGCGAATTCCCAAAAACAAACAGGAAGATTGTTCAAGCTAACGTGGATCCAAATTCTGCATTCAATAAATTGATTAATAACTGTTTGTGAAAACGTAAGTAAAGATGGTTGAAATATATCAATATGTTAGGAAAAAATTAAACAAATAGCCCTGCACTCGAACTTCATATACGATGAAAAATTTATAGATATTATTATTTACAATAATATCAACAATATTTGTAATGTATAATGATTATGGTAACTGTTCGTGTATCACAACTTTCAATTTAACTACAAAATATCACTGCAGTTAAAAAAGTATTGTAAATATTTGGAAAGTTATTATGATTAATTTTGACTTCATGAAATAGTTGAACTGGATCTTTTGTTATTCTTTTATTTCAAAATTATATACTTTATTGAAATGTATTTCACATTTTAATTTAACACGTGGTCCGGCATGGCCAAGTGGGTTAAGGTGTTCGACTCGTAATCTGAGGGTCGCTGATTCGACTCCCGGTCTCACTAAACATGCTCGCTATTTCAACCGTGAGGGCGTTATAATGTGACGGTTAATCCCACTATTCGTTGGTAAAAGAGTAGCCCACGAGTTGGCGGTGGGTGGTGATGACTAGCTGCCTTTTCTCTAGTCTTACACTGCTTAATTAGGGACTGCTAGCACAGATAGCCTTCGAGTAGCTTTGTGCGAAATTCAAAACAAACAAACAATTTTACCTTGCGTTAAAACAAGGCCAAGAAACACATGATAAAAATAATATATTGATTGATAAATCACCCTTCATTTAAAATATATGTCTAAACAATCAATATCTCACTAGAACTCAGTTATTAATTTCCTTTATTTTTACATGTTCAAAATTTTTAACTTTTAACGATATACGTTTAACTGAAACGACTAACAAATATTATACAACAGCAGAAATGAAGAAAATGTACCAGCTCTTATATTTTTATATACCGATTCATACTTGTCAAAAAATCAGTCACACTGGTAATTTGTGAGACGTTTTTATACAGAATGACGTAGGTAACTTTCAGTACAAAATTTCAGGTCTACTGAGTATTAAAATAGTTATTTATTTACACCAAAAAGTTAATTATATGCTGTTTAGATAATATAAATGTTTATATATATATATAGGGACTCTTTATATTCAGGAATGGTTTTGACCATTAAAGAAATATTAAATAGTACGTGTATAGAATCTGAGTTTAGGTAAAATAATTACACAAATGTTGAAAAAGATCGAAATATGTTCACTCCAATATAAAAAACTGACTAGCTTTTTATTTTAATTATCAGGCTTAGATTTGTGAAATAAAGATAGCAAAGTAATGTCCTTGTTTTATTACATGGATTAGTATTTTGTAATTTTTTAAAACATTTAGTGTTGAACGATTTAAGTAATATATTAAATGATATGTTACTAATTCCTTTCTTAGAAAATTGACATACCTTTTAAATTATTTTCATGTTATTTACATTGTACAGCTTTTACGGATCACTAAAGAATTGAGGAGGATCAGCATCTATATATTACCTATAATTGAATTACCTGTCGTCGTTTCCTTATCTTTGAAATACGTTGTTGTTTTTTGTTGTTGTTTTGAATTAAGCACAAAGCTACACAATGGGCTATCTGTGCTCTACCCACCACGGGTATCGAAACCCAGATTTTAACTCTCAATTTCCTTTATTCGAAATGTAATTCTTATAAAAGAATTACACTGTTGAATTTGTAATAAATTATTTAGTAGGATTTTTAATTGTGGTTCTAGAAAACAGATTTTTTTATATCAGATTCTATTAGAAGTTGGAAATAATTTTAACATCCTGGTATGAAAATATATTTTCATTTTTGAATTAAAAAGCATTAGTGTTTGGTATTAGCCATAAAACAAGGAACAACATATCCACTTCTTTCCTCTGGATAATGAAACAAATGTGTTTGTAGTAAAACAACTTATGTTACTGCGATAAAAAAACAATCAATCGCCAATATGTGTTTTTATACTAGATTACAAATAAAGAAATATTTAATTTCAATTGTAAGGTGTATATGTATATTGTTGTTGTTTTTTTGAGGAATTTTCCACATAGTTACTCGAGGATTATCTGCTATAACCGAACGTAATTAGTAATGTGAAAGACAAGGGAAAATTTAGCAAGTTAATGCTATGAACCGCCAAATCGTGTGTTATACTTTTTCAGCGAATACTGGGATTAAACATCACATTTTAGCATTTCTACAGCTGAAAGAATGATATGTTTGTTAAAAGGACACGAATCCGCGAGCTACTTATTAAGTTCCTGAACCTTAAGGTTATAATTTATAACGTATGAAATACAACCTTTGTGATGTTGAAAGTTTATCAGCAGTTGAAATGTATGACTCAAAGTGCAACATACTAATCCGGTAACAATGATGATAATGAAGTAATGACATTTCTTCCATAAAGTGGTTAAACCTAAAATTAACGGAAAATACACACGTTATTAAACACTATAATCAGTACCTACTGTCATCTGAAATACATTGATAAAATGTATGAGAATAAATAGCAAGTCAAGGATCAAATGAAATCATTCTGTAAACCACTTATAGTGGTCCTTTTAAAACCACGCTTTTTGAAATTAGAAAATTCGTCATATAAAGGAAGGAGTTACATATTTCAATAAGCCATATTTAACTAATGGTGAGTAACCGATGCGAAAGAAGGTTTCCAATATTCGAGATTAGTTCTATATCTCAGCTATAAAGATATTTTCTCTTTTTATTAAGCTATAAATACTATGATGCAATATTAAAATATCACCATTATTCTACGATAATTCACAGTTTGCTTTTCTCACACACACAAAAAAATTGAAGTGTCTGACAGAACCATGGGCGAAATAAGTCATAGTTGTAATAATGATTTCATAAACGTAAAGCATGTTTGATTTATGATTAGATTATTAAGATAAATTATATACAAAATTTTTAATACTTTAATTTGTTTACAGTTAATTTTATAAAGTAACCTAATACATTCTGATATTAAGTTGACAGCTAAAATGTGAGAAGTTTAAAATATTTTTTAATGTTTATTGATGAAAGAAAATGTAATAATAAACCAGTTGAATTTAATGAATTTTCACAGTTATGTCTGACCACTAAGATTTTTGAAACATAAAATATGGTTAAATTAGGTAAAGGATCAAAAATAAATAAAAAAACCGAGTTTATCTCTCGTTCTTAAACATTTATTTTTCACAAACGTACTGAGAAATCTGTATTACTTTCCTGTAAAAAACAAAAAAAATATATATCGTGGAGAAAAAAATCGCTCGTTTGAACACATTTAGTAACAGTACTAACCTGTCAGAGGTTGATATTACACTGGGAAACACTTTTTTAGTAACTTTGAGTTGCATTAGATATTTTAACCGATTCTGAAGGAGTTTTAGGCGCTGTTTATACATATCTGTTTAATATAAACAATACCATTACTGAGATTTACTTCTCTATATATAAGAAGTAACAAGTGTCTTCACAAAGATTTAGCTATTAAGATTGGATGTCAACTTATTTAAATTGTTTAAAAATCATTTTATGTTTCAGAGTGACAGGAAGAAGATAGTTATCACAACATTTGAAGATATTAAAAAGTCATGATTTATATTTATAGACAAAATTTATTTAAACAAATTGACATACATGAATGAATGTTATATGTTTCACAGACACAAATGATAAGTACGCCCTATTCACGTTTTATACATTTATAACGACTATTAGTTGACGAATGAAATAAGACATTCACTGAAGAAATATTAAACGGTACACACATAGAATTTGATTCATAAACTAAAATATTGTAATTTAAATATCTGGAAAAAGACAAGATTCATTTACTCCAAGAAGGAAAATATTTTAAAATAACCAAGTGTTGTCACTGTTTTAGAACACTGGTCAGTATTATGTGATTTTTCTACATATTTGTATGAAATAATTAGACTGATATGAGAAATGTTATTAAATTTATTCTATGTAATTGACATAAAACTTAATCATTTTAATGCTATTTATACTTACAGCTTCAACGGATCATTTAACAGCTAAAATGAGAATAATTATCTACATATTATTTATAACAACCTGAATCTGTCGTGATTTCGTTTTCTTTGAAATGTGTTTAACTTTTAAGTACGTTTATTTTGAAAATAAAACTGTCAACACAATAACATTGTTGAGTTCTTAGTGATTTGTGAAATATCAGCTTGAGGTTGTGATGAAGTAAAGGGTACCGTGTGATTTTGATAAGCAACTTAATTATGTGTTGTTTGTTTCAGTATCTTGTTTACAGGGAAAAAAAAACACAGTGTGTATGTTTTATAAAACAATAAGAAATCTCTTAAATTATTTTTAAATATAAAAATTCAATGAAGAAAACACCCATCATTTTCAAGTAGTAAAAAAATGAGAATAAGAAATTTTCCAAATTACACGAGTTCAAAGTAGTAATTCATTCCTCAAGCTTATTAATTTGGTATAGAAACTTACTTCAGACAGAAAGAAACCAGAGCTATAGTGGTCACGTGTTATTAAATAATTTTGTGTTTGTTGTTTTGTGCAAAGCCAAACAGTGACATGTCTGTTATCTAACCACCGTAGGTATAGAAATCTGACATTTAATTTTATAAGAATAGTTCGTTCGTTTGTTTATTTTGAGAACAAGTGAAACTGTATGATCTTTTATGTACATCGCGCAGAATTTAACTCTTGGTTATAGCGTTGTAAATCCATAAATTAAAGACTGCACCATCAGGGAACCTAATAGTAGTTGCAACTGATACTTAAAATCGTTACACATAAACAAAATATTGATGCTACATTAAACACACAAGAGAGTAGAATTCAGTATTAAATTCTTCCAAAATTTTTCCTTTCATTTATACATATCGAACACTCTTATAGTGTTACTGCGATGAAAAAGAAAGTATTTAACTAATGATAAAAGTTGATTGGACACTTTATCGGAAACAGCAATGTTAAATATTAAACTTCAGATGTAAGTGATGAGTTGATAATGAGTAAAATGAATACTTTGTATTAGTGAATTTTTATTTAAAGAAAAAAGTTGTGACTCAAAATGTTAAACCTTAAATTGTTTTGAATTATTATGATAAATGAAATAAATATACACAAGGAAGAGTGAGAAACTGTAGGAACACGGAAAGGAAAAAAAAATAAATTTAATAGGAAATATCCATATTTTAGAGAAAGTAGTTATTAGACGCCAGACTACGGAAGTTTTATTCACACACACAAGAAATAAGTAAAATAATTAAATTATTCTCAATTAAGTTTTTTTTAAAATACAGTCATAAACTGTACTACACAGCTCGTTATAACTCGAGTGTTGTGTCACCGACTCCATCAACATCTGTAATCTTGCATGTATTTTAGTAGATTTCTTTATTTTAATTCTTGCCATCTTCAATTGTGTTGAACATTTTGTGTTCCTTTTTTTCTCTGAACTTGAATCTGAACGTAATTTTTACAATGATACTTTAATTTTAATTTCAGTTTTTACACAAGAGTATCTATTGCTTATAACAGTGAGGTAGTTTTAAAACATGGCAATGACAATAACACTGCGAAAATAAATACAAAAATTAGGTTTGCACAAGAGTGTTGCTCTAATCAGAGATGAAAACGTAGTACCTTTATTTGTACAAACATTCTACATGGCCAAAATTAATATATAGAAATATACTAAAATATATGCAGATGATGTCAACACTGTAACAAGGACTATGGAAACAAAGATTACTGATGTTGATCCAGACGGTGACGTGGCCTTAAACTTTAAAGTGTTAACTGACTTATTTCGTATATTTTCTTTACAAAATGTAGAAATATAAAACTCTTTAAAAAGTTCATTTATAAATATTTTCATTCTGTCTATTTATGAATTATTTGCCTATCAATTCATCTCTGAACCAACTTGTATAGTTCACCTTTTTATATTGCATTTCTAATGGTAATTCATAAACAATAATAAATATTGATTTGTGAAAGAAAATATTGTAAAGTAAGTGTCAATTAATAGAGTACTTCACAGTAAAGGACTCAGAACACAAAACGATATAGGTAAAGAAAAGTGTTAAAACAGACTTCATGCGACTCCTTATCATTGAGTTAAAATTTAATTTATTTGAAAGAGCACCGTTTCTCTTCATGAAGAATACACCCACTTGCGTGCCACATCTGACAGAACAAACACAATAAATAATTCTACATAAACACGTGTGAGCTGTTGTTTCTGTTTGCAAACAGCTGCCCAGAGGCTCAGCGGTATGTCTGCGGACTTAAACGCTAAAATCCCGGTTTCGATACCGTGGTGGGCAGAGCACAGATAGGTTATTGTGTAGCTTTGTGCTTAATTTAAAAACTATAACTACAACACTTTGCAAAAAAATGGTACACTTACTCACGAAACATGTTAGGATTTAAATACTGATTAAAGACTTGCTGACTGAAGTTAAATGAGGATTAAATACTGCTACACTAGGTACAAAAGTACACCAAACATTATCTGTATGGTGTTGAACGGAAAATAAACGAGAGTTTGAAATAATCCCAAATATTTCGAACCAGAAAAATTAAATGGTTGAAGGAATTTTAATTTTGTTTTGCCTTTTGCGCAAAGCTACACGAGGGCTATTTGCGCTAGCGATCCCTAATTTTGCAGTGTAAAAGTAGAGAGAAGGCAGCTAGTCATCACCACCCACCGCCAACGCTTGGGCTACTACTCTTTTACCAACCAATAATGAGATTGACCACCATAAAAAACGCCCCCACGGCTGGAAGGACAAGTATGTTTGGTGTGATAGGCAATCGAATCAGCGACTCTCGGATTACGAGTCGAATCCCTTTACAACTTGGCCGTACCGGGCCCCGTTGAAGGAAACGTAAAGCATTATCGTTCAGGTTGTTATGAAGCACGTGGGAATAACAGTTGTTATTTATGCACGATATCACCAACAGCGTAATTAGAAAATAAAAATAATATATTTTCATTCTCAGTTACTCTTCAACGTAAAATAATCTTCATGATTGTTTATGTTTATGCCAACCCAGCCGAGCTGAATGTAGCAAAAACACAAATATTTAAACAACAAAATACAGAAATTATATGCTAACAAAGGCTAATAGAGATACAGGATAAACAAACGCGGCATTCTTATGAACTATTCAAATAGTAACAGCAATACTCTGGGAAACATGTGAGAAAAATCATACTTTGGTGCAACGATATTAGTCCCCTTCTAGTACAGCGGTAATTCTACGGATTTACAACGCTAAAATTAGAGGGTTCGATTCCCCTCGGTGGGCTCAGAAGATAGTCCGATGTGACTTTGCCATAACAAAAACACAGACACGCAAGGACATGACCTTGGTATATCTCCCTTTAAATTTTATTTAGAATAATTTAGAAAAACTTACTATTGGGAACAGGTTTAGTTATATTTATGTTGAATAAGTTTAATGTGTATGTACATGAGCAACAGATGTAACAGTTGTGAGTATAGGACTGTATGTGCAATCTTACAAAAAGTAAACTCGGATGTAAATGTACAAGATGCTACAACGAGTAAATGAACATGGCTGAAAAGGATATATTAATTCAAACATCAGCGTATAATTGCACATTAAGTAACATAACGCAAGTAAAGAAACGACAAATAGGAAACATTATCACAGAATCTGTGAAAAGAAACATCTTGTTAAGGAAGGAGCCAGACGTATGCCGAGCACTTGACTGTCCATCGTATAAGACAAGTGTTGAAAATTTAATTTCAACTTGCTGGTTGTTTATGAGTCGGTTTATAGTGTAATGTATTATATCGTCCATTTGACGAGTTCAGTGCACCTTACCTATTTATATTTCAAAGCATCGCGTTCACTGTATATGGAAAACATTTCATTCATCGTCCTCTTATGGCACAATGTCATCTTAGAAAACTCACACCGTGGTCGGTGTGTAGCCTTATTCTTTATTCAAAATGAACTCGTTTAACAATTTCACAATTTTTGTGGAGATTTAAATTTTAAAAATGTCTGTATTCCAAACATTGGACTGAACAATTGGTTAGAGCAAATGTTGATTCTTTTATCACCGGTAAATCAGCTTCAAGTAGGAATATCAGTAATAGTGACACTGTTAAATGTAGGCTTATAAAGATATGATACTGATATACAAACTTCATGACTATCTACACATTTACAAAAAAAAAACACAACCTCAAAATTTTTATAAGTACAAACTTTTTTTTTGAAACAGATATGTTATTTTTTATATTTATTATTTTAATTCTAGAAAACGGTATTGGTTACCTAAATAATTAAATAATTACTCTTAATCGCATGGGACGACTGTATCAGTGGATGAGTTGTATGTGCTATTTGTAACTTCTGTGGTGGCTGTTTTACACTTAAATATTCAGTTCCTGTTAAGTTACAATAAAGCCAATGACTTTTTATCAATAATGTCGGATCTTTTAAATGTGAAGCACATATTTTGAACAAATTATTTCCAGGATAATTTGTTACTCAAATTTTTCTTTCCTGGGAGGGGTGTTACACAGTATACTTCATTTCGTCTGCTGAGTCTCTGATTTATCACATTACACACGTTATGTATTACAACTTTAAATAACCGGATTTTAACTTGAGCTTACCAGTTACTTAAATGTTAGCATGTATTAAATTTATGTTAGTTGCAAATGAGTTTCACAAAAATATTTTATTTTTTATTTTTAATGCAAACATATTTGAATTTACAAAAATAAAACAATAGAAATTATTATAAAAGTTACACTAATAGTTATCACAAATGGTGATTTATATTCAAGTTTTACGAACTTACCGACAACACTAAGTCTCATATCCAGTCTACAACTAAATATTTTATCGATTACCTATGTCCACGCCGAGCAAATTAATTCTGAATTCATTTTGTGACGCGTCGGTTAATCTAACGACGTCTCTCCAAGCTAGCTATACGCCCTTCAGCTTTCTCTTCTATGTCACGACTAATCTTCACCAAAGCTCTCGACGATACTGTTAATCACTAGTATTTTATACATATCTTATACAGTGTTGGTTCTTACGCACACGAAAGCTCTGAAAATTTCGAGATGTGGAGCCTCCACAATAAACAGTTAAAAATATCCGTTACTGGTGAATCTTTAAATTACAGTTTTGCTGTCTTTACTTCTCACTTCCCCTTATTTGATATCCAATTCCAGATTACAATACTCTTTGAGAAGACTTTGTATCTGGTGTGGTTCAACTTGTTTCAAAAATACCCCATGTCTCTTTTTCATGCCATCACATCCTCTTTACCTTAAACTTCTATAACATTACTCACTGCAATAAATTTTGTTCCTGGATAGTATGTGCTATTCGTTATTGCTCATGTTGTAAATATACAGAAAATGACCCTTCAAACTTTACTTTTGTTACGTGAAAATGAAATTTAGACATTAATCTATTTTTAAAGTAAAATCGGGCAAACTTTCACATTTTCATATACATTAGGTCTCAATAAAACAGCGTGGGATTCAAGATTTAAATGTTTTTATACTAAAGTTATATAAAAATGAACAAAAATGTTGAGAAGTGATTTGTTTTTCAAGATTTGCGACTGTAATGTAAATCACTTTCACTCATCAGTCCCCAAATATTTATCCAATTTTGTTTTCATTATAATGTCGTAGATCACAAAAGGAAATTCAGAAGAAAAAAATAGGTATTTTCATTGACTTTAGGCATAAGCAATTGGAATGTAACACGTTCTGCCTGGAAACAAAAAAATGTAAAAAAAATTGTTTTACAGTGTTGTTTACCACAGTGACAATTTGAAATTCTTCCCATTCTGTCTCAAGAGGTAAGCATCCAATGACCGATTGGCATGTCAGCGAATTCACACTGTTAAAATCCTGATTTCAGTACCTGTATTGAGCAGAGCTCAGATGGGCCATTGTTTAGCTTTGTGCTTAATTTAAAACAATTCCAAAAAATGGTTGACTTGGGAGAAAATATTAGCTGTTTTCAAACAATTTTTTTATTCATGTCAACATATGTCTCACAAATATTAACGGAATTGTTTTCTACATTTAACAAAAGTAGATATATGTATATATTGCTCAGATATATATCAATTAGAAATTTAAAATGAGAAGTTATAAATGAAAAAAATTAAATGTTTTTGATACACTGACATGTCATGGGTTTTGT
The DNA here is from genome assembly GCA_011833715.1 of Carcinoscorpius rotundicauda. Taxonomy (NCBI): domain Eukaryota; kingdom Metazoa; phylum Arthropoda; class Merostomata; order Xiphosura; family Limulidae; genus Carcinoscorpius; species Carcinoscorpius rotundicauda. The sequence goes on along the minus strand of CM022397.1, from coordinate 46,309,004 downwards.
TACTTATTTCTATGGTATAGATTTTTATAAAATCATACATCTAGTTTCTATGCTTTGTTTTCTTGTTCTCTGTAGTCTAAACATTAACTAAACCAAAAGGAAAGTTGTAGTGATATTGCATATCTACCTTAAAATTATAGATTTTATATGTTTTTATGACTGGCTAAATAATGTCTGGGTGTTAGTTCCAGTAGACTAGTACTTTAAGAGAACAACGATGTGGAAGTGACATCATCAGTTTGATAAAGAGAACACATTTACCACAGAATTTGCGTTACACTAAGTACAGCTTCTACCTGAAGACTTACAAGTAAATTCCTATTTGGAGATCAGTGTGTTTGATTTGATGCACTCCTCTCAAGAGTAAGAGACATCTGTGGACCTCATCACAATCCTGAAAAAGTGACTGTCATTTGTGTGCAAAAATACGTAACTTATATTTTCATTTTACCATTTATCATACGATTATATTTATTTATGGTATTTTTATTTTTTACATCAATGCATATCTTGAAACCTTATATGTTTTAATTTGGTATTAAATTCAATTGGTAACTGCTTTATTCCTTGTTGTTGATAAAACGACTTTCATAATTTAGATTGCTTTTCATGAGAAATAATTGGAGGAGAGACTTCCTGAATATTCAACCAATGACAGCTACAGGTCACTTACCTATTATGCAGAATCTCCGTTAAGTGAAGGTTTAACAGTGTAAATATCAAATGACTCTTTTATTTCTCTTGTCTTCCAGAATTTATTTGTGTCCATGATTCTTGTGGTTTACTGGTTTATTCTGTGTCCAGTTGTCGCGGCGTACTCTGTAATGGCTGAATTTTGTGTTTTCATGAGTCTTTCACTTGCTCCACTCAGTATCATCAATACTAACCTCAGATCAGTAAGTTATTGAAGATAATCTCTGAATGTCCTGTTACTACTGTATGATGAATGTTTACTTTTCATGTCTGTAGTTTTATTCTTCACAAGTGTTGGTTAATCACCGCCCCCCAGTGGCTCAGCGGTATGTCTGCGGACTTACACGTTATAATCCAGGTTTCGATACACGTGGTGGGCAGAGCACAAATAGCCGATTGTGTAGCATTGTGCTTAATTCAAAACAACAAAAACAACAATGGTTATTTACACTGTGAGGAAGTTTTGCAAAATAATATTTGAGTCACTTTGCTAAGTAAGAAGACCCAAAACACAAAAAAAACACGCTGTTAGATGAGACAGTAAATTATAATGAAAATTTGTTTTTTAATTTAAAAAACTACACTGTGCTAGTCGTCCATAATTTAGAAGTGTAAGAATAAGATGAAAGGAAAGTTAGCTAATCATCATCAGCCGCCCCTAACTCTTGGGCTACTCTCTTACCAATGACTATTGGGACTGACCATAATGTTGTAACGTCTCCATGGCTGAAAGGGCTAGTATGTTTCGTGCGATTGGGATTCCAAACCGCAACCCTGAGATTACAAGTCGTGTGCCTGTGCCACCTTATTCGTTTACAGTAACGAACCGAGATTTTCTAAACGTATTTCAGGAACTCACGAATTTTGCTACAACGCTGTCTTTTATTGCTATTATTAGTCGGCAATGATACCTATGACCAACTTATAATTTGCAATTGGAACTAGGTTAACATCGTTATTGTAATATGTTCCCGTTTCGCGATGACAAATGTAAATCATACATTTAATACATGATATACAAATCAAAATTACGTACAAAATTATGTTACGCAACTTTCTCTTAGATTTCAATGAGGTTTCACTAAACGCGTTTTCATTGATCGTCTTCGTAAAACTTCTATTATTTTTATCAGTTTTAAGTCTTACAAGGCATCACATTAAATAATATCAATATAATTTAATTCAATATTAAATATAACGCATTAATTTTATAATTTTTACACTTTATGTTCAGCCTGCCAAAAGCACAAGTGGGTGGCTTCAGTCTTATACCGCTACAAACTGAGTTTCAATATCCACGGTGGAAAGACAACAGATAATCTTTTCCATAGCTTTGTGCTCAACGACAAAAGAAAAACATTTTGTGCTTGTAGCTTTCCTTAAGTCATCTTAGATTCTAAAATGTATTATGATAGTTTGTATAATTTTTTATAACTGTAGAAGCAAGTGAAAATCTTGTAATCATTGAAATTCAAAAACGTATGATTAAACTCTTTGTGGTTTCTATATGGAAACTTACAATTTGATTTTGTTAGTCCTAAGCTAAAGACATTAAATGATAATGACGTCCCACTATAATCATATAGTTAAATCCTTGTATCCAAGTTATTATCAATTTAATTAGTTTGGTTTAAAGAAACATTCTTTAAAAATGGTTATTTGATGTTTTAATGTTTCTCCTCACTATAACAACGTCATAAAATATATTAAGGCATACATTAAAAGTATTGCAAAGAAATTTCATTAAAATAGTCAAACACACTATTGCTTCACTGAAATGATAGTAAGTTTGGAGTTTTTACTTCATTTTACGTAACATTTACAAAAACATGTGTTTGTTTGGGTTTTAAATTCCTAGTTCCCCAAAAGGGCTTAAATGTAAAGTTCTGAACGTTCAGCTGCTGCAATAATAGTCTAAATATGCAATCTGGCTGTGAAACACCGTCAGAAACAAATTTATTTATTTATTACGTCAGAAACGTAATTCAATAGCTATAATACAAGAATATTTATCACTCATATAAATATGATGGTATTTTAGGCCAAAGAAACATTAAGTCCAAATAAAGATAAAGTGATTATTAAATATAAAAACCATAAGTTTACGAATCTACAAAACTCAAACCTGGGATTTGATTCCTTCAGGTCAACGTACCCAGATAGCGTTCTGTTTAACTTGCATAAAAAAACAAAAACAAACTAGTTTTATGCTTTTATGTATCTATTTCTTTACTTCTCTAGTGACACTATGTCATCAAATTGTTCAGTTTTAATACTTGTCCACGATACCTACAGTCATGTGAAAAAGTTAGAACACCCGATGAAAGCTTCTGTATTGTTTAACATTTTTCGATATACAGATATTTATTCTCAATTTTAACAATAGTGAGAGATTATTTAAATGTAACAAAATAATTAAAACTGAAGAAAAAATTTTCAAGATCTTCTGTAAATGTAATTCTACAAAAATACATATTCTAAGTGAGGAAAAAGTAAGGGCACCCCAACATTTATTCCCACTTATAATGGCTCAATTCATACACAGAAGTATCACACCAGGTACACATGATTAGATGATCGTTACTCAGCATTTTGAATGAGGCTTTCACTATTTAAACCACAGACATTTAGTTGGGTGTTCTTCTGACTGTTGAAGTGAGGGTTAGCACCATGGTGAGAGAAAATGAGCTCTCTGAGGCCTTCAAAAGGAAAATTGTAGCAGCTTATGAGTATGGTAAGGGATTTAAAAAGATCTCACAATATTTTTAAATCAGTCATTCCACTGTCCGTAAAATATTCAACAAGCGAAAGGCTTTCAAAACAACTGCCAACATACCCATGTCTGGTTGTCCATGCAGACTGCAAGATGGTAAAAAAGTCTTCTAACATTTCTAACCTTTCATTACCTACAACAGGCTCTAGCTGGAAGATGTGCAAGTTAAAAAACTTTGCTCTCTATGAGACGCATTATGGCAAAACTTACGTTTGCCAGATAGAATGTAGACAAAGACCAGGACTCCTGGCATAATGTTCTTTGGACAGATGAGTCCAAAATTGAATTATTTGTACACCAGAACAGAGGACATGTTTGGCGTAAACCAAATACAGCAATCCAGGAAAAGAACCTTATAGCAACTGTGAAGCATGGAGGTGGAAGAGTCGTGGTTTGAGCTGCTTTGCTGCAGGAAGACCTGGACACCTCACAATCATAGAATCCACTATGAATTATACGGTGAATCAGAGAGTGCTCAAGAAACATGTGAAACCATCTGTAAGAAAATTAAAGCTGCAGGAAAACAAGAACCTGCAACACAACAATGACCCAAAAATACCAGTAAATCCATTTTAGACTGGCTGAAAACTAATAAATGGCGAGTCCTGGAATGGCCAATTCAAAGTCCAAATCTCATTCCCACTGAGATGCTGTTGGATGTCATGAAACGGGCTGTACATGCAAAAAAATCCCTCAAACATCTCACAGCTGACAGAATTATGCATTGAGGAGTGGGAAAAACTTTCTTCAGACCGATGTCAGAGACTGGTAGATGACTACAAGAAGTGTCTCACTGCAGTTATTTCAGCCAAAGGGGGTATCACTAGTTATTAGGGGGTAGGACGTCCTAAGTTTTTTCCTCAGTTGAAATATGCATTTTTGTAGAATTACATTTAAAAAGATCTTGAAAAGCCTTTTCATCAGTTTCAATTGTTTAGTGATATTTCTATTATCTCTCATTATTGTTAAAATTGAGATTGAACATCTATTTATCCAAAAATGTTACAAAAATACACAGGCTTTCATAGGGTGTCCTAATTTGTTCAAATGACTGAAGGTATTGAAAGCGTTACAAAATCTTATATCTCTTACCAGATTAGTTGATCAGTTTGTCATATTTTTCATCAAATCATTAGACTCAAAGTGCAGTTTTTTGGTAGAGATGGTTTATGGGTATTACGTGTTATGAAATAGGGCTTAACTCGCAATCATTCAGATGCCCCACGCGGCCATTACTTTTGCTCAAAATTCTACATATCTAACCTTTACTGATTAATTAAATATAGTTAAAGTATCGTTTTTGAAGACATTAACAAAGAAATTCTAACAAATTTATAAATTAGTTTCTTGGAAGACCTTGATTGTGCCTTTTTTGGCCGGCATGGCCAAGTATGTTAAATCATGTGACTCGTAATCTGAGGGTCGGGGGTTCACTTCCCCGTAGTGCCAAACAAACTGCCCTTTCAGCCGTGGGGGCATTATAATGTGACGGTCAGTTCCACTGTTCGTTGGTAAAAGAATAGCCCAAGATTGGCGGTGGGTGGTGATGACTAGGTGCCTTCCCTTTATTCTTACACTGCTAAATTAGGGACGGCTAGCACAGATAGCCCTCGAGTAGCTTTGTGCGAAATTCTAAAAAAACTCAAAACTCAAAGTGTTCTTCAGTAATGGAAATTTAATGCTTTTTCAGTATGTATCTAGTTCAGTTGCTGAGTGAAAAATAAACATAGAAAACAGTGAAAAACTTGAAAATGGACAAAGCCAGGAGATTTATTTTGAATTTCGTTGTCCGCACTGAAAAATCTGAACAATAACGCTCATTTTGTTTGTTCAAGTTTCCAAATCAGCACTTAAACAAGTGTGAAAATTAAAAACTGTAACTCTGTTCATGAGTTGTTTGGTAACCATAATAAACAGAAACACACATTATATTTTCAGTCTTTCCTGTCATTATAGTTTGATTACTTGGTTGAAGGAGTTTATGATTATTTGTTTTTGTTCTAAGGGTAACCAAAACTTCATGAAGTCAGTGGTTTGTAAAGGTGGGTTTGCTCGAAATAATCAGGGAACAACATTCTACCTGTGACAAAAATATATATATATATGAACGGCAACGCATTTTCCCAACATTACACCGTTGCCTGTATTACCTTCTTCTTATGGATGTAACTTCAAACAACTTTTTTAGCCTGTAATACGTATAACGTAATATAACAGGGTGAAGCTTCGACAAGGAATAAAAGTGAAGCAAACAGGTTTGAGTCACGTGTTCTTATTGTTTGGAGGAAGCACTTCTTTTTGATACAATCACATCGTTATTAGTTAAATCCAAATCCAATTTCTTCCATCCGAAAAGAGCTACGCAAAGATAGGTAAATATACCAGCAAAGCTCAGATAATTTTAGGGTTAATGACAATATAGTTGTAATTATTGGCTCATAGCGATTGAAAAAATTATATAAAAGTGGGTTTTCCAACTTTAATTATTCATCAAAAGAACAAAGTTCTCAACATTCAACATGAAAGTTCTGTTTAAAGTTCTTGTGGTCGTAGGCCTGACCATGACGAACGGCAACACAATAGACATGATGTGGAAATTGATTTGCAGTAAGTTCACTTTTAAAGTTTATTAGTTGATAAAATGTAAAGCAATCGTTCTATGGAAATAAATGTTTTCAATTAATATTTTTCATTAGGTCAGGAGAAACACAAAGAATCTGAAAACTATATCGAAATATTATCAGAGCAAAGTTTTGTCATATGTATTGCTATTTTATTAACATTAAGAAAAAGTATGGAATTGTCGTATTTAGACTATTGCAATTTTCTGTCAATCTGAAGAGTTGAATGACGGTTTTAAAAATTTCAACAGATACCTTCTATCTAGGTTGTAACATCCACTTCTGAAGCTATTTTGATGAGTACTAAGTTGTATTTTTATAACTCAGTGATAAAAAAAAAACAATTGAGACTTGCATAAAATTATGCTTCTAATTAAACCAGAAAAAATTAGAAACAAAAACTAGAAAGTTTCAGATTTAACCATTAAAAATTGGTTAGTTTCAAACTTACGTAATAAAAATCACAAAAAGGGGTATGTTTCAAACAAAAAACCGTTAAAAGAAAAACTAAGCATTATTTGTTTTTCTTCAGTAAAAAATTTGGAACAGAAAAGAAAACATTGATAACTGCACTTGCAAAGAAATGCCTCAACAAAATTTACTCTGTTATGTAATACAGTAATGACAGCTCATTTTAAAATTAAATTTAAATAAAATCACATTTCTCATAGCTGATAAACATTATTGAATGTTAAGTTTCCGAAAGAAATAACAGTTGTACTTGCGGGTGTTTCTAACAGTTTATACTTTTTCGTAAAATTAAAATCTACTCCACTAAATAGATCAGAAATGTTTTTATTTTATGTAGGTATTAAAGACGATTTTACAAAAGTGAATCATCTGAGAGTGTGCGTTGGAGAACGTTTTAAACAACAAGCAGAATGGGTAGGTGCTTTTTTAAAAAAATTAATCGCATAACGTTAACTCAGTGTAATTTTGAAAACTCCTTCCATTAACACAGCGGCATGTCTGTGAACTCACACCGGTAAAAACCGTGTTTAGATACCCGTGGTGGGTTGATCACAGATAAGCCATTGTGTAGCTTTGTGCTTAATTCTAAATAAACAAACAAACCAAAACCTTTTAGAAATAACGTGTTGCTGACATGAATCTTCTGTTTTAACATATTTTGGTCTTCAGTTAAAATTCCAAAAGATGGTTCTGTGAATTAAGGTCTCATGTGTTAGCGATAAGTTTAGGGAATTACAATGCTCGGTGTTGTAGGTTTATAGATCACCTTTCGGAAGGTCTCGATGTTTAACACATCTTTAAAACGTAATTTAAAAATTACAGCGAAATTTAAAAATGTTAACACTATTTGTCCCATCCAACTTTAATAAGTATTAAACATCGATTAAGCAGCAGTTCATACGAGGTGTGCTGTAAAATAGAAGATGTTTTTGTTGTAAAATTCTCCTAGTTGTTAGTACAGCACCATTATAATGACGTCTGCAGCGCCTCTTACTTTAACTTATGTAATCAATTCCCATATTGCCTGCATGTGAATCCACATTAATAACATGCGTTATACAGAAATAATTACAACAATATAGCAAGGCTCGTCATGCTCCAGGTGGGTTAAGAGTGCAACTCGCAGTCTGAGGGTCGCGGGTTCGCATCCAAGTCGCACCAAAAACATGCTTGTCTTTTCTGCCGTGGGGGCATTATCATGTAATGTCAATCCCACGATTGGTTGGTGAAAGAGTAACACAAGATTTGGCGGCGAGTGATGAAGATTAGCTGCCTTTCCTCCAATGTTAAACTCCTAAATTAGGGACGGCTAGCGAAGATATCCTTCGAGTAGCCTTGCGCGAAAATAATAAAAAAAACAACAACATGTAACTTATTCTCTCACTTCAAGTTTCTATGGCCTTCGTCTGATGCTTACGTTAAACCTTACCGATTATTTTTGATATTCTACATGTATCTGTTAATAGTTGAACACAAAGATACACAATGGGCTATTTGTGCTCCTACCAATATGAGTATCGAAATTCAGTTTCTATAAATGTTGGTTCACAAACGTATCGTTATATCACTGGGGGCTGTTTTAAGTGTCTACTGTGATCCGATTTACTTTTAACTATCTATTTGATAACTTTTTTATTTATTTTATTAATTTGTTGTTGAGAGGTAAAAACGAAGACAACAAGATTAATTTTTAAAATATTTGTGGCTATAACACAAAGAAAGTTTGTTTGACGCATGTAATTTTCATTCTAAATGCTTTAATTTTTTACTCTGTACATGATTACACAATAAATGTGTTGTTATATTCAGATACAGTTCACAGATCTAAAACGATGTGGTTTCGTTTCTTTCAGTTTTGTTTTCCATCCTCTGTCTTTCCTTCAAAATATTGTTTTATTTTAATTCTTAAGAAGTTGTTTATGTATATATATAAATTTTATTAATAATAAAGGGAGAGTAAACAGAGTTTATAAGAATCATATGATTCCTTCCATAAGGATATGATTAAACAATTAACTTTCATGAATACAAATTTGAAAAACGTGATATTGAAGTTCATTGACCAGAAAGTATTTTTTATTTTAAGCTTCCAGATGCAGTTACAAAATGTGAATTTTCAATATTTCCTTATGGTAAATATGAAGAGTACGTGAGAGAAATGTGCAAAGCAGAAAGAGAAGCGGATGAGAAGGTTATGTTTATCTAATATATCATTTTATGTTTTATCTACGTTCATATCACTAGTCTCCAAATTATCTTATTTAGTTTTGTTGTATAATTAACTATTGCTCGAAATGTTTTCTTTTGTAATCCAAAATGTTTTTATTGTAATTTGGAGCTGACTCCACTCGATATGTTGGATACAGTGTAAGTAGGTGTAGCTTCAGTCACGGGATCGGGCTCATATTTTGTCTGTTTCAAGCTGCCATGTTTTAAAAACAAACTGGACTGGCTTATGGTTGAATATTATTTCGCAAAACATGAGACGAAAAACGTGGATAAATTAAGTAAAGAATGATTCGATACGTCTTAATATTTTCAGTCATTAAAGATCATCACTGTCTCATGAAGTGCGTCTGCTCGAAACCTCATACCAAATCAGCTGAAAAATGTTTTCATCAAGAAGTTTGAATTTATTATTTATTATCATTTGTTATACTCTGTTTGGTTTAGATCAATTTTAACATATACTAGGATCGTATCAAGTAATTGTTATTTTAAAACTTAATTGTTTAAAAGCCTCTTTGTAGTATATTTAAAAGGCTACTATTTACATACTAGATAAATAATTTTAACAGTTGCTTCTGTTATTTACATTTTATGAGGATACTGCTCTAAAAATATTAATCTCAAACCTAGTTAATTATCTCACTATATTTAACTATTTATGTGTAGAAGTATAGATCCATCAATATGGTACTATAAGGTAATTATTAATAAAATTTGAAATTTGCACAACAATAAAGAACTATGTTATCACAACGTAACGGCTAGAAGTACTTGATTAAAATTGATATACTCAGAATCATAAAATGTAATACATAACTATGATAGTCCCATATAAATTTTGATTTGCTTAAAAATAGATGTAGATATATAATTTTTTGGAATTATAAGTCAACTATTAACGTAATATTAGAGCCATAGGAAGCGATTGCTCCACCCACGTAATGGCCTGACCACTTTCTCATATAATGTATTGCTACAACTTATATATTAAAACTCACTTCTCTTAATTCAGTGACTCAAGATTTAATCTCACAGTTTTAAATCTTCAAAACCTTTCTTGGGAGCAAATATATGACCCCAGACATTTTGAAAATTACATGTTTTGTACTCTGGTAAAGTAATATTCACACATCGTATATCTTTTAATGTTAAATTATTTTTATTGTAGTTGGAAGGAATATTTTTGTGTTCAATCCATTCTTAAATAACAATTAGAAATATTCTGGTCCACCTGGGACATACAAGCTACTAAATTACCTTGTAACCTAACATTTCGAAACCACCCTTTATTGACAAATATTTATTTCGTTTTGCCTTAAATTATTTGCATCTCCGAAACCTGAAAGCAAACAGTTCTAAGTACAACCAAGCTGTATAGAAATCAAAGGTGACTGATTCGTAGGTTATTTCTACTATGAGAAAATGTATATTTGTTCCCTTAATCTTACAATTACCATTCTTAAAGTTGGAAGAAAAATGAAACATTAACAATATTACAACTTCAATCATCTCATTCACATTCTGTTGTTTGAAGAGTTTTTACGTTCAGAGATCTTAATCGCTTGGCATGGCCAAGCGTGAGACTTGTAATCCGAGGGTCATGAGTTCGCGCCAAACATGCTCGCCCTCTCTGCCGTGGAGGCGTTATAATTAAACGGTCAATCCCATTATTCGTTGGTAAAAGAGTGTCCCAAGAGTTGGCGGTGGGTGGTGATGACTAGCTGCCTTCCCTCTAGTCTTACACTGCTAGATTAGAAACGGCTAACACAGATAGCCCAAGAGTAGCTTTGTGTGAAATTCAAAAAAACAAACAAACAAACAAAACAAACTTGTAATTAAAATTATTACAAATAAACATAACTTAAACTATTATATTAAATAAGCTGCTGTTCTCGGAAATATACACGTAAAATATAAAAGAAGGTCAAGATAGGCTTAAATCATCTAAGAAAATGACCTTTCAGTTTTTATAGGTATAAATCATATTAACAGCGTCATTACGATAAATAAAAATACATATATGAAAACGGCTGATAAAGGTTGAGAAAATTTTTATGCCGAAGAGCGAAAAACGTTTCGATCTTCTTCGGTCATCGTTTTATTTCTGTACATTTGCTTTATTTTCTTATCCTGCACTCTCTTTCAGACAAACCTTTAGGTCAAATGTCCCCATTTTTTATTTAGAAAGAACTGAAGGGACTTGCTGGCTCTCCAAAGTCAGTAAAGAAGCTACGATCTATATTATGCAGGCTTTTTTCTCCAAATTATCATTAACATAAGAAAATGTCATTGACGATGGTGATAATGTCTATATTGATCGTATTTTTAGCATTTTTGGGATCATAAGCCTTTTGATTCTGTTTTTGCACTATGTTTCGCTTTTTTATTACTTGTATAGAGTTTAATATTTTCTTTATCTTTAATGGATGTTTAGCACAGATAGCCTAGCCTCTTTGTTCCACAAAGCGCCAAAAAACAGACAATTAAACAACGCTTCTGATCGGAAATATGCATAACATACAATAACACAGGAATGAACTTGTAAAGTAACAAATAAGAATCAATGACTTTATTATAACGGCTAGAAGTACTTAATTAAAAATTTATATACACAGCATCATAAAATGTAATACATTACTATAATAGTCCCATATAACTTTTGATACATTTTGTGTTTGAATATATATCTGGTATGTATTTTCCCAAACGCATTTTCTTAAACCGGATAGAACAACGCAATGATTGGTAAATATACAAGGAAACGAGTTAATTTTAGGGTGGTTAAAAATACTCCCTCCAGGCTGTTGGATTATGATAAAACAATGGATTTTCTAACCGAAAATCTTTATGAAAACAGCAATCTTTCTCAACATGAAAGTTTTATTTGCAATTTTTTTGTTCTTGTAACTCTCATGTTGACGAAAGGCTTGGTTTGGTTTGTTTTAAATTTCGTGCAAAGCTACTTCCTCAAGCCGTCTCTAATTTAGTTATGTAAGACAAGAGGGAAGACAGCTCATCATCACCACCTGTTGGGCTACTCTTTTATCAACGAATAGTTGGATTAGTCGTCACGTTATAACGTCACTATGGCTAAAAGATGAGCATGTTTGGTTCACGGGGATTTGACCCAGCGACCCTCATTTTACGAGTCAAACGCCTTTACCCACCTAAACATGCCGGGCCTTCACAATAGTCAGAAATGTCAGTGTAGATTAGAAAACATCGTGTAGTAACTTTATTTTCAAAATTTATTAATGCATTAAATATTTCGTAATATTTTTTGAAATAAATGTTCTTTTCCATCTTTGTGCTTAAGCTCTATGAAACCAAGGAACAGAAACAAACAAAAACACAGATTTATAATATTTACAATATAATACATACAATTGCAGTTCTGTACTTTAAAAAAAAGAAGTAAAATCTTCTGGGTTTGAAAGTGTGGTCATCAGCTATAAGAAATCGATAGTCCATTTTGAAATATTCAAAAAACATCTTTGATTTGGAATATCCATTAACTTTTGAAATTATCTGACAAGTCAAGTAATACGCTGTCATTACAAATTGTGATTTATAATCTCTTACTCAGCCAAAAGTGCAAATTCTCCTTCTATTAAGTATATTTCTACAAAAGTTGGTTAAAAACATGAGAAAAATAAGCAGGTTAAGTAAATCAGAAATGTAGTTGTGATACTATTTAGCACAATGTTATCGTTTCTGGCACAAAGATTTAATTATAAATTAAATGTTATGAAATAATATCGTAAAGTACAAAACATAATTCATTTGTTAGAACGAATTTTTCATTTGAAGCTTTCAGATGCAAATCGAGAGTGTGAATTTGCAAAATTTCTTTACCAGAATTAAGAAGTGTTCTTCAACGGCATGTGTTGTGATGGAAAACATGCAGATATACAGATGTTGTTGAACTATTATATATATTTTTTCATTTACGTTTATATAACTAATATTGAATTATTTACTTATATTAAAATGTTCTATGATGAACTATTACCAGAAAAGTCCCTTTTATAGCTACATTTGGCACTTCTCAAAAATAACATTTCAGAACCCCACAGAAACGTTGATACGTGACTTCATACAATGTGTGTTCCTTCACAATATTCGCCATTGAATAATTAATTTAGCAGTTTAGACGTCTCATCTACGTTACAATTGAAACTTTAACCATATATGAAAGTCAAGAATGAAAGTTTTCCTAATACATACACTATAGTTCAGGAATTATTAACAGAGGAATGTATTAAGTAACTTAATAGTCACCCAAGACCATACAGGGCAATGTTAAATATGATATCATACAACAAAACTATAACTCACTTCTTAAGCTTGAAACATATACATTATATGCTTGTACAAACATCTAATTGCTCAATGCTTCCAGCACCTCAAACAATGTGTCACTGGTAGATTTGCAGCAGATCATGAGGACCCAAAAAACACACTCTCTGAAATGATTAGCAAATGTTTATAAAGAGGTACGTTGAAAAGTCATATATACATGAATGTATATACAATTATATAGGAAATATATTAAACAACAATATTTAGACTTGGACATCGAGCGTGCTGAAGTGTATAAATATTATCAAATAACGTGTCATATATAACTGTTATACTTTGTGGTAACTACTCACGTATCTTAACTTTCAGATGAAGTAAAAAATATCGTCACGACATTTTCAGTGTACCTTATCATGCGCCGTTGAAATGTCTTTGAATATTTTGAGGCGTTTTAAATAAATCATCGATGTTATTAGTGATTTTTTATCCAAATAAATATTTTAATGAAATCAATAAAAATAACAATTGTGAAAAAAATAATAAATTACTAAATATATTTTAACAAAGCAAACCGGGAATCATTGCTTCTGCTTATTCCGTGTACTTTGCATGATTTTCAAGTTTCTTACTTTTGGATGTCCTGGTAAATGCCATCCACAATCAAATAGTGAGTTATTCTTTACTATCGTATAATGGAATTAAATAGTGCATTTTTAAATTTCCACAGCTTAGAGGGAAAAATGCTTTTAAGGGAACTCGAAACAGTCAACTGCAAATTGAGTGCCCAAACCAACAAGGTCACAATTGATAACGTAAAAAAAAACATAACCTTTGTGATGTTGAAAATTTATTCGTAACGGAAAATTATGACTCAGGGTGTAAAATACTAATCTATTATCAATGGTAATAAGGAATTAATGACATTGAATGCAATAAAAGTAGTTATACATACAGTTAAAATTAATTACAAATGCATAAGAAGCTGCTGTCATCTGAAATTCACTTATCATCTGAGAATATTTTCTAAAATTTTGTTTATCCAAGTAACTTATAAGCATCATTAATTTTATTGCGTAATAATACATTTTACTGCAGTTTAACGATTATTTACTTACATATTTATTTTAGTATAAATTTTTTTAATCACATTAACTCTATACATATCAATAAGAATTCCTTAACTTCAAAATTACTCCTAGACAAAAGTAAAGTCAACTACCAAAAGTAATTTTATCCCACGAATTAAAAAGTCATGAAACCATATACTGCTGTACACTATATATTCCCGACACCAGCAAAAAAATAAAGTAGCATTTCGCAAAAAACTGGTAACAAGGTATGACATTCCAGATAATCCAAATTTATTCAAAAACAAGGCACACAACTGTGGTCTATACTATGTAAAAACTGCACTGACAAATACCACACAAACTTTATTCATAAAATACAATATGATAACTGCCATGACTTTTATGTTGGAAAAACAAGGAGAAAAATTGAAACCAAATTCAAAGATCACAAAAAGTCACCTTCACATGTTTTTGAACACTGCAAATCGAATGAACACAACATAACTATAAAAAATACCCAAATATTAAATAAACAAAGAGACATAAACGCAAAATTAAAAAAGCCTAACCTATACAACAACTCAAGCTCAAAATAAACCAATACAAAGGAACACCTGCATACCTGTATAAATTAATATAATCAAACATTTAAGCACACCCTCTGCTTTCCTACACTCAATTACAAAATCTCCTCATACCTCTTTCTTTCTTTGTGAACCAGAAGACAACCGAAGAAGGTCAAAACGTTTTTCGTTCATGTAATAAAAATTTTCTAAACCCTTACCAGCCGTTTTCACATATATATTTTTAGTTATCGTAAAAACGCTGTTAACATGATTCATACCCATAAAAACTGAATGTTATTTTCTAGAATGATTTAAGCCTCTCTTTACTTTCTTTTACACTTTACGTGTGTATTTCCGAGAACAGCAGCTTATTTAATATAATATTTAAAATTATGTTTTATGTTTAAAGTTATTTGTAATCATTTTAACTACAAGTTTCGACTTCTTTAATAGCGCAAGAACTCAAGTTTCATTACTTTATGGTCAACAATGACAGATTTATTTGGTATAGGTCCAGGTATAATAACTTTTATGAGTCCTATATTCTAGGTGAATTTAGAGAAAACAAAACTGTCAAGCAGCCCGCCTTAAGACCATGGGCATCGTTGTTGAGCACCCAATGGTTCTCCTTTTATGACTATAATGATTCATAGTAACGACAATCCTTTCATTATTGAAGAAAATCACAGAAATAGGAGTGTCTTTCAACCAGCAGGTACAAGTTTTCTTAAAAGCCCATAATATTGTAAACTGAAGGGCAACAAAACTTCCTAAACCAGATTTGATTAATTTACACTTTTTAACTCATTATTCTGTTGTAGTTTTGATACCAGAGCAACACCTTTTTCCGTTAGTACTGCTGACATAGCTTGCAACAAACTAAAGGGCTTTTTAAATATTATTTTGGCAATTAAAAATACCTCAAGTATTATGCTTAGTAAAACTGCATGCAAGAAAAAAATAGTATATACCGCGCCTTTAGTGACATCCAATTTCAAACAACAAATATGAAATTGTCTTAAGTTTTTCCAGACTCATAATTTCTGAGTAAAATTATTTCAGAAAAGTAAACTTTTTAAACATTGGAAATATAGTAAAAGTAAATTATACTGAATTGTGTATGTAACAGACTGAAAATATTTTTATCTGAATTATTACTGTTAATATTAGATTGTAATGTTACAAACACTTAATACTAAATTTCAAGGACGTTCTTTATCAAAAGGTAAAAAGAATATTTTGGTTTTAATTGTTCAGCATGGTATGAAATGCCCAATATATTATTATTTATGTTTTGTATAATTTAACATTTCAGATATTTCAATTTGATTTTGAAACGAAAATTGAAAGTGTCTCACTTCAAATTATGCATAAATGCCAGTATTTTTAAGAATTTGTAACCATTCATCTAACTGATAAGTGAGAAAATGTTAATGTAAACTGAAATGGCAGTCTTCGGAAATTTTAGGTTCTCAATTCTTTAAATAAAACTAAATGTGTGTGTTTTCTAATAGCAAAGCCACATGGGGCTATCTGCGGAGCCCACTGAGAGAATCGAACCCCTGATTTTAGCGTTGTAAATCCGTAGGCATACCGTTCTTCTAGCGGGGGGCTGTTAAATAAAAGTTACTCGAGGGCTATCTATGCTAGCCGTCCCTAATTTAGCAGTGTAAGACTAGAGGGAATGCAGCTAGTCATCACCACCCACCGCCAACTCTTGGGCTACTCTTTTACCAACGAATAGTGGGATTGACCGTCACATTATACACCACAACGGCTATGAGGGCGAGCATGTTTTAGCGCGACGCGGGTGCGAACCCGCGAACTACGAGTCGCACGCCTTACGCGCTCGGCCATGCCAGGCCTTTAAATCAGACAATGAAAGTGGTTCTACTGTTACATTGGATTCAAGATGCCTATTGCAAGTGTGAGAAGTGTATGATCAATGCTGACCAGAGGGAAAACCATCGTATAAAATTACTGAGTTTCACAGGAAGTCCCTGGCCCTCCCATGGAGACTGAAAGAGGTCACTGGCACATGTTTGTTGATGTTGGCTAGTTCATGAAGTGGTCTGAGGCTTACTCATTTGTATAATAGATTGGTACCGTATATCACTGAAGTTCTAATTGAGCACTGTGAAACACAGATTGTTGTTTTAGAAGAAAATCAAAAAGAGCAGAAAGCTAATTTCATCAATCAATTATTCTAAGAATGTTGTAATGTGTTATATGTAGTAAAGATTCATACTTTGCCTTTTTACCTCTTTTTACGTTTTTTATGTTTTATATAGACTGAACGCAACAGAAAGACACAGATAACAGCTTGTATAATTTATTACAATAATTTATTATATATATAACAGATATAACATAAATTATATAACAACAATGACAGATATTAAGTTTAAACCTTCAAAATTAATTACAACACAAAATTGTACTGGCCTGTATCTAATATAATGATCTAGAATGAAAGTCTAAAAGTCCAGATCAGAAATCCACAATTCTAGTCTACGGTGATTATTCGGTCCCACGAATAAATACCGAAGTTTGAATGGAGAAGTTCAGGAACAATCCACAGTTCAATAAATTCGACGAAGTTCTTCTCACGATATTTTCGATAAATGTCTCAACTTTTGTTTTCCAAATTTTCCCGTCCTCCCTAAAACAGTCCTACACGTGTTGGCCTTCAGTATAATTAGTAATTCTAATGAATCTTAAATATTGATGAAGTAAAATCACAGCTTCTGTAGATCTAGCTCTAATAACAAATCCAAGTTGAATAAAATCACGGCAAACACTTAAACTTTCTCAAACGAATGACTGACTCTTCTTATTCTTTTCTTCGAATAAAAACTAATGACTCTCCTTATTCTTTTCTTCGAATGAAAACTGGTGACTCTTCTTTTTCTTTTCTTCAAATAAAAACTGATGACTGACTCTCACTACCTCGCGTCACCGTCTGTTTTATATATTAGTAGGCCCAGACTTCTCGAACAATCGCGTAATTTTTACAGAACTCCAGAGCAATCCGCGTATGTCCTTCCTTGCACGAGACTTCTCGTCAAGACACTAGGCCGCCAGCATTTCATTTAAATACATATGATTGGTCTACCTAATTCTAGAAAATTCTAAATGTTATTTTAAATGAATAACAACATATTTTATTAGTTTAAACCTTGAAACAATAATATAAATATGGAAATATAAATAATAGAAATGAAAATTTAAACACAACACGACATGTTGTCGCTTACAAAATATTTACACGACATTTACATAACACCTCTAGTCCCATAATTTTGCATAAAATGTAAGCTGGGCTCCCAAGTATATGCTTACTAATTATATTGATCCAGTAATTATCACTTGCCATATGCAAAGCTTAGGTTTTTTTGATATTTAATATTCACAATTGATGTGATGTATGGTCCTCCCTCATTAGGAAATACCCAATAATTACCACAAAAATACATGCCTGATAGTATGTATATATACTCTTAAAAAAACACGCAAAAAGGATATTATTGTTATTTTAAAGAGGAATACATCTACTAGCGTTACAAGCTCAGAGCTTGTGATGTAACATGTGTTAAGGCACTGATTGTTAGACCAAAATGACAATAAATGTTGTTCACTTTGAAAAAAAAGGAAAACATCATATTTTCCGCCAAAACGCATTCGTGTCCAATAAATTTGTTTGAGAGACCTGCATGTTCTGCAAGTGCAACATGTGCAAAATCGATATAAAAGAGACGGGTTCTCGGTTTCCATAGCTCAGTGTTAAGCCACCGACACGCAATACAGTTACGCCAATACTGACTGAAGTACAACGCAACAACGCCATTGGTCGCTTAGAAGCAGGCAAATCTCGATCAGATGTTGCCAGAGCTGTGAATGTCCACCCAAACACAATCACAAGGCTATGGAATCGTCATCAACAACATGGATCAACTTTTGACCGTCCACGATCTGGCATACCTCGTGTAACCACGCCCGCACAAGATCGCTACATCCGGTTACGTCACCTTTGGGATAGGACCATCACTGCAACGTCTACTGCCTCAACTAAACAAGGGCTGCGTGGGATTTCTGATCAGACCGTACGCAACCGCCGACATCACTGATTAAGGAAATAATGTGTTTTTTTTTAATTTCTCTCAGAACTTTTTAAATTTATTTCTAAAATTTCTTAACAAACTATCGAGCCAAGTGCTATTTATTAACTTTGTTTATCCCCTTAAGTAAATATCTAAAATATGGGCATTCTTTGATCTGACCACTAATGGCGTATTTTGGTGTGGGCTAGATGGGGCTCTGTCCCGGTGTCCATCGTCTTAATGTGGGCACATTAACAATTTTATTCTATGTAAAATTAATTAGGATGTAAGGCCTACGAAGCAATTAAACTTGAGTTCTTGTGATAATGAAATAGTCCAAACTCAGAATAAAAATTATTACAAATAAACACAATTTTAAATATTACATTAAATATGCAGCTGTTCTCGAGAATACACACGTAAAATAAAACAGAAAATAAAGATAGGCTTAAATCATTTTTGAAACTGACGTTTTCGTTATCGTGTTTTCCTGCAACATATCTTTTTGTCCATAAAAAGATGTATTTTTAATAATTTATTTTACACATATTATACATTTGATCAGTATCTCCAATTCTTTCAAGTTGTCAAACTTACAAAACATACTTCTTGTTTCATCTTTTGAATATTTTTGTCTCAAAACATTTTATTCTTAATCTGTGTCTGCAGTAAACCGTTCTGTCTAATTGAGCAATGATCACTTACATTCACGGACTCAGCAGTCTTCATGCTATTAACTATTTCTTTGTTGGAAATTGACGGTAAATCAAAAATACCATGGACTGCTGAAGAAAACATCTTGAACAGTTTCTAAAACCAAATTATACTTGTAATTTTATTCTAGAATTTTCTAATCTTTGTGTTTAAAATTAAATTTTTACAGTTATATTCCAGCAAATAACTGAATTTTTATGTCATGATAGAGTTTCTTATTAGCTTACCAGTTTCATCCAGCTAAAAAACAGAAATTGAATCAATGTCATTAATATTAGATTGGATTATCTCAACTTATACAGGCTGTAAATGACACTTCACACAAAAAGCTACTTCTTTTCTTATCACCTTAATAAATAAGCTATAATCTTGTAATTCAGATAAATTTAAATCATAAAAAAATGTCATTATTTAACCAGGTATCAATTAATCCCATTCTATCAGAATCCTCTGCTTAGAGGTCGTTTGTTTGATTTCTTTTTCTCCTAGCAATTCAGTTTTGTCAATTTAGCCTACTGTTAAAACTATTATGGAACACTGCTATATCCATCTCTACTTGTTTGTTTGCTTTTCTTCAATGTTTTGATTCTCTGCACTCTTTAATCCCATTTAATTATCTCCATAAAACAAAATTGCACATAACTTAAAATTTCTGAAATATCATTTATCATGAATCCTCATTAATTTCATTTTTATTTACATCAACATAAATAAATCACGTTATTTGTTGAAATATCTTGCTTATTTCGTAATTTCCATACCATAGACAAAACATTTGACCACTATATTATGTATTTTCTCCATTTATAATTGTGCATGTTTTGAAGTACCTTAAAATAAATTTTCCGGGAACTGTATAACTGAAAATGCAGTGATCCATTTATGTTAAAGAGTTTTTTGTTATTTTCATATTTTGACTTTTCCTTTTTAAGTAGAAGATTGAAAATGAAAGTGGGGTGAGACCTGGGAATTCTTGCTAATGAAAATAGATCTAAGGACCTTCAGAAAATTCTCTAAGATCTCATAGAAGAGCTTAGGAAGGAATACAGTGATACCAGGGTAAGATTAAGTTTAGGTATGTTTGTTGTAATTTACATTAATTTTATTCATGTCATTATTTCCAATTTCTGTTAATTTCCTGTTCATTTTCTAAACTTTAAAACTGCAACATAATTTTAAAATTGAAACAACCTTTAAGATTTTAAGTATATGGGCACAAATTTAACAAAAGTCCACATAATTGATGCTTGTGTTTTCTTTGCTCATTCAATACGTTAACTATATGATTGTAGGTACATCCGTTCATTGCACGTCATGATATTCTACTGTGTTGCAAAATTTAACTGAGCAATCTTACCATCAATATGTACCAATAAAATTACATTAAATTTACGTATAGTTTAAAGTTTTATGTTATCTAAGTTTTAATTTCTTTACTTCAAAAGAAAACGTAAAAATATTCTTAAACTTGCGTTTTGTTCCGTTTTACCTTATAAATTTTGTAACTTGGATACTTCTTGTAATACACTGACATTCCATGTGCAGATAAAAGTTAAGTTAGGTCCTCAGCTTAAGCATTCTTATTTCAAGCTCCTTAGTATGTTCAGAGGACAAGAATTTCGTTTAACTCTTAACAAATTCCAGATTTCTAAACATGGAGTTGTAATTTCTTATCTGAACTAGTTGCTTATAACCAAGAAAATGCCATGTTTCAAAATATAATCTCCCACTGGATGTTTTGAAATTGACATAGAAAATTCCATAAGGAACTTATGAAATCGTTTATCGCGTTTTTGGTGCTTTTGCCTTTGCTTGCACTTTAGTGTCGTTCTTATCTATAAATATATTAGGTAGAAAGACAGTTAGATTGGATATGGGCTTTAGTTTTATATTTAAAATAATCATTGTTTATATTTTAAAATGCACGTCTGAAAATTTTTATAATACTTTACAATATAAGTTGCCCCTCAGTGGTTCAGCGGTATGTCTGCGGACTTACACGCTAAAATCCGGGTTTCCTAACCCGTGGTGGGCAAAGCACAGATAGCCCATTGTGTAGCTTTGTGCTTAATTCAAAACAACAACAACAATTTAAGTTAAACTGCCTTGTTTTATTAAAATTAGTGTAGTAGGTAAATGCCCACTTATTCTGAAGAAAACTAGTGTTTTTCCCTACTGATACTTTAATATTGCCAGGGAATACCTGTTAACATGCAGTTAACATGAAGTGTTAAAGGACAGGAAAAAAATATAAAATATCAAAATTAAATTACATGCAAAAAAGTACAAACTTACAGTAAAGAATATCAGAAAAAGGAGATAAATTAAGTTTAATCAATCAGAAATGAAAAGGTATGTATATATTTTGTTTTTTTTATTTTAAACATTTAGTTAGATGATACATTGTTGATAATACTACAATTATTCAGTCAGAGTAAAAAATAACTACATCATAAAAAATACAATTGTTTAGTTGCAATACATATTAAAATAATCTCATTCTTTTTGTACCAAATACTTGTAATTTTTTAATAAACTCTTACCCATTGTTTTGAAGGTGTGATAAAGAAGCTAAGAATTATATTATATATTGTTGATCTTTGGATCACATAAATAGCCAAATGGGTTCAACTGCGTAGCAACAAGGCTAAACAGTTTGCAACGAATTATTTTCAAAACATGTAGGTGGTTAAAACATGAATGACACATTTTCATGTGAGTAATAATTGTGTATCATTGAAATGACTCAAAATGTTTCAGCGCTTAAAATGCATTTCAGACAATAAAGTCTTGATACAAAATGTAGCAAATGTTCAAATATTTTATACGTTTTTGCAAATTATATTTATACTTATTCTACTCTTAATTTAATTTGACTACATATTATTTTATTACTGCCCTTCATCACTTTTAATTTCTCTTTTATAAATTCAAATTGGTTTATGTTGTAAATGTATTGAGCTTATTAATGTCAGTTCATATCGTGTTTTTGCTAGTTAGATACTCACAAAAGTTTTAATTCTAATTAAATTCTATAGCTTTTATACTTATAATACTGGTAGTATTTTCTTTTTCTGAATTCATTGGTAAGAATTTTAAATAAGATTTACTTGTGGTAGTGCTGTTACTTCATTGTGTAATTTTGCACTTGACAACAACAAAACCAAATTCAAATAATTTTCGAAGTGTAAATGATGAAGAATTTGCGCTATGTCAAACATAATATATAAAGATAGAAGGTGGGGCATTCGTCATTTTCATTGTATTTGAAATTTTAAAGTCATTACTTCTTACATAATTGTATGAAATAAACAACATAAATTTATTACTTTTTAAGCGAGGGTAACAAGAGAGTTTTGATATGCTAAATCTGGATCTTTTTAATCCAATTTAGATGATGACTTCAATTACGTAATAACGAAAGGTTACCTGGAATCCTTTTTGACATTTTATGAAAAACATTTAATTATTCCGTTTGTGATTTAATTAGAAGTATTGCATGATAACTATGAGTATATACATTTCACCGTAATATGACCTTACACAATGAATCAGTATCCAAAAGAAATGAAAATATACAGTATTACTCATACAAATTACGATTTAGACTAAACTCAATAAACCCATGTTCACCACAGAAAAACACTTGTGGGTGGACCCTTTGGCATTAATTACAAAGCCTTGCAAAGCATTTCTAACGAAAAGGGCTTACGTAGTCACACTCTCAATAGTCTAGCCTCATTGTACAAATTGTATGTTAACAAGGTCAAAACATTGTGCTGTACTTTATTTTAATCAAAGTTTTAATATCTATACCAACAGTCTTTGAATAAATTTTTACTTGAAGTAGATTTCTCATTTTCATGATACATTAAATGTAGAGTGTCTTACCTGTGTGTTTCAATATATTGTGTACATTAATTTCAATATTAATTATTTTAATTGAAAATTTAACGTGAAGAAGGCTAACACAGATAACGATAATAGTATCAAAGATTCAGTTTTGCCATGATTATGAACTACACCTGTTATTCCATATGAAAACCAGCAATTTTAGTGAAGAATTAGCATGGTTTCATAAAAATAGCAGGACAAAGTGTGTAGTCTTAGAAAAGGATTAAATTGTTTGTTTTGGAAATTCGCACAAAGCTACTCGAGGGCTATCTGTGCTAGCCGTCCCTAAGTGTAAGACTAGAGGGAAGGCAGCTAGTCATCACCACCCACCGCCAACTCTTGGGCTACTCTTTTACCAACGAATAGTGGGATTGACCGTCACATTATACACCCCCACGGCTGGGAGGGCGAGCATGTTTAGCGCGACTCGGGCGCGAACCCGCGACCCTTGGATTACGAGTGCACGCCTTAACGCGCTCGGCCATGCCAGGCCGAAAAGGATTAAAATTAGCTCATTAAAGTGAAATAAATTATTTGGTCAGTATACAAATATATTAGATATTAGAATGTTGAATATTTCAGCACATTATTTTCATTAATATTTTAAGTCAGTCCTTCAAGGTATAGAGATGTTGAGTATATTATATTGAAATGATTGCGCAGAAAACCAATATGTCTGAATAAGGAACAGAATGGATACTCATTAGGTTCTCCACCTAAACTGATACGTAGTAGCATCATTTCAATAACTTTGCGTTTCAGGGAAAAAAATGTTCTTTGTTATTTTATGTAACATTACCTGAAACATATAAACAGCTCTTTTGTGTTAGTGTTACAAGATGCCACGATTTCTTCTAGGAACACAAAATCAGGATGATGTAGCTACATCAGCGTGCTTTGCACAAACTCTTCATTACCAGAAAAATGGTACTTTTTAATAAAAATATCTAAATTGTTCACATTGTAAAGTATATCCTACTCATTTGGTAGCTTGATACTGCAATGTCATAGACTTATTCTGTTCAGATACTGAAATAAAAGTGCAGTTTCTAAAATATATGCATTTATCCACACTTAAGTAAATAAATAGTTTCAAATCTGGCTCGACATGGCCGAGCGTGTTAAGGAATGTCGCGGGTTCGCATCCCTGTCGCGCCAAACATGCTTGCCCTTTCAGCAGTGTGGACGTTATAATGTAACGGTCAATCACACTCTTTGTGAGTAAAAGAGTAGCCCAAGTGTTAGCGGCTGGTGGTGATGACTAGCTGCCTTCCCTCCAGCTGCTAAATTAGAGAAAACTAGAACAGATAACGGCCCGGCATGGCCAAGCGCGTTAGGTCGTGGGCTTCGTAATATGAGATTCGCGGGTTCGCGTCCGAGTCACGCCAAACATGCTCGACCTCTCAGCCGTGGGGCGTTATAATGTGCAGTCAATCCCAATATTCGTTGGTACATGAGTAGCCCAAGAGTTGGCGGTGGGTGGTAATGACTAGCTGCCTTCCCTCTAGTCTTACACTACTAAATTACGGACGGCTCGGTGCAGTGGGCTAAATACCTACTCACTTAAATCCCTGTTCATAAATCCGCAGTGACTGTTCATTGAAAAAATCGAGTGGCAAATGATGATGAGCACAGATCACCGTCGAGTAGCTTTGTGCAAAATTAAAAAAAAAACAAGCAAATTTCGAACCAATAGCCATTTTTTTATTATTTGATTTGAAACTTGTAGTTTGCAACACTATGTAAGTATAACTCAACTTTGATATCCATACTTCTTTAGAAACTGTATGTATGATGGTTTGTCCACAAGAAAGAAAGAATAATTGTATGAAAATGGTGAGGCACATCGATATGGTAAGATTTATATGTTAACATTGTTTGTTTGTGGAATAGATCTATTTTATGCTGCTGTAAAGTGTACATACAGTGCTGGTCCTAAAACAAAACAGTTTTACATCATACACACAAGATTACGTAAACTAACTGTATGGACAGATCAGTTACTAATTTCCAAAAAGGGCATGACCATCTTATTATACAAGTATTTAATAGATAATTTATTTGCAATATATATCATACGATATTTGAGCTGAATTCAACATTAATCTTGAGTCTTTGGTTTCCAAATTTAATATAAAATATAAAGAAAAATTGAGGGAAGGAAAATATTCTTATCATTATCGCACTTCAAATATAATTTGCAATAAGCATTACGAAGAACCAGCAGTTGAAATATTTTAAAGTAATTTTGTGTAGTTTTAAGGAATTTGTAATGTTAAAACATAGTTAGAGTGAAATATTATTTGAAAAACTTTACAGCACCAGAAAATTTTAAACTTACGAATTACTTAGACCATGATTTTTATTTCTAGCTCCCACAACCCTTTCTATGTCTAATATTTATAACGTACTCTATAATCTATAATATCTGTCATTCCCATTGTAGCACCTACTGTTTGTCTTTATATTATTATTTGTATTTATAAATATCTTATGTAATTTTTAACGTTTAATTTACTATTTGTTATTGATGCAATTTCTTTCAGTATCTCCCACATACAGTGCATTCATCAGCATTTGCTATTTTTAATGTATGCGTTACTTCCTTAAGTTCACATTCTATTTTATACAACGCTATTCCTTCAATATCTTCTACTTATTGTTTTATTTGATATTCAATATTTATCTCACAGTTTTCCGAAACTGAACTTATCACGTTTTGAGTTTAAAGTGCGTTTCTTTCAGTATAAGTTTTTTGTAACTTGAATTCTATTCAACAAGACACAGGTTCTTAAGGGTAGTTTATTTTGAATACATAATACATCAAAATATAAAGTTTACTACACTAAATAAATGAATATTTCGGTAATATAAACACTTGTTATGGTAAGCGCATGTTTATATGCTTAAAGATCGTTGTAGATCAGTAAGAAGTTTTATCTCTGGCATTTTGAGTGTCTTAAATATTGTATTCGCTTCTCCGACTTAATGGGCTTTATAACTATTTATTTGATTTGCTGGCCAAACCTGTGCTGATGAGCCTTGGATAGGCAAAATTCCGGTCTTCAGCAGAGGGTACAGTCAATCAAAGAATTCGTAAGGCTTTCTTGTCATAGTTTCTCATTTGTGGGAAAGAATATAAATATTTGACATAGATGTATATTGCTTTCACTGAAAGGTTTCAGCTTTGTTGAAATAAATGTTAAGGGTTGTTTAATTCTGAAATAAATACTGGCAAGTTAATAGCTAGTAATGAAAAATTTAACATTTTATTTGTTAAATAATTTGCCTTTAGTATAAAAGTTTATAGTGGTACAAATTAGAAATTAGTACAATTGAATCACAGCAACTCTTAAAAATTTCTCAATGCTCTTTTTCTCTGTGAAATGTTTTATTTCAAGGTACAAAATAAGGTGTTCAAAAAAGCTACATGGTAGCTCAAATTTTTTTTTGTAATTTCAAAATGAATTTTTAAAGTCTATCACTGATATGATTGTTATAAATGACATTTATGAATGATTAAAAACCATATGATTAAAAACTATATTATAACTTAAGAGTCTTTTTTTTTATTAGATATTTTTCGGTGTGATACACTTGAATACTTACTGACAAGAAAAATATTATTATAAACGAACAATGGCATCATGAAAACCATAGGACTATAAAGTCTCTTTTCCATTAAAATAAATATTTTTTTTAACATTCTCTTATTAACGTTTATTTTATTTATATTTGTAAATTGTAGAAAAAACAGCTAAAGAGGGTTAGATAACTTTACAAGTTTGTCATAAACTAATGAAATATTTCTTATAATTAAAGAAGAGATTAATTTGCAAAACAGATACAAAACCAAAATAAAATAATTATAAAAAGTCATCCTACTACCTGTTAGTGATATAGTAGCCCAAGAGCTGGTGATGAGTTGTGATGAATAGCTGCTTTCCCTCAAGTCTCTCACTGCTAAATGAGAGATGGAAAGCAAAATTAAAACTAGAGAATAGTTATTACAAACTCAACACTGGTAACCCACATTTAAAAGTTTCTGGTACACTTAACTTCAGGCCCGGGAAGACCAGGTAAGTTGAGGTGTTCGACTCGTAATTTGAGGATCACGGGCTCGATTACCCGTCGCACCAAACATGCTTGCTCTTTCAGCCCTGGGGATTTTATTATGTGACGGTAAACCCCACTATTTGTTGATAAAAGAATAGCACAAGAGTTAGCGGTGGGTGGTGATGACTAGCTGTCTTCTGTCTAGTCTTAAAACGGCAAAATTAGAATCTGAGGAAATGAATGTTACATGCTCAATGGACACAAAAGATAAATATGTCCTTTTCACGTTTTATACATTCATAACGACTTTAGTTGAAGAATGAGATGCGACATTTTCTGAAAAAAATATTAAACGGTACATACATAGAATCTGAATCATGAACTAAAACATGGTAATTCAAATATCTGAAAACAGACAAGATTAATTTACTCCAAAAAGTAAGATATTTTAAAATAACCAAGTTTTGTCACTATTATGGTGAGTATTATGTGATTTTTCTACCATATTTGGTATTAACTAAATAGACTAATATACGAAATGTTATTGGATTTATTTGATGTAGTTGATATTATACTTATCATTTTAATGCTATTGATATTTACAGCTTCAACGGACAATTGTTTGCTTTATTTTTCTTACAGCAAAGCTACATCGGGCTATCTGCTCAGCCCACCAAAGGGGAATCAAACCCCTGATTTTAGCGTTCTAAATCCGGTGACATACCGCTGTAGTAGCGGAGGTCACAACGGATCATTTAACAGTTAATGAGTATAAGTATATATTGACAATAGCCCGAATCTGCTATTTTTTTTACAGTTTTATTTTCAAAATAAAAGTATTCAAGAGTTAAACACATTTCAAAGAAAAGGAAACCATTACAGTTTATTTTACCGTAATTAATGTTTTGTGAAATATCACTTTCAGGTTGTAATGAAGCAAAGGGTACCGTGTGATTTTGATATGCTATTTAATTATATGTTGTTTGTTTCAGTATCAGGTTTTCAGGGAAAAAAAACAGTGAGTATATTTTAAAAAATAAAAATTTTTAATTATTTTTAAACATAAAAAATCGATGCAGAAAACAGCCATCGTTTTCAAGTGCTAAAAATGAAAATTAAAAAAAAATTCCAAATTACACGAGTTCAAAGTAGTAATTCATTCTTCAAGCTTATTAATTTGTTTTTGAAACGTTTTTCAGACAGAAAAAAACCATGGCTATAGTGGTCACGTGTTATCAAATAATTTTGTGTTTGTTGTTTAGTTCAAAGCTTAACAGTAACGTGTCTGCAATCTAACAACTGAAGATGTCGAAATCTGACATTTAATTCTACAAGAATAGTTCGTTCGTTTGTTTATTTTTAGAGCAAAAGTGAAACTGTATTATCTTTCATGTCCATCGAGCAGTATATAACCCCTGGTTATAGCGTTGAAAATCCTTAAATTAAAGACTGTTCTATAGGTGAACCTAATAGTAGTTGCAACTTACAGTTAAAATTGTTACACATAAACAAAATATTGACGGTACATTGAACACCCACGATGGTAGAATTCAATGTTAAATCCTTCCAAAATTTTTCTTTGCATTTATACATATCGAACATTCTAGTAGTGTTACTAAGTGAATAAGGAAATATTTAAATAATGAGAAAAGTTGGTTGGACACTTTATCACAAACAGCAATGTTAAATATTAAACTTCAGAGGTAACTGATGATTTGATAATGAGAGAAATGCACACATTCTGTTAGTGATTTTTATTTATAGAACAAACGTCGTGGCTTAAAACGTTAAACCTTAAATTGTTTTGAATTTTATATGATAAATCAAATAAATATATACTACGAAATAAAAAAATTAAGAGGAAATATTCCTATATTTGATAAAGTAGTTATTAGACACAAGATTATAGAAGTTTTATCAATACACACAAAAATAAGTACAAAAATTAAATTATTATCAATTCAGTTTTTTTTAAAATACGATGATAAACTGAACAAGAAAGTTCATTATCACTCGAGTTTAGTGTTACCGTCTCCACCAACATCTGAAATCTTTATTTCCTTGGTCCTTGTTACAGTATTGATATCATCTGCATGTATTTTAGTAGATTTCTATATATTAATTCTAGCCATCTTCAGTTTGTGTTTCACATATTGTATTCCTTTTCATTTTCTGAACTTAAATTTGAACATAATTTATACAGCGATAATTTTGTTTTCGTTTCAGTTTTTACACAAGAACATCTATTGCTTATAACAGTGAGGTGGTTTTAAAACATAGCAATGACAATAACACTGCGAAAATAAATACAAAAACTACGTTTGCACAAGAATGTTGCTCTAATCACTGAGATAAAAACGTCGTACCTTTATTTCTACAAATAATTTACTTGCCAAAATTAATATATAGAAATCTATTAAAATGCATGCAGATGATGTCAAAACTGTAACAAGGATTATGGAAATAAATATTATTGATGTTGTTCTGAACGGTGACATAACCTTATACTTTAAAGTGTAAACTGACTTATTTGTATATGTTTTTTTACAAAATACAGAAATATAATAATTCTTTAAAACGTTCATTCATAATTTTTCTCATTCTGTCTATTTATGAATTATTTGCCTGTTAATTCATCTCTGAACAAACTTGTATAGTTCACCTGTTTGTATTGCATTTCTAATGGTAATTCATAAAAAATAATAAACATTGATTTATCAAAGCTCATACGATATAGTGAGTGTCAATTAATAGAGTAATTCACAGTAAACGGCTCGGAATACAAAACGATACAGGTAAAGGAAAAGGTTAAAACAGACATTATGCGACTCCTTGTCCTTCAGTTAGAATTGCAGTTAATTTAAACAGCGTCGTTTCTTGACATAAAGAACACGTACGTTTGCGAGCCACATGTGACAGAAGAAACACAATAAGCAATACTATATAAACACATGTGAGCTATTGTTTTTATCGGCAAACAAATGGTACACTTACTCACGAAACATGTTCGGATTTTAGTACTGATCAAAGACTTGTTAAATGAGGATTAAATACTTCTACACTAGGCACAAATGTGCACTAAACATCATCTGTTTCTTCTTGAATGGAAAAGAAACCTGAGTTTGAAATAATCCCAAATATCTTTTACCAGAAAAATTAAAATGTTGAAGGAATTTTAATAATGTTTTGCATTTTGCGCAAAAGCTACAGGAGGGCTATCTGCGCTAGCGATCCCTAATTTTGCAGTGTTAAATTAGAGGGAAGGCACCAAATCATCAACACCCACCTCTAACGCTTGGGCTACTCTTTTACAAACCAATTGTGAGGTTGACGGCCATAATATAACGCCTCCACGGCTGAAAGGGCGAGCATGTTTGGTGTTATAGGCCACGTTGAAGGAAATGTAAAGCATCATTGATCAGGTTATTATGAAGCACGTGGGAATAACAGTTGTTATTTATGAACGATGTCACCAACAATGTTATTAGAAAATAATAAATGATATATTTTCCTTCTAAGTTACTCTTCAATGTAAAATAATCCTCATGATCGTTTATGTTGATGCCAACCCAGCC
Source organism: Carcinoscorpius rotundicauda (assembly GCA_011833715.1). Taxonomy (NCBI): domain Eukaryota; kingdom Metazoa; phylum Arthropoda; class Merostomata; order Xiphosura; family Limulidae; genus Carcinoscorpius; species Carcinoscorpius rotundicauda. The sequence goes on along the minus strand of CM022397.1, from coordinate 46,277,940 downwards.
TAGCTAAAAGGAGCAAAATCACAAATATATAAACAACAAAATATAGGAAATTATATACTAACAAAGGCTTACAGAGATCCAGGATAAACAAACGTGACATCCTCACCAACTATTTAAATAGTGAAAGTAACACTTTAGGAAACATATGAGAAAAAGCATACTTTAGTGCAACGACAATAGCCCTCTGCTAGTACAGCAGTATGTTTACGGATTTACAACGCTAAAATCAAAGGGTTCGATTCCCCTCGGTGGGCTCAGTAGATAGCCCGATGTGGCTTTGCTATAAGAAATACACACATACGCAACAATAATATTCATGACCTTGGTATATCTCCCTTTAAATGTTATGAAGAATAATCTGGAAAAACTTACTATCGGTGACAGATTTATTATATTTATATTGAATAAGTGAGTATGGAACTGTATGTGCAATCTTTCAAAAAGTAAACTCTGATGTAAGTGTACAAGATGCTACAACGAGGAAAAATGGACACTGCTGACAATGCAACAACGAATAAATGGTATGGCTGAAAAGGATATATTAATTAAAACATTAGCGTATAATTTCACATAAAGTAACATAACACAAGTAAAACAACGACAAATAGGATATATTATCATAAAATCTATGAAACGAAACAACTTGTTAAGAAAGGAGCAAGACCTATGCCGAGCACCTAACCATCCCTCGTATAAAACACGTGTTATAAACTTAATTCCAGCGCTGCAGGTTGTACATGAGTCGGTTTATAGTGCAGTGTATTATATCGTCCATTTGACGAGTTCAGTGTACCTAACCTATTTATATTTGAAGACATCACATTTACTGCATATGAAAAACATTTCATTCAACGTTATCTTGTGGCACAATGGCATCTTAGAAAACTCACACCCTGGTCGGAAGGGCACAGATAGCCCATTATGTAGCTTTATTCCTTATTCAAAATGAACATGTTCAACAATTTCACAATTTTTGTGGAGATTTAACTTATAAAAATGTCTGTATCCAAAAATTTAACTGAACGATTGCTTAAGGGTTTTTTTTTTATCTCCGATAGCCCGACTTCAAGTAAAAATTGCAGTAATAACGACACTGTTAAATGTAGACATAAAGATATGATACTGATATGCAAACTTCGTAACTGTCTATATATTTAAAAAATCCAACCTAAAAATTTTATAAGTGTAAACGTTTTATTAAAAAAAAAAGATATGTTATTCTTCATGATACTCACTATTTTGATTCAAGAATACGGTATTGGTCACGTAAATAATTTAGTCTTAATCGTATAGTACGACTGCATCAGAGGATAAGTTGTATGTGCCCTTTTTAACTTCTGTGGTGGCTGTTTTACACATACATTTTCAGTTCCTGTTATGTTACAGTAAAGCCAATGACTCTTTATAAACAATGATACTTTTTGATAATGTGATCTGCGCCATGGAGCACATATATTGAATAAATTATTTCCAACATAATTCGTTACACAAAATTTTCTTTCGTTGGAGGGGTGTTATATATTATACTTTATTTCGTCTGAGTTTCTGATTTATTATATTACACACATTACGTATTACCACTTCAAAAACCGGAACTTTAATTTTTACAAACTTTCCGACAGCTCTGAGTCTCATATCCTGTTTACCACTAAACATTTTATCGACTACTCATATTCACGCCGAGAAAATTAATTCCGAGTTGATATTGTTGCGTTTCGATTAAGCTAACAACATATTTCCAGGCTAGCCTCACGACTTTCAGTTATCTGTCCTGTGTCGCGACTAATCTTCACCAAAGCTCTCGAAGATACTGTTAATCACTAGTATTTCATACATATTTAATACATTGTTTATTTTTACGCACACGAACGCTCTGAAAATTTCGAGATGTGGAACCTGCACAATAAACAATTAAAAATATACGTTACTGGTGAAAAAGAAAATTATACACAAATAAGCGTAGACATATTAAATGCGGTAAATCCGTTACAAGATTTTTGTATCCCCATATAGTATGCCTAGAAAAAGCAGATATGTCTAGGTCTGTGAAAAGAGAAGTTTACGTCTCGTATGTGTGTTTGTTTACCGACGGATCTGATGTTAACAGATGGAGCATAAAAATGAGGCAAAACGCGTGCATTAACAAAAAGAAACAATGTTTTATGAAAGGCTTTGCAGTGTACAAAACAACAATAAATACAAGTTTTCTTGACATTTGTATTGGAAACGAACAGTAAAGCAGTTTAGCTATATAATACATTATTATTCTAGTTCAAAGTACCTTTCTTCTTTCCATTTTATCAATAAGAATATTAAAAGGTCAACTAGAAGTGAGAAAACTGGTTCTACAATTTAATTAGTAAAGATGAGAGATGGAGCTTTCCACATGTTTAGAGTGAGTTTGATCCTTTACTTTCTGCATAGTTATATATACAATAACAATTAGAAATGTTAGTGCGTGTTATCCTTACTTTGTAACGTAAGCTACCATATAATAGTAAAATATGCAACACAACGAGTTAACTCAATCAAGCTTCGAAAACTAAATATAATGAACAGTATAATTAAATAATTACCTGTGTTCATATATCATGTGGGTTAAGTTATACACTAATTGTTTCACTAAATTATACACAAAAACAAAGTTCATCTTTTTATACATCCTTAAGCTGTTTCCTACTTGTAAGTTTGAGTTCATTTTCTATCAGACATCCCTCATGTTTTCTACTTTTCCTTTGATTGTGAGACACTCTTTTACGAGGAGTTTGTCTACTTAGCTCTGATCTATCTCTTATGGATTCATGTAAATAATGTTGTTGATCTATCATGTTTTGAAACCTTAGGTCCTGGACTTTACATTTATTTTTCCCGTTCTTTTGTGTTTTCAGGAGATTGGTTTTCACAATGAGCATATTTTCATAACTGTGTTTCTATCTTCACTTCTCACTTTCACTTATTTGGAATCCAATTCCAGAGTACAATACTCTTTGAGAATACTTTTTTTCTCGTGTGGTTTACTTTGCTTCAAAATAACTTCATCTTCTTTTTCATGCCAGCACATCCTCTTTATCATAAAATTTTATAACATTACACACTGTAACAAATTCTATTCCTGGATAGTGTGTGTGATATTCGTTATTGCTTATGTTGTAAATGTACAGAAAATGGCCTTTAAAACTTTACTTTTGTAACGTGCATTATGAAATTCAGAAATAAGACTATTTTTAAAGCAAAAACGGGCAAACTTTCAAAATTTCATTCATATTATGTCTGAATAAAACAACGTAGGATTCAAGATTTAAATATTTTTGTACTAAAGTTACACAAAAATGTTTTGAAGTGAGAAGTTTTTACGCGATTTGCGACTGTAATGTAAATCACTTTCACTCATCAATCTCCAAATATTTTTCAAATTATGTTTTCGATATACGTTCCTACATCAGAAAAGCAAAGTTTGAAGAGAAAAATAGATCTTTTCAATTTAATTTAAACATGAGCAATTGGGATGTAACACATTCTGCCCAGAAACAAAAAAATGTAAAAAACAAATTGTGGCACATTGGGTTTTACCACAGGGACAGCTTGAAATTCTTTCCATTCTGTCTCAAGAGGTGGGCATTCAATGACATTGTGGTATAACTGCGGATTCACACTTTTAAAATCCTGATTTTGGTAATATATTGGGCAGGGAAGAGATAAACCATTGTGTTGCATTGTTGTTATTCCAAAACAATTCCAAAAAATGGTTGACTTGGAAAAGAATATTAGCTGTTTTCAAGAATTTTTTGTTGTTAAAACATATTTCTTATTCATGTCAATACACGTCTTACAAACATGTTTTTGTGATACACTAATATGTCATTGGTTTTGTGACTTGTTTTTACTGTATAGATTTTTATACATCTAATTTCTATGCTTTGTTTTATTGTTCTCTACAGTCTGAACATTTACTTAACCAAAAGGAAAATTGCAGTGATATTACATATCTACATTAAAATTATAGATTTTATATGTTTTTCTGATTAGCCAAATGATGTCTGTGTGTTAGTTTTAGTAGAGTAGTGCTTTAAGGAAACAATGATCTCGTGGTGACATCATAAGTTTGATAAAGAGAACACACTTACAAAAGAATTGAGGAATACTTACTTAGAACAGCTTTTACCTGAAGACTTACAAGTAGATTCCTATTTGGAGATCAATGTGTTTTGTTTGATGGACTCCTCTCAAGATCAAGAGGCATCTGTGGACCTAATCACAATCCTGTAAAAGTGACTGTCATTTGTGTGCAAAAGCACCTAAGTTGTATTTTTCTATTTATCATTTATTATACTATTATATTTATTCATTTTTTTTACATCAATGTATATCTTGAAACCTTAAATGGTTTAGAATGTCATTAAATTTTATTGGTAATTGCTTTATTCCTTGTTGTTAATAGAACGACTTATATCTTTTAGACTACTTTTAATGAGAAATATTTGGAGGAGAGTTTTCCCGAATATTCAACCAATGACAGCTTCAGGTTAATTATCTCTTATGTAGAATCTCTGTTTAGTGCAGGTTTACTAGTGTAAATATCAAATGATTCTTTGATTTTTCTTGTATTTCAGAATTTGTCTGTGTCGATGATTCTGGTGTTTTACCAGTTTATTCTGTGTGCAGCTGTCGTGGCGTCCTCTGCAGTGGATGAATTTTATGTTTTCACGAGTCTTTCTCTTGCTACACTTAGTATCATCAATATTATCTTCAGATCAGTTAGTTGTTTCAGAGAACCTCTGGATGTCCTGTTACTTCTGTATAAATGTATGTTTACTTTTCATGTCTCTAGTTTTATTCTTCACAAGTTTCACAAACTAATATTTGAGTTATTTGCTGAATGTGAAGGGCCAAAACATAAAAGTAAAAACCCAGATTTAATTAATGTGTAAAGCAATAATTACACATGTATTTTTCTTAGGTTTCATTATGAAAGCAAAATAGTAGAAACTGTCTGTTGATTTTAACACAATTTACAATAAAACTATTTTTGATAAGACAACATGACTACATTAAAATATTTGAATTTCGTTTTCATGCTTCATATTTGTGATTGTTTTCGAGTGACAAAATCTTAGTCACGGATTGGTGATGATGGTTTATATAATTCTTTTTCAAAGGAATTGTTGAAATAAATAACTAGTTTATTCCTTTGCAACATGCACCAATATTACTAAAACTATTTGTAATTGGTGTATCTTCTTCGAATTTATGTTTTTTCGTGTTAGAACAAAGCCTCAGTAAGCTGTCTGATGTGATCACTGCGTGGTATCAAACATCAGATTTTAACATTAACACATTTATATTCATGAATAGGCGAAATTTTGGAACCATTAATTAGAAATGGTGATACTGTCATAAAGTTTTGAATTTTATCAGATAAATAATTAAATTTAATTGCTCAGGATATTGCGTTAATTTTGAAAATAGCCCCTTGCAAATACACGCTGTTAGATGAGACCATAAATTATAATAACAATTTTTTTTTCAATTTCGTAGAAAACTACACAAGAGCTGTCTGTACCAGCCATTCATAATTTAGAACTGTAGGACGAGAGAAAGGTAGCTAATTATCATCAGCGACCGCTAACTCTTTGGCTATTTTCTTACTAACGACTATTGGGATGGATCGTAATGTTATAACGTCCACACTGCTGAAAGGGTGAGTATGTTTTGTGTGACGGGGATTCCAAACTGCAACCATAAGATTAAAAGTCGGGTGCCTGAACCACCTGACTATACCAGGCTTACAGTAATTATTCGGCAATGATACCTATGACCAACTTATGATTTGCTCTTGGAACTAGGTTAACATTGTCATTGTAATATGTTCCCGTTTTGCTATGACAAATGTAAATTATATTTTTATTACATAATATACAATTATATGTTGGGTAGAAAATTATATTACGTAACTTTGTGTTACATTTCTGTGAGGTTTCACCTACGCGTTTTTATTGATCATCTTCGTAAAACTTCTATTATTTTTACCACTTTTAAGCCCTACAAGGCATGACATTAAATAATATTAATATAATTTAAGTCAATGTTAAATATACCGCAGTCATTTTATACTTTTTACACTTTATGTTCAGCCTGCCAAAAGCATATCTCGATGGCTACATATTCCTACCGCCGAAAACTGGGTTTCGGGATCCATGGTGGAAAGAGAAAAGATAAACTTATCTGTACCTTTGTGCTAAACGACAAAAGAAAAACATTTCGTGCTTGTAACTTTATTTAAGTCATCAAAGACCAGTACTTTTGGAATAATGTTCTTTAGACAGATGAGTCCAAAATTGAATTATTTGGACACCAGAAGAGAGGACATGTTTGGCATAAACCAAATATAGAATTCCAGGAAAATAACATCATAGCAACTGTGAAGCATGAAGGTGGAAGTGTCATGGTTTGGGGCTTCTTTGCTGTAGCAAGACTTTGACTCATCACAATCAAAAAATCTTCCATGAATTCTACGGTCTATTGAAGCAAAACTGGACCCTGCAACACGACAATGACCCACACACACCAGTAAATCCACTTAGTACTGGCTGAAAACTTAAACATGGCGAATCCTGGAAAGGCCGATTTCAAGCCGAGGTCTCAATCCCATTCACATGCTGTGGGATAACTTGAAAAGGGGACTACATGCAATAAACCCCTCAAAAATCTCACAGGTGAAAGAATTCTGCATTGAGGAGTAGGGCAAACTTTCTTCAGACCGATGTCAGAGACTGGTAGATGGCTAAAAGAAGTCTCACTGCAGTTATTTCAGCCAAAGGGGTTAACACTAGCTAATAGGGAGTAGGGTTTCCTTTCTTCTTTTTCAGTTAGAATATGCATTTTTGTAGAATTACATTTACAGAAGATCTTGAAATGTCTTTTCATCAGTTTTAATTTTAAGTTATCTTTCTATAATCTCTTAGTAATGTTAAAATTGAGATTGAATATCTAGTTATCCAGAAATGTTACAAAAACACACATGCTTTCACAGGGTGTCCTAATTTTTTCACATGGCTGAAGGTATTGAAAGCGTAACTAAATCTGATGTCTCTTACTAGATTAGTTGATCAGATTGTCATATTTTAAATTCAATCATTCAACTCAAAGTGTAGTTTTTAGTAAAGGTGTTTCATGGGTATTACCTGTTATGAAATAGGACTTAACTCGCAATCACTGAGATGCCCGCGCGGCCATCACTTTCGTTCAAACTCTACATATTTAACTTTAACTGATGTGTTTAATATGGTTAAAGTAACATTTTTGAAGACATTAACAGAGAAATTCTGACACATTTATAAATTAATTTCTTGGAAGACCTTGCTTGTGCCTTGTTTAGCCGGCATGGCCAAGCGTGTTAAAACATGCGACTCGTAAACTTAGGGTCCGTGTTCGTATCCCCTTCGCGCCAAGCAAACTCGCCCTTTTAGCCGTGGAAGCATTATAAAATGACAGTCAATCCCACTGTTCGTTGGTAAAAAAGTAGCCCAAGAGTTGGCGGTGAGTGGTGATGACTAGCTGCCTTTCCTCTAGTCTTACACTGCTAAATTAGGGACGACTAGTACAGATAGGCCTCGAGTAGCTTTCAGTGCATTTCAAAAACAAAAACAAACAAGTACAATTTACATGTAACTTGTTGATAACATTTAATTTGTAGAAGTTTATTGATCTCGATGAGGATTTTAACGTTTAAAAGAGAAGCTTAGATATTACTTAAGTACTTTCAACTTCAGTGCAACATCCCACACTTCTATAACCTAACTAGTAAGATCATCCCTGGTATTGTAGTTGACATAAAGTTATAAACTCTTGGTAATATAAACTGCTAAAAAAGATGTAATTTAAGTTTTTATCAGCATTTTCATTTGTGATAAAAAGACCAATATAAATGGAATTTTCTTGAATACATTATGAACAGTTACTACCAATTCAGTAAATTGCTCTGATATCAGTTGATTAAATAAATCTCTTACTTGAACTGACAGTTCTAAAAATTCTCAATATTTTAAACTATGATCAGTAAAAAAGACAAAATATGTTGAAAAATATCCCACAATATAGGTTTTGCCCATTTTAACATACCTGTGTCGCAGTATAAGAAACCTCTTACATCACAAACATTCTTTTTGAATTTCATGTGCCCAGGAGAAATAATACCTTACAAAACATTGAGGTAGAAATCAAACGAGCACTCAAAAGGGTACATACATCTGCCATGCAGCATTGATGGTTTTCGGTCTTTAACAAATAGGTAAATATGTGCATATGTCTATCATTGTCAGTGGACAGGAACCATTTGTGTGAGGACATACGATGAATAATAGTTGCCGAACCAAACGAGCGATATTTGTACTACTAGAAACTTAACCTTTATTGGTTACCATTTATATGGGTAAAATAAGAAATGGGATGATCCTAAACATTTATAATCACGAAATGCCGACTAACACTGAAAGATAACTGACAATCAAATACCAAACAAGATTATTGGTCTGGATCAGGATCTTTAAAGAGCCATGTCGTGAACATTTTCTTTCACTTTTACCTAGTAATTTAGATAATGTCAATTGGAATAACTGTGCTACAAATAAGCTGTTAAAGTCTGTTCCACATGCGCCTGGTATGGCCTAGCGCGTTAAGGCGTGCGCTTCGTAATCTCAGGGTCGCGGGTTCGCGCCCCAGTCGCGGCAAACATGCTCGCCCTCCCAGCCGTGGGGGTGTATAATATGACGGTCAATCCCACTATTCGTTGGTAAAAAAGTAGCCTAAGAGTTGGCGGTGGGTGGTGATGACCATCTGCCTTCCCTCTAGTCTTACACTGCTAAATTAGGGACGGCTAGTACAGATAGACCTCGAGTAGCTTTGTGCGAAATTCCAAAACAAATCCTGTCTCATTTAAAGACGGGAATTAAATATCATGAGTTTATTTGCTCTTCAGTCATGGCAATTTTATGCTTATTTCTTTTTGAGTGGAAAGTAAACATAGGAAACAGGTGTGAAAAATTAGAAGAAGAAAAAGTTAGGAGATTTACTTTAAAATTTCATTGTTCCTACTGAAAATTCTGAACAATAATATTGATTTTGTTTCTTCAAGTTTCTAAATCAGCTCTGAAACAAATGTAAAAATAAAAAACAATAGCTATGATTATGAGTTGTTTGGTAATTATAATAAACAGAAGCACACATTATATTTTCAGTCTATCCTGCCATAATGCTTTGATTACTTGGATGAAATAGTTTATGATTATTTCTTTTTGTTCTCAGGGTAAATAAAACTTCATGAAGTCAGTGGTTTGTAAAGGTGGGTTTGCTTGAAATAATCAGTGAACAGCATTCTACCTATGCCAAATATATATATATATATATATGTATATGAATGGAAACGCATTTCAACAACATTACACCATAACCTGTATTACCTTATTCTAGTGGATGTAGCTTCAAACAACTCTTCTAGCCTGTAATACATGCAACGTAATATTACAGAGTGAAGCTTTCACAAGGATTAAAACTGTAGCAAACAGGTTTGAGTCACGTGATTTCATTGTGTGGGAGGCAGCGCATCTCTTTGATACAATCACATCGGTAACAGTTAAATCGCAATCCAATTTCTCCAATCCGGAAAGAGCTACGCAATGACAGGTAAATGTACCAACAAAGTTCAGATAATTTTAGGGTTAATAACAATATAGTTGAAATTATTGGCTCAAAGATATTAGAAAAATTATATAAAAGTGGGTTTTCCAACTTAAAATATTCATCAAAAAACAAGTTCTCAACATTCATTATGAAAGTTCTTTTTGCAGCTCTTGTTGTGGTCTTAAGCCTGATGATGGCGCACGGCCGTTATATAAACATATGGGAAGTGATGTGTAAGTTCTTTTTCAATGTTTATAAATGTATAAATTGTTAAATAATCGTTCTATTGAAGTAAATGTTTTTAATGAATATCTTCATTAGATCAGGACAAACAGAAATAATCTAAAAACTGTATCGAAATATTATCAGAGCAAAGTTTTGTCATATTCATTGCTATTTTATTAAAGTTAAGAAAAAAATATGAAATTGCAGCATTTGGATCGTTGTAATTTTCTATCAATCTGTAGAGTTGAGTGTCGGTTTTAAAAATTTCAACAGATACCTTCTATCTAGGTTGTAACATCTACTTTTAGAGCTATTTCGATGAGTACTAACTTGTATTTTTATAACTCAGCAACAAAAAAATTGATATATGCATAAAATTATGCTACTAATTAAACCAGTAATATTTAGAAACAAAAACTTGAAAATTTCAGATTTAACCATTAAAAATTGGTAAGTTTCAAACTTAAGTAATAAAAATCACAAAAAGCAATGTTACGTATTTTTTATGTTTTATGTTTTTCGTAGACTAAACGCAACAGAAAAACACAGAAAACAGCTTGTATAATTTATTACACTAGACTATTAACAAATATAACAGATATAACATAAATTATATAATAACAGTGACATATATTAAGTTACAACATTCGAAATGAATTATAATACAAAATAATACTAGTTTCAAACTTTAAATTAATCACAATACAAAATGGTACTTTCCTGTATCTAATATAATGATCTAAAATGAAAGTCTAAAATTCCAGTTTAGGGTGTGAATTTGGTCCCACGAAGAAATTCCGAAGTTTAAATGAAGGAGTTCAGAAACAGTTCACAGTTCATTAAATTCGCCGACTCTCAGAACAAGCAGTAATTCAGATGAATCGTAGAGATTGACGAAATAAAATCACAGCTTCCGTAGATCTAACTTTAGTCACAAATCCAAGTTGAATAATCACAGCAAACACTTAATCTTTTTCAAATAACTGACTCTCTTCTTATGAAATAAAAGTAATGTCTGACTCCTTTCCTTTCTTCGAATAAAAACTGATGACTGAATCTCTCTTCTCTTTCTCGCATCTTCGTCTGTTTATATATGGTAGGCCTAAACACCTCGAATAACCGCGAACTTTCTACAGATCTCCAGAGCAATCCGCGCATGTCCGTTCTTGCACGAGACTACACATCTAGACACGAAGTCACCAGCACTTCATTTTCAAACATATGATTGGTCTACTTAATTCAAGAAAATTCTAAATGTTACTCTAAATGAATAACAACATATTAGTTTAAACTTCGAAACAACAATATAAATATGGAAACATAGATGATAGAAAAGAAAATCCAAACACAAGACGACATGCCGTCGTTTACAAAATATTTACACATTTACATAACAAGCAATATGTTTCAAATGTAAAATCTTCAAAAAAAAACTAAACATTATTTGTTTTTCTTCAGTAAAATTTTTGGATGGAAAAGAAAACACTTTCATTGATAACTGCACTTACAAAGAAATGCCTCAACAAAATTTACTCTGTTATGTAATACAGTGATGAGAGTTCGTTCTAAAATTAAATTTAAATAAAATCATATTTCTCATAGCTGATAAACATTATTGAATGTTTAGTTTTCGAAGAAAATAGTTCTAGCTGCAGGTGTTTCTAGTAGTTTATATCATGATTCATCTCACTAACTCACAACGATACTTCAAAGAATCTGTTGTAATATATCTAGTACTGTGTATCATAAATATGTGAATTAGAAAACCTACGTTTCATATAGAAGTTTTACTAACACTGGTTCGTAAAATTAAAATCAAGCCCACTAAATAAATCAGACATGTTTTTTATTTTATGCAGGTATAAAAGACGATTCTGCAAAAGTGAATCATCTGAGAGTGTGCGTAGAAGAACGTATAAAACAACAAGCAGAATGGGTTGGTGTTTGTGTGATAATTAATCACATAATGTTAACTCAGTGTCATTTTGGAAACGCCCTCCATTAACACAGCGGCATGTTTACGAACTTACACCGGTAAAAACCGTGTTTCAATACCCGTAGTGGGCTGATCACTGATAAGCCATTGTGTAGCTATGTGCTCAATTCTAAATATAACCAAAACATTTTGGAATAACGTGTTGCTAACATGAATCTTCTGTCTTAACATATTTTGGTTTTCAGTTGAAATTCTAAAAGATATTTCTGTGAATCAAGGTCTCGTGTGTTAGCGATAAGTTTACGGAATTACAATACTCAGTGTTGCAGGTTTATTGATCACTTTTTGGAAAGTCTTTACGTTTTACACATCTTGGAAACGGAATCAGCGAAATTTAAAAAGGTCAACACTATTTGTCCCATCCAAGATTATTAAGTGTTAAACATCGATTAAGTAGCAGTTCATACGAGGCGTGCTATAAAGTAGATGTTTTTGTAGTAATATTCTCCAGGTTGCTAGTACAGCAGCGGTCCTTACTTTAACTTATGTAATAAATTCCCATACTGCCTGCACGTGAATCCACATTAATAAATTGCGTTGTACAGAAATAATTACTTCAATATAGCAAAGCCTGGCATGGCCAGGTGGGTAAAGGTGTGCGATTCGTAATCCGAGGGTCGCAGGTTCGCATCCTCTCGCACCAAAAACATGCTCGCCTTTTCTGCCGTGGGGGCGTTATCATGTAATGTCAATCCCACGATTGGTTGGTTAAAGAGTAGTTCAAGATTTGACGGCGGGTGGTGAAGACTAGATGCCTTTCCTTTAATGTTACACTCCTAAATTAGTGACGGCTAGCACAGACATCCCTCGAGTAGACTTGCACGAAATTAAAAGAAATAATAATAAACCAAATAATTTATTCTCTCACTTCAAGTTTGTGTGGCCTTCATCTGGTGCACGTGCTTACGTTAAACCTTACCGATCATTTTTGATATTCTATGTGTATTTGTTCGTATTGGAAAATAAAGATACAGAATGAGTAATTTGGGCTCCTACAAACACTAGTATCCAAAATCGGTTCCTGGCGTTGGTGGTCCGCAGACGTATTGTTATTTTACTGGGGACTGTTTTACGTGTCTACTGTGTTCCTATTTGCTTTAAACTATCTATTTGCTGACTTTTTTATTTGTTTTATTAACTCGTTGTTGAGAGGTAAAAACGAAGACAACTTGTTTAACTTTTAAAATATTTGTGGTTATGTTATAAATAAAATTTGTTTGACGTATGTATTTTTCATTCTACTTCATTTAATTCTTTACTGTGTACATGATTACACAATAAATATGTTGTTATATTTAGATACAATTTACAGATCTAAAACATTGTGGGTTTGTTTCTTTTAGTTTTGTTTTCCATCCTCTGTCTTTCCTTTGAAATATTGTTTTATTTCAATTCTTATGTGGCTGTTTGTGTATAAATAAATATATCATCTTCATTATTAATAAAGAGAAAATAAATATATTTAAAGGTGGTTATAATAGAGTTTATAAGAATCATATAATATTTGCCATATGGATATGGTTAAACAATTAACTTTGATGAAAACAATTTTGCAGAATGTAATATTTAAGTTGAATGACCAGAAAGTATTTTTTTTTATCACAAGATTCTAGATGGAGTTACAAAATGTGAATTTTCAAAATATCGTTATGGTAATATTGAAGAAAACGCGAGAGAAATGTGCAAAGCAGAAAAAGAAGTGGATGAGAAGGTGATGTTTATTTTATATATGATTTCATGTTCTATCTACGTTTATATCATTAGTCTCTAACTTATCTTATTTAGTTTTGTTGTACAATTAAATATCGCTCCAAATGTTTCCTTTTGTAATTTAAAATGTTTTTATTACAATTTGGAGCGCCCCCAGTGGCTCAGCGGTATGTCTGCGGACTTACACGCTAATATCCGGGTTTCGATACCCGTGGTGGGCAGAGCACAGATAGCCCATTGTGTAGCTTTGTGCTTAATTCAAAACAAACAAAACAAAACAAAAAATTTGGAGCTGACTCTACTCGATATGTTGGATACAGCGTAAGTCGGTGTAGTTTCAGTCACGGAATCGAGCTCGTATTTATTCTGTTTCAAGCTACCCTGTTTTAAAAACAAACTGGACCGGCTTATGGATGCATATTATTCTGTAAAGCATGAGACGAAAAACTTGGATAAATTAGGTAAAGAATGATTCGATACGTCTAAATATGTTCAGTTATTAAAGATCATCACTGTCTCATGAAGTGCGTCTGCTCGAAACCTCATACGAAATGAGCAGAAAAATGTTTTCATCTGGAAGTTTCAGTTTACGAGTGTTATTTATTATCATTTATTGCACTCTATTCGGTTTAGATCAATTTTAACTCATACTTGGATGGTATCAAGTAAAAGTTATTTTAAAATTTAATTTTTTAAAAGCCTCTTTGAATTATATTTTAGAGGCTACTACTTGCAATCCAGATAATTAATTTTGACAGTTGCTTCTGTTTTTCAGGTTTTATGAGGATACTGCTCTAAAAGCATCTTTAAAGATTAATTTTAAATCTAGTAATTTATCTAGCTATATTTTGCTATTTATTTGCAGATGGATAGATAGAACAATATGGTACTATAAGGTAACAATTAATGAAATTTGAAATTTGCACAATACAGAACTATGTTAAAGCAACGTAACTATGAGAAGTACTTAATTAAAAATTTATATACACAGCGTCATAAAATGTAACACATAACTATAATATTACCATATAAATTTTGAATTGCCTAATATTAGATGCAGATGTATAAATCTATGGTATTATAAGTCAACTATTAACATAACATTAGAGCCATAGGAAACGATTGCTCGACCCACGCAATGGCCTGACCACTTTTTCATGTAATGTATAGCTACAACTCATGTATTAAAACTCACTTCTCTTAATTCAGTGACTCAAGATTTAATTTCACAGTTTTAAATCTTCAAAACCTTTCTTGGGGCGAATGTATGACCTTAGATCGTCCATTTGGGCTATGCAAGCTAGAAACCACCTTTTATCGGAAAATATTTATTTCGTTTGCTTTAAATTACTTGAATCTCCGAAACCTGAAAGCGAACAGTTCCAAGCGCAACAAAGCTGCAAAGAAACCAAAGATGACTAAGTTGTAGGTTATTTCTACCGTGAGAAAATGTATATTTCACCCTTTATATTACAATTGCAATAATTAAAGTTGGAAAAAAATGAGGAATCAACAATGTTACAACTTTAAACACCTCATTCACATTCCGTTTTCTAAAAAATTATTAAGTTCAGCTTGGCGTAGCCAAGCGTGTTACGGGGTGCTACTCGTAATCTGAGGATCGCGGGTGTGCTTCCCCGTCGCGCCAAATATGGTCGCCTTTACAGCCGTAGGGGCATTATAATGTTACGGTCAATCCTATTATTCGTTGGAAAAAAAAGTTGCCCAAGAGTTGGCAGTGGGTGCTGATCACTAGCTGCCTTACCTCGAGTCTTACACTGCTAAATTAGGGACGGCTAGCACAAATAGCCCTGGAGTATCTTTGTGAGAAATTAAAAAAACAAACAAGCAAACAAACAATCTACTCCCTTATTACAATCTTTCCTTTAATACCCACAGCAATAGAGGAATATGATATTATAAAGATAAATATAGAAGGTAGTTGCCTGATATTAACAATAGTGGTTTGAAGGCCTGATTTGAAGGACAACTGCAATGATTTGTTACAGATGAAAGTATGTGTGAAGAGATAAAAAACAAACAATTTTTAAATCATTAACAAGCAGAAGACTGGCTGATAAAGTAGTTGGTTTTATTGTTTAGAATAAAGCTTTTGTTATCTGTAGGAAATCGAACTCTAAAATTTTATGAACACAAGTTTATTGCTTAGCTACTAACTAACTCTTCAGTTGGAGATGTAGTTGAAATAAAGATAAATTGCACAAAACTAAAAAGCATAAATCTGTACATTAAGAAATGGTAGTTTAAATATTATTTGTACTTGAAATAAACATTAAAACTATGCTTGTTCACATACAAGTACAAGCAACAATAAAAAAAATAAACAAAGCAAAGAGACACCAAACAAAATAGGCCGCCAATGCCAGGTGGATAAGACACTGAGGGTCACAGGTTTGAATTACCATCACATGAAACATGCTCGTCCTTTTAGCCCTGGGGGCATTATACCGTGATGACAAATTCCACTATTCCCACGCCTGGCATGGCCAAGCGCGTAAGGAGTGCAACTCGTAATCCGAGGGTCGCGCTAAACATGCTCGCCCTCCCAGCCGTCGGGGTGTATAATGTGACCGTCAATCCCACTTTTCGTTGGTAAAAGAGTAGCCCAAGAGTTGGCGGTGGGTGGTGAGGACTAGCTGCCTTCCCTCTAGTCTTACACTGCTAAATTAGGGACGGCTAGCACAGATAGCCCTCGAGTAGCTTTGTGCGAAATTCCAAAATAAACAAACAATCCACTATTCCTTGGTAAAATAATACCCCAAGAGTTGACGGTGAGTTGTGGTGACTACCTGCCTTCGGTCAGTTTTTACACTGCTAAATTAGGGACGACTAGTGCAGATAGTCCTCATGTAACGTTGCGCAAAATTTCAAAAAAAGCAAAATTCTGGACTCTTCCTAATCTTTTTCTTCCTACAGCTGACCATTAAGAGTTGGATGACAATAATCTTGAAATATCGTCACTCCACGCAAAAGTCACAGTGTTGTTCTCTACTTATAAAATAAGGTAAAACCCATTACGGTTAATTATATCATGTTGAAAGAGAAGAAATTGTACACTATGTTGGTCTGAATTTGGCAAAATTGATGTAAAAAGTAATATATTTTTGGAGGTGTGTCCCACGACTCATTCTGCATTCTTATATTATTTTGCAACAATGTTTGTTATAATTTGTTTGTAATAATCAACGGAATGAATAAAGTAATCATTTTCAGTTCACTCATGAAATAGAAAGGTAAACTTCTCAGGTTATGGGATCTCTATTATTTTGTATTATTTCTGTGTTTTCTTCAAACTTTCAAATTTATAACATATTCCATAATATTTATTGCATTTACTTCTTTATGCAGGAAATAAAAGAATGTGTTTTTAATGAACTTTCAAAAGCTATAAAGGTTCTGGATGATGCTGTTAAGAACTGTCTCTGAGGATGTCAGGTGAGAAAATCAAAACAAATCAATACATCAGCAATAAATGAAATGAACATCTTGAAACCTGAACATTATATGTGCCAGAGAGTGTAAACTTATTTTTTACCATATCGTAAAAGGTGTTTTTAATTCCATATAACATAACTGTTTTACAACACTTATACAGTCGTTATAGTGACTATTAATCACAAATTTCACTTTGTACAAGGAATTCCACGACAAATAAAATGGTATTATAAGATAGTATATTTAATTTTATTCTGATATTTATTTTATTTGTTGACACAGTGGACTGGCACTAAATTATTCACATATTTTCCAAATGTGTAGCTATTTCTCAAGATGACATCCTGCCTTTTTTAACAGGTTATTTTATTTAAATAATGTCAAAAGACATTTAATAGAAATCCATATTTGTCACAATATGTCTATAAAACGCTCTAATCCACACAATGACGTTGATATGTCTAGAGACTCACACAGGTTCAAACCGAGTTTTTATATTAGTCAGGGACAGAGCTCAGATAACTCATTGTGTCACCAATATAGAACACTGACTATATGTTGTTGGTTTAAACCACAATTGGTGTCAAATAATTTGACTAATATATTTAATGAAATGTTAGTGGATCTCTTGTAAGTGAACTGACAACATTTATGTGTTTCAATGTTATTTATACTTACAGCTTCAATGGATCACTTAACAGCTAATGAGGACCAGCACCGAAATATATAACCTATAATATCATTATCTGAATCTGTTGTTGTTTCTTTCGTGTTCGGTTGTGTTTAACTCTTAAATACCTTTTTTCTCGAAAATAAAACTCTTTAAAGCAATACAATTGTTCAGTTTGTGTTTTTTAATTTAATATATATTGTTTGTTCGGGTCTTGTTCAAAGAAAGAAAATCCAACCTTTCTTTTTTTAAAATAAAATAAAAAAATGTTTCCTAAATATGTGTTGCACAGAATATTTCAATGAGGAAAGATAATGTCTCTGTAAATTATGTTTTTGTAATTCGTTATTGGAACGTTTTTTTATAATTGTTTTACTAAAACTTTCTTAACACACGACAATAAGCTATCTCCGACCTGACCACAAATGGAGTATTTAAATAGGTGCTTAGGTGCTCAGCCCCGTTGCCCATGATCATAATGTGGACTCTTTGACAGTTTAATTCTTTATAAAATCACATAGGATATAGAACCCAGAAAGGTTATTACGTCTTGGACTGAAACAAAATTAAATCTGTCATTGTTGACCACAAAGTAATGACATTAGTGTTTTTGCGATATTATATCTGTCCAAACTAGCAGAAGGCTCGGCATGGAGCTTGTTAAGGAGTGCAACTCGTAATCTGAAGGTTGTGGGTTCACATCCCCGTCGCGCTAAATATCGTTGTCCTTTAAGTCGTGGGGGGCGTTATAATGTGACGGTCAATCCCACAATTCGTTAGGAAAAAGTAGCCCAAGAGTTGGCAGTGGGTGGAGATGACCAGCTGCCTTCCTTCTAGTCTTACACTACGAAATTAGGGACAGCTAGTACAGATAGACCTCGAGTAGCTTTGCGCGAAATTCAAACAAACAAACAAAACAAACTTGTATTTAAAATATCATTCTAGAAAATGGCGTTTCAGTTTTTATGAGTATGAATCATATTAACAGTGTCATTACGATAAATATAAATATATCTGTGAAAACAGCTGATAAGGGTAGAGAAACGTTTTGACCTTTTTCGGTCTTCGTCAGGTTGACAAAGAAAAAAAGTGGTAACTATATCTAAACTAGTGAATACTATGTTCCTAATACGACATAAAAGAAGCTGGAAGCCTCATTAATAAACAAAACCCTTCGGTGTGTATTCCTGTACATGGTAAGGAGACTTTCCAGGGAAGGATCTGCGATCTCGACATCCGCTCACGTGTCTGACATGTATGTTGACCCGTGAAGGTAAGGAGAAGATACTGTTGGTCTAGGGGTCGAACACTAACATACCACTTTCACTTTGTATTCCTGTAGATGGGTTGCCTTGGAATGGCCCCTTGAGTCAATGAACTTGTCCACTTGAGTTAGGGTAAACCAACTGCCAGTATTGGAGGTTCTCAACATGTATTGTGGCTATTGTATCTGTTGCTGGTGTTTGGGTATAGTGTTCACGAAATCTTGGCGTTGATGTTGTTTCCTTGTTTGATATTGTAGTCCATCACCTCGTATGGCTCCATTGAGGAAGGGATCAGTGGGAACCGAAATTTCCCGTTTTTATTATGGATTCTTGAAAAAACAAATATAAATAAAATAGAGTAAAAAACAGTCCACAGGTAAACGACCACGTCTTTGTGTTTCTGCAGCATTCTTCAACATCTCTACCACCGGTTGTACCTCATTTTTTTATTCTACACTCTCTTTCAAACAAACCATTAGGGCAAATTTCCCCATTTTTTATTTGGAAAGGAACTGAAATGGGACTAGCTGGCTCTCCAAAGTCAGTAAAGAAGCTTCGATCTGATGACGTGTTGGTGGAAACATCCATATCTCAACGCAGTAAATTCTCTTGGATTCTTCATGAGGAGATGTTGCTTTTCCCTTGGCTCATACCATCACTGTTTATTCTCTCTACCTGTTGCCTAGAGAGACATATGATCAATCATAATTCATGCTCTGGTTGAACAGTTGCCGTCTTTCTTTTTAATCCTGGGAAACTTTAATTAACATCACCTTATCTGAGGAAGTGCTGATATTGATAGGTTGTTGTTTTGAATTACGCAAAAAGCTACACAATGGGCTATCTGTGTTCTGCCCACCACGGGTATCGAAACCCGTATTTTAGCGTGTAAGTCCGCAGACATACCGCTGAGCAACTGAGGGGCGATACTAATAGGAGTGGTCGCTATGTAGAGCATATGTTCTCTAATCACAACCTTTCTCTTTTGAATAATGGTTCTTTTACTTATTTTCATGCACCTTGTCAGACCTTTACTGCTATTGATCGCTCCATTTTCTCACCCTCATTTTTCTTTCATTTTGAGGGTTGACAATAAACCACGATGCAGTGATAATTTTCCTATAAGTTTGAGAGAAACTAACCGTGGTCGATGCCACCCGACCCTCGTGCCCTGTTGGAAGCTGACCCTCTTTCATTGCTATCGCAGCATTTTAATCTGCCCTCGTCTGTAAGCCGTCAACAGACCACTGTGTGGCAGCAGTAGCTGAATGTATTATACAGGCTTTTTTCTACAAATTTATTATTAACGTTAGAAAATGTCATTGACGATGGTGATAATGTCTATGTTGATCGTGTTTTTAGCATTCTTGGGATCATAAGCCTTTTGATTCTGTTTTTGCGCTATGTTTCGCTTTTTTATTGCTTGTAAAGAGTTTGATATTTTAGTTATCTTTAATGGATGTTTAGCATAGAGAGCCTGGCCATTTTGTGCCACAAAGCGCCAAACAAACAGATAATTAAAGAACGCTTGAAATCGGAAATATGTATAACATACAATAACAAAATAATGATATTGTATAGTAACAAATATGAATCAATGACTTTATTATATGAAGGAAACTCTTTTGTGTTTAAGTATTGCTCTGATATGTGTTTTCCCAATCTCAATTTCTTAGACGGGATAGAACAACGCAATGATTGGTAAATATACAAAGAAACACATATTATTTTTAGGATAGTTAAAAATACTCGCTCCAGGATGTTGGATAATGATAGAACAATGGATTTCACAACCGGAAATATTTATGAAAACAGCAAACTATCTCAATATGAAAGTTTTTTATGCAACTCTTGTTGTTCTCGTAACCCTCATGTTGACGAAAGGCTTGGTTTGGTTTGTTTTGAATTTCGCGCAAAGCTACTCGAATACTAATTGCGCAAGCCGTCTCTAATTTAGTTATGTAAGACAAGAGAGTTGATTGATTGATTGATTTAGTGTTTTATGGCACAAAGCAACGACGCTATCTGCGCCAAGACAAGAGGGAGGACAGCTCGTCAACACCACCCACTGTCACCTCTTGGGCAACTCTTTTATCAACGAATAGTGGGAATCGCCGTCATGTTATAACGTCATTATAGCTGAAAAGGTGAGCATATTTGGTGCGTGGGGATAAAAAGTAAAATCTTTTGGGTTTGGTAGTGTGGTCATTAGCTATAAGAAATTGATAGTCAACATTGAAATATTCAATCAACATTTTTGATTTGGATTATACATTAACTTCTGAAATAATATGACTGGTCAAGTAATACGCTGTTACAATAGATTGTGATTTATAATCTCTTACTTAGCCATAAGTGCAAATTCTCCTTTTATTAAATACGTTTCTACAAAAGTTGGTTTGTAACATGAGAAATATGACCAGTTTAAGTAAATTATATTTTTTTTGTTCAGAGATAAAAGAAGACAAGCCTGAGAAACTGAACGAGCTGAGAAAATGTACTGAATCCAAAATTATAGATAATTCAGAGTCGGTTGGTATTTTTAAACTATAATTGCTTCGACAATTCATTCCAATTTGTTAAACAATAATTGATGTCTTGAATCTATAAACATTAGAAATAAATTACAGATCTGGAACAAATCGAGAGTGTGAGTTTGCCAAATTTCCTTACCAGAATTAAAAAGTGTTCTTCAATGACATGTGTGCTGAAGGAAAAGACGCAGATATACAGATGATGTTAAACTATTATATATATATATATTCATTGACGCTTATCTAACTAATATTTCAAATATTTACTTATATTAAAATGTTCTACAATGAACTATTTCCAGAAAAGTCCCTTTTATAGCTATATTTGGCAGTTCTCAAAAATAACATTTCAGAACCCTACAGAAAAGGTTATTAGTGACTTCATGCAATGTGTGTTCCTTCACAATATTCGTCATTGAATAATTAATTCAACGGATGTTCTTGCAGTTTAGACATCTCATGTACGTTAAAATTGAAACCTTAACCACATATGAAAGTTTTGCGAACACATACATTAAAGTTCGGGAATTATTAAGAGAGAAATGCATTAAGTTACTTAATAGTTACCCAGGACATTACAGGGCAATGTTAAATATGATATCATACAACAAAACTATAACTCACTTCTTAAGCTTGAAACATATGCATTATATGCTTGTACAAACATCTAATTGCTCAATGCTTGCAGAACCTCAAACAATGTGTCACTGGTAGATTTGAAGCAGATCATGAGGACCCAGAAAACACACTCTCTGAAGTGATTAACAAATGTTTCTAAAGAGGTACGTTGAAAAGTCATATATACATGAATATATATAGAATTAGATTGGAAATATATTAAACAACAATATTTAGACTTGGACATCGAGCGTGCTGAAGTGTATAAATATTATCAAATAACGTGTTATATATAACGGTTATACTTTGTGGTAACTACTCACGTATCTTAACTTTCAGATGAAGTAAAAAATATCGTCACGACATTTCCGGTGTACCTTATCATGCGCCGTTGAAATGTCTTTGAATATTTTGAGGTGTTTTAAATAAATCATCGATGTTATTTATGATATTTTATCCAAATAAATATTTTTGATGAAATCAATAAAAATAGCAATTGTGAAAAAATAATAAATTACTGAAGATATTTTAACAAAGCAAACCGGGAATCATTGCTTCTGATTATTCTATGGACTTTGCATGATTTTCAAGTTTCTTACTTTTGGATGTCCTAGTGAATGCCATCCACTGTGAAATAGTGGGTTATTTTTTACTATGGTATAATGAAATTAAATATTGTATTTTTACATTTCCACTGCTTAGAGGGAAAAAATATTTTTAAGGGAACTGGAAACAGTCAACTGCGAATTAAGAGCCCAAACCAACAAGGTCACAATTGATAATGTTAAAAAAACAACCTTTGTGATGTTGAAAATTTATTCGTAACGGAAAATTGTGACTCAGGGTGTAAAATACTGATCTATTATCAATGGTAATAAGGAATTAATGACAGTGAATGCAATAAAAGTAGTTATACATAAAGTTAAAATTAATTACAAATGCATAAGAAGCTAATGTAATCTGAAATACACTTACCATCTGAGAATATTTTCTAAAATTTTGTTTATCCAAGTAACTTATAAGCATCATTAATTTTATTGCGTAATAATAAATTTTACCGTAGCTTAACGATTATTTATTTACATATTCATATTACTTTAATTTTTTACATTCACATTAACTCTATACACATCAATAAGAATTCCTTAACTTCAAAATTACATAATTTAAAACAGAAATCAACCGAAAAATCACTCATACTGGACTATACATTCTTTGGGAATCAGCACATGAAAAAAAACAAGAACTCAACACACTAAGGAACCAAATAAACAGAGCCATAAAACATTGCTCAACAAATAAAATTAACAACGAATTAGACAAAATAAAACAATACTTTATCAAGGTCAATAAGTTTCCTCCACAAACCGTAGAAAATGTGACACGCACACACCTAGACAAAAGTAAAATCAACTACCAAAAGTAATTTTATTTCACGAATTAAAAAGTCACGAAACCATATTCTGCTGTACACCATACATTCCCGACACCAGCATAAAAATAAAGTCGCATTTCGCAAAAAACTGGTAACAAAGTATAATATTCCAGATAATCCAAATTTATTCAAAAACCAGGCACACAACTGTGTAAAAACTGCACTGACAAATACCACACCAACATTATTTATAAAATACAATGTGATAACTGCCACGACTTTTATGTTGGAAAAAC
This sequence comes from Carcinoscorpius rotundicauda, assembly GCA_011833715.1. Classification (NCBI taxonomy): domain Eukaryota; kingdom Metazoa; phylum Arthropoda; class Merostomata; order Xiphosura; family Limulidae; genus Carcinoscorpius; species Carcinoscorpius rotundicauda. Next base: position 46,254,120 of record CM022397.1, on the reverse strand, counting down.
AAGGAGACAAATTGAAACCAGATTCAAAGAACACAAAAAGTCACCTTCACATATTTTTGAACACTGCAAATCGAATGAACACAACATAAATATAAAAAATACCCAAATATTAAATAAACAAAGAGACATAAACGCAAAATTAAGGAACTTTAACCTATACAACAACTTAAGCCCAAAATAAACCAATACAAAGGAACACCTGTATACCTGTATAAATAAATATAATCAAACATTTAAGCACGCCCTCTGCATTCCTACACTCAATTACACAATCTACTCATACATGTGGTCAGTTACCTCTTTCTTTCTTTGTGAAGCAGAAGACAACCGAAGAAGGTCAAAACGTTTTTCGTTCATGTAAAAAAAAATTTCTAAACCCTTACCAGTCGTTTTCACATATATATTTTTATTCATTGTAAAAACACTGTTAACATAATTCATACCCATTGTTTTGTAAATATCATGTAAATGTTGTCGAGAGTGTATGTAAATGACAACCATGTCGAGTATTATGTAAATGTCATGTAAATATCATGCATATGTTATGTAAATATAATGTATTGTCGTGTTTGAATTCCCATATTTATTATTTATATTTATATTATTGTTTGGAGGTTGAAATCGGTGAAATTTAAAATAACATTTTAGAATTAATTAAAATTCATTTAGAATTATTCATGTAGAATAATGGTGTTTGTACTGTGGAATTCTGGGAAGTTACGCGATATAGTATACAAACAGAGAGCGATGCGAGGGAAGGAAATCATCCATTTTTACTAGGGTCAAGAAATGAATCATCCACTTTTACTGGGGTCAAGAAGTGATTCATCCACTTTTACTCGGGTCAAGAAGTGAATCATCCACTTTTACTCGGGTCAAGAAGTGAATCATCCACTTTTACTCGGGTCAAGAAGTGAATTCCACTTTTACTCGGGTCAAGAAGTGAATTATCCATTTTTACTCGGGTCAAGAAGTTTGTCTCGTTTGAGAAAGTTTAAACTGAATTTGTGAATAGAGCTAGATCGACTAAAGCGGTAAAATTTTTTATTCCGTCAATCTTTACAATTCAGTCGGATTACGGATTTTACCGAAAGTCAATAGGAATTGGACTGTGAACTTTTGTTTGAAATTACCCATTCAAACTTTGAAAATTTCTCCGTGGGACTGAATTAAACACCTAGGTTGGTACTTTAGATTTGGACACTTATTCTGGATCATAGTATTAAGCACAGGGCAGTACTTTTTTGTATTGTAAGTTGTTTTGATGGTTGAAACTGGATATCTGTTATTGCTATTGGATAATTTATTTTGTGTCTATCACATAAGTAGATCATTATAATCAATTATACAACCTGCTATCTGTGTTTTTCTGTTGTGTTCAGTCCACATATAAAACGTAAGAGAAAATTGGGGGCTCGTCCGGGATTGAACAAACAGTTTAATCCTATTCCAATATTGGATTTATATTCTATACAGATAGAAAGTTTGTGTATTTAAAATGGCATTCCCACTTGCAGATTTTATTGACAAATTTAATCAGAATCCCTCTTTGGAATTGATCAGTGAATTAAGAAAATCTGAATTGCTTGATGTTGGAAAACATTTGAATTTGGAAGTAAAGCAAGCAATGAAGAAAACAGATATCAAAAGAATTGTTGTTGAATATTTGGTTAACCAAAAAGTTGTACAACAATTACCTGCCTCTCATTTTGACCCGCATTTTGAATTAAAAAGAATAGAAATGGAAATGAAATTTCGTTTAGAAATTGAAACCAAACGACTTGAGGCAGAAAAAGAAACCAAACGACTTGAGGCAGAACAGAAAAACAGACGCCTTGTTCTTGAGGCAAAACAAGAAAACAAACGCCTTGATGCCAAAATACAAATAGAAAGCATTAAAGCTGATAAGAAAATCAGTCTGAGAAAGGCACAGACAGAAGAAAAGGTTGTCGAAATGAAGCTGGATAATTTTGATGCTTCCAAAGAAATTCGTTTAGTGCCTCAATTCAATGAGAAGGCTGTGGATACATAATTTCAGCAATTTGAAAAATTGGCCCTTAGGCTAAAATGGCGTACCGAATATTAGACAGTATTACTTCAGAGTGTTCTCAAGGGTAAAGCTCAGGAAGTATTTTCCAAACTCACGGCCGCGCAAAGTTATGATTACGAGCACGTCAAAAAATGCATTTTGAATGCTTATGAATTTGTACCAGAGGCGTATAGACAAAAATTTCGTGGTTACAAAAAGTTTGACAGCCAAACTTATGTCGAATTTGCTCGTGAAAAAGAAACTCTATTCGACAGGTGGTGTGATTCCAAAGAAATCAAAGATGATTATACAAAACTCAGAGAATTCATGTTAGTTGAAGAGTTTAAAAAATGTATTCCCGAAGAGCTCAAAACTTATATTGATGAACAAAAAGCTTCCAAAATTCATGATTCTGCTGTCTTGGCAGACAAGTATGCTTTGACTCACAAAGGTTTCTCGTACAAGAGCAAAACAAACCACACAGCAAAGAAACCCAATGACACATTCAAACATTATGCAAATGTCATTAAAGACAAAAACGAACAAACTTCTGATCCTCAAACAAAGACTTCACTTTATTCTTAAAGCTCATCATCTTCAAAAAACGTGCCACTCTCATTCAAAACATGTGCTTATTGTATGAAACCTGGCCATCTGATTTCTGAGTGCTATAAGGTTAGAAACAGGCCATCACCTCATAGTTTCATTTTACCCTCGTTGGATACATCATTGATTCCCAATGATTTTGACCCTGTCCAGTCCACTGAGGATTCCAATATCTTGATGTACCTGAAGATCTTGTTGAGGACAAAATTAAGCCTTTCATGACTGAAGGTTTTGTTTCTTTTGTTGGCGATTTACATCTACAACCAATTAAAATCATGCGGGATACTGGAGCTTTTCAGAGTTTGATTTTGGAGAGTTCCTTCGTTTTTTGAAAAGTTATCCATTGGGGCTAATGTGCTCATTTCTGGGGAAGAAGGTGGTGTCATTTCTATTCCTCTTCATAGATTGGATTTGCATTCGGACTTAGTTTCGGGCCCAGTGACTGTGGGTATTAAATCTTCATTACCTGTTGAAGGTGTGTCTATGCTTTTGGGAAATGATTTGGCTGGTAGTAAGGTGGTACCAGAGGTTCATGTTGTTGAAGCACCTGTTATTACTCCCAGTTCAGAGACACTCGTTGAAGAGTTTCCAGATGTTTTCCCCGCCTGTGCTGTTACTCGTTATCAAACACGTTTTCAGGAGCCCAAAGAGGATTTTTCTTTATTTGATACGTTCATGTCTCACATCGATGAGATTTCTGACTCAACTTCGAGTTCTACTGATGACTCCGAGTCATTTTTCATCTCTCTTCATCGTAACAAACTTGTTGAGGAACAGGACAACGATCCTGAAACTCGTTCTCTTCTACAACTGGCCGTTGATGAAAATGAAATAGGAACTGTCCCAATTTGTTACTACCAGAAGTCAGATGTGTTAATGAGAAAATACAGACCTCCTGACGTTGCTGCTGATGAAGAGTGGAATGTTATTCACCAAAGCGTTATTCCAAAATGCTATCGGAATGATATTCTTAGTCTTGCTCATGATCATGTATTGTCGGGACACTTAGGTGTAAGAAAGACCCTAGATCGTATCCGACGACATTTCTATTGGCCAAAGATGCCACAAGATGTTGTTGACTTTTGTAGGACATGCCATTCTTGCCAAAGGACTGGAAAACCAAATCAAGGGATTCCCAAAACACCACTGCACCCAATCCTGCCTTTGAAGAACCGTTCCAAAAGTCATTATCGACTGTGTTGGCCCAATACCAAAAAGCAAAGCAGGAAATGAATACCTCTTGACGATCATGTGTGCTTCTACACGTTTCCCTGAGGCTATCCCTTTGAAAAAAATCACTACGCTTAACAATGTCAAGGCTCTTGTCAAATTCTTTACCATGTTCGGGATTCCAAAAGTTGTGCAATCAGACCAAGGCTCAAATTTTATGTTCAAGATATTTCAACGAGCCATGCATGAATTACACATCCATCAAGTTTCATCCAGTGCATACCATCCTGAATCACAAGATATCCTTAAACGTTTTCACCAAATTACTGCCACGAACACTCAAAGGACTGGGATGAGGGTGTTTCCTTGTTGTTGTTTGCAGTTCGTGAAGTTATGCACGAATCTCCTGGATTTAACACTTTTGAGTTGGTTTAAAAAAAACAAAAAAAAGGTTTCACAAGTTCAAACGTTTTTTTACTTTTAAGGGGGAGAGTGTTATGCAAATATCATAAAAATGTTGTCGAGAGTGTTATGTAAATGTTATGTAAACGACAACCATGTCGAGTGTTATGTAAATGTCATGTAAGTATAATGTAATGTCGTGTTTGAAATCCCATATGTATTATTTATAATTCTATATTTATATTATTGTTTTGAGGATTAAATCGGTGAAATTTAAAATAACATTTTAGAATTAATTAAAATTCATTTAGAATTATTCATGTAGAAATTTTTAAAACTAGATAGATTGATTACTTGTATTGGCCTGGTGTTTATACTGTGGAATTCTGGGAAGTTACGCGATATAGTATATAAACAGAGGGCGATGCGAGGGAAGGAAATCATCCATTTTTACTAGGGTCAAGAAGTGAATCATCCACTTTTACTCGGGTCAAGAAGTGAATCATTCATATTCACTAGGATCAAGAAGTTTGTCTCGTTTGAGAAAGTTTAAACTGAATTTGTGAATAGAGCTAAATCGACTAAAGGGGTAAAAAAATTTATACCGTCAATCTTTACAATTCAGTCGAATTACGGATTATACCGAAAGTCAATAGAAATTGAACTGTGAACTTTTGTTTGAAATTACCCTTTCAAACTTCGAAAAGTTCTCCGTGGGACTGAATTCAACGCCTAGATTGGAACTTTAGATTTGGACATTTATTCCGGATCATATTATTAAGCACAGGCCAGTACTTTTTGTATTGTAAGTTGTTTTGTTGGTTGAAGCAGGATATCTGTTATTGCTAATGGATAATTTATTTTGTGTCTATCACATAAGTAGATCATTATAATAAATTATACAAGCTGCTATCTGTGTTTTTCTGTTGTGTTCAGTCCACATAAAAAACGTAACACCCATAAAAACTGAATGTCATTTTCTAGAATGATTTAAGCCTATCTTTACTTTCTTTTATACTTTACGTGTGTATTTCCGAGAACAGCAGCTTATTTAATATAATATTTAAAATTATGTTTTATGTTTAAAGTTTTTTGTAATCATTTTAACTACATGTTTCGACTTCTTTAATAGCGTAAGAACTCAAGTTTCATTACTTTATGGTCAACAATGACAGATTTATTTGGTATAGGTCCAGGTATAATAACTTTTATGAGTCCTATATTCTAGGTGAATTTAGAGAAAACAAAACTGTCAACCAGCCCGTTTTAAGACCATGGGCACCGTTGTTGAGCACCCAATGGTTCTCCTATTAATACTATAATGATTCATAGTAACGACAATCCTTTCATTATTGAAGAAAATCACAGAAATAGGAGTGTCTTTCAACCAGCAAGTACAAGTTTTCTTAAAAGCCCATAATATTGTAAACTGAAGGGCAACAAAACTTCCTAAACCAGATTTGATTAATTTACACTTTTTAACTCATTATTCTGTTGTAGTTTTGATACCAGAGCAACACGTTCTTCCGTTAGTATTGCTGACATAGCTTGCAACAAACTAAAGGGCTTTTAAATATTATTTTGGCAATTCAAAATACCTCAAGTATTATGCTTAGTAAAACTGCATGCAAGAAAAAAATAGTATTTTCCGCGCCATAAGTGACAACCAATTTCAAACAACAAATATGAAATTGTCTTAAGTTTTTCCAGACTCATAATTTCTGAGTAAAATTATTTCAGAAAAGTAAACTTTTTAAACATTGGAAACATAGTAAAAGGAAATTATACTGAATTGTGTATGTAACAGAATGAAACTATTTTTATCTGAATTATTACTGTTGTTATTAGATTGTAATGTTACAAACACTTAATACTAAATTTCAAGAACGTTTTTATCAACAGGTAAAAAAATTATCTTGGTTTTAATTGTTCAGCATAGTATGAAATGCCCAATATATTATTATTTATGTTTTGTTTAAATTTAACATTTCAGATATTTCAATTTGATTTTGAAACGAAAATTGGAAGTGTCTCACTTCAAATTATACATAAATGCCAGTATTTTTAAGAATTTGTAACTATTCATCTAAACGATAAGTGAGAAAATGTTAACGACAACTGAAATAGCAGTCTTCGCAAATTTTAGGTTCTCAATTCTTTAAATAAAACTAAATGTGTGTGTTTTTTAATAGCAAAGCCACATGGGGCTATCTACGGAGCCCAACGAAAGGAATCGAACCCCTGATTTTAGCGTTGTAAATTTGTAGACATACCGCTCTACCAGTGGGGGGCTATTAAATAAAACAATGAAAGTGGTTGTACTGTTACTTTGGATTCAAGATACCTATTGCAAGTGTGAGAAGTGTATGATCAATGGTGACCAGAGGAAAAACCAGCCTATAAAATTATTGAGTTTCACAGGAAGTCCCTGGCCCTCTCATGGAGACTGAAAGAGGTCCCTGGCACATGTTTGTTGATGTTGACTGATTCATGAAGTGGTCTGAGGCTTAATCATTTGTATAATAGATCGGTACCGTATATCAGTGAAGTTCTAATTGAGCACTGTAAAACACAGATTGTTGTTTTAGAAGAGAATCAAAAAGAGCAGAAAGCTAATTTCATCAATCAATTATTCTAAGAATGTTGTAATGTGTTACATGTGGTAAAGATTCACACTTTGCCTTTTCACCTCCAGTCCCATAATTTTGCATAAAATGTAAGCTAAGCTACCAAGTATATGCTTGCTAATTATATTGATCCAGTAATTATCACTTGCCATATGCAAAGCTTCGGTTTTTATGATATTTACTATTCACAATTGATGTGATGTATGGTCCTCTCTCATAAGGCGATATCCAATAATTACTACAAAAATACATGCCTGATAGTATGTATATATACTCTTAAAAAAACCCGTAAAAGGGATATTATTGCTATTTTAAAGAGAAATACATGTACTAACGTTACAAGCATAGAGTATGTGATATTACACGTCTTAAGGCACTGATTTTAAACCAAAAAGACAATAAATGTTGTTCATTTTGAAAACGAAGGAAAACACCATATATTCCGCCAAAACGCATTCGTGTCCAATAAATTTGTTTGAGAGACCTGCATCTTCTGCAAGTGCAACATGTGCAAAATCGATATAAAAGAGACGGGTTCTCGGTTTCCATAGCTCAGTGTTAAGCCACCGACACGCAATACAGTTACGCCAATATTGACTGAAGTACAAAGCAACAACGCCATTGGTCGTTTAGAAGCAAAGAAATCTCGATCAGATGTTGCCAGAGCTGTAAATGTCCACCCAAACACAATCACAAGGCTATGGAATCGTCACAAACAACATGGATCAACTTTTGACCGTCCACGATCTGGCATACCTCGTGTGACCACGCCCGCACAACATCGCTACATCCGGTTATGTCACCTTCGGGATAGGACCATCACTGCTACGTCTACTGCCTCAACCACACAAGGGCTGCGTGGGATTTCTGATCAGACCGTACGCAACCGCCGACGAGATTCTTAGGCCCCATGTGCAACCCATTATGGTGAACGTCAACGACGTTTTTCAACAACAAAACGCCCTTCCTCACACAGCCCGCCTCACCACTATCTTCTTGAGACATCACAACTTTAACGTTCTGCCATGGCCCTCAAGATCACTGTTATGTATAAAGCGTTTGAATGCCATGTTGTCGTTTATATTATTGTTTCAAAGCTCAAACTAATAAAACATGTTGTTATTCATTTAAAATAACATTAAGAAATTTCTAGAATTAGGTAGATCAATCATATGTTTATAAATTTATATAAATGGAATGTTGGCGGCCTAGTGTCTAGACGACAAGTCTCGTGCACAAAGACAGACATACGCAGATTTCTCTGGAATGTTGGGAAGTTACGCGATGGTTCGAGAAAAGAGGCCTACTAACATAGAAACAGTTGAAAATTAGAGAGAAAAAGAAGAGTCAGTCATTAGTTTATATTCAGTTCAAGAAATAGTGTCTTTCTTCGAGAAGTTTTCAACGTTTGCTGTGTGTTTATTCAAATTGAATTTGTGACCAGAGCTATAGAAGCTGTGATTTTGTTTCGTCAAGCTTTGCGATTTATTCGAATTACTGGTTATACTGAGAGTCAACACGTACAGAACTGTTTAGGGGAGACTGGAGCGGAAAACAAGTTGAAACATTCATCGAAAACACCGTAAAAAGAACTTCGTCATTCTCCATTCAAACTTCGAAATTTCTTCGTTGGACCAAATTCACCTCCTAGACTGGAATTTTGGATTTCTAATCTGGGCTTTTGGACTTTCATTCTAGATCATATTATTAAATACAGGCCAGTACCATTTTGTATTGTAATTAATTTTGAAGGTTTAATCTTAATATCTGTCATTGTTGTTATGTATTTTATGTTATTTGTGTCTTTCTGTTGCGTTCAGTTTAGTACATAAAACATTAACAAAAAAACGTAACAATCACCAGCTTTAAACCCCATTGAACATGTTTTGGACGAGTTGGATCGACGTCTGCGACGGCGAAAACTTCAAACGCAGACTCTACTTCTGCTTGCAGCAGCTTTGCAAACTGAGTGGATAGCCATTCAACAAGATGTAATTGGTCATCTTATCGCTTCTATGGGCAGTAGATGCCAAGTAGTTGTTGATGCTCACGGGGGGCATACTCATTTTTGACGTTGAGTGACGTTAAACTTCAACTAGTGAGCGTTGACTTCGCCTTTTCAGAATTTGGATGTTCAGCAGTGAATGTGCAAAGTTTCAAACATGTCAATTAGAACTACCTGGAATAAACTTGTTAACAATATGTCTCAACTTTTGCCGTTTACGTTTCTTTTTTTGAAGAGCATAATTGTGTTTTCGTATATGTACAAAGCAACCTTGGTGGCCGAACACAGTGAATCAGTTAAACTTCATAACTATTTAAGGAAGAGAACAAACAGCATACATAACATAATAATGAGATATAATTAGTTTTATTTCGATATATATATATATATATATATAATCTTCATTTCTGGTATACATATTCGTAATTTAGGTCCTCAAGAAGTCAGATTTGTAAGTGGTTTCACAAAATCAGTTTTGCTACAAAAAGATGATTTTTTGTTTTGACCATTTTAATTTAATAGATTTCTTAACCACAATCAATGCAAGTCACACAGTGAGAAATATTTCGATTTAAGCTGTATATAAAATACCATTTCCCTTAAGAGATTTTACGATCACTGTATTTTCATTTGGACTTAAACTTTTTCTGACATAATATTTTCTCACTTATATTTGTAGATATTTAGGCTTTTTGTCCAAATTTGTAATAATTAAAATTTACTCAAAATTCGATCATTTTCATAGCTGAGATTTTTTGTTGTAATTACGATTTGAATCAACCGACGAATATGTTTTATTACATCACTTTAGACCGAATTTTGTGACATTACATTATAAACATAAGTTATATCTCCAAGGTCAAATCAATAAAAGTTCTTTTTACACACACAGATTTAAAGTATACATGAGATAAATACCCTGTTATTGCTGGGAAATGGTGGTTTTAACAAATTGGTTTGATTTAGTGTATGAATAAAATACTGACCCTATGTTCCCACATAAGATATACAGTTAACCTTGAGTACTGTTTATATAAACGTAAAATATTTTCAAACAACATATTTCAATGCTTTCCAGGGGCAGAGTGGTATGTGTGCGAACTCACATCTTAAAGAAGTGGTGTTATGTAAATGCCGTGTAAATATTTTTATAATTATGTAAAATATATATTTCATAGATGATAAAAAAATCACTTACATGATTCAGAAACAATGTCCGTCTGTAACAAGCAAATCTGTTATCAGGAGATAGCTGTAAAATACGAGTCAGGATCTAAATATTAATTAAAGACACAACATAAATAGGAATTTTGGTAACGTTAATTACTGTATATTTTATGATATTTATAATTAATTATTTAAGTAAATGTTTTGTTTAGTTGATAAAAATATAATTATGTGTGTCATATAATTCCTTTTTCATAACATCGTAACATTCGTGTTTGTCATACCAGAGCAGCCTGATTAGGTCTGATAGTAGAAGAAGAAGCCTCAGCAGTAGATATAGTGTGGTTGACATATTATTACATACTTATCAGTGTTTTCACTCTGTACTATCATAATTACTTTTACTGATTCATGTTTTCAGGCATAAATTTTTTTAAAAGTGAACTTAGATTTGATACTTCATGAATGAAATACTAAAACGACACAAAGATTATATTTATTATCAGAATTTATATTGTGGTCTGATGTGTTTTACGATCTATACTTATTCTAGAGAATAATGAAAGATGTAGAATGTATGCTGATACAAGAAATATTATAAAATACGTTTGTATAAAAAAACGACATTATGAAAAATCTCACACTATCCAACCATCTATGAGGAATTTCCAACTAAAACAACTTATAATATGAGATTTTTGCAGAATCTTTGTTGTGCTATATAGATATAGGGTAAACTTACTTTTATAGCAAAAATAATGTAAATAAAGAGAAATAAAATAATGTGTTCAAAATACATTCAGTAAAAATAGTTCTGAATGACGGTGAATAAATATTAAATATAATAGTTCAAGAAATATTATACAGAGAAGATTTATATTAAAAGATACTGATTTTAAATATTAAATAAAATAATGCCGAGGAATGAGTCACTGTAGTATATATAAACAGCATTTATAATGAATTAGAGAGAATGTTTAAACTTATTGTATAATGTATGATTAAAATGCAATGTAATGGCAAATAAGGTGAAAGTAGATGGTAAAATAAAAATTAAGTGAAATTAACTGCAATTAATTGCATGGTAAAATGAAACGTGGTTGCCTTTAGTCATTATGACCCAAACACTGTATTTAAATCATGATATTGCTCAAACCATTGTGATAAGTTTTAGTTTGTGTTAACCCTTCTTTGTGAGCAAAATGTAATAATTATAGCCTTAGGTCGTGGTATACAATATTAAAATGTATTCATGTAGATAAATACATTTCTAGTTACCTGTATGTAAAACAGGAAAGTGAAAATGCACGAGAAGTAATTAGATATCATTTAGAATAAAAATTAATTTTAGAATGCCCAAAAAAAGAAAAAATATAAAATAAAAAGAGAAAAGAAAGACATCTTCTAGCTATAAACTAATAAAAACATAAAAAGTACATAAATATCACAAACAGACCGCAAACAATTATAATCAAAGCAGCCACACAGGGGAAATTTGACTCCAATGAAAACCTTTGCGAAAACCTTCAACTGCAGAACACATATGAAGTTTGCAACATGGACAGAAACACAATTAAGTAAGCAATGGTAAACAGTGTTAAACATTACAAACAAAGAAACGAAATTGCACGAACTCGTAACGATTCCATAAGATTACTTGTTATTTGCAAAACAGGATTTTTAAACATATGATACAGAATTTTAACATAATTAAATAAACAAACATAACAGTATCTATTCCATGGAACATGTATGGTTAGAAATAAATAAGCAAAAATCAAGGAAAATTAAAAGAGAAATACACAAGTTAAACTAAATAATGGTAAAATTATGTATTTGCATTTTAAGTTTGTATTATGCAAAATGCTTCAATTAAAAAAATATTTAAGGAAATTATATCTTTGTAATTCGTTCTCAAAACTTTTTAAAATTTATTTCTAAAACTTTTTTGAAACAAGATAAAGCCAACTGTTATTAATTAACTTTGTTTGTTTGTAGATAAATAAACATCTATACAACGAGCTATCTGTGACCTGACCGGTGTTGTATTTAGGTTTGGGTGAGAAGGAGCTCAGCCGCAGTGCCGGTGGTCTTAATGCGGACTCATTGACAATATTATTCCATGTAAAACTACAAAGAATGTAAGAACCACAAAAGTTATTAGCTCCGATACCCATACCACCTTAAATCCACCACTTTTGACCACAATATAACGATTATTTGTTTTTGAAATTCGCGCATAGCTACTCGAGGACTATTTGCACTAACCGTCCCTAATTTAGCAGCGTAAGACCAGAGGGAAGGTAGCTAGTCATCACCTCTCACCGTAAACTCATGGTCTACTCTTTTATCAACGAATTGTGGGATTAACCGTCACATTATAACGCGCCATGGATGAAAAGTGAATCATGTTTGGTGCGACGGGGATTCGAATCTGTGACTCTCGGATAATGAGTCGAATACCTTAACTCACCTGGCCATGCTGGGCTACAATGCAATGAAAGTACTCCAAAATTATTGTTAAAATGATTACAAATAAAACCAATTTTGAATATCATTTTAAATTAGCTACCGTTCTTGGATATACATGCGTAAAATATAAAATAAAATGAAGATAAAAAAAACAGTTAATTTTGTTCCTTCGAGTTTGTAAGTCAGCTCTGAACAACGTGACTACAGAAATTTAGTGTGAAAATTGAATAGAATAAGTTCTGATCACAAGTTGTTCGGACCTTTTTAATCAATATTAGTAGAAGCACCTGTTATATTTTTCAATCTTTTCTGTTATTATACTTTGATTACCTGTCAAGAACTTGGATAAAAGAGTTTACCATTATTTGTTTTCTTTCTTCTAAAGGTTTAGCCGGTTGAACTGAACTGGGCAATAGTAACTGAAAATCTAACTTCATGAAGTTAGAGATTTGTAAAGGTGGGTTTGCTCGAAATAAAAAGGGAACAGCGTTCCGTGATTGGTAAACTATATAAATATGTATACAGATAGAATGCATTTCCGTTACACTCCAGCGTTGCCTGTATTATTTTGTTCTGTTGAGCATATCTTCAAACAGCGCTTTTGTCCTGTAATATGTATAATGTAATATAACAGAGTGAAGCTTCCACAAGGAATGAAACTGTAGCGAACAGGTTTGAGTCACGTGATCTTATTCTCTCTCTCTCTCAAGGTGTTTGGGTAAATACATTTTTATACCCAAAAGGGTCAGGAACACTAGACCTTTTCTTCTTTCCATAACTTTGTTCGAATAAACTCATTAGTACATTTATAGGAAATACAAAGGCTTACGTAATAGCATACTTTAAATCTGGTCCTTTTAAGGGAATGTCCATTTATACTGTTCTTTCATTATTTTGTGGTTTTATTAAGTCTAGTACATATGTGGCCTGTTTTATTTTCGCCCTATTTTAATTATTATTATTATTTTCAATTTGATTTTATCTCAGATATCTGATATAAAATTCAACGGCGAAAGGTGTTTCGGTCTCTATTTATCATATATGCAATATCTGTCTAGTTTGCATAACAACTCATTTTTTCGCTAATTTTTGTCAAAATATATTGTTGTACTATATAGAAGTCTGTCTGGTATTGTTTGTGTGTTTGAGCATTTGTGCATGAACTTGAGGAAGTGGTTTTAGTGGTTTTAAGTAATTGATATGCCGATGTAATTAGTGTATCTGTAATGTCTGGAGTTTAGTTTGTAATTGTTTTTCACTGATATTGATCCATACGAAGCAGCATAGTCTAATACTATTCCAATGTATGTCTTGTGGATTTTAATAATGTTTTCCGGTTGTTCTATAATTTTTATCAGTTAGACTCGTAGCATCGTTTATTTTTCGCCATTTTTTTTTTACTTAAATGTTTTATCCAGGTATGTCTGGAATCATGTTAACTTTTAGATGGCACTCCATGATTATTTGACTGTAACAATCAATTCCAGATTCGTTATTCACTGTATGCGCAATTTTGTCTTGTAGTAAATTGTCTAATACTTTTTGACATTCTTTCCACTTTGATTTTTTATAACCAAATTTGTATTGCCTACAGATACTATCTTTATGGGGGTAAGATTGACGACCCGTCATATTGGGAGATGGTCACTGTCTTATTGTTTTGAGGGGTACCTCTATTTGGTATAATACACCGTTAGTAGTTAAACCTAAATACAATTTGTCCAATCCGAAGAAAGCTACACAATGATATGTAAATATTCTAATAAAGTTCTGTTAATTTTAGCGTAATTACAATGCAGTTCAAATTCTTGGCTCAAAGCTTTCGGATGAATTTTATAAAAGTGGGTTTTCTAAAGTGAGATATTTATGAAAATAACAATGTTCTCAACATTTAACGATGACGAAAGGCAACTCAATAAACATGATGTAAAATCCGATGTGCAGTAAGTTTATTTTCAAAGTTTATTAATATAAAAGATATCAAGTATGCGTTCTATGGAAAGAAATTTCTCTATGAGTATATATATTTGATTACGGGAAAAACAAAGTGTGTGAAAACGTTTACGAAATATTATTAAAGCAAAACTACTAACGAATTTTCTTTGAATCTAAAGAGTCGACAGTCGGTTTCAAAAGTTTCAACAGATATTTTCGTTCTAAAAAATATTTTTATGACTGAGAAATAAGAAAAAACAATTGAGATTTTAAGAAAAAATTGTTTCAAATTTAATCTAAAAAGTTAAAAACAAAAGCTTGTTGATTTTAGATTCAAACATCACAAAAAAGATTAAGTTTGAAAAACAAACATATCAGTGGTCATTCAGTAATGACACCTCATTTTTAATTAAATTTAAGTAAAATCATTTTTTCTCATTTCTAGTGTACATTGTTGAATGTTAAGTTTTGTCAGAAACGATTTCAGGCTCAATAACCGTCAGAATAAAGCTTTTCAATATTTGTGCAAAAGTATGAATTATCTTTGATATCTACTTAAATTATAAGTCACCATACCTAAATTTGTGATCAAAAGTGATCTTTATTCCGAACAAGAATATTATATTTGAGAGACATCTTTTGCACAAAATGTATTAAGATCATATTTTAATGACTTATTTTGTTTTTGCTGGCAGTAAAGCATGAGTTGACCACATGACAAAACTCTTGATTTTGGGTCTGTTACGCTGTTTTAAAATTCAGGTAAAACATAAAATCTTTTCACATTCTAGGCTGTTGGTAAGCTTTTAGGCAAATTCAAATCAAATTGTGTAATTGAATAAAAATAGCTCTACGTTGGTCGTGTTTATTAGCTGCCTTAACTGCATCTATATCTTCAAAATTATTTCACATATATTATAATATTGTAATTTTATAACTGTTACTTTCTAATCCCAAATATATTAAATAGGATTGTTTAAAGAAAACTAAGTTTTTTTTTTTTGAATTTCGCACAAAGCTACACGAGGGCTATCTGTGCTAGCCGTCCCTAATTTAGCAGTGTAAGACTAGAGGGAAGGCAGCTAGTCATCACTACCCACCGCCAACTCTTGGGCTACTCTTTTACCAACGATAGTGGGATTGACCGTCACATTATACACCCCAACGGCTGGAGGGCGAGATGTTTACGCGTCGCGGCACGAACCCGCGACCCTCGGATTACGAGTCGCGTGCCTACGCGCTTGGCCATGCCAGGCCAAAAAGAAAACTCAACTAGAACATTCTTAGTAAACACTTTCAGTGAACTGAAATAATATTCTGTTCAAAATTAATGTATAAGTTTCTTACAAGCATATCTTAACGAAATTTGTTTTTCATTTATGAATTCTTACCCAACATAATAAGTTTCTAGTTTTTACACAGTAGCAGCTTTTATAACTTAAATTAAAACGAAATATGCATATGGTTGTTGTTAGTACTTTAACGAATTAATATACTTTAAAATATTCAGTTTATTACACAAAACAATATATATTATAAATCAAACAATGTCTTGTACCTATTATTATTTAACTGTCTTTCTAAAAGTTAAAACTGTGTTGATAAAACTAACTTAGCCGGTTGAACTGAACTGGGCAATAGTAATGAAAATCTAAACATGAAATATTCAAAACCTTGTTGTTGTGTAAGCAAAAGCTACACAATGGGCTATCTGTGCTCTGCCCACCAGGTTATCGAAACCCGGATTTAGCGTGCAAGTCCGCAGACATACCGCTGAGCCACTGGGGTCTATTCAAAACCTATTATGAAAACAACCTAGCATTATACATACGTCTGCAGCCATGAAATTCTCGATTTTGGTTTTGGATAAAACATGTTCTGTTGGAATTTTTAATAAGCTTGAGTTGAGAAAATGAACGCTCATTTGTGCAATTTTGGGCCATTAATGATAAAATATACGCATGAGATGTATACGCTTGCGATGCACACTCAATTTTGTCTTCTGAAACTATTTTATAAAGTTCAGTATGAGTGAATTTGGTTTTTACAGCTTTTGTTGCACTGAAATATGGCGCAGATATGAGTGAAATCGCTGGAGCTTGGCATAAAAATCAGTATCAAACTCGTTGGGTAAGCATCAATTAGCTTTTAGGAACACTGAGAATACCTTTCTGTTTCAGTAGATGAAGTGATCATTTGGCATATCAGTGAGGAAAGAAAATTTTTTGCTATTTTTTGTACACCTTCTTTTCTTCTCATCTGAGTTTCTAGTTTCTCAAGAATTATGTAAAAGGTGGTGATACGAAATTTATTATGGCAAGCAGGTATACTTCTTGTGCGTCTTCGAGATTGATGTTATGTAAATGTCATGTAAATGTTTTGTAAACGATAACATGTCGTGTTGTGTTTGGATTTCCATATATTATTATATTTCCATATTTATATTATTGTTTCAAAGTTCAAACCAATAAAATATGTTGTTATTCATTTAAAATAACATTTAGAAATTTCTAGAATTAGGTAGATCAATCATATGTTTATAAATTTATGTAAATGAAATGTTTGGCGGCCTAGTGTCTACACGAGAAGTCTCGTGCAAAACGACAGATATGCGCAGACTTCTCTGGAATGTTGGGAAGTTACGCGATGGTTCGAGAAAAAAGGCTTACTAATATATAAACAGACGAAAATGTGAGAGAAAAGAAGAGTCAGTCATTTGTTTGATTTGATTCAAGAAATAGGGTCTTTGTTCGAGAAGTTTTCAACGTTTGCTGTGTGTTTATTCAACTTGGATTTGTGACTAGAATTAGATCTACAGAAGCTGTGATTTTGTTTCGTCAATCTTTGCGATTCATTCGAATTACTGGTTGTGCTGAGGGACGGCACGTACGGGACTGTTTAGGGGAGACCGGGAAAATTTGAAGACGACAAGTTTGAGACGTTCATTGGAGGCATCGTGAAAAGAACTTCAACGAATTTATTGGACTGTGAATTGTTTCTGGACTTCTTCATTGAAACTTCGGAATTTTTTCGTGGGACCAAATCACCCTAGACCGGAATTTTGATTTTTGATCTGAACTTTTGGACTTTCATTCTAGATCATATTATTAGATAAGACCAGAACCATTTTGTATTGTAATTAATTTTGAAGGTTTAAACTTAATATCTGTCATTGTTGTTATGTAATTATGTTATATCTGTTACATATAATAGTTTGTTTAATAAATTATACAAGCTGTTATCTGTGTCTTTCTGTGCGTTTAGTCTACGAAAAACATAAAACAAAAAAACGTAACAATTGAGTATCTTCTTTCTGACACATATGCAATTTGAGCTGCATTGTAATAAAAATCTGGTAGTATTTCCTTTGCAACTGCTTCAAATCTTTAAAAGTCATCCCTGCATGTTTTTAATTGCATCCGCATTTTGAAAAAAACTTGACTTGCTTAAAGTTTATCTCTTATATCTTATTGGCAAAATGTTCTGCTTCTTTTCTTGCATCTTCCTTTTGTAATTGGTCTTCAACAATATATTCTAAAGCTTCCAAAATCTTAAAACAAGACTTCAAATTTGCTGTTGTTGCCAAAGAATGCGCCTCTCGTCCAGTATTACAGAGGTATTTTAATAAACTTTCATTTCCAAGACAAGCTTTAAGAATTTTCCACCGAATGGTTGAGGTTTAAAAAATGTATAGAGCAAATGTATTGTAGAGAAAAAATTAACTGCCACTTTACACGAGTCAGTAGCACTTCGGTTCATTATATTTAGTGAATGGGCTGCAAATGGGACATATATGGCAAATTTATTTTATTGTAAAAATATTTTGCTGCATCTCCTAAAAACGCCCAGATATGTTAGGAACATTGTCGTAAGAGTGACCCCTATATTTTTTTTTAAATTAAGTTTGCAAGCTTCACATAAGTACTACAGTACCTGGTGTGTCATTTCCTCACCGGTATGGCTTATCAGTTCCAGAAAGCTTAAAAAGTGTTTAATAGCCTGCCTATCTTTTAAGTATCGAAGTATAATACTTAACTGATCTATGTGTGACAGGTCAAGCGTCGAGTCAACTTACAACCTAAAATAACCAGAAGAATTTACTTCATCAACAATGAACACATGAACCTTCTAAGCCATTAATTCAATGAGTTCTTTACAGGTGCTTTTTGGACAAGTAAAAATGATTTAATTTTCCAGATTTAGAAATATGCCCAGCTAAAAAATCCTCATTCTGTAGTAAACTAGATTTTCAGTTTGTTTCCCGAAAAGCCAGACCACATCCACCTAACGAACAAATAACAGCTATTACACACTTCAACACGTTCTCAGTAAATGTACTCTTCTTTATTTTTTTCCAGTTCTCGTAGCAGGCCGAAACCTTGTGTGCCAGAGATGTATGTTAGCATATAGTCTCGTTGAGCAGGGCTTCTTTTATGATGATCAATTACACTAGCATTTCGCCAATCACTGAAACCTTCTCTTTCGAGAAAACACAAGGAAAATTTAAATGCATAAAATTTACAAAGAAACCAGTAAACTGGCCGTTTTTAATGATGAATACATTAGTTGTATTGCTGACTATTAGCATTTACATTAAAGAAAAGGTTTTGCAAACAGTACCTCGTTGGTTTCCCACTACTGAAAGTCCGGCAAGAATTTACAAATAACCCATTGTGGTGTCGAAAGTCAGTGAGTTCACAAGCAATCAAATAAGACACATCAGTAGCACAGAAATTGAGCCACAACCCTGAATCATTTGTTTTCGTTTCTTCATCTTTTGAAAACTGAATCATTTTAACATAGTTCAGTAAATTTTCATTTCCAGCAATCATTTCAATTCATACTGTCTTGAAGAGCAACTTGCATCAACATTAACACCAGATATATTAAGAAAATTTACAAGCAAAGAGTGACTCGTGGCAGTTGAGTCAATCTGTGACACCTCGACGTTGAGTTGAGTGAAAAAATTATTCAGTTTTACAATCTTTGCCACTAACATCCAAAGCCTTTTGTTGGTTCTTCTTGCCATTTTTTCTCTTTTGTGCACCATTAAATTAAAAACGTTTAATCTTGCAGTCAGAAAAATACAAGCAGAAAAAGAAAAACACAAAACAATATGAATCACATATGGTTACAATGATTTGAGAAACACTGAAATTTATGAAGAGAAACGTTGGTAAAACAGTCAAACATACTAAACTCTAGGTCTAAATTTAGACAAAGACTATCAGAAGTTATCCTAACTCCATCCGGATTTAAACACGATTTCACAAATACCTTTATTGATTTGCTTTATTTATTTTTTTTGGTTATAATCCATTAGAGACTGGATTCAATCGATTTTTGGAAAAATAGTTTCAGTCACTGCAAAAGTTTCATTAAGGTTGTTGCTATGGTAGCTGTAGGCAAGGAGCAATGTCAATGGTAATATGCAAATCTATTTTGAGCCAAAAAGTATTCCAAAACAATTTCTGATAAACAACACATTCTGTAGTAGTATCTATAGATAATGATCATTCTGTACTGGTACACATGCATAACATATAATCAAACGTAAAATGTAGTGCACATGGTACTACAAAATTTTGGGTTAAGCCTAGGCTAGGTTACCTTTATTCTAATCAAATATCTGAAGAATGAGTTGTAACTTCAACATCGAGGTGAGTTTTGACCACGGGGATTTAGATGAACCAATTTAGATAAGTCTTGCGCAATTTGACGTAAAAGATCGAATTATCGCCTTTAAACTGCTTTAATCACTCAATTGTTTTCCCAGGTTTTCAGAAATGTAATAGAGCACATACTGAACTGAATTTATAGTTGCTAAAAGATTAAATCACACCTAAACGTTTGTTGTCGTTGTCTCTTTGTTTGTTTCGCTGATTGGCCATTCCTCTCATAAAAAAATATCACGAGAGAGCCGAGCCAGGTTGTGTAATTATGAAGTCAGATGATTTGTTTTTTTTTAATTACTCGCAACCCTAAATAAATGCTATCTCCGTTAGCAGTCCCTAATTTTGCCGTATAAGACTAGAAAAAGGCAGCTGGTCATCAACACTCACCCAAACTCTTGGGCTATTATTTTACTTACAAATAGTGGGAGTGACTGTCACTTTATAACGCCCCCATAGCTGGGAGAGTGAGCATTTTTGGTGCGACAGAGATTCGAACCCGCGACCCTCGGAGTATGAGTCAACAGTGGGAGATGTTGACAACGCTAATTCCTGAACACAAATGACTAAATTTCGTTCCTTGTATACCGATAAATGCATCGTTTCATATGCTTTAGAAATTCTGACTAGCTAATATTCAGGCGAATTTCAAAGTGTTCACAGTTTTCCTATTAAATGCTAAAAAAGCTTTATATTTTTATTTTCCCTGTTCTTATTTTCATTTTTCGAAGATCTACTCAAATAAGTGGTAGAGTTTAACAGCTCAAAATAGATATTTTTTGTTATGTTCATTCCTTAAAATTTTGACCAGAAGTGTATTTATTCCCCAAGTGAATCTCAGCTACAGATCTGTTTATATTAACACATAATCACAAGAGAATACAAACATGCCCTAATACTCTAATGGGTAACACGTAATTTATAAACGTTGACATTGCTTCAGTGGCATTTCTTTTAATTTTTTTCTTGGAATGATAATTTTCAAAACGTGTACTGAGAAACAAAGGAGGTTTTTTTTCAGGAAGTTGTTTGAAGCCAAAAAAATTACAGCTCAGAAAAGCTTTAGTGAGAAACACACTTTTAAATATATTACAAAACAAGCACGAATAATACAATACTAACACAAATAAAAGGAAAACAAATGAGACGGTAATCCAAATATAACGAACAAAAATAAAAGCTGAAGAAAACATAAAATTAGCCATTTCGTTTGACTTATGTTTCTGTAGTATTATACTCTTATTGGTCTGTATATGTGACTGAATAAAGCAGTAAAAGTAGTTCAATTGGATATAATGTCTTAAAAACAGCCACAACATGAGTTTCAGAAACTCACAAAGTTTGCTACCAAATAATCTATTATTTTGTTATCCAGCAATCATATCTGGATTATCAGGAAATTAGATTCTCTCCGTCCTTTTCTATAGCCCATCTAATTTAAACATGCGAGATATTTATTTAAATAATGCATTTATTAATACATAAAGTTTTAATGGACTAACTAACAAAATTATCTCTGGTAGGAATGATGTTGTTGGAAACCTCTTGTCTTTCGTCTTCAGGTATATCTGACATATATTAAAATTATTTTGAAGGATTAATATGTCATACCATTTTCTTAAGAAAGTATCTTCAGTAATATTTAAAATAATTTTAAAATATTTAGTAACAGGATTGAAACTCTTACTAATTTTTTGACGAATTATTTCTTAAGAAATAAATCAGTGTCAAAGAAAGTTATGAAGTGACATATGAATATAAAATATAAGTAAACCGAAACTGTTCTGATGTATGAAAAGATATGGCGACTATTCGGAAGTTTGTTTGGTGCATATGTCTGAACGAAACAGTGAGTGCGTTATATTTAAGCGACTTGAAATACGTATATCAGCAAATTACTTAATGCCATCAGATGTTATAAAATCACGATGAAACAGCTGATGACAAAACTATATTTAAACCTTGTTGGGTGTCCCTAACCACTAGATGTTGTGGTGAATTAAAGGGCTTACTGAGTTCTGCACCTTTAAGAGATAGATCCGCTAAATAATGGAAATTTCTTGTTAAATAATTGCAGAGTATGTATGGATTTAACTAAACGACCAAGTTTATGATCATAGAATAAATAGACTGGATACATGTGGTAGAAATAATCTTTACTTGAAATACAAAACTAATGTTTATTACAGCGTTACTGCAAAACCAGGAAAATGTATCAAGAAACATTTAATTCACTAAATATTTAAACCATCAGAGGAGTGTCGAAAAAGGAAATAAACTGCTCAAAAGGATTAAAGGAACAAGTACACTTTCTTGAATAATTTATCTCAGTGTTCCAAATGTGATAATATTTTTACTTTTTAGGTAATCTGACTAATTTTAATTCCATCTGTATTCTATTTTTAATGCGTAATGAAAGGTTAAATATGAAGAAATATTTTTAATGACCAATATCTCCAAACGATATTCCATAAGAAACAATACTTTAAACATTTCAGATGTGTTAATTCAAGAAATGTTTGAAACATTCAGTATTCAGTATGACCTCCACGGGCTGGGATACACCTTGAATCAGTCTGTCGATGTTATCTTGGGGTATGACAGCCCACTCGTCTACCAGGGCTTATCGGAGTTCCTGTACATTCTGAGGAGAGTGCTGGCGTTCACTTACACGCGTTCGACAACATAACTCAATAATATTAATCGAATTTAATCTGGAGATCTGGTGGGGCTTCTCCAAAGTCTCTATTACCTTCCTCGTTAAGGAAGTCCATACACAGTGTGGCGACGTGCGCTCGCGCGTTATCCTGCATGAGAATGATCCCATTCACGACAACACCGGCAGAAGGCCTCATAATGGGTTTCTGAATTTTGTCTCTATATCGTCGTGCGTTCAAAGCGCCCAATGTCGCGTATGAATAAGTCTAAGCGGCCACCCAAGCATATGCCTGCCCAGAACATTACAGGACCTCTTCCATAAGCGTCAAGTTGCACATTGTTACAGGCGGAAAATTGCTTTCCTCGGCATCTCCACTTTCTCTCACGTTTATCCTCACGAGACACGATGAACCTGTCTGTCTGTCTACAGCACGGTGGCCCATTGACGAAGTTCCCAGTCCAGGTGCTGATGAGCAAACTCCAACCTGGCTGCACGGTGTCGCGGTGTCAGAATAACGCATCTTGCAGGTCGTCTGGCCCTAATCTGTCCATCAGAATGGTAATCACAATATAGTGATCCTCTCTGGCTGTTGTGCAGCAATGATGGCCTTGACCTACTTTTCTGCCACAAGAGTTTTTCCCCTGGAAGTATCGCCAAAGTCGATTGACAACGCTTAGTTTCACCCCGATGCGCCCTACGTTTACCAACAACTGGACCTCCCTATCCACCTAATTTTATGTCATATGGCGCCTGATTGCTTGAGTATACAAAATGAAGATACACACTGACAAAACGAGCAGCAAAATATCCATGTTGATATTTGTTTCTGTAATGAAGCAGGAATGTAGAGTTTTATGTTAGAGCCTTACATAGAGTACATTAAGTTGTATTCTATTTGAGTGAGGTGAGTTTCGTTTGAGTTCCTTCAAAGTTCACTTGCAAACTTAAAAAAATACGCTTGTAGGTAACGGATATGTTTTCTCTCACATAAATGTAGTTATGGCAAAAATATATTAAAATATGTACTTGTTCCTTCAATTTTTTGAACAGTATATATTTAGGATTTGTTTATTTCAGTGTCATTAGACACAAAGTTACAAGAACGCAAGCATACGTCTTTGGAGCTTGTATATATATCAAGGAAACAGGAAGACCTGTAAAAATACATTTTATAGTATTATAAACAGATGTGCTGCAGTGTTAGCTGGTGTGATAATAATACTGTATAAACATATTTCATAAACAAACATCACGTATTGGAGTCTCCCGCTAGTACAGCAGAAATTTCCGGATTTAAAACCCCAAAATGTGGGGTACAATTCACCTCAGTGGAATCAGTAGAGAACCCTAAGTGGCTTTGCATTAAGAAAACACATACATACCTGCCAGAGTATTTCTATTTACTTACTCTTAAGATAAAGAATAAATACTACAGTATTTTCATATGAAGTACAAGTAACCTCTTCTAATTGTACATAGAACCTGGAGAAATAAAATCAAAGTACGTATTTACATATTGGGTAAATACTCAGTTTTGAAGTACTCACAGTATACGCATACTGGATAACGGAACCACAATGTAATATTTGTCCTCAGCTGTAGTCTAAATGTCAACGATTTACAAAATTCCCGAATTGACTTTGTCCTCTGATTCTGTTATCTTGTACATAAACTGAAAGGGATATTCAAATTTTGTTTGAAAATATTATTTATCATCAAAAATTTAAAAAATACATTTGCGACCTCACTTCATCAGAGAACTGCAGCCAGCTTCTCCATGATGAATAGTTTTTCTGATACAAATAGATACATATGCTGAACATATTCACGTGAGTTTTAGCTTGCAGGAAAACTGAATCTTGTGGGAGAAGAAATGTAAATAACAGCGCACATTTACGTTTTTGACCACTTGTTCAGTTTTTCCGTTATTTTATCATCAACTATAGGCATTTATACTCAAACATTATCAGTACAACAATTTAATATAATAAATTTTCTCTGACACATGAGGGTCCGTACTCTGAATACCCAAGTGATATAATGAAAAGTCAGAAGAAAACACTGTAACCGTACTGATACACTGAAATTTCCCACCCCAAGTCCACATTTGCCTTTTTAACTAGAGAAATTTTTAGAACTTTCCATAGTATTTTATAATTTAGCTCACCACTCACCACCTCAGCTTAGTTCCAGCTGCCTAAGTGAACATGCAGACCAATGTGATTTTTTCAGATGTGGCATCGAGAAGCTACAAGCATTCCCCAGACCCATTTTGCTATTTATATGGCAAATTTATTAAAACAAAAACGAAGAACTACTCAGTGGTTGTATCTGGGAAATGTGTGAAGTCTACAAGGTATATTTCGGCCTGCATATATGGGATTAATATAAACCCTGGACATCTCATTTCACCTGCGAGCACTGCAAAAAAATCTCTTGAAGGTAAAACGGACCATTTTTGTTTGCTTGAATAATAAAATCTTATTACACAAATTTTAAAAGTTTTTAAATTTAAATATCTTTACTTTTTTAAATTTCAATCGTATAGAAAAATATCACAAATAAAATATTCTGCATGAAACCCTTACACATTTTGGATGAAATAGATTTATTTTGTAAAAACAATTTTATTTTGCTCTTTTACAGATGGTACAGAGGGGATAATAGAGCAATAAAGTTCGCTATTTTAAGAATTTGGCTTGATTTTACTAACTACTCAAGCAGTTGAAACTTCTGCATGGTGGACTCTTCCAAACTTTGGTCTGACAAGAATGCATCTGCAATCAGGGGTACGCATCTTCCATCTTCCATCACCTCAGTGCCACGCTGCCCTGAGCTCCCTGTACTCCCGCCGCCAGAGAGAAAGCAATCATATTAGGAAGAACAGAAAGTCAGAAGAAGAAGAGGTAGACGATGAAGATCCAGATTACAATTTGAGAAATGCGATTGGTGAGAGAAACCCATATTACTCCTTCCAAAGAGACCTCAATGACTTGAAAAGAGATCTTGTTCTACAAAAGTCGAATGCCGAAAGTTTGACATGGAGGCTCGAAGAGTGGGATTTGTTTGATAAAAGTGTGCAAGTCGCAAGTCGGAGAAAGCGTCAACAACATTTTTCAAGCTTCTTCACTCGTCAAGATGTGTTCTACTTCTGCCCCCTTAGTGTGGATTTCTGTACGTGGTGAGGAAACCTCCCAGGGAAAATTTTTTTCTTTCAGTTTACCTCCTCTGGGATCTAAACATCCACCCATGTGTTTGCCGTGCGTGGCAACCCGTGAAGAGTAGAAGAGGATCTTGGTGGTTTAGGTATGCAACACTAACACACCACTTTAACCCTGAGTTCCTGTAAACGGTCGGCCCTCTAGGGTCAATTTGCTCGTCCACTCTGGCTAAGATCCACCAAGTACTAGTGTTGGATCTTTTAAACAGTTGTTGTGTGGATTATATCTAATGCTGGTATTTGGGTATACTGCTCACAAAATCCTAGCGTCCTGCAGTGTCTTTATTTGACATTGTAGTGTGTTCCCCCGTTGGGCACCATGGTGAATGGGGTCATTGTGCACCGACATTTCCCTTTCTTTATTATGCATACAACTATTAAAATCTTAATAAAATAGTAAAAGACAGTCTATAGGAAAACTGTTACGTCTTAAAGATTCTGAGCAGCAATTTGCTTATATTGTACTCACTTAAAAAGAAACCTTTATGGCATATGTCTCCCTTTTCCATTCAGAAGAGTCCAGAGGGATTTGCTGCCTCTCCAACGACAGTAAAAGTTTTGATCTGGAAATATATTGGAGGAAACATTCACATCTCAACACAGTGAACTCCTGCGGCATTCAAAGACAGTTGGGGTTATACCTGTAGAGGTTATACCT
This sequence comes from Carcinoscorpius rotundicauda, assembly GCA_011833715.1. Taxonomy (NCBI): domain Eukaryota; kingdom Metazoa; phylum Arthropoda; class Merostomata; order Xiphosura; family Limulidae; genus Carcinoscorpius; species Carcinoscorpius rotundicauda. The sequence goes on along the minus strand of CM022397.1, from coordinate 46,227,498 downwards.
CATGCTACTTTGAATTTATCACGACGAGTCATTGTTGAGAGGGATTTGAAAACATCTCAGAATCAGATATTCTCGCTGGTTTATACATTCAGGGAGTTTCTGCAGTGAGGCACATGCTGTTGCACTTTGTTCTACAGTTAACGAGTGAGTGCAGACAGATCTCTCTCAGCCACCTAAAGAATCGTCTCCAAAAAAATGAACAGTCCTTTGAACTCCATGGTTAAAAAGTTTATGATTATAAATCAACACCAATAGCGTCCCTGATATACAATGTCATAAACCCCAAGATTCATATTCTTTGTTTACAAATATGGCATTTCTCTGATCCATCTTTTCTCTCACTCCAAGATGGAAGACAATCATTCGTTTACGTTTTTCATCTGGAATCCCATTCCAACAACAAGACCTGGCCAATCGACCCAGGACAGGATCCATGGAGATCTATAGACCACACTCAAATGAGGAGAGAAAGAAACAAAGAAGTCGTTGTAAACAGATGGTTTTCCGCCCAATTCGCCTACACGTAAATAAAATTTGCTACCTTGACACAATGGAACCATCGAACTTTACGTTGTAATCTCAATGACATCAAAACATTGATTACCTCCTGTCATCCTTTTTGTGTCTCCTTACAGCAAACATTTAAGAGACCTGTCGAGACAATCACCTTTTGTCGGGTTTTGTTATACAGAAATGACAGGCTGTGTAAGAGACGAGTTCATGGAGTGGTGGCACTGTCTTTGTCACTCAACACACCCCTGGATGCCGTAGTCGTTTCCTTGGGTCATACCATCATTGCTTGTTCTCTCTATCTCTATCCTGGTGAGAGATGTGAGTAATCGTACCTTGTTGCTGTCTTTTTAAACAGTTACCGTCTACCTTTTTCATCCTGTGAACGTTAACGTTTCCCCGTCAGGGAAGTGCTAATAAAGATAGGAAGGGTCGCTTTGTAGAGCGTATGATCTCTGATCACAACCTTTCTCTTTTCAATACTGGTTTTTCTACTTTTTTTTCGATGCGGCTTGTCAGTCCTTTACTCACACCAATCTCTCAATTTGCTCTCTTTCATTATTTTACCATTTTTCATGGAAGGTTGATAACATCCCATAAGGAAGTAATAGTTTTCCTATAATCTTGAGAGAGACTGGTCGTGATCGATGACAACCGACTCGTATGCCCTGGTGTAAGTAAGATCAGGAAATTGGCAGTTTTTCACTGCTCTTGCAGAACTTGATCCTGCACTCGACTCTCAATAGACGACTGAGTGACAGCTGTAACTGACTGTATTATAAAAACAGCTGCTCAATGTAATCCTAAAACTTTGACACGTTTTCCACTATATTCTCGTCCATGGTAGAATACTGCCAGCAACATGATACAGAATGCTCAAAAACGAGCCTGGGATACTCTCGAACCACATTACTTTCCAACGGCCCGTGCACATACTTGATGGGTAAGACGTCACAGCAACAAGGTATCTTGAGTTAAATTCAAAACCGGCATACCCTCTTCCACCAGTTTCAAAGTAATTTGGGACAAGATTCGAAAGTCATTGGGAAATATCATCTGTCTCCCTCTCGATCTTGCTTTCTGATGGCCAGGAAGTAACTGATAACCAGAGCATTACCGATGCTCAAAGTGAAAGTTTTTCCGGTTATCTAGCACTTCTGCCTTTTTTTCCACCATTTTTGCCATCAAGAATCCGGCAGAGAAATCATCTCTTTCCTTTCAAGCTGATTTTTTGTGACTTTAATCGGTCCTTTACACTGGTAGAAGATAAACTGGCCCTTCGTTGGTCTAGCAGTACATTTGTTGGGCCTGATGACATAAACTATGAGATGCTGTGCCATCAATCCTCTCTTTCTCTTGCATATTTTCTGGTTGTTTTTAACCAGATCTGTCAGAAAAATGTTTCTCCCAATGCCTATCGCTAGGTGTTTGTTCTGCCTTTTTCCAAGTCTGGGAAGAATCCCAAGATTCCTTCATACTACCGTCTAGTAGCTTTGACGTGCTGTCTCTGTAAGACCTGAGAGAGGATGGTTACTGCTCGTCCTGTTTGACTCCTCGAATCAAACAACCTCTCTCGCCCACCCAGTATGGGTTCGAACGAGAGTGCTCTACCATAGACCACCTGATATGACTTGAAACATCATCAAACAAGCCTTTCTCAAACACCAACATCCTTTGTCAATATTCTTTGACATCGAGAAGGCTTATGATACAACATGGAAGTATGTCATTTTGCGAGACCTTCATATATATTGGTTAAGTGGTCAATTGCCCATTTTTATAAAAAAAACATTTTAACGGATTGGATATTCAAATTTCGTGTGGATTCGAAGCTTTCCCGTTCTATTTTATAGAGACGTGGAGTTCTTGAGGTCTGTGTTATGAGTTTAACTCTTTTCAGTATAAAAATTAATGCCATAACTGAACAACTCCCTCTCACTGTTGCTAAAGGGTTCTATGTTTACGACTTTCACATCTCATGTGAGTCGTCGAACATGAGGAATATTGAGCGGTAGCTACAGAATGCCCTCAATTGTTTACTTAATTGGACAACAGCAAACGGCTTTACCTTCGCTCTCTCTTAAACCGTTTGCATGCACTTTTGCCGCCAACGGAGTATTCACCCTGATTTTGAACTCCGTAACGGTGAAATTGTGCTGCCCGTGGTCTCTGAAACTATGCTCTTGGGGCTTATCTTTCACCATAAGCTAATCTTTATACTACACATGAGGCGGCTACGGGATCAAATGTGCAAAAGCACTGAACGTCGTCCGTGCCGTTTCTAACACCACTTGAAAAGCGGATCGCTTTCCATTGGTATTCACGCGAACGAGCTCGCCGACACCGCAGCTAAGTCTATCTGCTTTGGCACTAGTACCGCTGTGCCTGTTTTATACATGGATTATGGTCCTGTATTCAAGGCTCGGCTCTGTACCAGCTGGCAGTTGACTTGGAGTGAGAAACGCGAAAACAAGTTTTCCAAATAAACCTCATTTTGGCTTTTGATCGATTTGTTACCGTAAGGATCGGAAAGAGGTAGCTGTTCCAACTTGATTGTGCATTAGTCAAAGTTTCTAAATTATCATTTTTTTTATCTGTAACTGATCCACCAGTGTGTAGTTTGTGTAACACTCAGATCACAATAACCACGTCTGACTTTCTTGTCATCGTTATGATTCACAATGACGGCACCATTTTAAGCATGTTCTTTCCCAAAGTTGGTCCATAACGTTAAACAGTGTTATTGGTGATGGTGATATTGTCCACGTTGTTTATAGAATTTTAAAGGCCGTTGATCTTTTTAATGCCATTTAATTTTTTAAACTTAGACCTTAAACCTTTTTAATGTGACTCTCTTTTAGAAATCAGAGTTCATCTCTTTAAATTTGAAATTAGAAACTTACTGTAACATTAAGTTACTTGAAACCAGGACTGGAAAGGCCAACATCAGGTGACTGACGGTGATTTATGTTCTTACTTGTTAGTCTCACTGGGGAGTTATGATTATTACAGTGACGCTAAAGAAAGTCCTTAACCACTTTAATTACTGTAGTTTTTCTCTTGACGTTGTAGACAAGACGTAAACATTGGTTTTATGCTATTTATTTATTTTTTAACTTTGTTTTGTTTTACCTTAATTTTATTTTATGAAATTTACTGAATTTACTTTTACCTTTTTACCGGACTTTTGACGCAGACAGCCTAGTTCTTTTGTGCCATAAAATATCAAATCTACCAACCAACCTCAATAAACACGTCAAGATGATTTTGGCCAAACGGAATAGAAATACATTTGAAACTTGCTATAATACAATTTCGGACAGTTATATCGTTCCTGACACATTAATTTCAGTATACAATTAAACACTATGAAAACAAAGCTATGAAATGTAATATAGAAAAATTATGTAACAGAAAGTGTTTTTCATCTCAAACTTGCAGGTGCATTTCGAGAGTGTGAATTTCTTAAATTTTCTTACCAGAATTATCCAGAGTTCTTGAACGAAATTTGTAGTGTAGAAAGATATGCGGATCTACAGGTGGTAATGAACTATTATATACTTACATATATATATTTCTATTGTTGTATTACCAGTTTCATTACTTATTTATCTTTTAATGTTTTCTTATGAACTATTAATGGAAAAATTCCTTTTATAACCAACAGCGTAAGACACGTTTTAACAGTTCAAATGCACGAGGTTTTCGTACTCAAGCGATTAGATAATTTGTTAATTTTTGTTACGAGTTGTTTTTTTTAATATTGACAATGAAAACGTTTTATCTAAATTAGTTGTTAAACAGACATAAATTTCAGAAAAAATATTTTCAAACTCTAAAGGAGTTTTGCTATAACATGAGCTTTACGGCTTGGGAAACAAATGCATCATACAACTTAAATTAATACTTACCAAGAACACTAAAGGATAGTTTAATACATAATATCCCACAATATAACTATAATTCGCTTTAAAGTTTTGAATAGATACGTTTTATGCTTGTAATTTTTTTTAATTTTATAATATTTTACATAACTTTAAGTCTTATTTATCTATGCTTGCAGAAAATTGATTAAAGCGTCGTTGAAATTTGCAGCAGATCAATATTAACCAGAAAATATTCTTTATGAAATATTTGATAAGTGTTTCTAAAAAGACGAATTAATATTTTGACAATACATCAAACAACTATCTCTGGACCGTAACATCTGATGTGCAGAAAAGTATATAAACATTATTTTTACTAGAATATTTTATCAATGTTTCTTGTCTCAAATAACGTGACACATTATATAATGCTAGGACCTTGTAGTAACTATTCAAGTATCAATTTCATAACATTTATTTTAAGAAAAAATTTCATTATGACAATAATTTTGTTGTAAACATTAATGTGTTTATATATTTATTTTATTTTTCTAGCACAAGAAACTGACACTTTAATTATTGTTTAATTTCTTATATTACAAGATTTAATGAAAATGTTCTGTTATCACAAGGCCAAGTGGAACTTGATACGTAGGAATAGACCAAAAAAAATGGCTGCCGCCTTTAATCTCTTACAATATGATGATTATAAATAAATGCCAATATTGACTTATAATTGTAAACACCTAATTACTTTTATAGTGTTTCTCAGCTTATATAACAGTATTATTCTCTTCTTGTACCACACATATTTTTTGGGGAAATAATGAAAAAGAAAACTATTACTCAGCAGTGAATTTAGTTTATAAGTACGTATTATTTCCACATTTCTCAAATAACAGTTTTATTTCCAGTTGCTAGATGACAACTCAGTTATGTGATCAAAATAATATATCTCACCTATATAAAAGTTAGTGTGTGTCACGTCATGCTCGATTTCTCAAAATAAGAGTCATAAAAGGCGAATAAAGTTATTCAGATAAACTCGTGCGATTGCTGTCTACTAACTTCTATTTTAGTGACAGGATGTCAGGGAAGTGACTGATGGTATAGTAAGCATATCTAATTTAAGAGTTGGATCACCCACCCGAGAATAAAGTGCTTAAGATTTGTCATTAAAGTAAAATATCTGTAGAGTTTTAAAACGAGGTTGTAGTTAAATGATTCATATAAACAAACGCAAAATCAAAGAAGTCCTACTCATACAGCAACTAAAAAAAATTAACCAATTTAAAGAAGCACCTTCTTATCTACACGAAATAGTAACCTAACATCCACCTGCAACGCTCCCTACAATCCCATACCCGTTTATACTCTCGCCTCCAAGACTGTGTCTGTCAACGAGCACATTCAAACTCTCTCTTTCGTAACCTGAAGATGACCAAGAAAGGTAGAAACATTGTTCCCTCCTTATCAACAAAAGTGTTAATACCCATACCAACTGTTCTGAAATATATTTTTATTTTAAGTGGGTTTCTCGTCATCAAGAATGCCGCATTTCTGTTTATTTATTTGAGGTTTTAACGCTTTACTTTAATAAAGTATATTGTTTTCAATATAATGTCTGAAATCTTATGTGTAAATTTGAATTAAAAAATTATTTTAATCTACCTTAACACGTGATCACTCTCCCATTCTACTGAATCCATTAGGTTTGCAATTTTCCTAGATTTCTTTGAAATACTATACAGCTGATAAATATATTTCGTTCAAAATTGAACTCATAACGAAACACTCACCTTTTATTTTTAAATTTATCCTTTACTCTGTCAGATGCATAATTGCTCTATGTAGTAAATAGACAAATGTAATTTACTTGAATAAAAATTTTTCGTATGCATTTCAACAACACCAAATATTTTTCTAAATTTACAAACAAATCTGCTTTTTCTGAAACAGCCACTTATTGACACTAGAGAACTAAATTAGATCTCTCAATATAAGATGTAATACTTGACTTTTAATTTGATCTTAAGACGATGGAGATTCTATAAAGATAACTTTGATTCCTAGATCAATAATCATTACAGACACTTACCCTGACAATTTAGTTTGATGCATTGGTAAATTATTAGTTTAATTAAAAATTTAATGTAACTGTGTAAAACTTCGTGACACATGCACAATGGCCTACCCAAGAGAGAAGGTGAAACATTCACCACTTTAATAAATACAGCAGCATATATACGGAAAGAAACACACAGCACGCTCAGGGTAGCTTTCGTGTGGCAGGTATAGAGATTTTTTTTTATAAATTTTACCTTTCCTTTAAACACCTCTCTGGTCATTCATTGTTGGAACCTTTAGTCATCTAAGTAAGGTTTTTTCCCAAGTGAATCTTTATGATATAGAGAATTTATAAAAACAGATTTCGACAGGTTTTATGGCACTATTTACTGATTGGTGAACTGAAGTTGTCACTTTTATTTTGACCTAGAACAATGAAACATATGTTTATACTAACAGAACCCTGAATCATCAAGACAAACAACTCTATGAATTTCGTTTTCTCAATCTTTTAACGATTCGGCAAATAAGTTTATCTGCAATTATTGAACTTTCTCAGCGAAAATTTTTAAAATGATTAATAATCAAACCAATAACAATTACTATTTGTATTGCATCTTTGTTTGTTTGTTTCTAGTTGAGCACAAATCTTCACAATGGGCGATCTGTGCTCTGAACACCACGAATACCGAAACCCAATTTCTTGCGATATAAGTCTGCAAACATTCCACTGTGCTACTGAAAGAGAGTCTGGTATCACATGACAGTATTTTGTAACTCCCACAAAATGAAATGATATGGAAAAGAAAATTTAACAGAATTAAAGAAATCTTATTTAAAACTGATTATAAAGTGAGAGGAGAATAAATATAGGTATATTTTAGTATATTTAAACAGATATACATTTCTGAGAACAATAACGATTGTTTGTTTGTTTTTGTGAATTTTGCACAAAGCTGCTCGACGACTATCTGTACTAGCCGCCCTTAATTTAGCAGTGCAAGGCTGCTAGTCATCACCACCCACCGCCAACTCTTGAGCTACTCTTTAACCAATTGTTATGTAAATGTCGTGTAAATATTTTGTAAGCGACAACATGTCGTGTTGTGTTTAAATTTTCATTTCTATTGTTCATTTTTCCATATTGATATTATTGTTTCGAAGTTTAAACTAATATTTTGTTATTTATTTAGGGTAACATTTAGAATTTTCTTGAATTAAGTAGACCAATCATATGTTTGAAAATGAAGTGCTGGTGACTTCGTGTCTAGACGTGTAGTCTCGTGCAAGAACGGACATGCGCGGATTGCTTTGGAGATCTGTAGAAAGTTCGCGGTTATTCGAGGGGTTTAGGCCTACAATATATAAACAGACGAAGATGCGAGAAAGAGAAGAGAGATTCAGTCATCAGTTTTTATTCGAAGAAAGGAAAGGAGTCAGACATTACTTTTATTTCAAAAGAAGAGAGTCAGTTATTTGAGAAAGATTAAGTGTTTGCTTTGATTATTCAACTTGGATTTGTAACTAAAGTTAGATCTACGGAAGCTGTGATTTTATTTCGTCAATCTCTACGATTCATCTGAATTACTGCTTGTTCTGAGAGTCGGCGAATTTATTGTACTCTGAACTGTTCCTGAACTTCTTCATTTAAGCTTTGGAATTTCTTCGTGGGACCAAATTCACACCCTAGACTGGAATTTGAGACTTTCATTTTAGATCATTATATTAGATACAGGACAGTACCATTTTGTATTGTGATTAATTTTGAAGTTTGAAACTAGTATTATTTTGTTTTGTAATTAATTTCGAATGTTATAACTTAATATCTGTCACTGTTATTATATAATTTATGTTATATCTGTTATAATTGTTAATAGTTTAGTGTAATAAATTATACAAGCTGTTATCTGTGTTTTTCTGTTGCGTTTAATCTATGAAGAATATAAAACGTTAAAAAATACGTAGCACCAATAAATAGTGAAATCGAACGTCACATTATAACGCCGCAAGGGTTGAAAGGGCAAGCATGTTTATTACATCGGGGATGCAAACCCGCGACCCTCAGAATACGAGAGCAATAACGAGTACTGTAGCATAGCTCATTTAAAAGTGGGAAACTGAGTTGTTTGTTTGTTTGTTTTGGAATTTCGCACAAAGCTACTTGAAAGCTATTTGTGCTAGCCGTCCCTAATTTAGCAGTGTAAGACTAAAGGGAAGGCAGCTAGTCATCACCACCCACCGCCAACTCTTGGGCTACTCTTTTACCAACGAAAAGTGGGATTGACCGTCACATTATACACACCCACGGCTGGGAGGGCGAGCATGTTTAGCGCGACGCGAGCGCGAACCCGCGACCCTCGGATTACGAGCGCATGCCTTAACGCGCTCGGCCATGCCAGGTCTGAAACTGAGTTATAGATCAGACTTCATATTAATTTTTTAGATATTTCGACAATTTATCTTGTTAACTGATACACAATAATTAATTAGCTTTGATCTTATATGCATATATATTTGATAAAAAAGTCCTTTATGAATATTAGATTAATATGTGAGAGAAAGAGTTTAAATACATTATTCACATAATAAATATTCCAATATTATATAACGCCTACTCTTAGGATTTTGAATGTGAAACAAATTACGCGAAATTATAATCATAACGATGAAAACGATTTTTTTCCTCCGGTATTAGTTATTATAAATAGAGTTCCAGGAAAATGTTAAACTGAGGTAACTAGTGGTGAATCAGAAAGTTTATTGGATTGACAATTAATATTTAAAGAGCTGTATGTTGGAGAACTGGATTAGATTAAGTTTGTTGTATGAATTAGGTATAATCATGAGTCATCATATACATGTACAGAATTACTGTGTGATTAAAGGAAGTTTGAAAACGATACATATAAATTACAGTGACTATTTTAACAGTGAACCATTCCTTAAAATATATTTAAATATTTATATTTCTCCATTACATAAGAGAATAATTGGCTGCATAAAATAATAATGATATCAATTATCAAATTCACTTGAAATAATAATATCGATAATTCTTTAGTTTTAGTATATTTCACCTTATTAATATTATGCTATTATCAAGCATGCTATTTTATAATTTCATAAAAATTCAAATAAAACCATGTTTGTATTTCTTTCTCCTTTAGTAACTGCACAAACGTGTTTTTTGTTTAATTTTGTCAAAGCAACACGAAAGCTATTTGCTCTAGCCGTCCCTAATTTAGCACTGTAAGACTAGAAAGAAAGCAACTCGTCATCACCACCCGCAGGTAACTCTTGAGCTACTTTTTTTTATCAAGAAATCGTTGGAATCTACACACATTATAATGCCCTTAAGGCTGAAAGAACAAACATGTATTGTGCGATAGAGATTCGAACCCACGACTCTCAGGTTACTAATCGTATGTCCCAACCACATAGCTATACCGAGACAGAAATATGCTTTTGCTCTCTTAAAACTCCACATTCACTGTAATTGCTCATAAAATCATCAATGTTGAAAGAATAGTGTCTATTTATTGTTCTAGAAAACTCCCTTGATTTGTATTTAATAAGAATGTTTCAATTTATTCTGTGTTTATATTTCTGGCAAATGTATCACCAAGTGATGTACTTCTTTATTCTTTTACCAATTAACATGAGACACAATATTAATTAATTTTGTCTCAATAATTATAGAAAGCGTCTTCAGTACAAGGGTATGTCTGTGGACAATATTTCAATGTATGTGGTGAGCAGAAAACAAAAATTCCAATTTTGTAGCTTTGTGCATTATCTCACTGTTACGTATTTTTCAATGTTTTAAGCTCTTCGTAGATTAAACGCAACAGAAAAACACAGATAACAGCTTGTATAATTTATTACACTAAACTATTAACAAATTGCTGAAAATATTTATCTACAGCTTTTTCATTGAATGGAGGTACTAAACGAATTTGTTTGGAAGCATCAAAATTATCCAACCGCATTTGAACAACCTTCTCATCTGTCTGTGCCTTTCTCATACTGATTTCTTTATCAGCTTTAATGCGTTCTTTTTGTATTTCCGCATCAAGAACAAGGCGTTTGTTTTCTTGTTCTGCCTCTATACGTTTTTGTTCTGCCTCAAGTCGTTTGCTTTCAATTTCTAAACGTAATTTCATTTCCATTTCCATTTTTTTAATTCGAAATCTGGGTCAAAATGAGCGACAGGCAATTGTTGTGCAACTTTTTGAGGTAAAGCTTTTTGGCTGACCAAATGTTCAAGAGTAATTTGTTTAATATCTCCTTTCTTCATTGCTCGCTTCCCTTCTAAATTAAAATGTTTACCATCATCAAGCAATTCAGATTTTTTTAATTCACTGATTAATTCGAAAGAGGGATTCTGATTAAATTCGTTTATAAAATCTTCAAGTTCAAATGCCATTTTAAATATACAAGCTGTCTATCTGTATAGAATATAAATCTTATTTTAGAATAAAATTAAATTGTTGTTCGATATCCCGGACGAGCACCCAATTTTCTGTTACGTATTTTTTTAATGTTTTAAGTACTTCGTAGATTAAACGCAACAGAAAAACACAGATAACAGCTTGTATAATTTATTACACTAAACAATTAACAAATATAACAGATATAACATAAATTATATGACAACAGTGACAGATATTAAGTTATAACATACGAAATTAATTACAAAACAAAATAATACTACTTTCAAACTTCAAAATTAATCACAATACAAAATGGTACTGTCCTGTATCTAATATAATGATCTAAAATGAAAGTCTCAAATTCCAGTCTAGGGTGTGAATTTGGTCCCACGAAGAAATTCCGAAGCTTAAATGAAGAAGTTCAGAAGCGGTTCACAGTTCAATAAATTCGTCGACTCTCAGCACAAGCAGTAATTCAGATGAATCGTAGAGATTGATGAAATAAAATCACAGCTTCCGTAGATCTAACTTCAGTCACAAATCCAAGTTGAATAATCACAGCAAACACTTAATCTTTCTGAAATAACTGACTCTCTTCTTTTGAAATAAAACTAATGTCTGACTCTCCTCTTTCTTTTCTTCGAATAAAAACTGATGTCTGAATCTCTCTTATCTCTCTCGCATCTTCGTCTGTTATATATATTGTAGGCCTAAACACCTCGAAAGACCGCGAAAATTCTACAGGTCTCCAGAGCAATCCGCGCATTTCTGTTCTTGCACGAGACTACACGTCTAGACACGAAGTCACAGCACCTCATTTACAAACATATGATTAGTTTACTTAATTCAAGAAAATTCTAAATTTAACCCTAAATGAAAAACAAAATATTAGTTTAAACTTCGAAACAATAATATCAATATGGAAAAATGAATAATAGAAATGAAAATTTAAACACAACACGACATGTTGTCGCTTACAAAATATTTACACATTTACATAACACTCACACAAACAATAATTATAGAAAATGCTCATTCTTTTGTGGGGCTTTTTCCTGTAAGTTAAGAGCTCTGCTAAATGATGCTATTTATGTATTCTAAATTGACAACCGTATTGAATTTTAATTACGTAATGAAAACAAAATATGGCTTCCTGTGTTTATGCCGTAAGTTTCAACTGTAAATTGTAAGTTAAATCAAACACGATCAAATCCTGTTGGCACTTATAAATATAAATTTAATTATGATTTGAATTTCAATTTAGAAGAATTTTTTTTTCCAATTCAAATCTCGGACACAATCCTGCTATTTAGTGTGTTACATATTGCAATCTGAAATACCCTAAAACTAAGTTTAACAAAAACTGTAGCAAACTACCAATATAAAAAAATGTTTTTTGTGCGTCTATTTATATATATTAAGTCGAGTTTCTTGAAAGTTCAGTTGGAAACAATACTGGGAACCACATAGTACATTTTTTTTTATCTCACACTTGAGAAGCTTTTACAAATTTAAAGAATAGGCAAATACTTTACAATACGCTTTAATACTACAAGTTACTTGCATTTTAAATATATATATTTAGCTGAATCTAACACCGATATCAAAATAAATACATAACAGTAAATCCATTGCAGTCAAAAACAAAATATATTTTCCCACAAGGTTTTAAACTGATCGTTAGCTTCTCATACATTTTTCACAACTTTGATGTGAATGTGCTTCCGCGAACGGAGCTTATGTAATATAGTCATGTAAACTGTGTTTATATGTAATCATTTTAACTGTAAGTTTGACTATGTTAATATAACTAAAACTGGAGTTTCGTCACTTGGCGATCAGTTCACGGATAGATCAATGTGTAGAGTTGTATTTAACAATGAACGAACAAGTTATTTAATAACATGTAACAATTATAGCCATGGTTCGTTTCTGCGGTAGGAAACTTTTTAAAACACATTAAAGTAAAACGATTTAGGTACGAGTTACCATTAAATTTAAATATATAATATTTCTTTTTCAAAAGTTTTAAGTTCTTATTTCCACTATTTTAATATTTGAAAATGATAGTTGTTTTATTTTATGGCTTTACAAACGAAATACTGGATTTTCTTTGTTCAAATAAGGTAACAACGGAAACAATAACATTTATATAAATGAAGTATCCCTTTGAACATTACAACTTATAAAGAAAATTTTTATTGGTCACAACAAATTCAACATTTTCATTGCTTTACCAAAGATTTATTTTGTAGATAAAGATATATAGAGTTTAACAAATACTTAAAAGAAGGAAACAGTACAGATTCAGATTTTAATATTGCAGGTAATATTTAGATACTGGTCCTCATCAGTTATTCATTGAAGTGTTGAAGCTGCAAATGCAAGTTACATACGAATTATTCATGTAAGTTCACTTACAATAGAACTGTTAATGCTTCCTTTATTTTTAAGTCAAATAATTTGATACCTCATTTTGTTTAAAATAACAAAATATTAACTAATGCCATAAATTAAGGACCTAACTTTGTAATTTTTCAATGCTTAAATCATAAATTTTTCCTTGATAATTATGAAAATTATTCAGTGTCCGTGTTGAATATAATCAAACATTTTAAATCAATATTTATTTCATTATTTTATCTGATCATATATTCTATACACGTTCTTGTTAATATTTCATCTGTGATGTATTATTTCATTCTGCATATCAAAGTGTTATTACACCTAGAGATATGATGTTCGTTCTTTCAGAATTATGATTTTAATTTTGGTGTGTTGATATTTTCTTACAGCAAAGGCAGTTCAAACTGTCTACGCAGTCCGCCGAGGGGCATTGAACCCCCGAATTTTGTATTATAAATCCGTCGACTTACCGTGTACCTAAAGATTTTTGGACATAACTATCTATGACTTCTTACATAATAAACTCCCCACATGCTTACAAGTCTGAGCATTTGTTTTGGCATATATCAATCCATCTAGAAGACGTAATATAGTGGGTACATTTTGCTTTTCTAAGGTGCTAATATACTTCTTGTATATGCGTGTCTTTATTTTTGAATTTTTTGTGAAAATTACTAAACTAAATATTCCACTTAAGAATGAAAAAAATAATAACAGTGACATATTTTGTTATTTGCTTCATTTAAAAATATATTGTTAAAGTTATAAAATTTTGGACCAATGAAAATGAATAAAATGAGAACCCAACTTTAGTATTGTGTTAATTGTTTTCACATAATATTCTAAATGAAAGGTATTTTATCAACCTATTCAAAAATGTCTGTTTCTATTATATAATTTTAACGTCGTTTCAAAATAACGTGTAAAAAGTAAAATATGAAGTTCCCTTTTAAAACGCAAGTTATAAAGGTGCTGATGTCGATGTGGCAGTGCTAAAAATAACAAAAATAAGGTGAGTATGAATACATAGGAGCATACAAAACCACTGCACAAACTTTGAAAGAATAACGTTTTCAACAAAAAACAAGTTTTGTTGCTGGATAGTATGTATTATTACTTATGTTGTAAAAGTACAGAAAGTGGCATTATTCCCTTCTAACTTGACTTTTGTGACGTGGATAAAGAAATTTAGAAATTAAGCTATTTTAATGTAAAAACGGGCAAATTTTCACATTTTCATTTAAATTATGTCTGAATGAAACAATATATGAATCAAGATTTGCATGTATTTATACTAAAGTTACACAAAATGAACAAAAATGTTCAGAAGTGATTAGTTTTCGAGATTTGAAACTGTAATGTAAATAACTTTCACGCATCATTTCCCAAATATTTACACTTTCGGTTTTCATCATACGCTCCCAGGTCACAAAAGCAATGTTTGAAGAGACAAATAGGTCTTTTCCATTTACTTTAGGCATAGGCAATTGGGATACAACACTTTGTGCCTAAAAACAAAAAACAAATGTAAAAAAAAATGTTTCATAGTGTTTTTACCACAGGGACAGCTTGAAATATTTCTCATTCTGGCTCAAAAGGTTAGCATTCTGTGACACAGTGGTATGTCTGCAGCCACACACTGGTAATATTCTTATTTCATACTTATGTTGGGCAGAGCACAGATAGGCCATTGTGTAGCTTTGTGCTTGATCCAAAAAAATTCCAAAAAAGTGATTAACTTGGGAGAGAATATTAGCTGTTTCCAAACATATTTTTATTCGTGTCCAAGATGTTTAACAAATATTAACAGAAATTTTGTTTTCTCCATATTTAACAAAAAAGATATATGTATATATTGTTTAGATATATATCAATTACATATTTAAAATGAAAAGGTGTGAGTGAAAAATGAAATGCTTTTGTGATACGCACACATGTTATGGGTTTTATTGTTTTTGTTATATATTTTTTATAAACTAAACATCTTGTTTCTGTGCTTTGTTTTATTGTTCTCTATATTCTAAACATTTACTACGCCCAAAGAAACATTGCAGTAATATTGCATATCTGCATTAAAATTATAGATTAGTATATGTTTTTATGGTTGGCCAAATGATGTCTGGGTGTTAGTTCCAATACACATGTACTTTAAAATAAAAACGATCTCGAGGTGACATCATCAGTTTGATAAAGAGAACACATTTACCATAGAATTCAGGCATACTTCCTTAGTACAACTTCTACCTGAAGATTTACAAGTGGATTCCTATTTGAAGATCAATATGTTTAGTTTGACGGACTTTTCTCAAGAACAAGAGACTTTCATGAACCTGATCACAATCCTGTAAAAATGACTGTAATTTGTGTGCACAAGTACATAATTTGTTCTTTCTTCATTCCATTGTTTTCTTATTATATTTATTTTGAAACCTTATACACAATTTAGACTGATTTTCATAAATAATTGGAGGAGAGACTTCCTATAGATTCAACCAATGACTGCTACAGGTTACTCACATCTTATGCAAAAAATTTTTCAGTGAAGGTTTAATAATATAAATATAAAACGATTCTTTGATTTTTCTTATCTTCCAGAATTCCTTCATGTCGATGATTCTTGTTTTTCCCTGTTTTTTTATGGACGGTTGACTTGGCGTGTTCTGCAATGGTTCAGCTTTGTAATTTCGTGAGTCTTTCACTTGCTAAACTTAGTACAATTAATATTAACCTATGATCAGTAAGTGGCGTCAGAGAACCTCTGGATATCCTGTTACTTCTGTATGATGTATGTTTACTTTTTATGTCTGTAGTTTTATTCTTCACAAGTTTTGGTTAGTCACATGGACAGGAAGTATCACAAAATAATATTTGAGTCACTTTGCTGAATAAGAAGGCCCAATACACAAAAATAAAGACCTAGATTTCATAAGTGTCTAAATCAATAATTACAGATGTATTTGCTCAGGTCTCATTATGAAAGCAATAATAGTGCAAACTATCTGTTGATTTTAACACAACTTACAAGAAAACTATTTCTTGACAAAGCAACATGACTACGTTAAAGATTTGAGTTTCATTGTAGCTATGTCATAAATATAGTAGTTTCATGCTTAATATTTGTGATTGTTGTCGAGTGACGAAATCTTATTCAGAGACTGGTGATGATGGTTTGGTTTCTATAATCCTTTATCAAAGTTTTAGTTGAAACAAATTTATTTCTTTGCAACGTACACAAATATTACTAAAACAATGTGTAATTTGCGTACCTTTCTCGAATTTATGTTTTCTTTGTGTGAGAAAACAGCCACAGTAAGATATCTGCTGTGATCACTGCATGGAATCAAACATCAAATTTTAGCATTGTAAGACAGTAGACTTACTGCTATTTCACGAAGGGGACTGTACTAATACATTTATAATCATGATTAGGCGAAGGTTTTAGAACCATTAATAAGAAATGATGATACTGTCATAGAGTTTTGAATTTTATCAGATAAGCATTAAATTTAGTTAGTTAGGATATTGCGTTAGTTTTGAAAACAGCCCATTGCAACTACAAGCTGTTAGATGAGACCATAAAATCTATTTAGTGAACTTTTTGTTCAAATTATAATAACATTTTGTTTGTTTTTGAATTTCGTACAAAACTTTACGAGGATATTCTTTGCCAATCGTCCGTAATTTAGAAGTGTAAGACAGGAGAGAAGGTAGATAATCATCTTTGACCGCCGCCAACTCTTGGACTATTCTTTCACCAACGACTATTGGGATTGACCATGATATTATAACGTCCCAACGGCTAAAAGGGCGAGTGAGTTTTGTGTGACAGAGATTCCAAACTGCAACCTTCAGATTACTAGTCGGGTTAAGCCATCTGGCCATACCGGGACTATAGTAACGAAAGTAGATTCACGAAACGTGTTTCAGAAACCCACGAATTTTGCTACTATGCCATCTTTTATTATTATTATTATTCGGCAATGATGTTTGTGACCAACTGATGATTTGCTATGGGAACTAGGTTAATATCGTCATTGTAATATGTTTTCGTTTCGCTATGACAAATATTTAGTTAAATAATGCCTTTCTCAATAGATAAAGTTTTAGTAGACAAATGGGCAAAAAAAGCTCAAGTAGAAATGGCGTTTATGGATGCCTTCAGTTTTTATTATTCAGGTTGATTTGTAATATACTAAAATTACTTTTTGAAAGAATCATGTTATACTATTTACATACGAAAATATTCTGAAAATATTTAGTAATATAATTTAAAATCTTAATTATTTCTTTTGGAAATATGTATCAAATCATAATATATTTATTGTATGAAAATAAATTTAATTAGCGTTAAAAGAGAAAAAATATATTGAAATTGTTGATATGTAGCAAAATGAAAATATGACATCTATACAGAGTTGCTTATGGTGTGTATGTCTGAACAAAACATTGATTACACAATATTAAAACCATTTGGAATATGCATTTTAGTGACGTACTTGACCCTCATAGATTTTATAATGTCATGACAAGATAGCAGATGACAAAACTACTTTTAAACCTTGTGTGATGTTCGTAATATATGTGTTGTTGTAATACTTTTAATCATTTCTGATATGTTCTGTGCCTGAAAATGCAAAACATATTTAACGGTGTTACTACTCTAACTTAGGATTTGCAGCTTGGCATGCTGACTACTAAGCATTATCTGGCCCAACACACAAAGAACGCAGAACTTTTTGAGATATTTTGGTGTGGTATCATAAATTTGAATGATATATGATATATCATTCTGTGTTTTTACTTTCTATGATATAAATTATTTATGTATAGAAATGATATCAAACATATTAGTATTTTTTACGAATAAATACGAAAGAAAAAACAAGAGAATACACAAAAATATTAAAACTGAAACACATGAATATTTCTATTAGCGCCTAAGCATCTACTTTTAGTCTTGCTCAACAATTTAAGTAATTAGTTTATCATTAAACACTTTAATCATGTTTTATTCTAAAACCTTTATGAAATTTGTGAGTTTAGAATATACGTAATGTCAATCTTTTATATTTTATTACAATGGATGTATTTGTAAATACAACCTGTAATACTGACAACGTGCTATAACAAAGGAAAGCTTCCACAAGAAAAGAAAATACAGTTCGTGTCACGTGATCTACTTGTAGGGATCCATGTGCCTTTGTTTAGTGTAATTGTACTGTTATTGGTTTTAACTAAACGCAATTTGACCAATCCGAAAAAAGTGAATAATCAATTTAATTACAGGGTAGTTCAAATTATTGGCTGAAAGCTTTTGATGAGTGATAAAAGGTAGCCTTATAAACTGAAATATTTATTAAAAGCAGCATTCTCAAGATGAGAGTTATAGTTATAGTTTTAGTTATAGATTCTAACTTTAAATTTCCATGAAGTATGTACACATCTCTCAAAAATGAACGATTCGTAATAAAATAAATTTATATTTTGGTGAATTTGACGCACGAAATGACTATCTTAAAAGTCAGAGTCCCCTGGTGGATCAGCGAGTAGGATCATGGATTTTTAGGCTAAAATATGTAGTTTGATTTCCTACAGTGAGGTCCAAATGCACAGTGGAGTATTTCAATACTTTGGTGGGCACAACACAGATAACACATTGTGTTGCTTTGTGCTTAAGTAAAAACAGTCAGCCAATCATTTTATTCTCTTTGTTTTAATTATAATTTTATACTCTGTCTTTGTTTCAAGAGTGTTACTTATTTTCAATTTATATGCAGTTACTTATTTTTACAAATGCACATTAAGTTCTTTGTAAACAAACGGAAATAAACAATTCATTTAATTTTTACGAAAACAAAATTGTAAAATGTAATATAGAAGTTGATGTCAGAGAAAGTGTTTTTATTTGAAGATTTCAAACGCATATCGAGGGTGTGAATTTGCAAAACTTGTTCTTGAATCAAATATGCGCGGAAGAAAGATATGACGATGTACAGGTGATGATGAACTATAATACAAATATATATTCTTTAAACTTATGTAATTAATCTCTGAAACATGTTCACTTATTTATCTTAAAATGTTCAACAATGAAATATCGCAAAAGTTTGTTTATAAACACCACGGTACACGTTTCATAGTTCAAATAAATTGTGTTTCAGTACTCTACGAATTCGGTAATTTGAGATTTCTTTTTATGAGTTGCTGTTTGTAATATTAATAAAAATACAATAACATATAAACATATGTTACTTGTTTACAATGCAGACGATTTATATAAACTAATTTTGAAAATGATGTGAAAAGTCATCAAACTGAGGAAGTGTTTGTCGTTAACTTGTACATTATAATTTGGGAACTACAAGGAAAGGAGAGAACGATGTAAATTTAATTAATAATCATCAAGAGCAGTTTTAGATGTGATATCCTACAATGAAACAAATTATATTTGAACAAAAATCGAATCTCGTAATATCTTACATGATATTGAATACTATATATATCTGTATGCAGGAGGTCGAAGAATGCGTCGGTAAAATAATTGCAGCAACTCAAGAGGACCCAGAAAATATACTGGATGAAGTGATTTACAAGTGTTTGTAAAGAGATAATTAAACATTCAATTACGTGGCAATACGTCAAGCAACAATATCTGTATTTGAACATATTATGTACTGAAAACAGTATAAATATTATTTTGTACAAAAATACTTATATTTTGCAATAATTTAATATGTTCTGGAATGGTTAAACATTTTACTAAATATTTATGTAAAATTATAATTTTCAATTCAACTAAAAGAAATAATCCCATAATAATAGATATATTGTAAATTATATTTGTAATTAGCATATTTAATTATATTTTAATACTTATTTTCGAAATATTGTAAACTGGAGTCTTAATTGTTTTTATTATTTTCTAATTACATAATTTTATGAAAATTGTATTGTATTTAGTATGTTGGAACTGGCTGAGAAAAAATGGCTGATGCATTTAATCTTTTACTTTTCAATGCTTTAATGCTAACTTTAATAACTGCTAAAGTTGAGTTATACCATTATTTAAATAGTAAATTCCTATTATCGAGTGTGTTATTGCTTAGATAAATGAAGAATTATTCTGTTTTAAACCCCACGTATTTTGGGGAGATAATAGAAAGGAAAACTACTACTCAAAAGTGAATTCGGTTTATAATCATATATTATTTCCATATTACACAAATTACAGTTTTATATCTATTTGTAAGAATATAGCACGTTTTTTCTCGAAACAATGTTTCAGACTTATGTGATAGCCAGAGTGTGTTCCGCTATGATTGATTTCCTGAATCAGGAAAAGCAATAAAATCCAAAATTTATTGATCGATAGAGAAAGTTTGATTACCATACGCCCATTACGAATGTAGTAATAAGGTGTAAGTGTAGTGAGGATTACTATAATCAGTCTTAAAGTAATAACATAGTGTAGGATCACCTAGCTTAGAAACTTAAAATTAATCGCCAAAGTAAAAATATGTTTTAAATTTTGAAATTTAATAAATTTAATAATTTATTAAATTATCATCGTTTATTAAAAATAAACGGAGACTCCAAATTAAGAAATCAAAAATATTTTTCAGTTTTATTTTCTGTACATTTTATTTTATTCTTTTAATATGTAGACTAATAACAATATTAGTTATGGTTGAGTTGCTAAGCAGCATAACATGAAAACCATGGTTGGAACTTAGTGTTACCAAAACGCACTATGTTTCTGTATATTTTGTATGTTTTTATGTGTTCATACTCACCTTATTTCTGTTATTTTTGGCACTGCCACACCGACGTCATTACTTCTGTTACTTGCTTATTAAACGGGCACTTTGTATTTTACTTTTTTACATTTTATTTTGAAAAGATGTTAAAATATATAATATAACTAGACATTTTCTTGTATAGGTTCATAAAGCACCTTTTATTTAAAATATTATGTCAAAACAGTTAACGCGATACAAAAACTGGGTTGTTTATTTTATTCATATTCATATGTTTAAACTTTTATAACTTAAACAACATATTTTTAAATGAAATAAATAACAAAATACGTTACTATTATTATTTGTTTCCGTTCTTAAATGAAAGATTTAGTTGAGTAATTTCACAAACAGTTGAAAAACTAAGACACGCATACACAAGAAGTATTATAGTATCTTAGAGAAATAAAGTGTACCTACTATGTAACATCTTCTATACACATACTTGGATTTGTAATTATTTGGGGAGCTTATTATATAACGTGTCATAGATAGTTATGTCTATAAATCTTCAGGTATACAACACTTTGTCTCCCGCTGGTACAGAGGTAAATCTACGGATTTACAACTCAAAAATCGTGTGTTCAACGCTCTCTCGGCGGACTGCGTAGATAGCCTGAAGTGCCTTTCGTGTAAAAAAATATCAACACACCAAATTTAGAATAACATTTCTGATAAAATGAACGTGTTATTTGTATGTATAGCAACACCAAGGGGAATCGAACCTTTGATTTTAGCTTTGTCAATCCGTAAATTTATCGCTGTACTAGCGGGAGACCACAACATTTTGATATGCAGAATGAAATATTAACAAGAACATATATAGAGTATATGATCAAATAAAATAATGAAATAAATATTAACTTGAAATGTTTGATTTTATCCAACCCGGAAACTGACTACTTTTCATAACTATCAAGGAAAAATTTATGAATTAATCCTTGAAAAGTTACATAGTGATGTTCTTAATTTATGTCATTAGTTAATATTTTGTTATCTTCTACCACATATGGTACCATATTATTTGACTGAAAAATTAAAAAAAGTATTAAAACTTCTATTGTAAGTGAATTAACATTAATTAATGTCATGTAATTTTTATTTGCAGCTTCAACACCTCACTTAAAAATTAATGAATACCAGCATAAAATATTATCTATAATATAATCATTTTTATCTATACTGTTTTCTTCTTTTAAGTATTTGTTTAGCTCTCTGTATCTTTATCTACAAAATAAATCTTTGGTGAAGCGATAAAAGTATTGAGTTTTTGGTGACTTTGTAAAATTTCTTTCTTTTTAGTTGTGATGTTCAATAAGATACTTCATTTATATAAATGTTGTCGTTTTCATCAGTACCTTATATAAAAATTAAAATACAGTCTTTCTTTTGTATAACTCAGAAAAGCCATTAATGAAACAGCTATCACTTTCAAATATTAAAAAGTGAAAATAAAAAACATTTGAAACTATATATATATATTTAAAGTTGATGGAAACTCGTACTTAAATCGTTTTACTTTAATGTGTTTTAAAAACTTTCTCCCCACAGAAACGAGCCATGGCTATAATTGTTACGTGTTATTAAATGACTTGTTCGTTCATTGTTAAATACACTTTTACGTACTGAGCAATCTGTAAACTGATCGCCTTGTGATGAAACTACAGATTTAGTAATATTAAGATTGACAAACTTATAGTTAAAACGATTACAAATAGACACAGTTTTCATGGCTACATTAAATAAGCTATGTTCTTGGTAGCATATATATATCAAAGTTGTGTAAAGTATATAAGAAGTTAACGATCAGTTTAAAACCTTACAGGAAAATATATTAAGTTTTTAACTATAAAAGATTAATATTATGTATTTATTTTCATATCAGTGTTAGATTCAGTTAAATATATATGTTTAAAAATGAAGGTAACATTGAGTATTAAAAGTGTATTTGAAAATTCCTGCCTATTATTCAAATGTGAGAGAATCAAAAATGTACTATGTGGTTGCCAGTATTATTTTCAACTAAACCTTCATGAACCTCGCTTTAATGTTTAAAAACAGATGCGCAAAAAAATAGTTTTTTATATTGGTAGTTTGCTATAGTTTGTAAAGTATAAACCTTGGAAGTAGTAATTGCGATTGACAATTTTTAATTGGAAAACTACGGTTGCTTGACCAGGAACGTTTCTAAAATTTGAACATTACAAACCATTTAATTTCACCGAATTAACTTCGGAGATTAGTATTGCTTCGAGGACATAGGTAGCTTCGTAGAAGAAAAGTCGGTTTGCAAACGGCGGGAGGCAAGCCAAGAATAGAGAGCTAACTAACTAGCCGATAGGCGATTGGTAACAATATCAATTCAGTATTAATCGTGATCTGTCGAGAAAATATTCAATTACAGGCCTAATAGAAAACTTAACATTGTTTATACGATTGTAAAACGTCTCTATATAAATCATTATTTCTACTAACCATTATCAGAAATTGTATTGTATTATCAAAATAAATTTGTGTTAAAAAACAAAATTGTGTGTATCAATTATGTTAGGAAATATAATATTTCCTGTTTGATATACACTGACATTCAATTAATTTCTAAATCCGGATTGTTATATGTGACACTATATTGGAGGCTTGTGTCTGAGATCTGAATGAAAGACAAAGTTTGTTCTAAATTCAAATTCAAATCATAATTTAATTTATATTTATCAGTGCCAACAAGATATGATCATGTTTGATTTAACTTACAATTTACAGTTTAAACTTACAGTATAAACACAGGAAGCCATGTTTAGTTTTCATTACGTAATTGAAACTGAATACAGTTGTCAATTTAGAACACATAAATTTCATCATTTAAAAGAAAGACGAAGTATTTTAGACAAATGATACTTTTCTGTTTACTCTCAGGAAAAGCTCCATAAAGACTGAGCACTTTCCATAATTATTGTTTTTGTGAGATTATTCACAAAGATACAAAATGGGATTTTTATTTTCTGCTCACCACAGATATTATAATCCTATCCAAAGACATACCTTTTTATTATTGACGATTTCCATAATTATTTCTACGAAATAGATTAAAACAGGGTCTCATGTTAATTGGTTGGAGAATAATGAAGCACATCTCTTGGTAATACGTTTACGAGAAATATAAGCATATAATAAGTTGAAACATTTCAATTAAATACAAATCAGAGGTGTTTTTAGAACAATAAATAGATACTATTCTTTCAACAATGGTGATTTTATTAACAATTACAGTTAATTTTTCGTTTTAAGAGAATATAAGCACGTTTCTGGCTTGGTATGGCCATGCGGTTATGGCACTCGACTAGTTATCTGAGAGTCGCGGGTTCGAATCTCCGTCACACTAAACGTATTCGTCCTTTCAGCTGTTGGGGAATTATAATGTTCAGACAATCCTACTATTCCTTGGCGAAAGGGTAGTTCAAGAGTTAGCGGTAGGTAGTTATAATTAATTGCCTTCCCTCTAGTCTTACAGTGCTAAATTTGAGACATCTAAAGCAGATAGCCCTCGTATTTCTTTAGAGAAGCTCAACAAATAAACTTGTTTGTGTAGTTACTAAAGGAGAAAGAAATACAAACATGGTTTCAGCTGAACATTTTATAAAATAGTGATTGGAAGTGATTATGATGAATGATATCATCATTATTTTATTCGTATTGATAGTATTTGTATATACTAATATAAAACAACTTTCATGAAGATTAAAACGTGTAATCTTTATGCAGTTAATTAGTCTCATATGTAATGGAAGAATATAAATATTTAAAGATATTTTAGGGAATAGTTCAGTGTTAAAATCGTCACTGTAATTTATATGTATTGTTTTTAAACTTCCTTTAATCACACAGTAATTCTGTACTTGTATATGATGTCTCAAGATTATACCTAATTGATACTTCTAACTTAATCTTATTCAGTTCTCCAACATACAGTTTTTTAAATATTAATTGTCAATTTATTAAATTTTCTGATTCACCACTAGTTACTTCAATTTACAATTTTCAGTGAACCCCATTTATAATCACTAAATCTGTAGGAAAAAAATCGTTTTCATCGTTGTCATTATTATTTCGCGTAATTTCTTTCACATTCAAAATCGTAAGATTAGGCGTTATATAATTTTGGAATATTTATTATATGAATGATGCATTTAAAATTTTTCACTCATACGGTAATCAATTATTTATTAAGCCATTTTTAAACAAAAATATATGCATATATTATCAAAGCTAATTAATTCATGTGTATTAGTTAACGAGAAAATTGTCGAAATATCTACAATAAAAGTGAAGTCTTGTTTATCATTTAATTTCCCACTTCTTAATGAGCTATGCTGCAGCAATCGTTATTGTTCTCAGAAATTTTTATCTGTTTATATATACTAAAATATACCAATATTTATTTCCCTCTCACGTATATATCACCTGGAATCAGTTATTCTTAAGATATGTTTAATTCCGTTAATTTTTTTCTCTCTATAAATTCATTTTGTAAGAGTTATAAAATACCGTTATGTAATACAAGACTCTCCTCCAGTGGCACAATGGAATGTATGCAGACTTACAACGCAAGAAATTGAAATTCGGTTCTCATGGTAGCCAGAGAACAAATAGCTTACTGTGTAGAGTTGTGTTCAACTAGAATCAAACAAATAAAGGTGCAATACAAATAGTAATTGTTACATGTTAGATTATAATACATTTTAAGAATTTTCGATGCGAAAGTTCAAACATTCTAAAGAAACTTATTTTCACAAACGTTAAAAGATTGAGAAAACGAGGTGTTTGTCCTTATGGTTCTGGATACTGTTGGTATAAACATATGTTTTATTGTTATAGATAAAAATAAAAGTTACAAATTCAGCTCACCAGCCAGTAAACAGTGCCATAAAACCTATCGAAATCTATGTTTATAAATTCTCTATATCCTAAAGATTCACTTGGAAACAAAACCCTCTATAGATTACAAAAGTTTCCATCCATCAAATACCTCATAAATATTAAAAGGAAATATTAAATTTATAAAAATTATTATACCTGTTACATAAAAGTTACCCTGAGCGTACATTCTATGTGTATTCTTTCTTATATATATGCTACTACATTTATTAAAGTGGTGAATGATTTAACCTTTTCTCTTGGGAAGGCCATTGTGCATGTGACATTAAGTTTTACACAGTTACATTAAATTTTTAATTAAACTAATAATTTACCAATGCATCAAACTAAATTGTCAGGGTAAGTATCTGTAATAAGTACAAAACTAAGAATTAAAATTATATATGTGGAACCTCCATCTTCTTAGGATCAATTTGAAAGTCAAGTATTAGATAAACTATTGCGAGAACTAACTATATTATAATTGAAATAACTTCAGTTATTTCATTTGAGCAAAATCATACCTTGTAAATAAACATAACATATTTTATATATTATACACACAATAACAAAATAATGGGTTGCACATATCTGGTATTTCTAAATAAAATTATGTTAACTTAAAAAGGTTTAACAGTTATTCGTCTGTTTTATGAAATGTTCTCAAGTGTCAATAATTGGCTGTTTCAGAAATGCAAATATGGTCGTAAATTTAGGAAAATATTTGGTGTTATTGAAATGCATACAAAGAATTTTTATTGAACAAATTACCTGTGTCTATTTAAAATATAGATCAATTATACATTTGACAGAG
Source organism: Carcinoscorpius rotundicauda (assembly GCA_011833715.1). Lineage (NCBI taxonomy): Eukaryota > Metazoa > Arthropoda > Merostomata > Xiphosura > Limulidae > Carcinoscorpius > Carcinoscorpius rotundicauda. The sequence continues at coordinate 46,200,695 of CM022397.1, read as the reverse complement.
TAAAGGATAAATCTTAAAAATAAAAAATGAGTGTGTCTTTATTAGTTCAGCTTTGAACGAAGTACTTTTATTAGCTATAGAGTATTTCGAACAAACTTAATGAAATTGTAAACTAAATAGTTTTAATACGATTGAAGAGTAATCATGTGTTTGTGTAGATTAAAATATTTTTTCAATTCTAATCTACACAGAAGATTTCAAGCGTTATATTAAAAACAATTTACTTTATTAAAGTATGGTGTTAAAACCTTAAAACTTTTATTAAATGTGAAATCCTTCATGACGAGAAACCCACTTGAAATAAAAATATATTTTGGAAAGGCTGGTATAGGTATTAAGACTTATATTCATAAGGAGAGAATAATGTTTTGACCTTCGTATGTCATCTTCAGTTAATGAAAGAGAAAGTTTGAATGTGATCATTAACGGACATAGTCTTAGGGATGAGAGTATAAACGGGTACTGGATTGTAGGGGCGTTGCAGATGAACGTTAGGTTATATTGGTTATATTTTGGTTTTAGTTGATGTACAAAAATAAGGCTTTTTGATTTTGCGTTTGTTTTTACGAATCATTTAACTACAACCTAGGTTTAAAACTACGTATTAAAACGCAGTATTAAAACTCTACGGATATTTCACTTTCATGATAAATTTTATGCACTTCATTCTAGGCTGGGTGATCCAACACTAAGTTAACTTTGTGTTTACTATACCATCACTCACTGCTCTGACATCCTGTAACTAAAATAAAAGATAATAGAAAGCAATCGAACCAGTTTATGTGGATAAATTCAGTTCGGGTTTTTTATTCTTATTTTGAGAAATCGAGCATAACGTGACGCACACTAGTTTATATATATAGGTAAGATATATTATTTTCATAACAAAAATGGGTTGTCATCTTGCAAATAGAAATAAAATTGTTATTTGAGGAATATGGAAATAATACGTATTATTAAATTGAACTCACTGCTAAGTAGTAGTTTTCCTTTTTATTATTTCCCAACAAAAAATAGGTGTGGCAGAAGAAGAGAACAATACTGTTTTACATTCTGAGAAACACTATAATGATAATTACGTGTTTACAGTTATAAGCCAATTTTATCAGCTCTTTATAAGAATCATATTGTAAGAGATTAAAATCGGCAGCCATTTCTTTTTTTTTTGTCTTTTCCTGCATATCAAGTACTACGTTGCTTTGTGATAACAGCACACTTTCATAAAATTATGTAATTTAGGAAATTAAACAATAATTAAAGTATCAGTTTCTTGTACTGGAAAAACTAAATAAATATTATTACATAAATAAATTATTAAAATTAATATTAATATTTACAACATATTTATTGTTATTATGGAATTTTTATTTAAATTGAAAGTTATGAAATTGACACTTCAATAGTTATTATAAGGCTTAATCATTATATAATATGTCACGTTATTTGAGACTACAAATATATTAAAACATATTTTTGCAAAAAAATAACCTTTATACGCTTTTACGTACAAAAGCTATTTAAGTCCAGAGATAGTTGTTTAACGAATTGTCAACACATTAGCTCCCCTCTTTAGTAATACTTATCAAATATTTCATAAAGAATATTTTCTGGATCATTTTGAACTAATACAAATTTCAGCGACGCATTAATCGTTTTCCTGCAAGCATAGATAAATAAGACTTAATGTTATGTAAGATATTGTAAAACTGGAAATTTGCACAACCATAAAACGTATTTGTTTAAAGCTTTAAAGCGAATTATAGTTTATTGTAGGATACCACGAATAATACTATCCACTGGTGATTATTAAATTAAGTTACATGATGCTTTCCTTTCCCAAGCCGTAACACACATGTCGGAGCAAAACAGTTTCAGAGTTTGAAAAATTTTTCTTCTGAAATTTGTGTCTGTTTCACAGCTAATTTAGATAAAACATTTTCATTGTCAATATTAAAAGCAATAACAACTCATAACAAAAAAGTCACAAATTACCAAACCACTTAAGTACTAAAACCTCTTGTATTTGAACTGTCAAACGTATTCTGGTTACAAAAAAACTTTTCCTTTAATAGTTCATTATAGAACATTAAAAGATAAATAAGTAATGAAACTAGTAATACAACAATAGAAATATATATATGTATGTATATGATAGTTCATTATCACCTGTTATTCCGCATATCTTTCTACACTACACATTTCTTTTTAAGAACTCTTGATAATTCCGGTAAGGAAATTTGGGGAAGATACACTCTCGAAATGCTCCTGCAAACTTGAGATTAAAAACACTTTCTGTTACACAAATTTTTGTATTATATTACATAACTTTGTATTCATAGTGTTTAATTATATACCAAAATAAATCTGTCAGGAACGACATAATTGTCCTAAATTGTATGACAAGTTTCAATTATGTTTCTCCTACGTTTGTCTACAATCAACTTGATATGTTTATTGAGGAAGAAAAACTAAAAGTAATTCATATTCTTAATGTTTAAAGACAGAGGAAAAACAAAACAGAACCAAATAAAATACAATAAATGCAGAATTTCACAGTTCCAAATATTTTAGTTATGTCTGTATATAACAATATGATGAAATATTCATAAATACTTTGTGGCAGTTTACAAAACAAAATAATTAATATTTTAAAGTCTGTTAAATATAAGTTACAAAGTGAAGATGTTTAAAATTGACGTTTGAACGATGTATAATGTATTCTCAAAATAATGACAGATAATACAATGTAACACAAATTTTGTTTCTCAATGGAATGAATTATTTGTAAATTGCTTATGTTGTAAAAGCAAATGACCATTATTCCCTTCAAACTTTGATTTTGTGACCTGGATAATGAAATTTAAAAATTAACCTATTTCCTATGTTCAAATGGGAAAATTTGCACAGTTTCATTTACATAAGGTCTGAATAAAACAACTTATAAATCAAGGTTACATGTACTTACACTTAAGGTTTACAAAAATAAACAAATATGTTTAAATGTGAGTAGTTATTGGCGATTTGTGTCTGTGATGTAGATCATTTTCACGTATTAGCCCCAAAATATTCTATCCCATCATATTTTTGTTATATGCCTCTTGGTAGCTGTGTTCAAAGTCCAGTATATCTCGGTGGAAGCGCTCGCCTTGTTCCTCTGAGTATGCTACCATGTTTTCGTTGAATTTATGAAAATGAGCGTCGCGAATATGGACTTTCAGGTACATCCTGCAGCCCATTTTGTTACAGTTCTTTACCAGAGCCTCAAACACTTCCACATAATTTTCGGAATTGTGATTGCCCAGGAGGTTTAAAACCACGGCAACAAAACACAAAGGTTGCATCTTTATTTTCTAATTTTAAAATATGGAAAAGGTTTTAATGTACTTTTGTGTCTTTTTTCACATTTCTTAACACTCTTGTTTGTGTTGTTCGTTTGTTTTAATCATACAATATTCTACATGTGTTCCTTTAACAGTAAGAAATCGAACCACATCATTTAGCTTCAAAAGTCCTCAATCTCAATCGTTCATCCACCATGGGGCTTTGATTTTAAGGATACTTCTTTAAAACGACAAGTTACCCTCAATATAAATTAAATTTCAATTATAATTTCCCTATCTTTATTTACACACTCACTACTTATAAATATAAGGTATTTAACACTCTTAGTACAAGAACGGAAAATGGAGATCGCAAATAAGAAATGACAATTATTTAAAATTACATAGTTCTATAACTGTAATTCCTTTTTAAAGTTAACATATTTATGTTGAAAACTCATTGTTTACCAGAATACATTGAATTACGGAAACAATATTATTCATAATACAACAAATACCAACACATTCTGACTTTTCTTGATAAATTGATTCCATGTATTCTCTCAGCTCGTTCATTTTCTCAGGGTTTTTGCATTTATCTCTGACTTGCAAAAAATGATTTACATGAAGACGATATTCTTTTTATGAAGAAAAAAACTTTCGTAAAACACTATTAAATTAAAAAGAAAGAGGCTGCTTTATCACAAACATATTATAAACTGTTATTGGTTATAAAACTTTATTGTTTTAACTTATACCTGAATTTTTTTAAGACACTCATTATTCGCTTATATATAGAGAGGTAAATCTCAGTACTGGTGTTGTTATAAATAATAAAAAACAGATATGTGTATAAAAGTAGTTTATATAATACGTCATAATTATTCTCACTTGACACGTGTTATCAAACCACTTTAGTATTCAATTAATTACAAACTTGATAATATCTTGAGACCACGTGTCGCTAGTTGATTAAAGAAATGTGGAGTCGGGCATTTAGCGGTGGGAAATTTCGGCGTTTTAGTAAGATTTCATTTTTCTCTTTTGATTTTTCATTGTATCATCTGATTATTCATGTATCAGAGCCTAGCGACACCTCTGCTTGACACTAACTGTCATCTGCAACTGTTACATAAATATTTATGAATCACACTTTCTCGTTCTCTCTATGAAAGTTTATAATTCACTGTAACCATGAATGGAATTATTATTGATGTTTGAACGCAATTTTCAAGAGAGAGTTACACAAAAATATATATTAGAAATTTGTGAGTAAAATTCGTTAATTTATGTTACAATAGCATAAAACAAAATTCAAGAAACAATGTATCACTGTCAAAAGTAAAGATAATATCGAAACCTAACGAATACAAAATGAAAATGGACAAAGTGTATAGTTTTATTGTGGTTTGTTGAATAACTACAAAGTTAACTGCCTATACCTTTCCATACAGCAATGCAGGAAAGAATTGATTTTTAACAATGGCTCAGAAAGGACAAGAAAACTTCGATCATGAGGTGAACATTGCTGTTACCATAGAGATTTATGAGTGAGGAATATGAAAAAAAGTATTTCAGTAGATGTATGAGTTATTATGGTTGAAAGACATGTGAAAATAATAATAAACATATTAACAATTTACATTCAAATTGAAACGCGTTTATATACATTGATCTGAAGTGATACAGACTCCATAGTATTTCGCACAGTTGAAGTTGCTTTCATGAGAAATATGTTTACTCAAAATACTCATGATTAACTAGAAAGTGAGTTAGCGCTTTGAAGGAACTAAAATGCATAAATACATTATACGGTAGAAGAGATAATAAATGAACAATTAACAAAAAAACAGAAATGTCCACGTCATAAAATTCCACAATTGATATTTAATAAGTTACCAAAAATCCAAAAGTTTTGTTGCTATTGGTTTTGTTTTGAATTTTGCGCAAAGTAAAACAAGGGCCATCTGCGCTAACCGTCCATAATTTTGAAGTGTAAGACTAAAGGGAAGAAAGCTAGTTATCATCACCCACAGCCAACTTTTGAGCTACTCTTTTACCAATGAATAATGGGATTGACCGAACTTTATAACGCCCCCACTGCAGAAAGGGCAAGCGTGTTTGGTGTGACGAGGACTCGAACTCGTGACTCTTAGATTACGAGGCTTTGCTTGAGGAAAGTTTTATGATCGAAATAAAGACATTAGAAAACCGAAGAAATACAAAAGAGCAAGTAACCATAAGAGATTCAGATTATATTGCCCCCCAGTGGCTCAGCGGTATGTCTGCGGACTTACACGCTAAAATCCGGGTTTCGATACCCGTGGTGGGCAAAGCACAGATAGCCCATTGTGTAGCTTTGTGCTTAATTCAAAACAACAACAACAACAGATTATATTATAGGTAATATATGGATGCTGGTCTTAATCAATGCTAAGTGATCAGTTCAGGCAGTAAATATCAATTATAAGAAATCAATTAAATGTTAATATTAATGAACTTCGAGAAAATTCAAAAATAATTTATTAAATATATCAGTGAAATCATTTGACAAAAATTAACCAGTATTCTAAACAAGGACAAAACATTTTAATTTTTTTAAATTACATAAATTCATATATCGTGATAGTTATGAAAAAAAATAAGTTTTATTTTTAAATGTCCCATATAGTATTTATACTTTCTGCCTCTTTGTTATACAGTTTAATATTATTTTAAGTGATGTCACATTTCATTTTAAAGCACTATATTTCTACATATGTATAGTTCTAAATGTACGAAATATCAGAAGGACGTAGTCTTTGATGTCCAATAAAAGTAGTGAACTTCAAGGTTTATAGGTAGGATTACTTGTGTCATTTCGTACAAATTCCTCGTGCAATACCAATTTTGACGAGATTTTCTAGCATGTATCAGTATATTTATTTTAATCGTTATTTTTAGATGTAATTTACAACAACATCTAAAAATAACATCAGGCTTTCAAGATCAAAAATGGTCGCTTAAATTACACAAATTTTACAAATTTTGTTCCTGTATAGCATGTGTTATTTCTAAATTGCTTATTTTGTAAAAGTACAGAAAATGGCCATTATTACCTTCAAACTTTGCTTTTGTAACTTGGATAATGAAATTTAGAAACGAACCTATTTTCTGTGTAAAACCGTGCAAATTTGCACATTTTCATTTGCATAAGATCTGAATAAAATAGCATATGAATCAAGATTTCCATGTATTAATACTAAAGTTGCATAAAGATGATCAAAATCGCTACCATATATCTAGTTATAGTAATTTAAAATTAATGTTAACTAAAATTGAATATCATTTTAAAACTTCGCTGTTTAGCCTGTGTATTATAAAGATATTTTCTAGTTTAAAGTTATACATTCTTAGTTAACTTGTTTGTTAGTTGTCCAACAAATGGGTAAAATTTGGATGTTTCAAATGCCTTCTGGAGGATGTATCTAAACTAATTAAAATAAATATTATCTATAACAGGGGTGGGCAATTCCAAAACCAATGGACAGCACAATTAAGGTCAGCTTGATTTTTGAAATCAACTTTGTCCATCATTTATTTTTTATTGGAAATTTCATAATCAGCAACTGCACTGTCTCACGTCATCGCTAATGTCGGGTGCTACATCACTGCTACAGACATCGCCCATTTTGTAACATCAGACTGGTTTAGATGTTTGTTATCGAGTGTGCGTTGCTTTGTAGGCGCTTGCAAACATATTTTTATTGTGGTGCTTTCAATTGTTTAAATATATTTTGTTATTCATACCATAATATGGATAAATCAATAATTCGAAAACAAAAAATCCAGATGATGGTGAACACTCAGAAGATAATGAAAATGAAATTGATTTTGGCAATACTCCCGAGAAAAGAATGGTATGTGACTGAAAAGAAGTGAAACGAGAATTTTACGAAAGTCGAGAATTGATATTTGCAGTGATTGTAGCAAATAAAAGGCAGTGTGTGTTTTGTGTAACAAAGATTTTAGAAATAATAAAGTCTACAGCATTAACCAACACTTTAACAATTTTTGCAACGAATTTAATGTAAACTTTTCAATTGATAAAAAATCGTATAAATAAAATTAGCTCTGTGAAAGTACAACTTTATCAACAAAAGGGAGACCTAAAAAGATTTTTATCATCGATAGAACTAGTTACACTAACAAGCTATAACGTAACTTGGATTCCAGCTCAACAAAAGATATAATTTTCTGATGCTGAACTATTAAAAGAAATTTTGATAGTGGTCATTGAAACTTTGAAAATTATGATTCAAATATAAAAGATAGTATTCTTCACAAGGTAATTAATTTGGAATTAGGTCGAGAAACAACTATCCGCAGAATGCAAGACTTAGCGAAAGACATGGAAAATCAGTTGCTTGAGTAACTAAGACTGTTTGTATTTTTCTTTAGCACTAGGTGAGGTAACAGATGTTAGTGACATTGAACAGTTGATATTTTGGATTCGATATGTAATTTCAAATTTTCAAGTGAGGGAAGAAATGCTTGGCCTTTGTGGATTACGAGATCAAACATGTGGAAAAAACATCTTCGAAAAATTTCTTAAAATGTCAAAAAAATTCAATCTGGATTTAAAAAACTGATTTCTGTCACAACAAACGGTGCCTCACTACGACTGAGGTGAAACTTAGATTTGTAACTCTTTAGATGTAGCATTTAACTGAAAATAATATGAAGTCCATGCTGCCATCTTTCCATTACAATTTGCATCAGGAAAATGTTTGTGCTCAGATGTTTAAAAGTAATGAATTGAACAAAATTGATGGACACTGTTATAAAAATTGCAAATTATATTAGAATTGGAATCTCTCTCATTCATCGACTGTTTGTTGAATCTTTAAAGAAAAGCAGTGATTGTTTTTTTGATAATTTTACTGATTTTGCAAACGTAAAATGGTTAAGTGGAAAAAAGTCTTTGAACAATTTACTTCCTTATTTCCTCAAATAAAAGAGTATCTTGTTGAAAAAAAGTGAGATCGAAAATTTCTCTGAAATTAAAACTTTGTCATGTTAATTTGATTTGCGACATGATCATTCACTTGAATAATTTGAAAACAAAGCTTCAGGGAAAAGATAAAATAATAAACGAGCTTTCACAGTCTTTTCATGAATTTCAGTTAAAGCTAAATTTTTTGCAGAACAATTACAAAAGAATGATTTGACACATTTTGCCAAGTTGAATGGTTTTATAGAAAATAACAAGGGTTATGACTTCTCTGATGCTAAAGACGACCTCTATTTAAACTGGATCAAATATCTATTTCAAATATTTGGATCACGTTTCTCCAAATTTAAAAATTTCAAATTGATATTTGAATTTTTGAATAATCCATTTCAATTTGACTTAGGAAATTTTAGTGAGGGAATTTGATCTTTTTTTGTTTTTGGAATAGTGTGGATTTGAAAATGTGTTGCTCACCCTGTAAAATGTAGTAGACTTAAAACGTAAACAAAAATGTTCTATCAGAAAAATGAAAATCACTATTCTGAAAAAAATAGAAATCATCCAAATTTAAAGATAGAAGTTTCAAAATGACTTTCAATGTTTGAATCCACATGGGTGTGTGAGTCAACATTTTACACGCTAGGTTTTCTAAATCTAGATGCAGATCTCGGCTTTCTAACATAAATTTAGAGGCAGAGCTAAGATGCCATTTGTGCATAGATGTTAAGCCGAATTTTGCGAAATTTTTTTATGAAAACCTCCATCAATTTCCATCCTGAAGGTTAGTTGAAATGCAATTATATGGATTAAACTAACAACTTTCAATTTTATTTTTTAATCATGTGACCAACGTTGTTTTCATTAGCCATAGTTGTGGCTACTATGAAAATTAGTTGCCCACCCTTGTCTATTAATATAAAACATAACTTTTTAATATCTTAAAATACTATGATAACTTTCGATCTCTCTAAAACCTTATATTGATTCTTTAAACAATCTAACTATAGAAGAGCAAGCAATATTGAATACAGTACCTTATTAGATTGACACATTATAGAGTTTAAACATTATAAAAGTAAATAAATACAACACAAAAGTATGAAACAAATTAAGAAACAAACATAGAATTGGATAATGCAAAGATATTATACAAGTATTCAGAACAGACTTAACTATCGTCAAGTTATGTTAGTATTCAAAGTTGGAAGTATATTTATAATCGGTAAACTTTCTTTAATTGAAGATTTAGTATTTTATGATCCAGATAAGATGACATTGAAATTCTTTATCAAAATGGGTGGTTGGTAGTTTTACTTTCTGAGCAAATTGTGGGGTCCGTTAGAGTTTTACCAATGTAAGTTGCATTTCTTCTATCACATGTGATCCTGAAACGGATGGGAGTGGGTAATATGTCTTTAGATCGAAATGTACATTGAATGGTAATTTAAAGATAATTTGTAGCTGAGCGTATGGATAACAAATTTCAATTATTTTGTTATTTCAGTACGAAACTTTCATTGCCTGAAAAAAGAAGGATTAATTTAAATTGGCATTTATCAACAGAGTATGATACGTCATCCATTAGGGTATATAGCTGGCCGTTAAAGAAAAATAGTTTCCTGGAAGGCAAGTTTAAGTGTTCTTGATATTTTTGTTGATTGAACTTCATGCATTTTATTTTCCTCAGGAAAAGTTTGTTGAAGATTATATGTCTAGCTCTTCAAACGAAATGTTTGTAAATAAAGATTCAATGTCAATACTAGCAAGTATTTATTAATCTACGTTATTAAGTTTAAAATTTCTTTGAGCAATGGAAAGGAATTTTTAATCGTACGCCAGTTGGAAATAATTTAGTTTTAAAGAGGAATGAAGAATTTAGCTGGTTTATAGGAATAAGAACCGATGCTGAAGAAAATAGGTATTAAAAGAATGTTTTGTTTGGGAATTTGAATTAAACCATATATTAGACCTGCGAGTCTGAGGGGTAAATAGAGTCAAGAATGTTTTATAAACATAGCAGTTACATTTCAGAAGAATAAAAAAAATATCTTGAATTATGATGTGGTTCTATTATTATCGACAACAGCTTCAAGAAACTAAAACAGTTAAATAAAATTGAAGACTTTAAACGTTGTGCGCATGATCACTTCTGAACTCACATTGACAAAAAACTTTCACTCTTTGAATTTTGAAATTGTTTATTAATCAACAATTAGGTTGGTCATTACCTTCGCAGCATGGTCAAGCGTGTTCAGGCGTTTGCATCCCCGTCGCGACAAACATGATCGCCTTTTCAGCCCTGAGAGCGTTATAATGTTACGGTCAATCCCACTATTCGTTGGTAAAAGAGTAGCCCAAGAGTTGGCGGTGTGTGGTGATGAGTATCTGCCTTCCCTCTAGTCTTAAACTGCTAAATTAGGGATGGCTAGCACTGCTAGCCGTCGAGAAGCTGTGTGAGAAATTAAAAAAAAAAACTTACCTTCAGTAAGTCAGTTTTACTGACAATATTCTTCTCCTCACATTCTGTTCCAGTTGCATTAAAAAAAGAATTGAATATACAGTAAAGAACAGATGTGATATAACAATTACTATACGAAAAGAAGTGGCTAATTTTTCAATATAAAATTTTTCAATTTAAAAATTGACACAACAGCAGTTTACTTAGAGAAGTATTAATAGCCAAATGTTAGAGTGATATTTTGATTGTTAAATATTCTTAAACTGTGTGATATATCGAATAATTACTAAAACTTTTGAGAGGTTGTACTTTCGAAATTTAATAAAAGATGCTTTTTTATAATCTGATGAATTGATTAAGTAGTTTGTTGTGTCCCAAAGAAGAAATAAAGTAAATTTATTTATTTCAATTGAGAAAATAGTGTTCAAAGGATAATATAAATAGCTTAAGTAAAGACAAAACATGATGATTTTACGAAATCATTGCATATCCCGATGTGCTGGTAGAAAATGTCTTCGTTAGCTATGAACAAATATGGTGTTCGATTTCACATGGTAAAAAGAAGTTAAATAGCTCATTGTGCAGCTTTTACTTAAAACAGCAACCGATAAATGCAATCATCTGTTGTGCAACGAGCTCTATCTTTCATAACACTTGATTATTTCAATATATTTCTTTCTCAGGTTTTGTAGATCAGAAATCAGAACATAAGTTTAAAATTGTTTAACTTTATTTTTAATAAAAATTAATTTAAAATTAACATTTAAAGTAATACATTGTTACAATTAATGATGATTTAAAAAACAACATATACTAAGTAATTTATTTTTATGCAGCAACTGTATCAATCAACATCAAGAATTTCCATTGTTCATGTCACAATACTGACATAACTTGCACAAATTAAAGTGCATGTTTGTATTTCAATATTAATTCCCTTGAGTTGTGTCGCACGTATTGTGTAACGTTACAATTTTTCTAACTTTGAAACTGAGCAGAATTTATTTTGTAACAGGTTTGTTTTCATTTCAGTTGTTATATGAGTACATCTACATGTGTGTGACGTTGAGGTATTTTTTAAATAAAAAACATGTAAATATAGTTTCAATTGTTTTCCCTGGTGGGTCAATTCTAAGGTTTTAAATTTAAAATGTTAAAATCTTCATCATAATTGTATTTAAAATAATTATATCCTGAAGGTCAAAGAATTTACTTCGAAAAAAAGTGTTCCACTAGTTATTTTGAAAACCACTGATGCTTATCAGTAAAATCATATTACACATTGTGTATAACGAAACATTTTCATATTAACTGTGTAATAGTTTTCTAATTGATTAATGTTATTACAAATAACAAAATAATTTCACTTATTTCTTATTTGTATTTAAAGAGCTTTAAAGCACCAAATGTTGACCTTTAATAACTACTTTTTCTAAGATGCCAAAATTTGCAATTAAGTTTTTCTTTCCTGTTGTTTTCATACAACTTCTGACTTTTGTAAGTAATTCTGTTTCATCGTTTCACGTGAGTTCACTGTTTAACACTCTGGGTCAAAACTTTCCACTGCTAACAGAGATTCAATATGACAGTTTATTTTAACAATGTTATCAAGTTATCACTTGCACTTAAGGTTTCATATTCCAATTTATAATCAAGTACATGATCGATGTTGCAACATTGATTTATAATTTATTTCACATGGTAAGATTGTAAGTATTAAATGTATATTTTTTTCTAGAATTTAGACTGATCTTTCGCTTTTATCATCTTTTTCTATCTGAAGTAATCTTTGAACTCAAAAACAAACAAACTATTTCTTGCACAAACATAACCATGTTCTCCTCTAACTTGCAACTTGCACATTTTAATTTAACAAATCCCACTCCTTGAGCCTAGATGTCAAAAGTTCGGCATTCGACGTTATTAGACCAGAATCTCTGATCAAGTCATTCATGTCATTTTGGTTGGAGTAATATGGGTTTCTCTTACCAACTGACCTCTAAAACTGTAATCTGGATATTCAATGTCTACCTCCTCTTCTGATTTGCTGCTCTCTTTTGAGAATGGCTGCTTTCTCTCTGGCAAATAGTTTCAGGGAGTTCAGTGCAGTGTGACACTGGGACAATGGAAGGTCCAGATACATGATAACAGATGCATTCTTGCCAGCTTAACATTTGGAAGGGTCCACCATGCAGAAGTAGCAATTGCTTAATGTGGTCAGTGGGTTCATGACAAATTCTTGGAATAGTAAAATTCATGGCTCTTTTCTCCCTCTGTACCATTCTGATAAAATAAAATTGTAATTATGAGGAAAAAATTTATTTCATCCCAACTAATGTGTAAGAGGTTCATGCAAAATATTTTTTATGTGATATTTTTTCTATATTATTGGAAATTGAAAAAAAAATGTTTAAATTTTAAAAGGTATAAAATTTGTATGACATAAAATCTTACTATTCAAGCAAAGAAAAATTGTCCATCTTACATTCCAGAGTTTTTTCTGCAGTGCTCGCAAGTAAAATGAGGTGCTCAGGGTTTGTCTTGATCCCTGACAGGCATGTTGAAATATGCCTTGGGATTCACACATTTTAGTAGATGATGTCACAGAGTACGTTTTCACTCTTGTTTTGATAAATTGGCCCTATACATAACAGAATGCATCTGGAGAATGCATGCATTTCTTGATGCCATTTCTGATAAAATCAAAAAGGTCGATGTGTTCACTTAGGCAGATATAACTAAACTGAAAAGGTTCTTGGTGACATCCTGTAGATATATTATTATGGAATGTTCTAAAAATTTCTGAAAGGTTCTTATAGTAACAAGTTTTTTTGGTGTGGCTTTAAATAATCTCTAAATAATTTTTATCATCATAAAATATTTTTACAATAGGCTTATATGCAAAATTATATTTTATTTTAGAAGTAATTCATTTAATAAATATAAAAGTATATATGACCATAATTTTTAAATGGTTATAGCTATAAAATTAAAAACACGAAAATTGAAGAGAAATATCAGCAAGACTAATGACAAATTTAGAAATGTAGCAATACACATGCATAAAGTTTTGTTAGAGATGGAAAAATATAATTTAGCTTTTTCTAAATGTCAAACAAATTACACAATCTCTTTACAAACCTTAACATTATATTTAATATTTTATGCACTCACTTTGTATAGTATCATCCTTCAAATATTATCTCGTTCTAAGTTTTCTGCATATCCGTTGTGAATACATTCTTCTCACGAACAGATTTGATTCACGTTATGTAATTATGTGGAAAAAGGTATCTGAAAACATTTTTTTTGTAATCTTTCAGATATTATTTGTAACGAAACACTGTTTCTCCAATTCGAAAAAGTAACGCAAGAATTGGTAAACATTTAGTTAATTTTTGAGCAACTAAAATTTAGCTTAAACCTTTGGTTAAAAGCACTTAAATGAATGATGTAAAAATGGTCTTGTGAACGAAAATATTCACTAGAAACAAACGTAACTCGTGTGAAATTTCTGTTTATAGCTCCAGTTTCCCCCGCTAGTATAGCGGTATGTCTTCGGTTTTAAAACGCTAAAATTAGAGGTTCGATTCCCCTTGGTGAGTTCAAAAGATACCTCAATGTGGCTTTGCTATTAGAAAACACACATCTCTAGATTTGAGCTCGTTTTGAACAAGTGTGTTAAGGTGTTCCAATCGTAATCCGAAGGTCGCGGTTTTGAATCCTCGTAAAAAGGGTAGCCCAAGAGTTCGCGGTGGATGGTGTTGACTAGCTGCCTTCCCTCTGGACTTACAATGATAAATTAGAGACGGCTAGCGCAGATAGCCCTCGAGTTGCTTTGCGCGAAATTCAAAAACAATAGCCCCAATTGTACTCGTCACTGTGTCGTTGATTAAATGCAACGCTATTGATACCATTGGTAAAAGATGTAAAGCAAGTTCATTTTCGGTTTTTATTGGCGTATCAAATATTAAAGGTGAATTTTCATGAAATTTAATAGTTGCCTTAGAAACTGTACTTTGGTTAGTTATAATTCCTGTGTAGTTGCCGTCTTTTTAAACATTTTAGGCTTTGAGTTAAAAATGAAACAAAATATGCGGGTTCTCGAACTCGAGTTCCTCTCGGTCGTTTGACTGTTCCCGTCACGGTTTACAAGTATGACGTAACAGTTGCCAAACACACTTCGTAGCGCGCCGAACATTTTGTTCCTTTCAGGGTTGTTGTTTTATGTAAATCTAATGGTGCTTTTTTTCAGATTACATACTTTGTGAGACTATTTTTTGTTTTGATATTCCTACTTTATGTTTGTTTTATACAAATATAGTTTACTGCGTTGCTTATATTAGTAAAAACGGTTTGGCATCGGCCAAAAGTTTCATTTCGTTTCTGTGCAAAGAGATGGAACCAGCAAGGTGGCGACAGTGGGTGCGGATGATCATCAGGAAGAACTAGACTCCTTCACACCATGCAAAGCTTTGTCAAAAGCTTTGCAACTTTTCATTCTCTAAGAACAAACAAAAGCTTTAATATATAGATATCACCTACTCGACCAGAGTGGAGGAAATTGCTACCATTGATCTGTTATCCACAATTTACAAAGATGAAGCTGATTTCGTGCTGATGAAGTAGGCATATCTGTTAGAAAGAAACAAAAAAAAACAATATGAAAGTTTCTGTGTTAAAAATAAATAACAGGAAATGTACGATATCTTGTATATGATACAAGGACAGAATAGTGAAACTGGAACCAATTCCAAGAATGATTTAATTTATTAGTCACATGAACCACCAAAGTACGTCGTAAGAGTAGCTATAAATCAATATAACAATCACTTTGAACTGCATGTTAGACCAGGAAAGAATGTAGTGCTTAATATAAGAATGGACACGCTTTGTTTACTATTAATTTTAGAAAGTGAGATATGTACACTTTAAGCCGGAACAAAATAATTTTTGCTAGAAGTGGATATACTCATTTAACCACCCAGCGACACTTGTAGTCTCAAGATATTACTGGGTTTGTAATTCATTAATTATAAAATCATATTTAATAGGTACGAAGTATAAATATCCTGAAAACGCATATCTGTTTAATGCTTACAACATCAGTACTGAGAATTGCTTTATATATATAAGTAAATAACGAGTGTTTCTACAAAGTTTCATCGATAATGTTTTTTGAATTCGTCGCAAAGCTGCACAAAGGCTTCATACGCTATCCTTCTCTAGCTTAGCAGTGTAAGACAACAGGGAAGGCAGCTAGTCATCATCACACACACCCAGCTCTTGAGCTATTGTTTCAACAATGAGTAGTGGGATTGACCGTCAATTTGTAACACCCTCATCTTTGATGTTATGAGGATTCGAAAGCGCGACTCTCGGACTTATAATCCAGGTACCTTAACTATTTGGCGACGCTGGACCCAGAAAGAGTGACAGGAAGAAAAAGCTGTTACAACCTTTTAGTATATTACAAAGTTATCCTTTATATGTGTAGACTATACTAGTTTTAGTTACTTGAGATACATCCTTTTGAAGACACTTCAAACATCTAGCTTTTACCCATTCATTTGGACGACTTACATGCACAGTTCATAAAGAATATGAAACTCTAAACCTTATTGGTATTTTATATGATACACATACTGAAGAGCGAAATAATTATAAAACTATGATTTTCAACTTTATTTTCTTAATATGAATTTGCCGGTCAGAAGCAGAGCGGTCATTCAGTAGCTTCGGAATTTATCTTACTGTTTGATCCGAGAAAGAAATTCACTGTCACCTCTTTAATACTTCCACAGGTGAAAGTGTAAAATATGTTTAATAGCGCTTCTGCTCTAACCTTGGATTCTTCGATCTGCAGATTGACACGCTAACCACAATGTGACAGCTGGTCTAGTAATGTACGCTACAATTTTGGTGTTGAATCGTAAGTTGGAAGATAATATGAGAGACATACGATGTTAGAGTATGATATAAATTATTTATGTATAACAAATAATGTCAAATGTGTTAGGCTTTTCACGAATAAATAAAACAGATGAAAATAAGAGAATACACAAAAATATTAAATCTAAAACACAAGAATATTTAAATAAAGGTTTTAGCAGATATACATCTATTGTTTTCAGTATTTTCTCGCAGTTCAAGTTACTAGCTGATCAGTAAACACTAATAATATTCTTTAGTACACATTTTATTTCATTCGTGAGTTTGCAAAATCTAGAATGATTGTTTATTTTTGAAACTTTGCGCAAAGCTACTAGAGGGCTATCCGCGCTAGCGGTCCCTAATTTGTCAATGTAAGAGGGAAGGCAACTAGTCATCACCACCTACCGCCAACTCTTGGGCTACTCTTTTACAACGAATAGTGGAATTGACCGTCACATTATAACGCCCCCACGGCTAAGAGGGCGAGCATGCTTGGTGCAACTGGGATTCGAACCCGTGACTCAAGATGAGCTTTCCGACTGGGGTGGTCAGGAATATTTATATCCCCCTTCATCCTGATCGCGATAGAATTTTAACTCTTTAAGAGATTGTATTTAATTTATGTTAATGTTGTAGTACATCGAATGTTATGAAGTTGACATATTGAGGTAGTTTGAGAAAAAAGCAACAAAAAGAACGGTCGAATGAAGGCAGCAGAGCGCGAGCAATCCAGGCTCAGTCGTAGAAGAACGAAAGGAAGCAGTAAACCAACAACAGATCAAACGTCCCCTGTTCAGGGCCACATGGTGGCTGGGATCTATAAATCCAAATGTTTCAGAATTTTCTGTAGCGTGAAACGAGAGTATCGCGATAAAACCCATTTTCACAAGACAGGCGCCGAATAATCTGCCTGTCTTATGCCCCGTCACAAGGATGAAACTTTAGACAAGTATATATGAATTGAGTAATGGAGGGAGGCGCCTGTGTCCTGTCTTTTCGCTCCAACATTGGTTGAAGTCAATCTCAGTTTCTCCAATTCGAAAAAAACATAATACAGATTGGGAAACATACAAGCAAAATTCTGTAATTTTGGGGAAAATAAAAATTAGATTAAATTATTGACTGAAAGCTGTGAGGTGAATGATATAAAAATGGTCTGGGAAGCTGATATCTTCATGAAGACAGTAATGCCCTTAACATGAAAGTTCTATTTGTAGCTCTGGTTGTGCTCGTAACTATGACATCGACAAAACGCAAAATGATCGATGTAGCTTCTCAAAAAGTGTGTGGTAGATTTATTTTCAAAATTTATCAGTGCATAAAAATATTAAATAATCACATTACGGAAATAAATGTTCTATTTTCATATCTGTACTTGAAAATGAAAAACAAAGTAACAAATCTAGAATAAAATATTAAAGTTTCACGAAATTTTATTCCTGTGTTGATATTATCCGTAGCATTAAGAATTAAAGAGTTAATTTTGAAACTTTTAACAAAATCCTTTATCTTTGTTATACATTAACTCCTGGAGTAATCTGAAGCAATATGCTTTCACACTCAACAATAATTTATAATAGGTTTGTAATAAGGCAATTTCTTTCTTTATTAATTTAATAAAGTGTTTATACGAAAGCTGGTTCGTTATTTGAGTAAAATATTCTTTTCATGTAAATCAAATATTTTCTCTTTTTTCTTTAACACGCAGAGACGAATGCAGGAAAGCCTCACAAAATGAGCTTCGTGAGAAAATGCATGGAATCAGTTTTTAAAAAAAAATGTCAGATTGTGTTGATATTTGTTCTGTTATGATAAATAGTGTCTTGGTCTGGCCTGGCACGGCCGAACGCGTACGGTGTGCGACTCGTAATCCGAGGGTCGCGGGTTCGCTTCCAAGTCACGCTAAACATGCTCGCCCTCCCAGCCGTGGGGGTGTATAATGTGACGGTCAATCCCACTATTCGTTGGTAAAAGAGTAGCCCAAGAGTTGGCGGTGAGTGGTGATGACTAGCTGCCTTGCCTCTAGTCTTACACTACTATATTAGGATGGCTAGCACAGATAACCCTCGAGTTGCTTTGTGCGAAATTCCAAAAAAACAAAAACAAACAAGTGTTTTTTAGTGAACAATCTATTGCTCACGTAAGTATGCTAACTTTAGACATAAATTACAGAATTACAGACCTTTTTTGTTTGTTTGTTTGTTTAGGAATTTCGCACAAAGCTACTCTAGGGCTATCTGTGCTAGCCATCCCTAATTTAGCAGTGTAAGACTAGAGGGAAGGCAGCTAGTCATCACCACACACAACTAACTCTTGGGCTACTCTTTTACTAAAGAATAGTGGGATTGCCCGTCAAATTATAACGCCCCCACTGCTATGAGTGCGAGCATGTTTGGCGCGACGCGGGGGCGAACTCACGACAATCGGATTACGAGTCGTACTGTTACGCGTGATTTTTACGTGTATGACATGGCACTATGAGTCACATAGAAGTGTTGTCTAACAACCATTAGCGTTGTAATAAACTCGCGTAATGAGTTAGAATTTTCTTTACACAGCGACATCAGGCTTCGCTTCTAACATCTTCCAACAGAGGATATCAAATAAATGAATATGTTAAGAGGATCACCACACCTGAATCTTAAAGGATATCTTTGAGATATTCTGGACAATACACGATTCACCTTCAGTTTGATTTATAAAACGGAAATAACTTTGATGAAGTGGTTCAGCAGATTATCTCAGCAGATTTTATATATTTACTCATTTAATGATGCGATATAGAGTTAGGACTTAAATTTATTTGTGAAGTGATTCTAGTGTTTACTAACAAACGTTTTCTGATCGGCTATCGAAGTAATAAATCGTCACATTTTATCATTGTTATAAATTTTATTATTTTTAGTGAATAGCTTACTTGCCTTGGTAATCATAATTATCCATCGTTAAGAATTTCAACACTCGACATTTATTTATTAGATCACAAACTAATACTTTTCCGATAAAAATGAACTCTTAGATTCCATGCACAATGCATATAGCAGTGGTTTGGCTTTGTCATAGATTTAAAACATAGATCTCTGGTTAACGATTTCAAAGAGTGTAAAGAAGAACATATAAACAAGTTTTATAAATACAACTGTTTTTCTGTTGAGATTTTAACTGTGACCTGATCAAATATTGTAATATTTTCTGATTGTCATTATTTTATAACACAACAAATACTTATTCAAACTTGACTGAATGTGAAGAGCATTACAATTTATAAGTTTTAGAAAGTACATTCAAGTCGGTGAATGAATTACTTGGTAAGTGAAATCAATCTATTTAAAAATCTTTTGAAAAATACGTTACTGAGACGATATATTATCCAATAAGAATTTAGCACATTTTAAAAATGAGGTTTTATACATTAAATAAAAATACAAAGATATTTTCAGTATGAGGCACTAAATAATGAAAATAAAGTTGATTTATTTTGATTAGAAATATCTAAAATAAACACGTATGACTGATTTTATAGTGCATTTACTGACTAATTCCACATTTACATCTGTTAGTAATTTGAATCTATGTACATAAGGTTCGTTTTGTCAGAGCCTCGCCTGTACCCCTTCCAATGTCATAAACTGCATGTGTCTCAGATCAAGACCATTATAACTGAAGTATCATAAATTAATTTTTATCTTATTGTAGAGAGAAATGTAGTAAATTAATAAATTTATTAAAAACAACGGATTTTATGCACTTTTCTAGTCTATCAAGAAACTGCAAGAGTCAATTGAAATTTTAAAGAATGTTAATAATGAGTGTGAAAGTATAATTTTATCACCTTCAAATTGAAAACAACAAAATATTTGTTGGTGTACCAATATTATGAAACCTTGATAACAGTTATTATATTGTACGTGAAATAAACGACCACATAAAAGACACCAACGTGTGGACAGAGTCATTCGAAATTTAAAAATACCGAGGGAAGGGAAACCAATAAGAAACAACTGTTACTAAAAAAGTCACTTTTTAAACAAACCGTTTCTGTTGTTCTTTGTATTTGAATACAAAAAAATATTTTCGTTTTCTTGACCGCAAGTAGCTGAACCTAAGCTCAGTGCTAAAAGCTCTCAATTCTACATATGAACTACCAGTAAGCATTTCTGATTTTCCCCTGTCATGGCCACAAGTATCAAATGGGTCTACCAACATATCCAGATTTGAACCGAAAATCTTCTGGTGAAAATCTTCTAAACTTTCCTTTGCTATTGTAATGCACCATATGTACACTTGAGTTAAGAAATTCCCCAGTCACATAGATAAACAGTTTTTTTTTTATGAAACTTGAACGATTTCTTTAATAGGGTAAATTCGTTCAGGGTATTGATGAAATTTAGGTTTTATTTACTGATAGATCTCGATCCATCTTCACATTAATGCTTTATAAAAAGAAATATGATGTAAAAAAATGTAACACAACACTTAACTGTAAAAGTAAAGGGTCATAAATTTTCAATTGAAAACAAAACATCAGAAGCAACCAATACGTAGTTTAAAAATATTATAACATTAATTTTTATGGAAGTATTAATGGCCATATATCAATGAGAGATTTGCAATGTTAAACATACATAAAGTGTGAGATATACAGCAATTTCTTATTTTGTAAGTAAATAACGATTTTTGTTTATTTGTTGTATTTATTAGAAATAAATAACTATCATCATGTGATGAATTACAGTCGTTAGTAATCTTCATTATGGTTCATGCATATGTATTTGTTTCAAATAGTATAAATCCTACCATTGATCCTGTGGCACAGCGGGATGTATCCGGACTTACAACGCGAGAAACCGGATTTTGATATCCACAGTGGGCAGAACACAGATTGCCTTTTAAGTAGGTAGCTTTGTGCTTCCTAATTAATTAAAAATACAAAGCGATGTAATGCAGAATTTATAAACATATCTGAATAGGTTAACTTAAGGTACAACCACATATTATCAATGAAATTACAAACAAAAGATTATTTATATAATTGTTAATACAATTTAGTGACTTGGATTTATTTCGTATGATGAAGAAACGAAATGGTATACTTAATGTGAAGTACATAAACAGTGACGTGAAATTTGCGTCAAGACCACAAATATTGTACATTTTTGACTGTTTCTTGAAAGTTATGTCAAAGTGACTTTTTTAAAAATTGAAAAACAAGCAATATAGCAATTAACAAAAGGGCTTCATGATTGTCTACAATAAAACAATGCTAATTACAAAAGGGGTTTAGAGAGATGTATTGAAGTAAAGAACAAGAATGTGAAGAGCAAATATAACAGAGATGTAATAGTTGAAGAAATCCACAATAATACTAACAGTCTATTCCCAGTAATAATAACAGAATATATCACGAAACGATGGTACTGAAAGATTTGTATTAGTAAATCCTAAACCGCAAAAGTCTTGTGAACCAGTCAGTAAAGTTTACAAACAATGAAAAACGAAACATAACAGAAACAATACCCTTAAAAAAGGAGTAATATTATTCCCCTTCGCTTCACACGTGTAGATATTTTGAATAGATCAGATCAGGGGATAAGTAATTACTATTTGAGTGATTTTTTACAACTAAAACCAAAATTAAACCAATATAAAAAAACATCTTTATACCCGAGAAAACCTATTTTCACAAGATAGACATTGAGTAGTTCACCCAATATTTAACATTTCCTTATTGGATTACTACTTCACGCAACAAGAGCGTCATTTGATTATTATTATAACAATTACATCACAAACTTTTAATAACACAACTTGTTCAATTAGAATCTGTTTAATCCTATAAATATTTTCTTTTAACTCAGTTCAAAGATAAATTTCAGGAGTTCTTAATTCGTACCCCTGAACGAAAAGTAAATAGTTCTTATTATATAAAATGAACTGTTGAAAAGAATGTCTGATTTATAATATTTAAAGCATAATAGTAAGTATCTCCGGACGGTTAGTATGGGTGTTAACTCTTTTACTAAGAGAGCAGAGAACAATGTTTCGACCTTTTTGGTTATCTTCAAATTTATTTTAATCTCAACAGCAATTGCTTAGGTTAAACCTAATGCGTTTAACGGTACTTTAAACTAATATTTAATTCAACCTATTGGCAAATGGCAAACTAAAACAGGATTGATAGATTGTATTTATTTAATATAATGATAAAAATTTAAGCTGTTGTTCTTATACATCAGGCATTACATTTTGTTATTAACATTGCATATATTATTAGTTTTAATAAATTATTTTCCTCTTTTAGTTCCATATAATTAAAGATTAGTGTTAACGTGGAAATAAAGCAGTAATCAAATAATAATATTATTTGATCCTATATTAACAGTGACAATGGTAACAATAGGCAACCTGTATTTGGTGTGAAGTACTTATTTTGAAGCTTTTAGTATAAATACAACGGTTGAGACTAGTGAGGCAATTAAGCATTCATAGTTTGTTAGGTACAATCACTGAGTTTTCTGTGATAACTCTGGTCCGAAATGTAATTTTAAGAAAACTGGTAATGAAAATGTGCAATTTTTTCATATAGAGTTGGTAAACTGGACGATTTTTTTTTAAATTTTGCATGAAGCTACATATGTGTTGTCTATGCTAACCATAGCTAATTTAGCAGGGTAAAACCAGAGGGAAAATAACTTGTCATTACCACCTACTTCGGCTACTCTTTCACCAACAAATAGTTGGATTGATTGTGAAATTTTTGTCCCGTGGCTGAAAAAGCTAGCTATGGTTAGTGTGCTGGGAATCTGAACTCACGACTTTCAAATGACAAGTCGAACTCTCTAACAACTTTGCCATACTAGGTCTAGAGTGGAGGAAAAGTTAGATGCTATGCGAATTAAAGTAAACGTTTGTAGGAAACAATAACGTGATTTCAGGAATATCATAAGCATTTACGTACAAGGATTATATCATTTAACAACGACATTAAAAAAGGTAGAAAGTATACAAAGAGAGTAAAAAAGTAGCGATTTTATTTATAATGAGCTTATTCTGTTGAGCAATGTTATGTATATGTGTAAATATTTTGTAAACGACAACATGTCGTATTGTGTTTGAATTTTCATTTGTATTATTCATTTTTCCATATTGATATTATTGTTTCGAAGTTTAAACTAAAATATGTTATTTATTTAGGGTAACATTTTAGAACTTTCTCGAATTAAGTAGACCAATCACATGTTTGTAAATGAGTTCTGGTGACTTCCTGTCCAGAAGTGTAGTCTCGTGCAAGAACGGATATGCGTGGATAGCTCTGGAGTTGTATGGAAATTGCAAGATTGTTCGAGAAATAGGCCTATTGGTATAAAAGACGGTGACGAGAGATAGATTCAGTCATCAGTTTTTATTCGAAGAAAAGGAGAGATAATCAGTCATCAGTTTTAATCGAGGGAGAGAGATTCAGTCATTAGTTTTATTCGAAGACAAAGAGTGAGAATCAGACACCAGTTTTATTTCAAAAGAAAAGAGTTAGTTTTTTGAGAAAGATTAAGTGTTCGCTGTGAATATTCAACTTGGATTTGTGATTGAAATTAGATCTACGGAAGCCGTGATTTTATTTCGTCAATCTCTACGATACATCTGAATTACTGCTTGTGCTGAGAGTCGGCGAATTTATTGAACTGTGAACTGCTTCTGAATCTCTTCGTGGAACCAAATTCACACCCTAGACTGGAATTTGAGACTTTCATTTTAATTTATTGTATTAGATACAGGCCAGTACCGTTTTGTATTGTGATTTAATTTTGAAGTTTGAAACTAGTATTTTCTTTGTAATTAATTTTGAATGTCGCTACTTAATATCTGTCACTGTTATTATATAATTCATGTTATATCTGTTATATTTGTTGATAGTTTAGTGTAATAAATTATACAAGTTGTTATCTGTGTTTTTCTGTTGCGTTTAATCTACGAAAAACTTAAAACATGAAAAATACGTAACAGCAAATTGGGGGCTCGTCCGGGATATCGAACAAACAATTTAATTTTATTATAAAATAAGATTTATATTCTATACAGATAGACAGCTTGTATATTTAAAATGGCATTCGAACTTGAAGATTTTATAAACGAATTTTATCGGAATCTCTCTTTCGAATTAATCAGTGAATTAAAAAAATCTGAATTACTTGATGTTGGTAAACATTTTAATTTAGAAGTGAAGCAATCAATGAAGAAAGCAGATATTAAACAAATTATTGTTGAACATTTGGTCAGCCAAAAGGTATTACCTCAAACAGTTGCACAACAATTGCCTGTCGCTCATTTTGACCCAGATTTTGAATTAAAAAAAATGGAAATGGAAATGAAATTTCGTTTAGAAATTGAAAATAAACGTATTGAGGCAGAACAAGAAAATAAACGTATTGAGGCAGAACAAGAAACTAAACGACTTGAGGCAGAAAAAGAAACCAAACGACTTGAGGCAGAACAGGAAAACAGACGCTTTGATGCCGAAATACAAATGGAACGCATTAAAGCTGATAAAGAAATCAATATGAGAAAGGCACAGACAGAAGAAAAGGTTGTCCAAATGCAGTTGGATAATTTTGATACTTCCAAACAAATTCGTTTAGTACCTCCATTCAATGAAAAAGCTGTAGATACATATTTTCAGCAATTTGAAAAATTGCCCCTTAGGCTAAAATGGACTGCCGAATATTGAACAGTATTACTTCAGAGTGTTCTCAAGGGTAAAGCTCAGGAAGTATTTTCCAAGCTCACAGCCGAGCAAAGTTATGATTACGACAACGTCAAAAAATGCATTTTGAATGCATATGAATTGGTGCCAGAGGCATATAGACAAAAATTTCGTGGTTACAAAAAGTTTGACAGCCAAACTTATGTCGAATTTGCTCGTGAAAAAGAAACTCTGTTCGACAGGTGGTGTTATTCCAGAGAAAGTAAAGAGGATTATACAAAACTCAGAGAACTCATGTTAGTTGAAGAATTTAAAAGATGTATTCCCGTAGAGCTAAAAACGTATATTGATGAACAAAAAGCTTCCAAAATTCATGATGCTGCTGTCTTGGCAGACGAGTATGCTTTGACTCACAAAGATTTCTCATATAAAAACAAAACAAATCACACAGCAAAGAAACCCAATGCCTTATTCAAATATTATGCAAATATCGTCAGAGACAAAAAAGAGCAAACTTGTAATTCTCAAACGAAGTCTCCATCTAATTCTATAAGCTCATCATCTACCAAAAACGTGTCATTCTCATCCAAAACATGTGCTTATTGTAGGAAACCTGGCCATCTGATTTCTGAGTGCTATAAGCTCAAAAACAAGCCATCACCCAATAGTTTCATTTCGCCCTTGTTTGATATATCATTGGTTCCCAATAATTTTGATCCTGTTCAGTCCACTGTGGATTCCAAGTCCAATATTATTGATGTACCTGAAGATATTGTTGAGGAAAAATTTAAGCCTTTCATGACTGAAGGTTTTGTTTCTTTTGTTGGCGATTCACATCTACAAGCAATTAAAATCCTGCGGGATACTGGAGCTTTTCAGAGTTTGATTTTGGAAAGTGTACTTCTGTTTTCTGAAAAGTCATTCGTTGGAGCCAGTGTGCTCATTTCTGGTGTAGAAGGTGGCGTCGTTTCTATTCCTCTTCACAGATTAGATTTACGTTCGGACTTAGTTTCAGGCCCAGTGACTGTGGGTATTAAAGCTTCATTGCCTGTTGAAGGTGTGTCTATGCTTTTGGGGAATGATTTGGCTGGTAGTAAGGTGGTACCAGAAGTTCGTGTTGTTGAAGCACCTGTTGTTAGTCCCAGTACAGAGCAACTCGTTGAAGAGTTTCCTGATGTTTTTTCCGCCTGTGCTGTTACTCATTCTCAGACACGTTCTCAGGAGTCCAAAGAGGATTTCTCTTTGTCTGATACGTTCATGTCTCACATCGATGAGATTTTTGACTCAACTTTAATTTCTACTGATGACTCTAAATCATTTTTCGACTCTCTTTATCGAAACAAACTTATTGAGGAACAGGACAATGATCCTGAAACTCGTTCTCTTCTACAACTGGCTGTTGATGAAAATGAAATAGGAACTGTCCCTATTTGTTACTACCAGAAATCAGGTGTGCTAATGAGAAAATACAGACCTCCTGACGTTGCTGCTGATGAAAAGTGTAATGTTATTCATCAAATTGTCATTCCAAAATACTATCGGAATGATATTCTTAGTCTTGCTCATGACCATGTATTGTCGGGATACTTAGGTGTAAGAAAGACCTTAGAACGTATCCGACAACATTTCTATAGGCCAAAGATGCGCCAAGATGTTGTTAGGTTTTGTAAGGCATGTCATTCTTGCCAAATCACTGGAAAACCAAATCAAGGGATTCCCAAAGCACCACTGCAGCCTGTTCCTGCCTTTGAAGAACCATTCTCAAGGGTCTTTATCGACAGTGTTGGCCCAATGCCAAAAAGCAAAGCAGGAATTGAATATCTCTCGCGATCATGTGTGCTTCTACACTTTTTCCTGAGGTAATCCCTTTGAGAAAAATCACTTCTCCCAACATCGTCAAGGCACTTATCAAATCCTTTACCATGTTCGGAATTCCAAAAGTTGTGCAATCAGATCAAGACACAAATTTTATGTCCAAGCTATTTGAACAAGCCATACATGAATTAAGGGTCCATCAAATTTCATCCAGTGGGTACCATCCTGAGTCACAAGGTGTTCTTGATCGTTTCCACCAAATTACTGCCACAAACACTCAAAGAACTGGGTTGAGGGTGTTCCCTTGTTACTGCTTGAAGTTCGCGAGGTTATTTCAGAATCTGCTGGATTTAACCCTTTTAAGTTGGTTTAAAAAGACAAATAAGCAAAAAAAAAATTTTCACAAGTTCAAACTTTTTTTTACTTTTAAGGGGGAGAGTGTTATGTATGTGTGTAAATATTTTGTAAACGACAACATGTCGTATTGTGTTTGAATTTTCATTTGTATTATTCATTTTTTTCCATATTGATATTATTGTTTCGAAGTTTAAACTAAAATATGTTATTTATTTAGGGTAACGTTTTAGAACTTTTCTCGAATTAAGTAGACCAATCACATGTTTGTAAATGAGTTCTGGTGACTTCCTGTCTAGAAGTGTAGTCTCGTGCAAGAACGGATATGCGTGGATAGCTCTGGAGTTGTATGGAAATTGCAAGATTGTTCGAGAAATAGGCCTATCGGTATAAAAGACGGTGACGAGAGATAGATTCAGTCATCAGTTTTTATTCGAAGAAAAGGAGAGATAATCAGTCGTCAGTTTTATTCGAAGACAAAGAGTGAGATTCAAACACCAGTTTCACTTCAAAAGAAGAGAGTTAGTTATTTGAGAAAGATTAAGTGTTCGCTGTGAATATTCAACTTGGATTTGTGATTGAAATTAGATCTACGGAAGCTGTGATTTTATTTCGTCAATCTCTACGATACATCTGAATTACTGCTTGTGCTGAGAATCGACGAATTTATTGAACGGTGAACTGCTTCTGAATCTCTTCGTGGGACCAAATTCACACCCTAGACTGGAATTTGAGACTTTCATTTTAATTTATTGTATTAGATACAGGCCAGTACCGTTTTGTATTATGATATAATTTTGAAGTTTGAAACTAGTATTTTGTTTTGTAATTAATTTCGAATGTCGTAACTTAATATCTGTCACTGTTATTATATAATTCATGTTATATCTGTTATATTTGTTGATAGTTTAGTGTAATAAATCATACAAGCTGTTATCTGTGTTTTTCTGTTGCGTTTAATCTACGAAGAACTTAAAACATAAAAAATACGTAACAAGTAATAAATTTCAGCTCTTAGCATCCTTAGATGAGGATCTATTAAAAAGAAAAAAATAAAAGGTCATAGAAGGATGTGGATGATAAAGAGCGTATAGTTATAGGTGATTCCTTCACAAAGCATGTGGAGAAATTAGTCTGTGGGGAAAGAAAGGAGAATAAAATCAGGTTATGCTAAAAGAAATACACTTGGAGAATGTAACTGACAGGATATATTTTTGTTCATTTTTGTATAACTTTAGTACAAATACATGTGCTTATTTATTCAGACCTTATGTAAATAGAAATGTGCAAATTTGCCCGTTTTTACATAGAAAATAGGTTAATTTCTGAATTTCATTATCCAGGTCATGAAAGCAATGTTTGAAGTGGTTAATGGCTATTTTCTTTACTCTTTCAGCACAAATAAATAAGAAATAACATGTTCTATCCAGGAACAAATTTTATGCAACACATTTTTATATGCAAAAACGGCTCTTCTGGGCCCAGAAAACACTTCAAATAGAAGAGCGAACAACGTTTCGACCTTCTTCGGTCATCGTCAGGTTCACAAAGAAGATGACGATGACCGAAGAAGGTCGAAACGTTGTTCGCTCTTCTATTTGAAGTGTTTTCTGGGCCCAGAAGAGCCGTTTTTGCATATAAAAGTTCTCAACAAGTGGGTTTCTCGACATCACTGATTTATGCAACACAGATTTTATTTCTCAGTGTGGTCATTTTAACATTACTACATTTCCTCTTTCTTTCCTGTATACTGCCTTCTTCTATTCATTTGATATCTTTTCCTAGATTCTACATCTATGGCTGTTGATGCACTGTATCTAATGAGGTTCAACATCCTTTTACATGTTTCAAATACATCCATTTCCGTTTTCCTAAGAGAAACCATTACTCTCTTTTTATCTTGGCTTTTCTACACATTGTTCACCAAAGAAACTGGTTCACCTTGTCCTTGAATTAACCCCAAAGTTAAGAACTATAGTGTATGTATGTTTTTATATCAGAACTATAAAGGGTCATCTGCCGAGTCTACCGAGGGGAATCGAACCAATGATTTAAGAATTCCAAAGAAAATAACAGTTTCTCAATAGTTTTTTCTTTTCATAAAACTATTATTATTCATATTTATACATATTTAGTAAATACATTGTGTATCAATATGTATATAATAATCACAAATTCGAAATGAAACCTCATAGACAAGATTAAAGAATTTATTTTTTGGTATGTGAGCATGTCTTTCGTTTTCGTTCCTCTTTCCAGTGATACAGATTTTTTTATGAAGTCACATGTATAATTTGTATGCTTCAACTCATTGTTCTCTTCAACAGACACGCATACTCTGCCCAAAAGAATATTTCAGTAACGTCTCATATCTATCTCAGAATATCATAGACTATTTTACGTTTCCTGGATCATCACATCATGTCTGTATGTTATACTCGCAACAAAGTGTTTCAACAGCTTGTTCTGAGCTGGTAAAGTTGTACAAGTTTTGACATCGGAAGATAATTCGAGTTTTTATTTCTCCATTATTTTTGGTATATTCAATTTTAGAACAACAAATTTAGCTTTGCCATATATTATTTCCATGAGAGATGTAAACTTCTCCATCTTTCAGAAAGAGCAACAGAAACGATAAAGAATAATATATGAAATAACAACCAAAATTTGTGTAAATTCACATTATACAGATCATATTATGTTGAAATTAAGAATAAAGTATGTTATAATTTACTGAAGATAACTAAACTATTCGAGTTAACAATCAACCTGTCTGTGCTCTTCATCAACAACACTCATTTTTCACTTTACTAGTTCAGCTTCCATGGGTGCTATAATACGCTCAAATACATTTAAATTATTAGTTGGACCATGGATATTTAACTGTCTTGTATGTATTCCTGTGTATTATCCTGACATGATGTTGGTGTAAAAGTGCTTTGTAGCTACTACAATTTGAAGAAAATTGTTGTTAGTCACTGTTAAGTTTTCACATTATATAACAGTACATTACATTCTTCTTTGAAAGCAATAAAAGAAAACTAGATTAAAATTACCAATGCCCCAACGTCTATGAAATATCGTCACTTAATGTTTTTGATTCGTGTTAAAAGAAGGATATGAGATATATAAATGACCAAAACTTTTAGTACTTTCTTTAATTAACAAAGAATTACAAGAAGCAATTGAACCAAATGTTACTCGCAGACTGGTCTCTCCTATACCAAGATAAAAGTAGCATTATTCAATGTTTAATATTTTCATTTTAGTTCTAATCAGTAATATTTTGTAAATTTTGTATTTTTGTATTTGTAATAAATATATATTTTTAAAAGGCAATTTTAACACGCATTTTAGAGAGATAGACCTTGTACGTGCGAGGAAAGAAAAGAAAATTTGTAGCATTTACTTATTATTTGAATTTTGAGAAGCTTCAATAATTCCACAGATACACACGTTTACATTTAAAGGTGAAATGTGAACGATTACTTCATAGGATGAAAGGTAGTTATGTGTTGTCGAGAGAGCCATTAAAAGCACTTGAATGTATGAGAAATTTAAAATATATTAATACAATATTAAGGATATAACGATATATATTGTTTATTTACAATAATTTAGGCTTGTTTTTTCACATCAACAAAAACTTAATAAGAAATCATTATATTTATAGATGGTACACAAAACAAACAATTGCTTCTAGAGGCCAAAATCTTTGATAGCATTAAAGATGGATCTTGATCATATATTGACTATTTACGCAAAAATTTGACCAATTATGACTCTAGATGATGACGTATAGTGCCTCCATGTTTGTTATTCCTCCACTTTGCTGATCCTAAGAACCTTTCGATCTCTTGTGTTTTAGTTCCAGTTTCCGGGTTGACGAAATTGTTCTTGTGGTTCACATTTAAGGGCTGAAATCCTTACTACAGTGGAAGTTGTATGACGACCATGTGTCTGAGTACATTATTGATCCATGAGCGATGTTGTTTTGTATAGCCTCCATTAGAGTAGGAGTAGTACGATCAAGAAATTGAACTATAAAGCATTCATTAGTTTAACGACAAATGCGTCAAAATATCTATTTCAGTGGAATTCGACGGCCGGCATTGTTCTTTCATTTTGTAAAGAGGCTTTCCTCGGTCTCTACAATTAAGTTATGACCTCCAATTTTCTTTCCTTCAGTGTGGACTTTTGTTCATAGTGATGGGACATTTCAGGGAAGATTCTGTTCTTTCAGTTTACCTCCTATGGGATCTAAACGTCCACCCACGTGTTTGCCGTACGTAGTGACTCCTGAAGGAGAAGAGAGTATCGTGCTGGTTAAAAGGTCCAACTCAAATGCTCCACTTTACACTTTAATTACTATCGACAGACAGCCTTGGAGTGGCCCCCTTGGGTCAAGTGACTGGTACACTTAGGCTAGGGTCAACTAAGTACCAGTGTTAGATGTTCTCAACAGGTGTTGTGGGTATTGTATCTGATGCTGGTGTTTTGGTATAGTGCTCACGAATCTTTGACGTTCCTGCAGCATTCTTCTTTGGCATTGTAATGCACCCCTTCTTGGGCTCCATGGTGGTTGAGGTCAGTGGGTACTGAAATATTTGTTTTTTACAATAGATCCTTGTTATGTATAAAGCGTTTGAAATGCCATGTTGTTGTTTATATTATTGTCTTGGAATTTAAACCAATAAAATATGTTGTTATTTATGTAGAAATTTCTAAAATTAAGTAGATCGATCATTTGACTGTAAATAAAAGGTATGGAGGCCTGGTGTCTAGACATCGAGTCTCGTGCAAAAACAGACATGCTCAGATTACTCTGGAATTCTGTGGAAGTTACACAACTGTTGGGGAGCACAGCAGGCATACAACTACAAAAACAGACGGCGATGCGAGGAGAAAAGAAGAGTCAGTCATTAGTTTTATTTGAATGAAGAGGTTGTCTACGTTTGAGAAATTTTAAACGTTTGCTGTGTGTTTATTCACCTTGAATTTGTGACTGCAGTTAGATCTACAAAAGCTGTGATTTTATTTCGTTAATCTTTACGATTCATTCGAATTACTGGTTATACTGAAAGTCGACAAGTATAAAACTGTTTAAGGGAGAACGGGAAAATTTGGAAAACGACAAGTTGAGACATTCATCAAAACATCGTAAAAAGAACTTCGTGGAATTTATTGGACTGTGAATTGTTTCTGGACTTCTCCATTCAAACTTTGGAATTTCTTCATAGGACCAAATAATCACCCTGGACTAGAATTTTGGATTTTTGATCTGGACTTTTGGACTTTCATTCTAGATCATTATATTGGACAGAGGCCAGTACCATTTTTGTATTATAATTAATTTTGAAGGGTGAAACTGAATATATGTCATTGTTATTATACAATTTATGTCATATCTGTCACATATATATAATAGTTTATTGTAATAAATTATACAAGCTGTTATCTGTGTCTTTCTGTTGAGTTCAGTCCACATAAAACATAAAAAAACGTAACAATCCTCTTAACACAAACTTTACTCAAATAATTAAAAACAGTCCATAGGTAAACGACCGCGTCTTGAAGATTCTGAGCAGCAATCTCCAACACCTGTTACACCTGTACTTCATTTTCTTAAACTACATCCTCTTTCAAACAAACCTTTAAGGAAGATATATGCCTTTGTCCTTCAGAAGGGTCTAGAGGGACCTTCTGGCTCTCTAAAGTTAATAAAGAAGCTTTGACCTGGTGACATATTGATAGAAACATCCCATCTCAACCCAGTGAACTCCTCTTGCATTCAAAGGCAATTTGGGATATACCATTTGAGGTTACACCTCTTGCAACTTTGAACTCATCACGAAAATCTGTTGTTCAGAGGAATTAAGAGAACATTTCAGAGTCTAAAATTCTCACTGGTTTCTACCCCATAGGAGTTTATGCACTGAGGCGAATATCGACTCGCGAAGATAGAATTATGATGCCAACCAGGGTCTTCATTCTGACATATTACATCACCACGTCCAACTTCCACCATCAAGGCAGGTTATCTTAATTTCAAGATCCAGCCATACATTCCGTACTCTCTGAGATAGCTCTAGTGTCAGCATTTCGGTCACTCGTAGATATATGGTCAAGGTTCCTTGACATGTGCTCATTCTGGTGGTAAAGACCATGCTGCCTATGAGTGTTAAATGAACTATCATTGCGTCAGTTGCAATGGCTTTCACTCTTCCTATTTTTCTTCTTACTATAAATGGTTAGAATAAAAAGAGATGCGGCGTTTGAAAACGATTAAATACATTACTTACATTGAGGCTCGAAAGTTGCTGCCCATCAATTCATCTCGGACGTATGTTGCTGCAGATCATTCCACTACTACAGTGGAAGAATCGTTCTCAAACCAAATGAAAAGTTTTTCTACCTCCATGGTTAAAACGTTCATGAATCAACTTCAACTCCCACCTCTGTCCCCATTCAGCAAACCCAAAGATACACTTCCTTTGGTTTCGAGTACGGGTATTTTCTTGGGTACATATTTTTCTCCTTCCCCAACAAGCAAAACGACCATTTTTTCACGTCCTCAGTTGCTTGAATCCTCTTCCAACAGCAAAATCCTGCTTCGTGAACCCAGCCCGGGCAGAATTCATGAAAGTCGAAAGACCACCCTCGAATAAAAACAACAAAGAAAAAAGACGTGGTCATGAACAAAAGATCTTTCCACCCAATTCACCTGCACAAAAAATGGCCACCTTGATACAATGGAAGAGTTGAGGTTTACATTTTAATCTGTCTGGTATCAAAGTCCTGATTCCTTCCTACCACACTGAATGTCTTTCTTTTCAGGAAAAATTCTGTAATCTGCCAATACAGTCACTTTTTGATAGTTTTCTCTGTACAGAAATGATAGTCTGTGTAATGAACGAGTGAATGGAATGGTGGCAGTGTTGGTTGATCAGCATGTGTCCACTCGACATACCTTTGGAGGCCGTACCCATCCGTGTTTTCTTAGGTCATACCATCACTGTTTGTTCTCTCTACTTGTCGCCTGCAGAGACCTGTGATCAATCAGATCTTGATGCTCCTATTGAACAGCTGCCGTCTCCCGTTTTAATCGTAGGGGACTTTAATTAGCATCATTCTCTCTGAGGAAGTGCCGATATTGATGAAAGTAGTCGCTTTACAGAGCGTATGCTCTGTTGAGTACAATCTTTCGATTTTTCACTGTGGTTCTCATTCTTATTTCCATACGTCTAATCAGTCTTTTACTGCTATTGATTTCTTATTAATTGCCCCCCAGTGGCTCAGCGGTATGTCTGCGGCCTTACACGCTAAAATCCGGGTTTCGATATCTGTGGTGTGCAGAGCAAAGATAGCCCATTGTGTTGCTTTGTGCTTAATTCAAAACAACATCTTATTAATTTGTTTCCCTTCCCTATTCTCCGACTTATACTGTAGCTTATACATTTGATTCTGAGTCGTATGAAGAAGCTTGGATTACTATCTTGTGCTGGAACTCTTTCCTTTAGGCTTAGGTATATATCTATGAGTAACGTAACTTATAGACATGGAAGAAGTACAATAATTTTTTAAAAGTTATTCTTGGGAAAAATTTGCGACTTTAACGCCTGCTATTACAATATGTGATTAAATGTTATGAAAACACTGCGGTAGAATGTAATAAAAAAGTTGATGTAACAGAAACTATTTTGATCTCTAGCATCCAGATACAGAAATTGTGAACATGCAAACTTTCTTCACGAAAACTGATAAAACTACAAGGATGAATTGTGCAAGCCAAAAAGATATGCTGATGAAAAGGTGATGATAAACTGTAATATATATATTTTATTTACCCTTATACAATTAATCTCTGAAATATGTTTTCACCTATTCCTCTTAGGATATTCTATACCAAGTTACGATAAGAAAAAATTTCATTTATAACCACCATGATAATACACAGTTTACTGTTCAATTGTTTGTTTGTTTGTTTTGGAATTTCGCACAAAGCTACTCGAGGGCTATCTATGCTAGCCGTCCCTAATTTTGCAGTGTAAGACTAGAGGGAAAGCAGCTAGTCATCACCACCCACCGCCAACTTTTGGGCTATTCTTTTTTCAACGAATAGTGGGATTGACCGTCACATTATACACCCCCACGGCTGGGAGGGTGAGCATGTTTAGCGCGACGCGGGCATTAACCCGTGACCCTCGTATTACGAGTCACACGCCTTACGCGCTCGGCCATGCCAGGCCTTTTACAGTTCAAATAAATCAGGTTTTAGTATTCAACAGATGCGGAAATTTTGATTACTTATGGTATGGCATGGCCAAGCGTGTTAAGGCGTGCGACTCGTAACCTAAGGGGCGAGGGTATTTTTTTGTAAATTACAATTATTATAAAAATTACAATTGCTTTTACAGTTTTGGAAATAGTAAAGAAACTGTGATAATAATTTTAGAGTTGTTGCTTTATAATTAAGCACAAAGCTACGCAAAAAGCTATCTGTTATTATGAGAATGAAATAAATTATTGTAACAGGTGCTTGTCACGCTTATGATAAAAAGAACAATATGAAAATCACAGTTTGGTCTGAATGAACAATGTGAACTTATGAAAAACCAGCTTTCCTCCGAAGATCAACTGCAATTTAGACATTTTGTTTTGGTGCTACGATGATCATTAAATACCAGGCCAAGTGTTTACTTTGTTCGAGCTCGCATTTCCCACTTCGAACGCCTTAAGCGTGTGATTATGTCAAGGCTAACGATCGGCTCAGCCATATCGAGATCAAGATGCCAGCAACACGCCACACTCCCTTCCGCTCACTCCCATTAGCTGCCCACAATTTTACAACATGCTCGATAAATACTGAGTTTGTGTTTCCGAATCAGCCCTTCAATTTTACATTATCAATACCCTCTAATTAAGTACTTGTTCTATGTGGTTAAATATAAACACTTTCTTTGACACTATTTCATGGATATGCTATGAATTTTCATCTGCTGTTAATATAATTTGGTGATTTCAATGCCGACGATCAGTTTTTCGCAATATTGTACTATCTTTTGTTATTATTTATTCCTTATTTATGAAATGACCCAATAGTGTGCATGTTATATCGTTTCTTCAGATTTCGATGTTTAAAATTAACATACTATATAAGCCTTAATGCCAATATAAGAATAGAAATTCTCATTCATTTCATATAAACTAACAAAATTTGGAAGTAAGAAGTGGTACAAGCAGTCAGCCGGCTCGGGTGTCACTTTGATGTTCGAGCGCTATGTATAAAAGGGAGTTACGGTATGTTTGTTTACGCGGCTCTTTCTCTTTCTCGTACTCGGCCTCACACTGGAACACACACTCAGTTTGGATCAATAAAAGGAAATCAAAATCAGCAACTTGTTTTCAAACAAAGACACCAACACACAAGGCAAGAGTCAAACATTACTCACCAAAACATAAACCTGTCATACTACACAGAGGGTTAATTATGCAACACTACCTGCTACCCAAGAACAGGCAGCAAATAGATGGTCCTACAAACACATGTAGTGTAAGTGAGGATGACAGTGGTGATCGTAACGGTGAAAATGCGGACACGACTAGTGCGAGACACCAGCTGCAAGAGGGCACCATTCACACCCAGGGTAAAATCTACTACCAGGACCTGAGCTAACTTCCAGATGGTGGTCCTACCTGTGCAAACTTGAGGAGATATACGGCCACAGAATACAGCGGCAAGTCAAGGTCATTCAACTGGAATTGGCGTAATCAGCACTGGTAGTTGGAGTATTCTGTGACCCAAGATGCTTCATTCTGCTTCGCATGTCTTTTTTTTAATCACACACTCTTCAGGAAAACTGAGAAATCCTTCATCCGTCAGGGCTTCCGAAACTGGAAGAAGGCGACCACATCACTGAAGTTCCATGATAACTCTGCAGGACACACGTTTGACATGCAAGCTTGGGCAGAGTTTATATTTCAGAAAACAAACAGTGCTAGGATCCAACATGCTCTAAATGCAAGCCATGCTAAAACTCTGGAGAAAAACTGACATTACATAAGAGCCGTACCTTGTGATAGTTGATTGTGTGCACAACGTCTAGATTGCAGCAGAGTTCTTTGTGACAATTCTGAAGCTGTACAGATTGTTCTATACATCGGTTGTGCATGAACAATTTCTGAAGGTACAGAAGGTGCTTGAACCCGTAAACCAGCACGTAGATTTAAAGCGACTGCCAGACACAAGATTGACCTGCCAGCATGCTGCTTGTCTGGCTGTGGAAAAACCCTCCTACTAATTGTGATAACCCTAAAGCGTCTTGTAAAGAGGGAATATCCGCAGAGCCACTGAATCAAAGGGTGTTATGTATAAAGCGTTTAGAATGCCATGTTGTGGTTTGTATTATTGTTTCAAAGTTTAAACCAATAAAATACGTTGTTATTCATTTAAATAATATTTAGAAATTTCTAGAATTAAGTAGACCAATCATATGTTTATAAATTTATGTAAATGAAATGTTTGGCGGCCTGGTGTCTAGACAAGAAGTCTCGTGCAAAAACACAGACATGCGCAGATTTCTCTGGAATGTTGGGAAGTTACGCGATTGTTGGAGAAGTCTAGACCTACAAATATATAAACAGACGAAAATGTGAGAGAAAAAAATAAGAGTCAGTCACTAGTTTTATTTCGATTCAAGAGAATAAGTGTCTTTGTTCGAGAAGCTTTCAACGTTTGCTGTGTGTTTATTCAACTCGGATTTGTGATTTTGTTTCGTCAATCTTTGCGATTCATACGAATTACTGGTTATACTGAGGGTCGGCACGAACGGGACTGTTTAAAAGAAACCGAGGCAAATTGGAAAACAAAAAATTTAAGACATTCGTCGAAAACATCG
This sequence comes from Carcinoscorpius rotundicauda, assembly GCA_011833715.1. Classification (NCBI taxonomy): domain Eukaryota; kingdom Metazoa; phylum Arthropoda; class Merostomata; order Xiphosura; family Limulidae; genus Carcinoscorpius; species Carcinoscorpius rotundicauda. Next base: position 46,162,225 of record CM022397.1, on the reverse strand, counting down.
TAAAAGGAACTTCATCAAATTTATCGAACTTCGGAATTTCTTCGTGGGACCAAATTCACACCCTAGACCGGAATTTTGGAATTCTGATCTGGACTTTTAGACTTTCATCCTAGATCATTATATTGGACACAGGCCAGTACCATTTTGTATCGTAATTAACTTTGAAGGTTAAAACTACTACCATTTTGTATTGTAATTAGCTTTGAATGTTGAAACCAGTAATATTATGTATTGTAATTAATTTTGAATGTTGAAACTGAATATCTATCATTGTTATTATATAATTTATGTTATATCTGTCATATATATAATAGCTTATTGTAATAAATTATACAAGCTGTTATCTGTGTCTTTCTGTTGCGTTCAGTCTATATAAAACAAAAAAATACGTAACAAAGGGTCTGTGCTACCTCCTACATTAGCAGTTGATAACAAGTCTAGTGGCCATAGAGAAACTACTACTGATGATAAAACAGCTATCAGACCACCTCCAGTCACCTGACTTGCAGCTGGCAACTGCAGAGGACCTAGTACAATCTGTAATTTCTAGTCTCTCAGAAATGAGAACTGAAGCAGCATTGAAAGTCTTGAAAGGATCTGCTGAAGATATGTGTAAGAAAGTGAGAATGCGCACTGAGATAGTGCGACAAGGTGGACAGCGACTTGTCCCCAGATACCTGGACGAATTCATAATCACATCTAGTATTTGTCAAAGAGATGACGTAACACCATATGCCAGGAGACACACCTTCTAAGGCATCATACACAAGATGCTTAACGAGCTGAGTAGAAGATTCATCTCTGATGCCTGAAGTGTTCTGATAGATGCAACTGCATTGAACCCAAACACTCCACATTTCTGGACAAGCAAACACTCTTAGGAATGGCAGCAAACAATGCTGTGGCAGAGGATGACCTTGCATTGAAGGTCCACCAGTTGAACCGGCTAATTTGCAGAAAGAAAGATAAAGGGCAGGAAGTATCCACACCATTGGAGCTTGCAACCATGCTGAAGCCATACAAGGATACCTTCATGGATCACCAAAAACTTGTATGCATCGCTGTGATCTTGCCTGTGAGAGAAGTTTCTCATGTTTGAAGTTTCTCAAGACACACTTGCGCAACAGCAGTGATAACAACCGCACCAGCAATCTTGCTGACATATATGTAAACTACAGGCGGGCAAAGTGTTAAGTTTTTTTTGTTTTATATATAGACTGAAAGCAACAGAAAAAAAAAGATAATAGCTTGTATAATTTATTACAACTAAACTATTATATATGTAACAGATATGACATAAATTACATAACAACAATGACAGATATTCAGTTTAAACCTTAAAAATTAATTACAATACAAAATGGTACTGGCCTGTATCTATTAATATGATCTAGAGTGAAAGTCCAAAAGTCCAGATTAGAAATCCAAAATTCCAGTCTAGGGTGTGAATTTGGTCCCACGAAGAAATTTCGAAGTTTGGATGGAGAATGACGAAGTTCTTTTTACGGTGTTTTCGATGAATGTTTCAACTTGTTTTCCGCTCCAGTCTCCCCTAAACAGTCCTGTACGTATTGACTCTCAGTATAACCAGTAATTCGAATGAATCGTAAAGATTGACGAAAGAAAATCACTGCTTCTGTGGATCTAGCTCTAGTCACAAATCCAAGTTGAATAAACTCACAGCAAACACTTATACTTTCTCAAACGAATAACTGACTCTTCTTTTCCTCACATTTTCGTCTGTTTATATATTAGTAGGCCTACACTTCTCGAACAATTGCGAAACTTCCAAGGAATTCCACAGCAATCTGCGCATGTCTGTTTTTGCACGAGACTCGACGTCTAGACACTAGGCTGCCATACATTTTATTTACAAACATATGATTGGTCTACTTAATTCTAGAAATTTCTAAATGTTATTTTAAATGAATAACAACATATTTTATTGGTTTGAACTTTGAAACATTAATATAAACAACAACATGGCATTCAAACGCTTTATACATAACACAAAGCAATTCGATATTGGTACTGTTATAGATACATTTGCTGCCAATCACAAGAAAAGGCGCATTGTTTTGAAGTAATATCGACTATAAACACAACATGATGAAAGATAGTTAGCTTGATAGTGATACGTTTTCTCAGAGTGTATCAACTTAACGTGGGATAATTTGTTTCTGCTATGTAAACTATGTCTTTATGTTATATTTCATTTGAATTGTAGATTTACTCTTAATGTTATATTAAATGTTCAATCTAAGCTAATCTTGATTTTCTTAATTATTATGTATTACCTTGGGTGGAAATTAGGTTAGATTCCTATTTTACATATACGCATATTTTTATAAAGAGATTATTTCTTATTTGTAATAATAAATTATTAATCAGACTATGAGTTTCCTATGAAAACTGCATTGCAAACACATCTCAAAATAGCACACCTTTCTAAAACGTATATACAGTATTATAATTTACCATCTATACTTCATATTGATGGCATTTTGGGAAGCCCCTTCACAGTTTACCTCAGCCTCTCTACAACGAAAATATCTTGGAGCCGCCACTGCCCACCCTTGTGAGTTGAAACTGATACTGCTTAGTAGTTAATGTGCCAAGCGGCAGATTAGAGTACTTTCATTTACGGTAGCGTTATAATAGACACAGTAAACCTCCCTAACAGAAACAAAAAATATGTTGCTGCTGCCGCTGACTGTATCTTGTCCCTCTGGTTGGTCATTTAAAGTTAGCGTCAGCTGTGCTTGTACCATATGAGTTTTGAATGAGTCTCGAACAACTGTTATCCTAAAGCAGTCTTCGTTGTGAGAGGTTACCCTTATAGATTAAGAGTACTTAAAATTAATATTTAAATCTGATAATTCCAAGAGTCGGTGTCGGCTAAAATTGGTGTCGAATTACCTCCTCTTATTTAGATCTCCCTGCTAAGAAGTGGAGTATTCGTTATGTTGCTGTGAGTATATGTTTCGTGGTTTAGGCAAAAATTTTCGCTGTTAATAAGTGTAGAAGTCAAAAGTAATGCTGTTTTTTGCAATAGATCGTTCAATTGGCCGAAATAAAACTGGGATGGAATTTTTGTTGTCGTTGGTTCTACAGATTTTAGGACCCTCATGTGATGTCAAATATGAACGACTATCAGTTTAATAGTTTAAAGGAGTTAACTGTAGTTATAACTACAGAATGAAATTATTTAGTGTAAGAAATTTATCTAATATTTCGTGATGTTAACTAGTGCTAGGTTATTTGCTTTTTCTTGTAAAGCTACCCATTAGGGTATTTAGTACTTTGTTCACTGCAGGAAAGGCCCAGTATAGCCAAGTGGTTAAAGCAGTTGACTCGCAGCCTGAGGGTTGTGAGTTTGAAACACCGTCACACTATACAAACTCGCCCTTTTAGCTGTGGGGACATTATAAAGTTATGGCCATTCCCACTATTCGTTGGTAAAAGAGTAGTCCAAGAGTTGGCAGTGGATGGTGATGACTAGCTGCCTTCCCTCTAGCCTTAAACTGCTATATTAGGAACGGCTAGTGCAAATAGCCCTCGTGTAGCTTTATGCGAAATTCAAAACAAACCTAACCTTTTTGAGAAATAGAATCTTAGATGTTAATGTTATAACTCTAATAAGGCCAACTGAAGCACCATATGGAAAATCATGAAGAATGCCAGGTTATGATAGTTACCTGTAGATTATACAGCAGGTAAAACGAATGGAAATACATGTTTTAGATGTTTCATTATACACATGATAAGATGTGAAGAAATAAAATAAAAATACAGAAAATTGTGACAGCAGATATTGACTAAAGATAAAAAAAGATTGTAAAGCAAAAGAAGGAATACAAAATAACAATGTTGGTATATGTCACTGACTGAACCATTAACAGGTTGTTATTTACACTACAGACAAGACCACAATGCTAGAAAGCACTTGTTATTTTTATGCTGTTGACTATTACTCCTGTGTTGAGTTCTTTGCATTAAATTGTGTTGACAGTGTTATATGTGTATTTCTATAGAAATATTTATGATATAGAAAATAAATGATCTGTGTTACTAATCCGAAAGGTAAAGAGGAAATCTGAGCACTTTTACGAAAAGAGATAATTTGAATATGATGAACATATATATAAATATATGTATTTGCATAGTGACGTAAGGTAAATTTTAATAAAGTCATAAAAGATTAAATTAAAGAACTATTATGAAAAACGTACTGTACGTGCAGAGAAATGGAAGTTAAACTTTATCAACATAATTCTATTTAACAACATGGAAAAACTGGCTGTTCTAAATTCACAACATAAAGAAGTTTTAGTTTTGGAATATTTGAAAACAAATAATAATTTCACAATCAAGAATTAGTATACCTGTTATTCATAAATTTCTACATTTATTTAAGTATCAGAACACAAATTAAATTAGTCTACCTCTTTTTAAACTCAAACTTATACATTCCTTGAGTACCAGAACACAAAGGTAATTAGTATGCCTGAATTTCCTAAATTTATATATTCCTTCAAGTGTAGGAACGCAAAGTTAATTAGTATAACTCTATTTCATAAACTTATACATTCCTTTAAGTATCAGAATAACAAGTTCACAAGTATACCTGTTTTTCATGAACATATACATTACTTTTAATTATCAGAGTACAAAGTTAATTGATATACCTGTTTTTCATAAGCTTATAAATTCTTAAATTTATCAGAACACAAAGATAAACTGTACACATATCTTTCATGAAATCAAACTTATACATTCCTTCAAGTATCAGAAAACAGAGTTAATTAGTATACCTGTCATTCATAAACTTATAAATTCCACTTAAAACAGGAACAAAAAATTAATTAGTACGCCTGTATTTCACAAAAATATACATTCCTTTAAATATCGCAACACAAAGTTAGTTAGTACACTAGTCTTTCATAAAATTATTCATCCCTTCATGTTTTGAAATTAAAAGCAAATTAGTATACCTGTTTCTTATAAACGTATATATTCCTTTATTTATCAGAAAACAAAGTTAATTAATATTCCGGTATTTCATAATTTTATAAATCCTTTTTAAGTATCAGAACACAAAGTTTATTAGTATAAGTGTCTCTTATAAACTAATATTTTCCTTTAAGTACCAGAATCCAAAGTTCATTAACACATCTGTAATTAATAACCTCAAACTTATATATTCCTTCAAGTATCAGAACACAAATTTTAAGTAGTATGTTGTCTTTCATAAAGTTATACATTCCTTGAAGTATCAGAACACAATGTTATTTAGTATACATCCCTTCAAATGTCAGAATAAAAAGTTAATTAGTATACCTGTCTCTCATGTACTTTTGCATTCCTTTTGATATCAGAACATAAAGTTATTTGGTATTGCTTAATTTCATTAACTTGTATATTCTTTTAAGTATCAGTTCAAAATGTTAATTAGTATAACTCTCTTTTATAAAGTTATACATTCTTTCAAGTACAAAACAAAGTTTCCACCTTCTTAAATCATCTTCAGATAAGTAAAGAGTGTTTACAACTGACGGCTGCTGGGAACTTCTCTTAGGGACCAGAGCGAAAACGTATGCGGGATTGTACAGGGCGTTGCAGTTAGAAGTTATTAATTACTATAGGTGTAAAGGAGTTCTTTTGTATTGATTTAATTTTTTAGTTGTTGTAAAAGTTGAGCTTCGTTTTTTTTGGTTCAATGAAGTTAACATCTGTACATTTGGTAGTGAAAATAATTTTATTAAATAACGTACTGTTTAAACATCATCAACACTTAATTTCCAAGTTTCGGTTACACTGTTGAAGCAATATACCTATTCTAACATAACGATTGGTTGAAATTAAGCACAAAACTACACATTTGGCTGTCTGTGCTTTACCCACCACAGATATCGAAACCCGGGTTCTAGCGGAGTGGGAGAGGAGACATTCTGCTGTGCCACAAGGGTCAATATTCTGGAGAGAAACGAGGTAACGATGTATAGAAAACAGGTACACTACTGTTCAGATCTACTTACTTTTTGCCGTCTTTGTTCGCTCTGCATTCTCACCCGACATTTTCAAACGGTCTTATCTCACTTCATTTCCTCAAACAAGCGAAATTAGTATGCAGGAAAACTTTAACGAATAAATAAATAATCTTCCACAAGCGGGGACGAAAGGTGAACTACAACGTTCCTAAGCACCCCTGATGGGCCCGGCATGAACAGATGGGTAAGGGGTTCAAGTCGTAATTTGAGGGTCGTGGGTTCGAATCACAGTCGCACCAAACATGCTCACCCTTCTAGCTGTGGGGGCGTTATAATGTCAGTTTCAGTATTCGTTGGTGAAAGTGTAGCCTAATAGTTGGTGGTGTGTGATGAAGATTAACTGCCTTATTTTTAGTCTTACAATACTAAATTAGGGACAGGTAGCGCAGATAGCCCTCGTGTAGCTTTGCGAGAAATTAAAAAAAACAACAAACAACACCCTATTGAGGAAAAAATTCCTCAGACTTCTCTCACTCTAATCTCAGCCCCTCCCAAGGTTTCGTTTAGTTTATGTCTCCACGGATATAAATTTTATTATTCGTTTTAAAGGTGTTTCGACGTAATAATGGTTACTTTTATAATATTACGATTATATATACATTCATATGTATAATGTTTTTATTACACGCAGTAAACTTCACAATGATATAACTAGTTGTTGCATCTGTATATAGACAGTGAAATATCGTAGAATCATACGTCTTTAACCCTCTTTCATCATTATAGTTATCATTCAATTTACAACCATGTACGAAACGCACTGTTCTAAAATTGGTTGGTTATTTTTTTTTATCGTGGTGACGTTCTTAATGTTTTATATGTGTAAAAACTAAAAGGTCATTTTATAGAATGATTTAAACTTATCTTCATTTTATTTTATATTTTACTTGTGTATTTCCGAGAACAGTAGCTAATTTAATATGATATTTAAATTCTTTTTATTTGTAATCATTTTAAGAATAATTTTCGACTACTTTCATGTTGCAAGAACTAAAGTTTCGTTGCATTGTGGCCCAGCATGGCCAAGTGGGTTAAGGTATTCGACTCATAATCTGAGAGTCACAGGTTCGAGTCACTGTTGCAGCCATGGCGCGTTATAATTTGATGGTCAATCTCACAATGCGTTGGTAAAAGAGTAGACCATGAGTTGGCGGTGAGAGGTGATGACTAGCTACCTTCTCTCTAGTCTTACACTGTTAAATTAGGGACGGCTAGTGTAGATAATCCTCGAGTAGCTTTGCGGGAAATTCAAAAAACAAACCATCATTACACTGTGATTAGCAGTGGTGGATTTAAGGTTGTGTGGATACCGGAGCTAATAACTTTTGTGGGCCTTACATCCTTTGTAGTTTTACGTGGAAAAATATTGTCAATGAGTCCGCATTAAGACCACTGGCACTGGAGTTGAGCTTCTTCTCACACCATCCTAAATACACCACCGGTCAGGTCACAGATAGCTCGTTGTTTAGATGTTTATTTATCTACAAACAAACAAAGCTAATTAATAACAGTTGACTTAATATTGTTTCACAAAAAGTCTTAAAATATTTTTTTAAATATTCTGAGAGCGAATTACAAAAATATAATTTCTTGAAATATTTTTTTTAAATGAAGCATACTGTGTAATACAAACTTGAAATGCAAATATATAATTTTATCATTATTTAGTTTAACTAGGGTATTTCTCTTTTAATTTTCCTTGATTTTTTCTTATTTATTTTTAACTATTCATGTTCCATGAAATAGTTACTTCTATATTTTATTTATTTAATTATTTTAAAATCTGTAACATGGCATTAAAACAAAACTGTTTTGCAAATAACAAGTAGTCTTATAGAATAGTTACGAGCTCATGCAATTTCGTTTGTTTAATTCTAATGTTATTCATCACACTTTGTTTAACACTGTCTACCATTGCTTCCTCAATTATGTTTCTGTCCATGTTACAAACCTCATCAGTGTTCTGTAGTTGAAGGTTTCTGCAAAGTTTTTGATTGGAGTCAAATTTTCCTTGTGTGGCTGCTTTGGTTATAATTGTTTGCAGTTTGTTTGTGATATTTAAGTACTTTATTTTATGTTTTTTTCTTAACTTATAGCTAATAGAGGCCTTTTTTATTTTATTCTTTACCTATTCATTTTGGCATTTCTCTATTTAACTGTTTATTTTAAATGATATGTAATTTCTTCTAGCACATTTTCTCATGTCTGTATTTCCTACAGATAAATAGAAAAGTATTTATCTACGGGGAATTCATTTTGATATGTATACTACGAGCTAAGGCTATAATTATTAAATATTTCTTACAAAGAAGGGTTTACCTAAACTAAAACTTATTACAATGGTATGAGCGTTACCAAAATTTTAATACAGTATTTAGGTTATAATGACTAAAGGCAACCAAGTTTCATTTTATCATTCAATTAATTGCAGTTAATTCCACCTAATTTATTTTTTACCAACTACTTTAACCTTACTTGCCATTACATTGCATTTTGTACATACACTATACAACAGTTTTAAAAATTCATAATAAATTCTGTTCATCAGAACTACAGTAACTCATTCCTCAGCATTCCTTCATTTACTTTTTAAAATCAGGTTTTTTTAATGTAAATCTTCTCTGTATAATATTTCTTGAACTAATATATCTAATATTTGTTCATTCACCGGCATTATGGAACTACTTTTACTGAATATACTTTGAACACATTGAATTATTTATCTTTTCTTACGTTGTTTTTGCTATAAAAGTAAATCCAACCTACATCTGTGGGCATAATAAATATTCTGGGAAAATCTCATAATATAAATTTTTTAAGTTGGAAATTCCATATAGACGGTAGGATATTCTAAGATTTGTCATCGGGTATCATCATGTCGTTTTTTTATACAAACGTGTTTTATAATATTACTTATATCAGAATACATTCGAAATCTTTCTTCTTCTTGTAGAATAAGTATAGATCATAAAACACTTCAGACCACAATATAAGTTCTTATAATCAATATAATCTTTGTTGTGTGCTGTAAAGCACTGCTCCTAAATATGTTTATGTTTTAGTATTTCATACATGAAGTATCAATTACAAATTCACTTTTTAAATTCTTATACCTGAAAAAATTATTCAGTAAAAGTAATAACGACAGTACTGAGTGAAAACTCTGAGAAATATGTAATAATATGTCAATCACATCTTATCTACCACTGAGGCTTTTCTTCCTCTTTCAGGCCTCATCATGCTGCTTTGTATGACAAACACAATTGTTATGATGTTAAGAAAAAGGAATTATATAACATTCATAATTATAATTTATATTTAAAATTTAAGTTTTATAACTGAACAAAATATTTACCTAAATAATTAATTATAAATATCACAAAATATAGAGTAATTGACATTACTATTATTCTTATTTGTTGAGTATCTTTAATTAATATTTTATATCCTGACAGGCATAGTATAGCTATTCACTTACAACAGATTTGCTTGTTATAGACGGACATTGTTTCTGAATCATGTAAGTGATTTTTCCGATCAACTATGAAATATATAGTTTACATATTAATAACAATAGACCAGAATGACCTGGTGGTTAAGATGTTTAAATTTTCGTCCTTGGGTTGCTGGATTGAACGCTGTCGTAAAATATGTTTCCTCATTCAGCGATAGGGGCATTATTATGTTAAGATAAATCTCACTATTCATTGGTGAAAATTATTCTGAGAGATCATGTGTTGACTTGTACATAACGTCAGAATTATAGATGGCTAGTGTAATGGTTTTAAAACACCAAAAACATGAGTGCATTTGAAGAGTTTACAGTTTTTATTTTCAGGCGATAGCCTTTAAATAACACTCTGTGAAACAGAACAAATAAAGGTTGATTGATTGATTGTTTTGGAATTTCGCACAAAGGTTGTCGAGGGCTATTTGTGCTAACCGTCCCAAATTTATCTTTGACTAGAGAGAAAGCAGCTAGACGTCATCACCTACCGCCAAATCTTGGGCTACTGTTTTACCAAGAAATAGTGGGATTGACCTCACCACGGCTGGGAGGGCGAACATGTTTAGCGCGAGCCGGATGCGAACCCGTGACTATCAAATTACGAGTCGCACGCCTTAACACGCTTGGCCATGCCGAGCCTGAACACGTAAAGAAACAAACAATTACAAGAATAAAGCTTAGTTTCAAAGGAATTGTCGTTGTTTTTTCAAAAAAGGAATATATTTTTGATGAATTTATAAGTTGCAGCTCGTACCTTAAATAATGGAAAATTATGTAGCACAAAAATAAGTGTAATATGAACAAATATTCACAATTCTATGTGGATATTTGCTATGTATTACATATTATTAAGTTACATATGTGAATATATATAACCAGTGTTCATTGTTTATTATATTAAGCCTCGGTTATATAGTGAAATATTTTGAAACCATGAAGAAAACAAAAGAGATCAACCTCTGGGTTTTACCATTTCAAATCACAAGTTGCATTGTTGCCCACGTCCAGTTTGTAAGACAACAAAATGAACTAAAACTTTCGTTTCATAGGAGGTTGTGCACAATGCAAATAAAATGAAAGGAAAAGGTATTACAGTTGTTATTTCTGCATAGCACGACTGAGTTGTTAAGCTCTTGAAATTCAGTTCTGAACTTACCTAGAGCAGAATGTTTACAGGACAAAATGGTGATTGAATAAGATTACAAAGATTCTAATATAACTACTTTTTCAAACTGTAACTAGATGTGGCTCTTGTCAAGTAGAAGTGCAATCCCAAAATTTGAATGCTGAGAAAAAGAATATGCATCTTTTAAAATGCGAATAATTTCTTTTAATACCATTTTTATTCCTCATACATTTTTACGTTGTCTCCTTGATAATTATAAAAATTTCTCTAAAATGCAGGATATCAGGTTATGATAACTTATATTTAGTTAGGTAGCCTGAAAAGGCTAGCAAATTAAATATAAGGCTTCTTAAAATACATCTGTGGATAAAGAAATAAGTTAATTCATTTGATACACAAGTTGCTGGTTCAAAGAAAGCAGAAGGTGAAGAAGGTCAAACTGGATTAATGTTGCAAGCAAGGTACATCAGTGCTCCTTGTTGTTACATAGTATTTTGTGATTTATATTAGTTCAATATGTGACAGAAAGGACAGTTAATTACTTAAATTTACAGATGATATTAAGGAATAGAGTGTTGCTAGTTGCGAGAGTGATGCAAGCGCTTTACGAAATGGTTTAAGTTATTTGGTGATTTGGGCAAATAAATGGGAGTTGGGTTTTAATTATAATAAATGGAAGGTAATGCATGTGTCATAATATAAATTGTAAGTATTATTTGGATGAGAGTAACCTTCACATTGTCATGAAAGAAAGAGATCTTGATGTAACAATCAATTTCTAAAGCCATCCAAGCAGCATGCTTGTTGTTAGGTTTAAGGCAAACAGAATTCTAGGTTATATCAACATACCTAAACATTCGATTGCTTAATAATCCGCTAACCTTAGTTTTATTAATCAACTTCTTTTAAGCCTTAATGCCCTGTTTGTTTTTGGACTGTCTATCAAACTGTGCAATTCGTATGTTTTATGTGACATATAAATTAGGTTACAGCTAAGAACTCTAAATACTTTTAAGTCTTCTAAAATGAGGGCTTATTGATTATAACTTAGGCCGAAGTCATATTTTAATGCTTTGGAAAGTTATACTTAAAAGTGTTTAAATTTATTTACTGTTGAAAGTGTATAATTTATTAATGTATTACTAGTGTTAACAGTTACTCTAGAGAAGCAATTAAACTACTTGCTGATAAACAACATTACTTATTCAACTACAGGTTCCTGTGTTTCATTTCTCTGAAGTCAATGAAGACAGCTGCAACATCTTTTGATATATTATGTTTGTATTATTTGTCTTTCATAAACTGGTGTGTTTTGGCATTCAGTTGCATATATATTGTGAAATGTGGTTTACCAGAAAACATATCAAAGTCTACATTAATTGACAGTATTAAAAGTGTTTTGAGAAATTTCTACCTATTCACTAAAATTATGAAAGATTCTCGAGTTCAAGAATCAACAATGAACTTTATGGCAATAAAGTACAAGTGATCATCAGGATTATTGAAGTGCAGAAGTTGATCTCATTAGTTACTACTCCTTGCTGTACAAAGTCCGATATTCTTAGGCATATTATTTTTTACTTTCGGTGTATAGCATGAAGGGTGTTTTTGTTACTGTAGCGTTTCATTTATCTGATTTTAGAATTTGTATATTTTTTTTTTAGGTTTTTAGTAAAACTAGTATCTTTTTTTGTAAGAATGTTTTTTTTTAATTTTCTGCTTTATGAAATTATATTGATGGTTTTGTGAGAAAATTCTTTGAAAAAATCGTTTAAGATGTTGTTTATAGGTGTTTCTCGAAAATATATTTTTTAAATTTTTTCTGGGAAGTTTGGATGTCAATAAAATGGTTAGAAGTTGTCTTCTTTCTGTTGGTTATTTTTGGTTGTTTTCTTGTTTTTGTTCTCCGTGGAAAGTATCACAAGTCTACTTCAAATAAGATAAACACAACATAACCTTGAGAAACATCCAAATACTCAATAAAGAAACAAACATAATCGCAAAATTAAAAAAGCCTTAGTGATACAACAACTCAAGCCCCAAAATAAACCAATGCAAAGAAACACCTTTATACCAACATTAAAAATATAATCAAACATCTAAGCACGCCCTTTATATTCCTGCACTCAACTTCACAATCCTCTTCAAACATGTGGTCAGCTATCAGTCAGTTACCTCTTTCTTTCTTTGTGAAGAAGACCGAAACGTTGTTTGTTCATCTAGATAAAAAATTTTCCAACACTAACTAGCCGTTTTTACATATATATTTTTCTCTACAAGTGGGTTTTCTCGTCATCAGGGATAAATAACAAATAATCAATCAATCTTGCAACACTCGGTTTCGTACATGATTATTAATAATTATGTTATTTGATATTTCACTGTCAACAAAGAGATGCAGCAACTGATTATTTTATTATAAACTTTACGGCGTGTAAAAGAAAAAAATATGTATATATGTTATCAGAATATTATGAAAGTAATCATTATCATTTCACAATATCTTCAACACGAATATTAAAATTCACACCCGTTATACATAAATAATAGTGTACGTATTTGCTATACAACATTAACCCTTTTTCTCAGGTATATTACCCCTAATGGTACAGTGGTATGTTTATGGAATCGCAGTGGCAAAATGCGGACCACCATTTCTGTGGTGCACAGAGCACAGATGGCCCGTTGTGTAGCTTCGTGTTTAATTACAAATAAAAAAACGTTGTATTAGTATATTCACATTCTTTCAACAGTATACAAAGACCGTGAAAATAAATATTGATGATGTCGGTTGTGACATTGACTTGTTCCAAAGGCCCGGCATGGCCAAACGTGTTAAGATGTGCAATTTGTAATCTGAAAGTCGTGGGTTCGCATTCCGATCGCGCCAAACATGCTCGCTTTTTGAGCCGTGGGGTCTTTATAATGTTACTGTCAATCCATCTATTCGTTGGTAAAAGTGTAGCCCAAGAGTTGGCGGTGGGTAGTGATAACTAGCTGCCTTCCCTTTGGTGTTACACTGCTTAATTAGGGACGGCTAGAACTGATAGCCCTACAGTAGCTTTGTGCGAAATTAAAAAAACAACAACAAATAATCGAACCCGTTACCCTTAGACTTTGAGTAAAGCATCCTCAGTGCAATGAAAAAATATTAATATGCAAATAAATAAACCTTAAATTGCGGTAAAATTTATTATTACGCAATAAAATTAATTATGCCTATACGTTATTTGGATAAACAAAATTTTAGAAAATATTCTCAGATGATAAGTATATTTTAGAGGACAAGAGCTGCTTATGCATTTGTAATTAAATAATTCATTTATAAGTACTTTATAACTCTGTTTATAAGTACTTTAAGTGAATTCAGTGTTATTAATTCTTTATTAAAATTGTTAATAGATCGGTATTTTACTTCCTGAGTTATAATTTTTCGCCACTAATAAATTTTCAACTTCACGAAGGTTATGTTTTTTTCCTTATCAACTGTGATCTTATGGTTTGGACACTCAATTCGCAGTTGACTGTTTCGAGTTCCTTTAAAAATATTCTTAACCACTAGGCTGAGGAAATAAGATAATGCAATATTTAATTCCATTATAGAATAGTAAAAAATAACCCACTATTTGAAAGTGGATGGCATTCACATGGATATCAAAAGGTAGGAAACTTGATAATCATGTAAGTACATAAAAGTATTGAGAAGTAATGTTTCCCGGATTGCTTTCTTAAAATATCTTTCGTAATTGATTATTTTTTCACAATAGTTATTTTTATTGATTTTATAAGAAATATTTATTATGATAAAAATTCGCGAATAACATGTATAATTTAGTTAAAAACCTCAAAATATTCAAAGCCATTAAACGCGCATGATAAGGTACTCTAATAATGTCACTCTGATTTTGACGGTATTTTTTACTTCATCTGAAAGTTAAAATACGTGAGTAGCTACCACAATGCACAACCGTTATATATAACACTTTACGTTATATGAAATTACAAATATTTCTAAATTTTCTTGCAAACGATAATATTTATACAATTTAGCACACAAGATAATTTTGGATTCAGTACATTTTTCAGCTCATTCAGTTTCTTTGGATTGTCTTCTTTTGTCTCTGAATAAAAAAAAAATCTGATTTACTTAAACTGGTCATATTTCTCATGTTACAAACCAACATTTGTAGAAACATATTTAATAAGAGGGGAATTTGCACTTTTGACAAAGTAAGAGATTATAAATCACAATTTATTATAAAAGCGTATAACTAGTCAGATTATTACAGAAGATAATGTATAATCCAAAACAAAGATGTTTATTGAATAGTTCAAAATTGGCTATCGATTTCTTTTAGCTGAAGACCACAGTATCAAACCCAGAAGATTTTACTTTTTTAAAAGTACAAAACTGCAATTGTATTTGTTATAAATCTATGTTTCTCTTTAGTTTATATTGCTTGATTTTATACTGCTAAAGTATAGATAAGGAATAGAACATTTATTTCAGTAATAATATTACGAACTATTTTATACACTAATAAATATTAAAAATAAAGTTACTGCAATACGTTTGCTAACCTGCATCGAAAGTTCTACCTTTCGTCAAGTCTTGTCATGTCTAGGTGGGTTGAGGCGTTCGACATGCTCACCTTTTCGCTGTAGTGACACTATTCGTTGGTAAAAGAGTAGCCCTAGAGATGAAGGTGGGTGGTGATGACGAGATGTTTTCCCTCTTGTCTTACATAGCTAAATTAGAGACGGCTTTCGCAAACAGTCCTCGAGTATCTTTGCGCAAAATTCAAAACAAACGAACCTTCCCTTTCGTCAACGTGAGGGTTACGAGAATAACAACAGTTGCAAATAAAACTTTCATGTTGAGAAACTTTGCTGTTTTCATAAAGATTTCCGGTTATAAAATCCATTGTTCTATCATAATCCAACAGCCTGGAGCGAGTATTTTTAACCACCCTAAAATTAACACGTTTCCCTGTACATTTACGAATCATTGCGTTGTTCTATCCGGTTTAAGAAATTGCGTTTGGGAAAACACATGCCAGAAATATATTTAAACACAAAAGACTTTCATTCATATAATAAAGTCATTGATTCATATTTGTTACCTTGCAATTTCATTCCTTTGTTATTGTATGTTATACATATTTCTCATTTGAAGCGTTCTTTAATTGTTTGTTTGTATGGCGCTTTGTGGCACAAAGTGGCTAGGATATCCATGATAAACATCCATAAACGATAAAGAAAATATTAAAAGCGAAACATGGCGCAAAAACAGAATCAAAAGGCTTGTGATCCAAAGAAAGCTAAAAATACGATCTATATAGACATTATCACCATCGTAAATGAAAATTTTTAACGTTAATGATAAATTTGGAGAAAAAAGCCTGCATAATATAGAGAACTACTGCTGTCACACACTGCGAGAGCAGTGAAAGAGGACCAGTTTGCCTGATCCAGATTCCATCGGGGCACGACGGTTGAGTGGCATCGACCACGGTCACTTTCTCTCAAAATTATAAGAAAATTATCACTGCCTCGAAGTTAATAGTCAACCCTCAAAATGAAAGAATAATGAAGGCAAGGAAATGGAAAGATCATTAGCAGTAAAGGACTGTCTAAGTGCATGAAATTAAGTAGAAAAACCAGTATTCAAAAGAGGAAGGTTGTGATCAGAGAACATGCTCTACATAGTGACCACTCCTATCAATATTAGTACTTCTTCATAGGGTATGATGCCAATTAAAGTCCTCTAGGATTAAAAAGGAAGACGGCAAACTGTTCAGTCAATGCACGAAGTTCTGATTGATCATATTTCTCTCTAAGCGACATATATAGAGAACAAATAGTGATGGTATGACCCAAGGAAACAGCAAAATCTCCTCGTGATGAATTCAAGAGAAGTTCGCTGCGTTGAGATGTGAATATTTCCACAAACACGTCATCAGACTGAAGTTTCTTTACTGACTTTGGAGAGACAGCAAGTTCCAGCAGTTGCTTCTAAATAAAAAATGGTAGAACATTTGACCTAAAGGTTTGTCTGAAAGAGAGTGTAGGATAAGAAAATGAGGTACAACAGGTGGTAGAGATGTTGAAGATCGTTGCTCAGAAACACAAAGACGTGGTCGTTCACCTACGAATTGGTTTTTTCTCTATTTTATTTAAATATGTATTTGGAAGATCCAAAATGAAAACGGGAAATTTCGGTTCCCACTGATCCCTTATCCATGGTAGCCCTACGAGGTGATGGACTACAATATCAAACAATGAAACAATATGAACGCCAGAATTTCGTGAGCACCATACCCAAACACCAGCAACAGATACAATAGCCAAAATACATGTTGAGACATTCCAACACTGACACTTGGTTGACCCTAACTCAAGTGAACCAGTTGACTGACTCAAGGCCGCCCATTCACATGAATTCAAAGTCAATGTTGTGTTTTATTGTTCGACCCCTAAACCACCAGTATCCTCTCATTACTTCCACGGGTCAACACATGGCAAAAACGTGGGTGGTTCTTGAGATCGCAGAACCTTCACTGGAAAGTCTCGTCATCATGTACAGGAATACACACCGAGGAGTTTTGTTCATGAAGGAGACTTCCAGCATGTTATACGTCGTATTGGGAACATTGTTTTTTCTTTGTTTATACATAGTTACCTGTTTCTTTCTTTGTGAATCTAATGATGACCGAAAAAGGACGAAATGTTTCTAGCTCATCTGCATAAAAACATTTATCAACCCTTACCAGCCGTTTTAAGAAATATATTTTTCATTTATCGGAATGACGCTGTTAATATGATTCATACCATAAACACTGAAAGGTCATTTTCTAGAAAGATATAAGCCTATCTTGACCTTCTTTTATATTTTACGTGCGTATTTTCGAGAACAGCAGATTGTTTAATATAATATTTACAGTTATGCTTATTTGTAATCATTTTAGCTACAAGTTTATTTTGTTTGCTTGTTTGTTTTAAGAATTTTGCACAAAGCTACTCGAGGGCTATTTGGTCTAGCCGTCCCTAATTTAGTATTGTAAGACTAGAGGAAAGGCAGCTAGTCATCACCACCCAATGCCAAATCCTGGGCTAGACTTTTCACCAACGAATAGTGGGATTGACCGTTACATTATAACGCCCCCACGGCTGGAAGGACGAGCACGTTTAGCGCGACGGGGATATGAACCCACGAACCTCAGATTACGAGTCGCACGGCTTAACACGCTTGGCCATGCCGGGCTTTCTACAAGTTTGGACAGATTTAATATCGCAAGAACTCCAGTTTCATTATTTTGTGGTAAACAATACCAGATTCAATTTTGTTTAAGTCCAGGATCTAATGACTTTTATGGATTCTACAACCTTTGTGATTTCTTGAGAATAAAACTGTCAGGAAGTCCACATTAAGATCATGGACACCGGGACTGAGCACCCAAGCACCTACCTAAATACGCCATTAGTGGTCAGGTCGCAGATAGCGCATTATTTGAAAGTTTACTTTACAACAAACAAATAAAAGTATTTTTTTTATTTTATTGCAAAAAGAGATTGGATTTACCTTCTTTATACAAGACACCGAACAATCAATATACATTTAATAACAAACCCAAAACTGAACAATTGTATTGCTTTGAAAGAGTTTTATTTTCGAACACGAAGAAAACCACAACAGATTCAGATAATTATATTATAGGTAATATAGATAGATGCAGGTCCTCATCAGCTGTTAAGTGATCCTGTAAGTATAAATAACATTGGAATAGATCAATGTTGTTGTGAGTTCACTGACAACAGATCCACCAACATTTCATTAATTATATTTGTCAATTTTTGTGATATAATTGTAGTATGAACCAACAACATTTTGTGTGAGTTCTATAACGGTGACACAATGAGTTATCTGTGCTCTGTCCCTCACAAATATCAAACTTCGGTTTCAAGCTGTGTAAATCCCTAGACATACCAACCTGTCACTGTGTGGATTAGACCGTTTTATAGATATATTGTTACAAATATGGAATTCTATTAAATGTCTTTTGGCATTATTTAAACAAAATAACGCATTAAAAGAAAAAGTAGAGTGTCATCTTGAGAAATAGCCACACATTTGGAAAATATTTGAATAATTTAGTGCCAGTCCACTGTGCCAACAAATAAAATAAATGTCAGAATAAAATTAAATATACTAACTAATAATACTATTTACAGCACATTTTATTTATCGTGGAATTCCTTATACCAAGTGAAATTTGTGATAAATAATCACTATAACGACTGTATAACTGTTGTAAAACAGTTATGTTGCATGGAACAACAAACATCTTTTACGATATTGTAAAAAATACGTTTTCACTGTATAAAACATATAATGTTTAAGTTTCAACATATTCATTTCATTTATTGCTGATGTATTGATTTATTTTGATTTTCTCACCTAACATCCTAAGAAATAGTTATTAACAACATTAGACATTTTTTCGTCTAGACCCTTTACAGCTTTTAAAAGTTCATTAACGACACATTCTTTTACTTCCTGCATGAAGAGGTGAATACAGTAAATGTTATGAGAGATATTATAAAATTTAAAGTTTGAAGAAAACGCAGAAACAATACAAAATAACATAGACCCCATAACCTGAGAAGTTTATCTCTCTTTTTTCATGGGTGCGTTGGAAATGGTTACTTTAATCATTTCGCTGAACAAATTATAACAAACATTGTAAGAAAATAATATAAGAATGCAGAAGGAGATGTGGGACACACCTCCAAAAATATATTTCTTTTTACATCAATTTTGCCAAATTGAGACCGACATAGTGTCCACTTTCTTCTCTTTCATGATATAATCATCCGTATTGTGTTTTACCTTATTTTATAGGTGGAGGACAACACTGTGACTGTTGCGTGAAGTCACGATATTTCAAGATTATTGTCATCCAACTCTTAATGGTCAGCTGTAGGAAGAAAAAGACTAGGAAGAGTCCAGAATTTCACTTTTTTGAAATTTTGCGCATCGTTACATGAGGGCTATCTGCACTAGTCGTCCCTAATCTAGCAGTATAAAAACAGAGCGAAGGCAAGTGGTCACCACAACTCACCGCCAACGATTGGGCTATTATTTTACCAAGGAAAAGTGGAACTGATCTTCACGTTATAACGCTTCCAGGGCTAAAAGGCGAAGCATGTTTGGTGTGATGGGAATTCAAACCCGTGACCCTAAATGTCTTATCCACCTGGCCATGCCGGATCATTTTGTTTGGCGTCTCGTGGCTTTGTTTATTTGTTTTTATTGTTGCTTCTACTTGTATGTGAACAAGCACAGTTTTAATGTTTATTTCAAGTACAAATAATATTTAAACTTTCAATTTTTAATATAAAATTCTGATGCTTTTTAGTTTTTTGCAATTTGTCTTTATTTCCACTACATCTCCAACAAAATAGTTAGTTTGTAGCTTAGCGATAAACTTGTGGTCGCTAAACATTAGAGTTTGTTTCCGTGCAGATGATAGAAGCTTTAACAATAAAACCAACTACTTTATCAGCCAGTTAATGATTTAAAAAAAGTTTTTTTATCTCTTCACACATACTTTCATCTGTAACAAATCATAGAGTTGTCATTCATATGATGCCTTCAAACCACTATTGTGAATATCAAGCAACTGCTTTCCACCTTTATCTTTATAAATTCATATTCCTCTATTGCTGCGTGTATTTTAGGAAAGGTAGTAATAAGGGAGTAGATTGTTTGTAGAGGGAAGGCAGCTAGTCATCACCACCCACTGCCATTTCTTGGGCTACTCTTTTACCAACGAACAGTGGTTCTGACCGACATTTTATAACGCCTCCACGGCTGAAAGGGTGAGATTGTTTGGTGCTAAGGGGATGCGAACCCGCGACCCTCAGATTACGAGTCGCACACCTTAATCTCTTGGCCATGCCGGCCAAACAAGGCACAAGCAAGGTTTTCCAAGAAGTTAATTTATAAATTTGTTAGAATTTGTCTGTTAATGTCCTCAAAAACTAAACTTTAAGCATATTAAACACATCAATTAACGCTCGATATGTAGAGTTTTGAACGACAGTGATCGCCGCGCGGGCATCTCAATGATTGTGAATTAAGCCCAATTTCACAGTCCTCTCTCAGCATAAACTTACTTGACATGGGCATATTGGCAGTTGTTTTGAAAGCCCTTCGCTTGTTGACTATTTTCCGGACAGTGGAATGGCCAATTTCAAAATATTGTGAGATCTTTTTAAATCTCTCACAGTACTCATAAACTGCTACTATTTTCCTTCTTAAAGCCTCAAAATGCTCATTTTCTCTCACTTCAACAGTCAAGAACACACCCAACTAAATGTGTGTGGTTTAATTAGGGAAAACCTCATTCAAAATGCTGAGTAACGATCTTCTCATCATGTGTGTGATACACCTGTATGTGAGTTGAACCATTGTACGTGGGAATAAATGTTTAGGTGTTCTAACTTTTTTCTCACTTAGAATATGGATTTTTGTAGAATTTCATTTACACAAGATCTTGAAAAGTTTTTTCTTCAATTTTAATTGTTTTGTTACCATTCCTATAATCTCTCAGTATTGTTAAAATTGAGAATAAATATCTGTATATCGAAAAATGTTACAAGAATACAGAAGCTTTCATAGGGAGTCCTAACTTTATCACATGACTGCAGGTATCGTAAACAAGTATTAAAACTGAACAACATGAAGTTATAATGTCTATAGAGAAATAAAGAAATTAATACACAAAAATGCAGACTATCTTATTTTGTTTTAGGTGCAAAGTTAAACAGAACGCTATCTGGGTACGTTGACCTAAAGGAATGAAATCCCAGTTTTGAGTTTTGTAGATCCGTGAACTTATTGTGATCATATTTAATGATCACTTTGTCTTTATTTGTGCTTAATGTTGATCTGGCCTGAAATACCATCATGTTTGTATTAGTTGAAAGTATTGTAGAATTATAGCTATTAAATTACGTTTAATTGGTTTAAATAAATTTGTTGTTTTTGTTTGTTTGTTTTGAAATTTCGCACAAAGCTACTCGAGGGCAATCTGTGCTCGCCGTCCCTAATTTTGCAGTGTAAGACTAGAGGGAAAGCAGCTAGTCATCACCACCCACCGCCAACTCTTGGGCTACTCTTTTACTAACGAATAGTGGGATTGACCGTCACATTATACGCCCCACGGCAGGGAGGGCGAACATGTTTAGTGTGACACGGGCGATAATTCGCGACCCTCGGATTACGAGTCACACGCCTTACGCGCTAGGCAATGCCAGGCCAATTAAATTTGTTTCTGACGGTGTTTCACAGCCAGATTGCATATTTAGACTATTATTGCAGCAGGTGAACGTTCAGAACTTTACATTTATACCCCAATGGGGAACTGGGAATTTTCAACCCAAACCAACACAATTTTTTGTAAATGTCACGTAAAATAGAGTAAAAACTCTAAACTTAGTTTCATTTCAGTGAAGCAATTGTGCGTTTGACCATTTTAATGACATTTCTTTGCAACATTTTTAATCTATGCCTTAATATATATTATGCCATTATAGTGAGGAGAAACATTTAAACATCAAATAACCATTTTGAAAGAATGTTTCTTTGATCCAAACAAAGTAAATTGGTAATACCTTGGATACCATGATTTACCTATATGATTACAATATTTCATAATTATCATTTAATATCTTTATCTAAAGACTGATGCAGTCAAAGTGTAAGTTTCCATATACAAACCACAAAGAGTTTATTTATATTGTTTGCTAATTTAAATGATTAGAAGATTTTCACTTGCTTCTACAGTTATAAAAATTTATACAAACTGTCATAATACATTTAAAAATCTGAGAAGATGACTTAAGGAAAGCTACAAGCAAGAAATATTTTTGTTTTGTCCTTAGGCACAAAGCTATGGAAAATGTTATCTGTTGTCTTTCCACTATGGGTATAGAAACTCAGTTTCTAGTAGTATGAAACTGCAGCCATCCAGTTGTGCTTTTGGTTGGCTGAACATAAAGTGTAAAAAGTATAAAATTAATGCGGTATATTTAATATTGAGTTAAATTATATGAATATTATTTAATAATATGCCTTGTAGGTCTTAAAACTTGTAAAAATAATAGAAGTTTTACGAAGACGATCAATGAAAACGTGTTACGTGAAACCTCATTGAAAGGTAAGAGAAAGTTGCGTAACATAATTTTCTACGTAATTTTGATTTCTATATTCTGTATTAAATGTATAATTTACATTTGTGATAGCAAAACGGGATATATTTCAATGAATATGTTAACCAAGATCCTATAGCAAATCATAAGTTGGTCATAAATATCATTGCCGAATAATAATAGCAATAAAAGATAGCGTGGTAGCAAAATTCGTAAGTTTCTGAAATACGTTTAGAAAATCTCAGTTCGTTACTGCTGGCACAGAATGGCCAGGTGGCTCAGGCACCCGACTTGTTATCTAAGGGTTGCAGTTTGGAATCCCCATCACATAAAACATATTTGTCCTTTCAGGAATGGAAACGTTATAATATTATGGTCAATCCCAATGGTCGTTGTTAAGAGAGTAACCCACGAGTTAGCAGCAGCTGATGATAATTACCGACCTTTCTCTAGTTTTAAACTTCTAAGTTTCGGACGGCTAGCATAGACAGCCTTTGTGTTGTTTTCTACGAAATTAAAAAAAAATGTTATTATAATTTATGGTCTCATCTGACAGCGTGTAATTACAAGAGGCTATTTACAAAACTAACGAAATATCCTGACGAAATTTAATTATTTATCTGATAAAATTAAAAACTCTTTGACCTTGTCATCATTTCTGATTAATTGTTCCAAAAACTTCGCCTATTCATGATGATAAATGTGTTAATGGATTCCCCTTCGTGAAAATTTTTGCAGTAAGTCTATTGTCTTACAATGCTAAAACCTAATATTTGATGACACGTAGTTATCACAACAGATTGATTTCTATTGTTTTGTTCTAACACAAAGAAAACATAAATTCGAGGAAGGTACACAAATTACAAATAGTTTTAGTAATATTTGTGCATGTTGCAAGGGAATAAATTAGTTATTTGTTTCAACAATTCCTTAGAAAAAGGAGTACATAAACAATCATCACCAATCCATAACTGCGATTTCGTCACTCGACAACAATCACAAATATGATGCATGAAACAATCATATTAATGACATAGCTACAATGAAAGTCAAATATTTTCATGTAGTCATATTGTCTTATCAAGAAATAGTTTTCTTGCAATTTGTGTTAAAATCAACAGACAGTTTGTACCATTATTACTTTTATAATTAAATCTGAGAAAAATACATCTGTAATTTTGGCTTTAAACATTAATTAAATTTTGGTTTTTGCTTTGTGTCTTGGGCCTTCTTATTCAGCAAAGTGACTCAAATATTCTTTTGTGTAACTTCCTTATAGTGTGACTGACCAATACTTGTGAAGAGTAAAACTGCAGATATGAAAGTTAATATACATCATGCAGAAGGAACAAAACATCCAGAGGTTCTCTGAAAGAACTTAGTGATCTGAGGTTAATATTGATGATACTAAGTGCAGCAAGTGAAAGAATCATGAAAACACAAAATTCAGCCATTGCAGAGTACGTCACGACAACTGGACCCAGAATAAACTGGAAAAACACTAAAATCATGGGCACAGACAAATTCTGGAAGACAAAATAAAATAATCATTTTATATTTACAGTAATAAACATTCAATAAAAAGAGATTCTACATAAGAGATAAGTAACCTGTAGCTGTCATTGGTTGAATATTCGGGAAAACTCTTCTTCAATTATTTCTTGTTAAAAGCAGTCTAAATTATTTAAGTCGTTATATTAACAACAAGGAATAATGCAATTACCAATTGAATTCGATGAGAATCTAAAACATATATAAGGTTTCAAGATATACATTGATGTAAAAAATAAGAATACCATCAATAAATGTAATAGCATAATAAACGGTAAAAAAATAAAAATAACGTACTTTTGCACACAAATGACACTCACTTTTACAGGATCATGATTAGATCGACAGATGTATATTGCTCTTGAGAGGAGCAAAACCAAACACATTGATCTCCCAATAGGAATGAGCTTGTAAGTCTTCAGGTAGAAGCTGTATTAAGTAAGTATGCCTCAGTTCACATGTAAATGTGTTCTCCTTATCAAACTGATGATGTAACCTCGAGATCACTGTCTTTTTAAAGCACTTTTCTACTGGACCTAACACTCAGACATCATTTGGCCAACCATAAAAAAAATATATAAAATGTATAATTTTATGTAGATATGCAATATCACTGCAATTTTTCCTTCACTTTAGTGAATGTTTAGACAATAGAGAACAATAAATCAAAGCATAGAAACTAGATGTATGACAATATTAAAATCAATATAATAAAAAAGTGAAAAAACCAATGACATGTCATTGTATCACAAAAACTTATTTTTTTCACTTATAACTTTTCATTTTAAATTTGTAATTGATATATATCTGACAAGCGTTTTGTAAATATTTGTTGGAAATGTATTGACATCAATAAAAATATTTTATTTATAACAAAAATTGCTTGGAAAAAGCTAATATTCTCTTTCAAGTAAACTTTTTTTCGGAATTGTTTTGGATTAAGTACAATGGCCTATCTGTGCTTTGCCCAATAAATATGAGGAAATCAAGATTTCAATAATGTGAGTTCGAAGACATACGACACTGTCATTGGATGCTCACTTCTTGAGACATAAAAGGAAGAATTTCAAGCTGTCCCTGAGGTAAAACCCAATGTACAACAATTTTTTTAAAACATTTTCATGTTTCTGGGCAGAATGTTTTACATCCCAATTACTTATGGTTAAATTAAAATGGAAATGACATACATTTTTCTTCTAACTTTTCTTTTGTGATCTAGGAACACATAACGAAAACATATTGGGATAAATATTTGGGGACTGATGAGTGAAAGTGATTTACATTACAGTCGTAAATCTCGAGAAACTATTCACTTCTAAACATTCTTGTATACTTTCAGTACAAAAGTATGTAAATTTTAAAACCTACTATGACTTATTGAGACTTAATATAAATGAAAATGTGAAAGTTTTCCGGTTTATACATTAAAAATAGCTTAATTTCTAAATTTCATTATCAACGTAACAAAAGTAAAATTTGAAGGCCCTTTATCTGTACATTTCAACATAAGCAATAATGAATATCACATAATATCCAAGAACAATATTTGTTACAGTGTGTAATGTTATAAAAGTTTAAGATATAGAGGGTGTGATGGCATGAATAAAGGGTTGGGGAAATTTTTGAAGCAAGTTGAACCACACCAGATATGAAGTATTCTCAAAGAGTATTGTAATCTGGAATTGGATACCAAATAAGTGGAAGTGAGAAGTGAAGATAGAAAAACAGTAATGAAAATATGCTCAGAGTGAAAACCAATATTCTAAAAACATAAAAGAAGGGGAAAAATACTTGAACAGTCCAGGACCTAACTTTTCAAAACTTGATAGATCTGCAACATTATTGACATGAATCCAAAAGAGATAGATCAGAGCTAAGAAGATAAAACTCTAGTAAAAGAGTGTCTCACAATCAAATGAAAGGTAGAAAACATAAGGGATGTCTAAAAGAAGATGAAGACAAACTTACAAGTAGGAAACAGCTTAAGGATGTACAAAAAGATAAACTTTTGTTTTGTGTATAATTTAATGTAACAATAGGTGTATAACTTAACCCACATGATATATAGAAACACAGGTAATTATTTTACTACTGTTTATTATACTTAGTTTCTAAAGCTTGATCGAGTTAACTCTTTGTGTTGCATATTTTACCATCATATGGTAGCCTAAGGTACAAGGTGAGGATAACACGCACTAACAAAACTAATTGTTCATTGTGTATATAATTATGAAAAAAATAAAGGATGAGACTCACACTAAAAATGTTGAAAGCTCCATCTCTCATCTTTATTAACTTCATTTTAGAACCAGTTTTCTTACTTCTAATTGACCTTCTAATATTCTTATTAATAACATAGAAAAAAAAGATACTTCGAACAAGGTTCATAATGTATTATATAGCTAAACTGCTTTTATGTTTGTTTTTATAAGAAATGTAAAGGAGACTTGTGCTTTATTGTTGTTTTGTACACTGCATAGCTTTTCATAAACATTGTTTGCTTGTGTTAATGCACGTGTTCTGCACCACTTTTTATGCTCTATCTGTAACATAATATCCGTCGGTAAACAGACACTCATACGAGATTTAAACTTCTCTTTTTACAAACCCGGACATATCTGCTTTTTCTATACATACTATGTGGGAATACAATAACCTTGTAACTGATTTACCACATCTATAATATTTACACTTATTTGTGCATAATTTTCATTTTCACCAGTAACGTATATATTTAACTGTTTATTGTGCAGGTTCTACATCTCGAAATTTTAAGAGCATTCGTGTGCGTAAGAATCAATAATGTATTAGATATGTATGAAATACCAGTGAATAACAGTATCGTCGAGTTTTGATGAAGATTAGTCGCGACACAGGAGAGAAAGCTGAATGGCGTGAGGCTAGCCTGGAAAGACGTCGTTAGCTTAATCGAGGCGTAACAATATCATTTCAGAATTAATTTGCTCGGCGTGGACATGAGTAGTCGAAAAAAATTTAGTTGTACACTGGATATTAGTTTTAAAAATTTGCATATAAACCAATCTTTCTGATAACTATTAGTGTAACTTTTATTATAATTTGTATTGTTTTATCTTTGTAAATTGAAATATCTTTGCATTAAAAAAGTAAATTATTCTTGTGAAACATGTTGGCAACTAACATAAATTTAATGCATTTAACACTCAATTAACTAGTTAGATCAAGTTAAAATTCCGGTTAATTGAAGTTGTAATACGTAACGTGAGTAATATAATAAATCAAAGACTCAGACGAAATACAGTATAATATTTTACACCCCTCCCACGAAAGAAAATTTTAAGTAAAGAATTATCCTGGAAAAAATTTATTCATAGTATGTTCTCAACAGCGCAGATCACATTAAGAAAATCCGACATTATTTATAAAGAGTCACTGGCTTTACTATAAATAAACAGGAACTGAAAATTTAAGTGTAAAACAGCCACCACTGAAGTCATAAATAGCTCATAGATCTCATCTACTGATACAGTCGAACTACACGGTTAAGAGTAAATTATTTATGTAACCAACACCGTTTTCTTGAATTAAAATAGTAATTATCATTAAGAATCACATATCTGTTTTAAAAAAGTTTATTCTTTAGGTTGTGTTTTTTTTCGTAAATCTGAAGATTGTAATGAAGTTTGCAGAAGAGTATCATATCTTTATAAGCTTATATTAAACAGTATTAATACCAGTGCTATTCTTACTTCCTCTAAGCAATTGTTCAGTCAAATGTTTGGAAAACAGACATTTTTATAGGTTAATTAAATCTCCCCAAAATTGTGAAATTGTTGAACGAGATGAATTTGAATTAAGAATAAATATACATAATGAACTATGTGTGCCTTATCGACCACAGTCTGAGTTTTTTAAAATGCCATTATTCCACAATATGACGTTGAATAAAATGTTTCCCATATGCAATAAACGAAATCCCTTGAAATATAAATAGGTTACGTACACTGAACTCGTCAAATGGACGATATAACACACTACATTATAAACCGACTCATGTACAACCTGCAGCACTGGAATTAATTGTAAACACGTGTTTTATACGAGAGACGGTTTGGAGCTCGCCATGCGTCTTGCTCCTTTCTTGACAAGATATCTCTTTTCATAGATTCTTTGATAATATATCTTATTTGTCGTTGCTTTACTTGCTTTATGTGCAATTATACGCTGACGTTTTAATTAATATACCCTTTTCAGCCATGTCCATATTTACTCGTTGTAGTATCTTCAACACTTACAACAAAGTTTACTTTTTGCAAGATAGCACACACAATCCTATTACTCACTACTGTTACATCTATTACTCATATGCATACACAATTTAACTTATTCAATATAAATATAACTAACCTGTCCCCGATAATAAGTTTATCTGGATTATTCTTAATAACATTTAAAGGCAGATATACCTCAGTCAACTATATTGTCGTTGCGTGTCTGTGTTTTTCTTACAGCAAAGTCACATTGGACTATCTGCTGAAACCACGGAGGGGAAACGAACCCATGAATTTAGCGTTGTAAATTGGTAAAATTACCGCTGTACTAGCAAGGTGGGTGTTTTTTTGTAATCATTTTAACTATGAGTTTGGACTACTTCAATCTCGAGAGAACTCAAGTTTTATTACTTCGTAGGCCTTACATACTAAGTAATTATAGATAGAATACAATTTTAATGTGCTAAAATGGAAACTGGGGCTGAGCCCCATCTAGCCCCCACCAAAATACGCCATTAGTTGTCAGATCAGAGAATACTTGTTGTTTTATGTTTACTTATTGTGTTTAAAAAAGTTTTAGGAATACATAAAAAAGACCTAAAAGGAAATAACAAAAACATTATTTCTTTTTTTTTCTAATTATAATATTCTGTGCAACACAAATTTACTTTGGAAATATATAATTTTAGTACTATTAAGTATGTCATGTTTATTTCTCGTTTTATTCTCTTTGATTTTTTGTTATTTATTTCTTACTATACAAGTTCCAAGAAATAGGTACTGTGTATATCGTAGAGTATTTGTCACATTATACTTTTTCGAAAAAGAAATATCTGCATTTTGATGTAGGAACAGGTGTATACTGATAACAGAAGTATGAACATTATTTATTCTTAACAAAGAATGAAATTTTTGAACTGAATAAAACTTACTAACTTTTAATTGTGTAAAATGACGAGGTTTTGTGTTTTTTTTTCCATAACCTTCATGCTTCTTTTTGAAAAGAAATATAATTTGTGATGAATTTATAAATTACAGATTAAACTTCAATAATGGAAAATTAATCGGAAGAGAAATAAGTGTAATATGAAGTTTTAAATACAATGTATTACATAATATTATTTCACGCTTCAGGCGTGAATACATGAAACCAGTCTTCATCGCTCATTACCTAAAGCCTCAGTTATATGAAGTGAAACATTTTGAAACTTTGAAGGGAACAAAAGGGATCACGCTATGGATTTTAATATTGTAAATCACAAGTCAAAATGTTACTCAGTTCTATTTGCGAGACACCAAAATGTATTATAATTTATGTTTGACGGCAGGTAAGGTTACATTATTTTCCAAATGAACATTAATGTGTTAAAATTTAAACAGTAGTTGTTTACTCTGTGAATTTTTAAATATTTATTTTAAATATAAGTAACATATATTGATGTTAAATGTGTAAATTAACTAATCTTAACCCTGGTAAATCTGGTACGGATACATCGGGCATGCAGTGTACTCTTGCATGTCTTATTTTTTACGTTCAATGAAATAATAACATCTTATTCTGTGTCAAATTTAAAATTAATACTTTGATGTTAATTAAAGTGTATAATGCATTTGTTTGTTTGTTTTGGAATTTCGAACAAAGCTACTCGAGGGCTATCTGTGCTAGCCGTCCCTAATTTAGCAGTGTAAGACTAGAGGGAAGGCAACTAGTCATCACCACCCACCGCCAACTCTTGGGCTACTCTTTTACCAACGAAAAGTGGGATTGAGCGTAACATTATAACGCCCCCACGGCTGGGAGGGCGAGCATGTTTAGCGCGACGCGGGCGTGAACCCGCGACCCTCGGATTACGAGTGCATGCCTTAACGCGCTCGGCCATTCCAGGCCAGTGTATAATGCAAAAGAAATCTGTTCCAACTGCCATTTCTGTAAAGCTCAACAGAATCTTGCATAGAAACAAGGCATTTATATAGTTTAGTCATAAGTTTACAAAAGGTTATCACTTAGAAGTATGATAAGCCATACATTCTTCTCAATAGAGTTTATTTGTTACCCTTTGTCAAGTTGTAATGTTCTCGAAATTTATCTTTCCTAGAGCAAGTACTTTATCAACACAATTAAATGACATAGATTCTTATATGTCTACCTTACAGTAGATGGTGTGTTAAAAGAAATTGTTTGTTTTTTAAATAAGCACATAGCTGCTCAATGGGCTATCTGTGTTCTGTCCACTACGGGTATCGCAACCCGGTATTTAGCGTCGTAAGTCCGCAGACATACCGCTGAGCCACTGGGGAGCAAGTAGAAATGTAATCACAAAGGTATGAATACTGGGAAAATATGCATATCTCAGAATTCGCGGATTTTTTTTCAATGTCATTATAATTCCTTATAATTGTTTGATGCCAATTTGAAAATTACATAAACATTTTTTTTAAATGCAGAATAACATAATAGACAACTCATATTTATTTAGCTAGACTGCAATGGACAGCAAACTGAATGTAAGGCTTCTAAAAATATATCTATGGATTTTGGAAGAAGTTGGTTCATTTGATATAAAAGTGGCTGGATGAAAGAAAGCAGGAGGCTGTTATAAATAGAGTTCAGTCAAACTGAATTAATGTTACAAGCAAGGTACCTCAGGGCTCAGTGTTAATACTTAGTTTTTGTGATTTACATCAGTGAAATAAATGAAACAATGGACAATAAATTACTTAATTTACAGATGATATAAAGGAATAGATTGTTACTAGTAAAAATGCTGCTGGTGGTTAACAAAATAGTTTAAGTTATTTGAGCACCAAATAATATTGTTTGTTTGTTTTGGAACTTCGCACAAAGCTTCTCAAGGGCGATCTGT
Organism: Carcinoscorpius rotundicauda; assembly: GCA_011833715.1. Taxonomy (NCBI): domain Eukaryota; kingdom Metazoa; phylum Arthropoda; class Merostomata; order Xiphosura; family Limulidae; genus Carcinoscorpius; species Carcinoscorpius rotundicauda. The sequence continues at coordinate 46,130,660 of CM022397.1, read as the reverse complement.
GCTAGCCGTCTCTAATTTAACAGTGTAAGACAAGAGTGAAGGCAGCTATTCATCACCACCCACCGCCAACTCTTGGGCTACTCTTTTACTAACGAATAGTGGATTGATGGTCACATTATAATGCCCATACGGCTGGGAAGGCGAGTATGTTTGCTCGACGCGGATACGAACCCGCAAACTCCAGATTATAATTCCATGCATTAACGCGCTTGGCCATGCCGGGACATTGAGCAAATAAATGGGAGTTGGGAGTTATAAAGTTAAATGTATTTTGTAAAATTCCTGCCTATTCTCTAAAATTATAAAAGATACTCTAGTTCAACAATGAACGACATACTTTGTGGCTGTATGAGTGATAGTAAGAATTAAGATTAATTTGTAATCTTAAATTTCCAGAAATTCGATTCATCCTTTAGAAATTATTCACTGGTATGCCAAGAGACAGTTTGCTACATTTGTTATTCTGTAATCCTGAGAAATTATAACTGTGATTAATGCTTATTAATTTCAGATACAAAACAGGAACGTTTGTAGATTTCGAAGATTATAAATCGTTTAACTTCAGTTAATTAACATCAGATATTGGTATTTTTTATGAAATATTTCATTACTTCATTCGTAGGAAACTCGAATTGTTATCGGTATGGGAAAAGCAAAGAATTAGCTCCCTTCCTCGTCAGTGAATTGTATCAAAATCAACTTGAAATTAATTCGCTCATCGTAAACCCTCACTAACATATCAAGGAAATCTGGGTCAAATGAAAGACTAAAGTTGCTTGTAAATTTGTAAAATTTGTGTTTATAAATTATTATATCTAATTATTATTAAGCCCTCATCCTGAACCCTCACTGACATATCAAGAACATCTGGATCAGATGGAAGAATAATGTTGTTTGTAAATTTGTAAAACTTGTGTATATAAACTATTATATCTAATTATTATTATTATTATCAATTGTATTATATATATACTAAAATGTATTTGTTTTGAGAAAGAAAATGGTGTGCATCAATCTTATTAACAAATATCATAAATTTACTACATATCAACATTTAATTAATTTCTCAATTTCAATTATTAATTAACTTGTAACATGTAACCTATTAAAATGGAGGCTGTTTGAGATAAATCATAAAACGAAGCTGAATGTAATCGTTTTGAAAGTAATATATTAAATGGCACAAATAAATTGCTGAAGTCTTTACTCAAAGCGTAGAATATATCGGTAATAAAACTGTTTACATTAAAAATGTTATTACTTCAATAAAATGCATAAATAATATAATAAGAGTGACATCACAATGAAACTTTAAATTTAAATCGCATAATGCATTATGGTGACGCATGGGATGTTTATTAAACATTTTTTTTAAATAATATTTTCTAGTGGCCTGATTTTTATTAGAAGAAAAGGTTTCAAGTTTTTAAACAATCTAAGCTGCTCTACACCAATGATATGCTGCGCTTATTTCTAAGTAATACTCTGTTCCATGTGTTAAACTTTGATTTTGATGATGAGAAATTAAAAACCATACATATTCTTTGTGTGTAAAAAACATCAATAATATGTTAGATTGGTTTGTTTATTTAAATTTTCTATGTTAGCAGTATGTTTCATTATATCATTTTAAAATCTATTCATTTTACTACACACATTACAATATCATAAATCTCAGAGATAAAGGTTAAGTCATGTTTGATATTGATTAAAAACAATTGTTTTTAGAATGTTTTATTCATTGTATTGCTTTTGTAAAAGCAAATGAAAAAAAAATATTTATTTTAATGGTATTATGTATTTTTTATTTATGCTGTGAAAAATGTGTAACAAACCACATATCACTAAATAAGAGGTATCGTTTGTCATCATGATTGAGCTTACAACCAAAATATAAGTAGCAGTTTTTGAACTTTTTCCATTTGATTGCTATTGTATTCATGAGCATTTTCGTTTGAAAACCCTTTTGATATATCACATATCATTTTAAATCTGAAACTAATTGAGTAGCTTTTTGACAAACTGTTTAAATCTGTATTCTCTGATTATTTTGTGTATCTTTTAGGTTAAGGAGTGTATGTGTTTTTTATAGCAAAGACTCCTTGGGGTTTTCGCTGAGAACACCGAAGGGAAAAGAACCCCTTATTTTAGCGTTATAAATCTGTACACTTACCGCTGTACCAGCAGGTGACACTTGGTTAGGAAAAGTCTACTTAGTGAGCAAAAATTAATACACAAGTGAGTATTAATTATGAAGATAGAGTTGTCATGCAACAATGATATGACTGTACAACGAGGCTACAGTTTTATTTATTTTCGAGACATCATCCATCAACATGGCACCCTTTCTTGAAGAAATAGCAATAAAATACTAAATATCACAATCTTAGCTTATGTTACAAAAATTAATACAATATAGTTCCATATTGTACAGTTACTAATATCACTGATAAAAAAATTTAACGTGCAAGATTCCTGACAGGAGAGCAGCAAGCTAATAGACTTAAAATTCGAAATTGCCAGTTTCGATTTCTCTTTTGTTCGGACAGTAGGTAACGTAATGCTCGTTTACTCTCAAAACAGACAAACTCGTGAACTTGTTAATTGTAAAATTTAACATATTCTGTAACATGTATCACATATAAATGTTTCTTTTATATTTGTAAAAAAACTTGAAAGTTATGGTAAAGTTCATATTTTATTGCTTCTTGTTTAACACCAGTGACTGAATTCAAAAATGATGTCCAACATTTTTTGAAAAAAATATGTTCAAATTTTATACAGGTTATTTGAAGTCAATGGAGTAAAAAAAATAAATTTATTAAACTACGATTCTTTTCCTTGTTGTTTTATGTTGATAAACTCATAATAACATTAGCATGATCTGTTTTCCATTTTTCTTCTTGTTTCAGGTATACCTAATTCTTTTAGTCTGATTATGTGTTTCAATTTGTAATTATAATTGCTAAATTATCAGGTGGAAGAAGCGTGGATCTTTGGAATTTGTATTTTGTAGGGTTAAAGGTATCCTTCTCCAAAACAAATGATACTATATCTGCATGTAGCGGGCAACTGTATTTACCCTATAACAGCTGTATTATCCTGATTCCAATAACTTCTACAAATTGAGGTGTTAACATTTGTTTTAAATGACAATTTAAAACCACACTAAACGGAAAAATACTATCAGAAAGTAGAAACTAGTTTTGACATTTTATCATCCATTTCTCTGGCATTGTCTTTTTCTAGCCAACTAGATTATCGTGATGCCTACCATTAAGGGAAAACGAATCTCAGAAAAATTTTTAGGTCAAAATCTTATAAGAAGATATTAACATTAGACAATTTACTTGTAAAACAGCTTTTTACAATATGTTTTATTAATGTAGTTATCTATTTTGTATAAAATCAATTTGACAGCCAGGATGTAATACATGAATAGAAATGCTATTGCTCATGTTCCTTGTTTCATATTTTTGGTTGTGCTCAGAAACTTTTGGGTTGTCATTTATTCCGAGTTAACTCACGTTACTTCTTACAGGCTTATAATGGTATAATAAGAATGCCACATTTTGTCTTCAAGTTTTATTTTATTTAAAAGTAGATTACTTGAATGGTGCTTCGTTATTTTTTATCATTTTGATTATCACATTTGTGCTGACGTTTTATTTTAGATACGATAAGTTCATGTATAAAACAGTCATAACAAAATATGGTGTGAATTGAAGGTGTATTGACTGATTTTCATTTGGTAATGTTTTGTTAATTTGATGATATATAATGTGGATAAAAACGTTAAGGACCATCCACCTCATTCCTTGCCCATCCCACTTTATAGCTCTTGGTAAGGTCATCACTTTTAAATTCACTTAATTTATTTTTACTTTACCACTAGTAATCTTGGACAGCATGAGATACGTCCAATATGAATAAAAAATCTTTCTATTTAAAATACTATATTTTAAGTTATTTTTTGAGCTATTCAAACTTCTCCTTCAGTTTTTATCTTTTTCTTCGTTGTGTTTCGACATGTTTTCTTCCTCCTCATTCAGTGCCTTTAAAAGTTAATGTTACAATACATAAAAATTTTAGCTATGAAAGTGATATTCAAGGAATACAAAATTATTAATGTGTTCTCGTGTTTTTCTTAAGAATTTCGGAAGCACGTATATATTAATTGTAAAATATCATGAAATTCAGGTGCAAACTCTCTAAAATAATAACATACTTAAGTAAAACTGATTAGCCGTGTCAAAATGAGATAATCCAAATGAATAAAAACAGATAATTTGTCTCTGAGTAATACTGTGTTTCTCATAGTACCGTATTTTCCGCCTAATAAGCCTAATTTCTAGCCTTAAATTTTGGACCTGATTTTTGGGGATCGGCTTATTGACCGATCACCAGCTTTGGACCAAAAAATACCGAAGACCAAAATCGACCCCAAAATCATACCTTTGATCTCACAGTTACGGCAGAGTTATTTCAGTTGAATACACTTTATTTATTAATAGAAAAAGGTCTATAGATTACGAATGACATGTATTCATAGAAATAACAAAATTCATAAAAAAATACACACTTTACTCTCAGAAATTTATTAAAATTCATCAAATTCATTATCTTCATCGTCAGAAGCACCAAATAATATATTCCAATCCTCGGCAGAGACCTCGTCGTCGTACGGGTCATTCTCTGCCTCGGCTAATTGGGCGGTAAAAAGCAAAAACCCTCATTTTAAGAGCTGAAAATTGGCCTCGGCTTATCAACGGGAAAATACGGTATGTTTTTTGCTTATCAAGAAAATTATTAATACACATACCAATCGTTCTGAGATTCATTTTTACTTCATGTGGGTTTTTGTCATCACAAATTTTACACTGTGTTATTCAAGACATTTTTGAGAACGTTTTATTACTTTCTTTTTTATTAAACAAAATATGTAATTTTTTGAAAGTTGTAAGAACTAAACTTGAGTAATGAACTGGCACACACTATAACTACAATTTTAAGTTTTGTTTCACGGCAAAAATTTGTAGCTACATTATATTTTCTATTGCAATGATATAAAGTGTTTTAGGTGTTTCTCGAAAATATATTTTTCAAATTTTTTCTGGAAAGTTTGGATGTCAATAAAATGGTCAAAGTTGTCTTCTTTCTGTTGGTTATATTTGGTTGTTTTCTTGTTTTTGTTTTCTGTAAAAAAGTATCACAAGTCGACTTCAAATCAAATAAACACAACATAACCTTGAGAAACATATAAATACCAAATTAAAAACAAACATAAACGCAAAATTAAAGAAGCCTTACTTATACAGGAATTCAAGCCCAAAATAAAACACAGAAAAGGAACACCTTTACCCTCATATTAAAAATACAATCAAAATCTCAGCACGTTCTCTGTATTCCTGCACTGAATTACACATCCCTCTTCAAACAAGTGGTCAACTGTCAGTCAGTTAACTCTTTCTTTCATTGTGAATCTGACGATAACCGAAGAAAGTCGAAACATTGTTTGTTCCTCTACATAAAAGTTTTCTCAACTCTTACTAGCCGTTTTTACATTGTTATGTATATGTATAAATATTTTGTAAACGACAACATGTCGTGTTGTGTTTGAATTTTCATTTGTATTATTCATATTTCCATATTGATATTATTGTTTCGAAGTTTAAACTAAAATATGTTATTTATTTAGGGTAACATTTTAGAACTTTCTCGAATTAAGTAGACCAATCACATGTTTGTAAATGAGTGCTGGTGACTTCCTGTCTAGATGTGTAGTCTCGTGCAAGAACGGATATGCGTGGATAGCTCTGGAGTTGTATGGAAATTGTAAGATTGTTCGAGAAATAGGCCTATCGGTATAAAAGACGGTGACAAGAGAGAGTTTTATTCATCAGTCATCAAGTTTATTCGAGGAAGAGAGATTCAGTCATTAGTTTTATTCGAAGACAAAGAGTGAGATTCAGACACCAGTTTCACTTCAAAAGAAGAGAGATAGTTATTTGAGAAAGATTAAGTGTTTGCTGTGAATATTCAACTTGGATTTTTGATTGAAATTAGATTTACGGAAACTGTGATTTTATTTCGTAAATCTCTACGATACATCTGAATTACTGCTTGAACTGAGAAACGGCGATTTCATTGAACTGTGAACTGTTTCGGAATTTCTTCGTGGGACCAAATTCACACCCTAGACTGGAATTTGAGACTTTCATTTTAATTTATTGTATTAGATACAGGCCAGTACCGTTTTGTATTGTGATTTAATTTTGAAGTTTGAAACTAGTATTTTCTTTGTAATTAATTTTGAATGTCGCTACTTAATATCTGTCACTGTTATTATATAATTTGTTATATCTGTTATATTTGTTAATAGTTTAGTGTAATAAATTATGCAAGCTGTTATCTGTGTTTTTCTGTTGCGTTTAATCTACGAAGAATATAAAACACTTAAAAAATACGTAACAACATATATGTTTTTCTCTACAAGTGGGTTTTTCGTCATCACGGATAAATAACAAATAATCAACCAATCTTGCAACAGTCGGTTTCGTACACGATTATTAATATGGTTTTCTTTGATATTTCAGTGTCAAAAAAGACATGCAGCAATTAATTATTTCATTATAAACTTTACTGCGTGTAAAAGAAAAAAAATATGTATATATGTTATCAGAATATTACGAAAGTAATCATTATCATTTCATTATACCTTTAACACGAATAAAAAAATTCAAACCGTGCACTCATAAATAATATTCTACGTATTTGCTATACAACATTTCCCGTTTTCTCAGGTATATTACCTTTAATGGCACAGTGGTATGTCTACGGAATCACACAGGTACAATGCGATTTTATTTCCTGTCAGAGACAGAGCACAGATAGCCAATTGTGCAGCTTCGTGTTTAATAATAAATAAACAAACGTTATATTAGTATTCTTACATTGTTTTAACAGTGTAACAAAGACCGTGAAAATAAATATTATTGATATCAGTTTTAACATCAACTTCTTCTCAAGACAAAACTAACATCAGACATGTTATTAACAAAATAGTTTTCATTACAAAAAAACCAAAAAGAAATGTTATTTTTTTAAACCAAAATCAAGGAGTCCTACTTACACAATAATTGAAACAAAATGAAATCAACATAAAGAAAGGCCTTTGTACCTATGCTGATTAATTACCTAACTTCGATCTGCAACGCCCTCTACAACCCCGAACACCTTTACACTTTCGTTCCTTAGACTCGTTGCTGACTCTCTCTTTGTTAATCTGAAGATTAACTAAGACGGTTAAAACGTTGTTTGAATTTAAGTGCTAATACCCATATCAAGCCTCATATACCCTCATATTACGAGTCACAAGCCTAAACATGTCTGGCCATCATGGGCCAGACAGTTAGTCATCAACATGGTCCGCCAGTTCTTGGGCTACATTTTTACTAACGAATAGTGAGATTCATCGTCACTTTATAACGCTTCCAAAGCTGAAAGGATGAACATGAACGGGAATTCAAACACGTGACTCTTAGACTGTGAGTGAATCTCCCTACGTGCATTGAAAAAGTATTAATATGTAAATAAATAATCCTTCAGCTACGGTAAAAATTATTATTACCCAATAAAATTAATGATGCCTATAGGTTACTTGGATGAATAAAATTGAAAAAAAAATATTCTCAGATGATAAGTGTATTTCAGAAGACAGTAGCAACATATGCATTTGTAAATAATTTTAACTCTATATATAACTACTTTAATTAAATTCAATGTAATTAATTGTTTATCACCATTGTTAATAGATTAGTATTTTACACCCTGAGTCATAATTTTTCGCTATGAATTAATTTTCAACATCACAAAGGTTATGTTTTTTTTTACATTATCAATTGTGACCTTGTGGTTTGGGCACATAATTCGAAGTTGACTGTTTTGAGTTCATCTGAAAAATATTATCTCCCTCTAAGCTGTGGAAATTTAAAAATGCAATATTTGATTCCATTATACGATTGTAAAGAATAACTCACTATTTGATTGTGGATGGCATTCACCAGGACATGAAAAGGCAGGAAACTTGAAAATCATGCAAAGTACATAGAATAAGCAGAAGCAATGATTCCCGGTTTGCTTTGTTAAAATATCTTTAGTATTTTATTATTTTTTCACAACTGTTATTTTTATTGAATTTATTAGAAATATTTATTTTGATAAAAAATCATAAATAACATCGATGATTTATTTAAAACGCCTCAAAATATTAAAAGCCATTTCAACCGCACATGATAAGGTACACTAATAATGTCACTCTAACTGTGACGGTATTTTTTACTTCATCCGAAAGTTCAGATAAGTGAGTAGTTACCACAAAGTATAACTGTTATATATAACAAGTTATATGATGATATTTATATACTGCAGCACGCAAGGTGTCCAACTTAAAAAATAGTTTAATATATTTCCAATATAATTGTATATACATTCATGTATATATGAATTTTCAACTTACTTCTTTAGAAACATTTGTTAATCATATCAGAGAGTGTGTTTTCTGTGTCCTCACGAGCTGCTGCAAATCTACCAGTGACACATTGTTTGAGGTTCTGCAAGCACTGAGTCGTAACACTTAATGTAAGTTATGTAAGATATTACAAAATGAGAAGTTTCTACAAGCATATAATATATGTGTTTCAAGCTTAAGAAGTGAGATATAGTTCTGATGTATGATATCATATTTAACATTGCCCTGTATTGTCCTGGGTAACTATTAAGTTGCTTAACACATTCCTCTCTTTATAATTCCAGAACTATAATGCATAGTGACGTTAGTAATGTATAGTATGTTTTGTTAAAGTGTCAATTTTAACGTAGAAAGACATCAAAACTGCAAGAAAATCCGCTGGGTTATTTATTCAATGGCGAATATTGTGAAGGAACACACATCGTATGAAGTCGCGAATCACCCTTTCTGTAGGGTTTTGAAATTTATTTTTAAGAAATGCCAAATGTAGCTATAAAAGGGACTTTTCTGGTAATAGTTCATTATAGAACATTTTAATATAAGTAAATATTTCAATATTAGTTATATAAACGTAAATGAAAAAATATATATAATAGTTCAAAAACATCTGTATATCTGCATGTTTACCTTCAGCACACATGTCATTGAAGAACACTTGTTAATTCTGGTAAGGAAATTTTGCAAATTCACACTCTCGAATTGCATCTGAAAGCTTCAAATGAAAAATACGTTCCAACAAATGAATTATGTTTTATATATTACGATTTTACTTTGATAATATTTAATTTCATTATTAATTTTTTGTGCCAGAAATGATAAGATTGTGCTAAATAGTATCACAATTACTTTGTAATATGTTTCTACTTCAGTTTGTTTACAGTCAATTTAATACTTTTCTTTAGATATGGGTAACTACTTGCAAACAGAAAGAAGGTAACATTCTTAAAACAAAGTTAAAAAAATGGAAATTGTAAATGAAATAAGGAAAAGTGAATGAAACTTTCGTCGTTCTAGATCTGTAATTTATTTTTAATGTTAACAGAGTGAAGACAGCAATACATTATTTAACAAATTGGAATGAATTGTCGAAGCAATCGTCGTGTAAAAATACCAACCGACTCTGAATTATCTATAATTTTGGATTCAGTACATTTTGTCAGCTCGTTAATATTCTCAGGCTTAACTTCATTTGTCTCTGAACAAAAAAAAAATATTTCTGATTTACTTAAACTGGTTATTTTTCTCATGTTTCTAACAAACTTTTCTTGACACATATTTAATAGAAGGAGAATTTGCAATTTTGGCTAAGTAAGAGATGACAAATCACAATTTATTTTAACAGCGTATTGCTTGACTAGTCAGATAATTTCAGAAGTTTATGTATAATCCAAATCAAAGATGTTTGATGAATATTTCAAAATTAACTATCGATTTCTTATGGCTAATGACCACACTATGAAGCCCAGAATATTTTACTTTTTTTTTAAGTACAGAACTGTAATTGTATGTATTATAAATCTATGTTTTACTTCAGTTTCTATTGCTTGGTTTCAAAGAGCTTAAGCATAGATATGGAATATAACATTTATTTCAGTATTAATATTACGAAATATTTAATACACCAATAAATATTAAAAATAAATTTTGAAAATAAAGTTACTGCAAAACATTTTCTACTCTTCATTGACAATACTGCCTTTCGTCAAGGCCCAGCATGTTTACGTGGGTTAAGGCGTTCGACTCGTAATATGAGGGTCGCGGTGTCAGATACCTACCCACAAAACATGCTCATCTTTTTGCCATAGTGACGTTATAACATGACGGCTAATCCCACTATTCGTTGATAAAAGAATAGCCCAAAAAGAAACGATGGGTGGTGATGACGATCTGTCTCCTCTTTTGTCTTACATAGCTAAATTAGAGACGGCTAGCGCAAAGAGTCCACGAGTAGTTTTGCACGAAATTCAAAAAAAAATCAAAATAAGCCTTTTGTCAACATGACGGTTACAAGAATAACAACAGTTGCAAATAAAACTTTCATGTCAAGAAACTTTGCTGTTTTCTTAAAGATTTCCGGTCAGATAATATATTGTTTTATCATAATCCAGCAGCCTGGAGCGAGTATTTATAACCACCCTAAAATTAACACGTGTTTTTTGTATATTTACCAATCATTGCATTGTTCTACCCGATTTAAGAAAATGCATTTGGGAAAGTACATACCAGAGATATATTCAAACACAAGAGAATTTCCTACACATAATAAAGTCATTGATTGATATTTGTTTCAATACAATTTCATTCCTTTGTTATTGTATGTTATGCATATTTCCGATAAGAAGCGTTGTTTAATTGTCTGTTTGTTTGGCGCTTTGTGGAACAAAGCGGCTAGGAATATCTCTGCCAAACATTCTTTAAAAATAAAGAAAATATTAAACTCTATACAAGCAATAAAAAAGCGAAACACAGCGCAAAAACAGAATCAAAAGTCTTATGATCCCAAGAATGCTAAAAATACGATCAATATAGACATTATCACCATCGTCAATAACATTTTTCTATGTCAATGATAAATCTGGAAACAAAAAGCCTGCATAATATAGACAGCTACTGCTGCCACACAGTGGTCTATTGATGGCTTACAGACGACGGTAGAATCAAGTGCTGCGAGAGCAGTGAAAGAGGGCCAGTTTTCTTGATCCAGCTTCCACCGAGGCACGAGGGTCGGGTGGCATCGACCACGGCCAGTTTCTCTCAGAATTATAGGAAAATTATCACTGTCTCGTTGTTTATTGTCAACCCTTAAAATGGGAGAATAATGAAGGTGAGCAAATGGAGAGATCAATAGCATTAAAGGACTGACTAAGAGCATGAAAATAAGTAAAAGAACCGTCATTCAAAAGAGGAAGGTTGTGATCAGAGAACATATGTTCTACATAGCGACCACTCCTATCAATATCAGCACTTCTTCAGAGAGGATGATGACATTTAATGTCCCGAAGGATTAAAAAGGAAGGCGGCAACTGTTCAGTCAGAGCATGAACTTCTGATTGATCATATATCTCTCCAAGCGACAGGTAGAGAGAACAAACAATGATGGTATGACCCAAGGAAACAGCAATATCTTCTCGTGATGAATTCAAGAGAAGTTCACTGCGTTGAGATGTTGATGTTTCCACCAACACGTCATTAGATCGTAGCTTCTTCTCTGACTAAGGAGAGCCAGCAACTCCCTTCAGTATTTTCTAAATAAAAAAAATGTGGACATTTACCCTAAAGGTTTGTAGGAGAGAGGGTATAGGATAAGAAAATGAGGCACAATAACAGGAATACACACCGAGGGGTTTTGTTTATGAATGAGACTTCCAGCATGTTAAACGTCGTATTAGGAACATAGTCTTTACTAGTTCAGATATTGCTACCTCTTTCTTTCTTTGTGAACCTGAAGATGACCGAAGAAGTTCGAAACGTTTTTCGCTCATCTACATAAAAATATTCTCAACCCTTACCAACCGTTTATACATATATATATTTATTTATCGTAATATGATTCATATTCATAAAAATTGAAAGGTCATTTTCTTGAATAATTAAAGTCTTTCTTGACCTTCTTTTCTTTTACGTGTATATTTCCGAAAACAGCAGCTTATTTAATATAATATTTAAAGTAATGTTTATTAGTAATAATTTTAACTACAAGTTTGTTTTTTTGAATTTTGCACAAAGCTACTCAAGGGTTTTCTGTGCTAGCCGTTCCTAGTCTAGCAGTGTAAGATTAGAGAGAAGGCAGCTAGTCATCGCCATCCACTGCAAATTCTTGGGCTACTCTTTTTACTAACGAATAGTGAGATTGACCATCACATTATAACACCCTTACGGCTGAAAGGATGAACATGTTTAGGGCAACGGGGATGTGAACCTACAACCCTCAGATTACTTGTCGCACGACTTAACACGCTTGGCCATGCCGGGCCTTCTACAAGTTTGGACAGATTTAATATTGAAAGAACTCTAGTTTCATTACTTTGTAGTCAACAATGACAGATTTATTTTTATAAGTTCAGGAGCTAATATTTTTTATGTGTTCTACATCCTATGTGATTTTATAGAAAATAAAATTTTCAAGGAGTCCATATTAAAATCATGGACAGCGGGGCTGAGCACGCAAGCACCAAACTGAAAACGCCATTAGTGGTCAAGTCGTAGATAGCACATTGTTTGAAAGTTTACTTTAAAAGAAACAAACAAAGTTAGTTTTAACACTTGGCTCAATCATGTGTAAAGAAAGTTTCGGAAATAAATTAATGAAAAAGTTCTAAGAACGAATAAGAAAAACATAATTTACGGAAACATTTTCTTTCTTCATTGCAATATTCTGTACAACATATATTAAGGAAACATTTTTGTTTTATTGAAAAAAAGATCGTATTTTCTTTCTCTAAACAACACACCAAAAAACAATATATGTTTAGTTAAAAAACACAAACTGAACAATTGTATTGCTTCAAATGAGTTTTATTTTCGAGATAAAAAGTATTTAAGAGTTAAGCACAGCCGAATACAAATGAAAATTCAACAGATTCAGATTATATGATATGTAATATATGTAGATGCTGGTCTCACAGTCAAATTATTAAATACCAATTGTGGTTTAAACCAACAACATATAGTTAGTGTTCTATAATGGTGACACAATGAGTTATCTGTGCTCTGTCCCTCACAAATATCAAACCTGAGTTACAAGCTGTGTGAGTCCCTAGACATACCAAACGTGTCACTGGATTAGAGCGTTTTATTGATATATAGTATATAAAAAATAACGTATTATAAAAAAAGAAGACCGTCATCTTCAAAAAATTTCCATACATGTAGAAAATATGTGAATAATTTAGTTCCAGTCTACTGTGTCAAAAAATAAAATAAATTCGAGAATAAAATTCAATATACTAACTAATAATACTATTTACAGTACATTTTAGTTGTAGTGGAATTCTTTATATAAAAAGAAATTTGTGATAAATAGTCACTATAACTACTATATAACTGTTTTAAAACACTTATGTTACATGGAACTTCAAACATCTTTTACGGTATTGTAAATAATAAGTTTACACTCTCTGGCACATATAACGTTCAAGTTTCAAAGTATTCTTTTCATTTATTACTGATGTATTGATATATTTTGATTTTCTCACCTGACATCCTCAGAAACAGTTATTAAAAGCATCAAATGCTGCTTCGTCTATACCCTCTCCAGCTTTTAAAATTTCTTTATCGAAACATTCTTTTACTTCCTGCATGAAGAGATAAATACAATAAATGTTATGGGAAATGTGATAAAATTGAAAGTTTGAAGAAAATATAGAAATAATGCAAAATAATAGAGATCCCATAACTTGAGAAGTTTGCCTTTGTTCTTCATAGGTGAGCTGGAAATGGTTACTTTACTGAATTAAGAGAAGTGAGTTTTAATACATAAGTTACAGCAATACATTACATGAAAAAGTGGTCAGGCCATTGCGTGGGTGGAGCAATCGCTTCCTGTGGCTCTAATATTACGTTAATAGTTGACTTATAATACCATAAATTGATACATCAAGATCTATTCTCAGGAAAATTAAAATTTATATGGTAATATTATAGCTATGTATTACATTTTATGATGCTGTGTATATATATTTTTAATCAAGTGCTTCTCGCCGTTACATTGTATTTACAAAGATCTGTATTGTTGTGCAAATTTCAAATTTTATTTATAGTTACCTTATAGTACAATATTGCTGCATCTATACTTCTACACATAAATAGTTAAATATAGTTAGATAATTAAAAAAGTTTGAAATTTATATTTTTAAGCAGTATCCTCATAAAACGTAAAAAAACCGAGCAACTGTCAAAATTAATTATCTAGTATGTAAATAGTAGGCTTTCAAATATACTACAAAGAGGCTCTTAAACAATTAAATTTTAAAATCACAATTACTTGATACAATCCTAGTATAAGCTAAAATTGATCTAAACCAAATAGAGTATAACAAATGATAATAAATAATAAATTCAAACTTCTTGATGAAAACATTTTTCAGCTAATTTTGTGTGAATTTTAAAGCAGATGCACTTCATCAGACACTAATGATCTTTAATGACTGAAAATATTTTCATTTAGACGTATCGAATTATTCTTCACTTAATTTATTCATGTTTTTCGTCTTATGCGTTGAAGAATAATATGCATCCATAAGCCAGTCTAGTTTGTTTTTAAAACATGGCAGCTTGAAACAGACAAAATATGAGCCCGGTCCCGTGACTGAAGCGACACCAACTTACACTGTATCCAACATATCGAGTGGAGTCAGCTCCAAATTGTATTCAAAACATTTGAAATTACAAAAGGAATCATTTCGAGCGATAGCTAATTATACAACAAAACTAAATAAGATAATTTAGAGACTAGTGATATAAACCTAAATAAAAAATAAAATGATATATTAGATAAACATCAACATCACATCCGCTTCTCTTTCTGCTTTGCACATTTCTCCAACGTAATCTTCATATTTACCATAAAGGAATTTTGAACATTCACATTTTGTAACTGCATCTGGAAGCTTGAGATAAAAATTCTTTCTGGTCAATGAACTTCAATATTACACTCTGCAACTTTGTTTTCATGAAAGTTAATTGTTTAACCATATCCATGTGGCAGGAATCATATGATTCTTATAAACTCTATTATAACCACCTTTAAACATGTTTACTGTCTCTTTATTATTAAAAAAGTTGATATATAAACATAAACAACTTCTTAAGAATTAAAATAAAACAATATTTTGAAGTAAAGACAGAGGATGGAAAACCAAACTGAAAGAAACGAAACCACATTGTTTTAGATCTATAAACTGTATCCGAATATAACAACACATTTATTGTGTAATCATGTTCACAGTAAAAAATTAAAGTATGTAGAATGAAAATTACATGCGTCAAACAAACCTTCTATGTGTTATAACCAAAAATATTTTAAAAATTAATCTTGTTGTCTTCGTTTTTACCTCTCAATAAAGAATTAATAAAATAAATAAAAAAAGTCAACAAATAGATAGTTAAAAGTAAATAGGATCACAGTAGACACGTTAAACAGAGACAGTGATATAACGATACGTCTTTGGACTAACATTGCCAGAACCCGATTTTCGATACTCATATTGGTAGGAGCACAAATAACCCATTGTGTATCTTTGTGTTCAACAATGAACAGATATGAGAAATAATCGGTAAGGTTTAACATAAGCATGTGCATCAGATGAAAGCCATACAAACTTGAAGTGAGAAAATAAGTTACATGCTTTAGTTTTTTAAATTTCGCACAAGGCTACTCGAGGGATATCTGCGCTAGCCGTCCCTAATTTAGGAATGTAACATTAGAGGAAAAGCAGCTAGTTTTCACTACTCGCCGCCAAATCTTGTGTCACTCTTTCACCAACCAATAGTGGGATTGACATTACATGATAACGCCCCCACGGTAGAAAAGGCGAGCATGTTTTTGGTGCGAGGGGATGCGAGCCCGCGACCCTCGGACTATGAGTCGCACTCCTCAACCAACCTGGTCATGCCGAGCCTTGCTGTATTGTTGTAATTATTTCTGTACAGCGCATGTCATTAATGTGGATTCACGTGCAGGCAATATGGGAATTGATTACATAACTTAAAGTAAGGGGCGCTGCAGACATCATTCTAATGGTGCTGTACTAACAACCAGGAGAATTTTACATCAAAAACATCTATTTTATAGAACGCCTTGTATGAACTGCTGCTTAATCGATGTTTAACACTTAATTGACTTGGGTGGGACACATTTTGTTCACATTTTTAAATTTCTCTGATTACGTTTTCAAGATGTGTAAAACATCGAGACCTTCCGATAGGTGATCTATAAACCTACAATTCCGAACATTGTCATTCTATAAACTTATTACTAACACACGAGACTTTGATTCTTAGAATTATCTTTTAAAATTTTAACTGAAGACCAAAATATGCTAAGACAGAATATTCATGTCAGCAACACTTTATTTCAAAATGTTTTGGTTTGTTTGTTTATTTCTAATTAAGCACAAAGCTACACAATGCTTTATCTATAATCATCCCACCACGGGTATCGAAACACGGATTTAACGGTGTGAGTTCGCAGATGTGCCGCTGTTTTAATGGAGGGAGTTTCCAAAATTACACTGAGTTAACGTTATGTGATTAATTATAAAAAAAACACGTACTTTTTCTGCTTGATGTTTTAAACGTTCTCCCATGCACACTCTTAGATAATTCACTTTTGCAAAATCGTCTTTAAATCCTACATAAAATAAAAACATGTCTAAACTATTTAGTGGGGTAAATTTTAATATTATGAACCAGTGTTTGTAAAACTACTTTATTAAACGTAAGCTTTCTGATTCGCATATTTACGACACATAAAACAAGATGTATTAAAACAAAAGTATCAATGTGAGTTGGTGAGATGAATCATCATATAAACTATTAGAAACACCTGCAGGTAGAACTGTTATTTCATTCGAAAACTAAGCATTCAATAATGTTTATCAGCGATGAGAAATATGATTTTATTTAAATTAAATTTTAAAATGAGCTATCATTACTGTTTTACATAACAGAGTAAATTTTGTTAAAGCATTTCTTTGCATTTGCAGTTATCGATGAAAGTGTTTTCTTTTCTGTTCCAAAACTTTACTGAAAGAAAACAAATAATGTTTGGTTTTTCTTTTAAAGGTTTTCTGTTTGAAACATACTCCTTTTTCTGAATTTTTATTACTTAAATTTGAAACTCACCAATTTTTAATGGTTAAATCTGAAACTTTCCAGTTTTTCTTTCCAATTTTTACTGGTTTAATTAGAAACATAATTTTATGCAAATCTCAATTGTTTTTTTATTGCTGAGTTATAAAAATACAACCTAATACTGATCAAAATAGCTCCAGAAGTGGATTTTCAACTTCGATAGAAGGTATCTGTTGAAAGTTTTAAAACCGACACTCAATTTTTCAAATATACAGAAAATTGCAACGGTCCAAATGCGAAAAGTTCATACTTCTTCTTAACTTTAACAAAATAGCAATGCATCTGTCCAAATTTGCTCTCATAATATTTCGATATAGTTTTCAGATTCTTTGTGTTTCTCCTAACCTAATGAAAATATTAATTGAAAACATTTATTTCCATAAAACGATTGAATAACATTTTATCAACTCATAAACTTTAAAAATGAACTTACTGCAAATCAATTTCCACATCATGTCTATTGTGTTGCCGTTCGTCATGGTCAGGTCTACGACCACAAGAACTGTAAACAGAACTTTCACGTTGAATGTTGAGAACTTTGTTCTTTTGATGAATAATTAAAGTTTGAAAACCCACTTTTATATAATTCTTCCAATAGCTATGAGCCAATAATTTCATCTAAATTGTCATTAACCCTAAAAGTATCTGAGCTTTGATGGTATATTTACCTATCATTGCGTAGCTCTTTCCGGATTGGTGATATTGGATTTGGATTTAACTAATAACAATGTGATTGTATCAAAGAGAGGCGCTTCCGCCAATCAATAAAGTCACGTGACTCACACCTGTTTGCTTCATTTTTATTCCTTGTAGAAGCTTCACTCTGTTAGATTACGTTATACGTATTACAGGCTAAAAAAGTTGTTTGAAGTTACATCCATAAGAAGAAGGTAATACAGACAACGGTGTAATGTTGGGAAAATGGGTTGCCGCTCATATATATATATATATATATTTTTTTTTTTCATAGGTAGAATGTTATTCCCTGATTATTTCGAGCAGATCCACCTTTACAAACTACTGACTTAATGAAGTTTTGGTTATCCTTAGAACAAAAACAAATAATCATAAACTGTTTCATCCAAGTAATCAAACTATAATGACAGGAAAGATTGAAAATATAATGTGTGCTTCTATTTATTATGGTTACCAAACAACTCATGGTCAGAGTTACAGTTTTTAATTCTCACACATGTATAATAGCTGATTTGAAACTTGAAGAAACAAAATGAACGTTATTGTTCAGATTTTTCAGTGCGGACAACGAAATTCAAAATAAATCTCCTGGCTTTGTCTATTTTCAAGTTTTTCACCATATTTTCTGTGTTTATTTTTCACTCAGCAACTGAACTAGATACATAATGAAAAAGCATTAAATTTCCGTTACTGAAGAACAGTTTGAGTTTTGAATTGTTTTAGAATTTCGCACAAAGCTACTCGAGGGCTATCTATGCTAGCCGTCGCTTATTTAGCAGTGTAAGACCAGAGGGAAGGAACTAGTCATCACCACCCACTGTCATGCTACGTAAAATGAAGTAAAAACTCTAAACTTACTATCATTTCAGTAAACCAATAGTGTGTTTAACTATTTTAATGAAATTTCTTT
The DNA here is from genome assembly GCA_011833715.1 of Carcinoscorpius rotundicauda. NCBI lineage: Eukaryota > Metazoa > Arthropoda > Merostomata > Xiphosura > Limulidae > Carcinoscorpius > Carcinoscorpius rotundicauda. The sequence goes on along the minus strand of CM022397.1, from coordinate 46,111,671 downwards.
GCATTATTTTTAATGTATGCTTTAATATATATTATGACGTTATTATAGTGAGGAGAAACATTAAAACATGAAATAACTATTTTTAAAGAAAGTTTCTTTGATCCAAACTAATTAAATTGAAAATAACTTGAATACAAGGATTTAACTATATGATTATAGTTGGACGTCATTACCATTTAATGTCTTTAGCTTAGCACTAATACAATCAAATTGTAAATTTCCATATAGAAACCACAAAGAGATAAATTATATTTTTTTGTGAACTTAAATGATTACAAGATATTCACATGTTTCTACAGTTATAAAAATATACAAACTGTCATAATCAATTTTAGAATCTAAGAAGATTACTTAAGGAAAGCTACAAGCACAAAATGTTTTTTTCTTTTGTCGTTAAGCACAAAGCTATGGAAAAGGTTATCTGTTGTATTTCCACCATGGATATTGAAACTCAGTTTCTAGCGGTATAAGACCGAAGCCATCCAGTAATGCTTTTGTCAGGCTGAACATAAAGTGTAAAAAAATATAAAATCAATGCGTTATATTTAACCTTGAATTAAATTATATTGATATTATTTAATGTGATGCCTTGTAGGACTTAAAACTAGTAAAAATAATAGATGTTTTACGAAGACGATCAATGAAAACGTCTTACGTAAAACCTCATTGAAAGGTAAGAGAAAGTTGCGTAACATAATTTTCTACGTAATTTTGATTTGTATATTCTGTATTAAATGTATATTTACAGTTGTCATAGCGAAACGAGAACATATTTCAACGACGATGTTAACCTTGTTCCAATTGCAAATCATAAGTTGGTCATAGGTGTCATTGCAGACTAATAACACAGCGTAGTAACAAAATTCGTGAGTTCCTAAAATACGTTTAGAAAATCTTGGTTCGCTACTGTAAACCAGGTATGGCCAGGTGGCACAGGCATCCGACTTGTAATCTCAGGGTTGCGGTTTGGAATCCCCATCACACAAAACATACTAGCTCTTTCAGCCATGGGGACGTTACAACATTATGGTCAATCCCAATAGTCATTGGTAAGAGAGTAGCCCAAGAGTTAGGGGCGGCTGATTATGATTAGCTAACTTACCTTTCATCTTATTCTTACACTTCTAAATTATGGACGGCTAGTACAGAGAGCCCTTTGTAGTTTTTTAAATTAAAATAAACAAATTTTTATTAGAATTTATTGTCTCATCTAACAGCGTGTTTTTGTATTTTGGGCATTCTTACTCAGCAAAGTGACTCAAATATTATTTTGCGAAACTTCCTCACAGTGTAATTAACCATTGTTGTTTTTGCTGTTTTGAATTAAACACAAATCTACACAATGAGCTATCTGTGCTCTGCCCACCACGGGTATCGAAACCTGGATTATAGCGTGTAAGTCCTCTGCCACTGAGGGGGGATGATTAACAAACACTTCTGAAGAATAAAACTACATACATGAAAAGTAAACATACATCATACAGTAGTAACAGGACATTCAGAGATTATCTTCAATAACTTACTGATCCGAGGTTAGTATTGATGCTACTAAGGGAAGCAAGTGAAAGACTCATGAAAATATATAAAATTCAGTCATTGCAGAGTACGACACGACAACTGGAGACAGAATAAACTGGTAAAAAACAAGAATCGTCGACACAGACAAATTTTGGAAGAGAAAAGAAATAAACGAGTCATTTGATATTTACACCTTCACTAAACGGAGATTCTGCATAATAGGTAAGTGACCTGTAGCTGTCATTGGTTGAATATTCAGGAATTCTCTCCTCCAATTATTTCTCATGAAAAGCAATCTAAATTATGAAAGTCGTTTCATTAAAAACAAGGAATAAAGCAGTTACCAATTGAATTTAATAACAAATTAAAACACATAAGGTTTCAAGATATGCATAGATGTAAAAAATAAAAATACCATAAATAAATATAATCGTATAATAAATGGTAAAAAGAAAAGAAAATTTACGTATTTTTGCACACAAATGACAGTCACTTTTATAGGATTGTCATAAGGTCCACAGATTACTCTTGTTCTTGAGAGGAGTCCATCAAATGAAACACACTGATCTCCAAATAGGAATCTAGTTGTAAGTCTTCAGGTAGAAATTGTACTAAGTGTACCTCAATTCTGTGGTAATTATGCTCTCTTTATCAAACTGATGATGTCACCTCGAGATCGTTGTTCTCTTAAAGTACTAGTCTACTGGAACTAACACCCAGACATTATTTAGCCAGCCATAAAAACATATAAAATCTATAATTTTAAGGTAGATATCCAATATCACTACAACTTTCCTTTTGGTTTAGTTAATGTTTAGACTACAGAGAACAAGAAAACAAAGCATAGAAACTAGATGTATGATTTTATAAAAATATATATCATAGAAATAAGTAACAAAAACCCATGACATGTCAGTGTATCAAAAACATTTAATTTTTTTCACTTAAAACATCTCATTTTAAATTTGTAATTGATATATATCTGAACAATTTATACATATATCTGCTTTTGTTAAATGTAGAAAACAATTTCGTTAATATTTGTAAGACATATGTTGACATGAATAAAATATACTTTTTAATAAAAAAAAATGTTTGAAAACTGCTAATATTTTCTCCCAAGTCAACCATTTTTTGGAATTGTTTTAAATTAAACAGAAAGTTAAACAATGGCCCATCTATTCTTTGCTCAATACAGGTACTGAAATCAGGATTTTAACAGTGTTAATTCGCAGACATACCACTCGGTCATTGGATTCTTAACTCTTGAGACAGAATGGGAAGAATTTCAAATTGTCCCTGTGGTAAACAACACTGTACAACAATTTGTTTTTTACATTTTTTTTTTGTTTCCAGGCAGAACGTGTTACATTCCAATTGCTTATGCCTAAAGTCAATGAAAATACCTATTTTTTCTTCTGAATTTCCTTTTGTGATCTACGACATTATAATGAAAACAAAACTGGATAAATATTTGTGGACTGATGAGTGAAAGTGATTTACATTACAGTCGCAAATCTTAAAAAACAAATCACTTCTCAACATTTTTGTTCATTTTTATATAACTTTAGTATAAAAACATGTAAATCTTGAATCCCACGCTGTTTTATTGAGACCTAATGTAAATGAAAATGTGAAAGTTTGCCGGATTTTACTTTAAAAATAGCTTAATGTCTAAATTTCATTTTCACGTAACAAAAGTAAAGCTTGAAGGGTCATTTTCTGTATACTTACAGCATAAGCAATAACGAATAGCACATACTATCCAGGAACAAAATTTATTACAGTGAATAATGTTATAGAAGTTTAAGGTAAAGAGGATGTGATGACATGAAAAAGAGAGATGGGCTATTTTTGAAACAAGTTGAACCACACCAGATACAAAGTCTTCTCAAAGAGTATTGTAATCTGGAATTGGATATCAAATAAGGGGAAGTGAGAAGTGAAGACAGCAAAACTGTAATTTAAAGATTCACCAGTAACGTATATTTTTAACTGTTTATTGTGCAGGCTCCACATCTCGAAATTTTCAAAGCTTTCGTGTGCGTAATAATCAACACTGTATAAGATATGTATAAAATATTAGTGATTAACAGTATCGTCGAGAGCTTTGGTGAAGATTAGTCGCGACACAGGAGAGAAAGGTAAAGGGCGTAAAGCTAGCCATGAGAGACGTCGTTCGATTAATCGAGGCGAAACAATATCATTTCAGAATTAATTTGCTCGGCGTGGACATAGGTAGTCGATAAAATATTTAGTTGTAGACTGGATATGAGATTCAGTGTTGTCGGTAAGTTCGTAAAACTTGTATATAAATCATCATTTGTGACAACTATTAGTGTAACTTTTATTATAATTTCTATTGTTTTGTCTTTGTAAATTGAAATATGTTTGCATTAAAAATAAAAAAAAAATATTTTTTTGTGAAACTCATTTGCAACTAAAATAAATTTAATACACGTTAACATTTAATTAACTGGTAAGTTCAAGTTAAAATTCCGGTTATTTAAAGTAGTAATACATAGCGTGTGTAATGTGATAAATCAGAGACTCAGCAGACGAAATGCAGTATACTGTGTAACACACCCTCCTAGAAAAGAAAATTTTGAGTAACGAATTATACTAAAAATAATTTATTGAAAATATGTGCTTCACATTTGGAAGATCAGACATCATTGATAAAAAGTCATTGGCTTTACTGTAACTTAAAAGGAACTGAATATCTAAGTGTAAAACAGCCACCACAGAAGTTACAAACAGCACATACAACTCATCCACTGATACAGTCGTTCTATGCGATTAAGCGTAATTATTTAATTATTTAGGTAACCAATACCGTTTCATTGAATTAAAATAGTAAATATCATAAAAAATAACATATTTTTTTCAAAAATAAGTTTATACTTATAAAAATTTTCAGGTTGTGTTTTTTTTGTAAATGTGTAGGTAGTTATGAAGTATGTATATCAGTATCATATCTTTTTTTGCCTGCATTTAACAGTGTCACTATTACTGATATTAATACTTGAAGCTGATTTACCGGTGATAAAAGAATCATTTCCCTTAAGCAATTGTTCAGTTAAATTTTTGGAATACGGACATTTTTATAGGTTAAATCTCCACAAAAATTGTGAAATTATTGAGCGAGTTCATTTTGAATAAAGAATAAAGCTACATAATGAGCTGTCCGTGCCCTGTCGACCACGGTGTGCGTTTTCTAAGATGACATTGTGCCACAAGAGGACAATGAATGAAATATTTTCCATATGCAGTAAACGCAATGCTTTGGAATATAAATAGGTAAAGTACACTGAACTCGTCAAATGGACGATATAATACATTACACTATAAACCGACTCATAAACAACCAGCAAGTTGAAATTAAATTTACAACACTTGTCTTATACGATGGGCGGTTAGGTGCTCGGCATTTGTCTGGCTCTGTTCTTAACAAGTTGTTTGTTTTCACAGATTCTATGATAATATATCCTATTTGTCGTTGCTTTACTTGCGTTATGGTACTTTATGTCTAAGTATACGCTGATGTTTTAATTAATGTATCCTTTTCAGCCATGTTATTTACTCGTTGTTACATCTTGTACACTTACACCAGAGTTTACTTTTTGTAAGATTGCACATACAGTCCTAAACTCACAACTGTTACATCTGTTGCTCATGTACATACACATTAAACATAAAAATAACTAAACATGTTCCCAGAAATAAGTTTTTCTAAATTATTCTTCATAAAAAAGATATATACCAAGCTCATGTATACTGTCGTTGCGTGTCTTTGTTTTTGTTATGGCAAAGTCACATCGGACTATCTTCTTAGCCCACCGAGGGGAATCGAACCCTCTAATTTTAGCGTTGTAAGTCCATAGAATTACCACTGTACTACCAGGGAACTGATATCGTTGCACTAAAGTTTGCTTTTTCTCATAAGTTTCCTAAATTATTGCTCTTACTATTTGAATAGTTTGTGAGAATGCCGCGTTTGTTTATTCTGGATCTCTGTAAGCCTTTGTTAGTATATAATTTCCTAATTTCCCATATTATCTTGTTTAAATATTTGTCTTTTTGCTATTTTTAGCTAGGCTTGGTTGGCATAAAAATAAACAATCATGAGGATTATTTTACGTTGAAGAGTAACTTAGAAGGAAAAAATGCAAAACAAAATTAAAATTCCTTCAACATTTTAATTTTTCTCGTTCGAACTATTTGGGATTATTTCAAACTCATTTTTATTTTCCGTTCAAGACCATACAGATAATGTTTGGTGCACATTTGTACTTAATGTAAAAGAATTTCATTCTCATTTGACTTCAGTCATCAAGTCTTTAATCAGTACTTAAATCCTAACACGTTTCGTGAGAAAAGCGTACCATTTGTTTGCTAACGTTTCGTTTCGTTTTTCAGAATTTTGCACAAAGCTACTCGAGGGCTATCTGTGCTAGCCGTTCCTAATTTAGCAAAGTAAGACTCAAGGGAAGGTAGCTAGTCATTACCACCCACCGCCAACCTTTGCGCTACTCTTTTACCAACGAAAAGTGGTATTGACCGTCACATTATAACGCTCCCCCGGCTGGGAGGACGAGCCTGTTCAGCGCGACGCGGGCGCGAAACCGAAACATCGAATTACGAGTTACGCGCCTTACGCGCTTGGCCATGCCGAGCCATTTGTTTGCTAACAAAAAAAATAGCTCACATGTGTTTGTATAGCTAATTGCTTATTATGTTTCTTTTGCCAGATGTGGCACGCAAGCGTGCGTGTTCTTCATGTCAAGAAACGGTGCTGTTTAAATTAACTGCAATTCTAACTAAAGGATAGGGTGTCGCATTATGTCTGTTTCAAAACTTTCTTTTACCTATATCGTTTTGTATTATGAGCTTTTACTGAGAATTACTCCATTAATTGACACTTACATTAAAGTGTGATCTTTGATAAATCAATATTTATTATTGATTACGAGTTACCTTTAGAAAGGCAATAAAAAAGTGAAGTATACAAGTTGATTCAGAGATGAATTAAGAGGCAAATAATTCATAAATGGACAGAATGAGAATATTTATGAATGAACGATTTAAAGAGTTTTATTATTTCTACATTTTGTAAGAAACATATACGAAATAAGTCAGTTTACACTTTAAAGTGCCCCCAGTGGCTCAGCGGTATGTCTGCGGTCATACACGCTAAAATCCGGGTTTCGATACCCGTGGTGTTCAGAGCACAGATAGGCCATTGTGTAGCTTTCTGCTTAATTCAAAACAGCAACAACACTTTAAAATATAAGGCAATGTCGCCGTCTAGATCAACATCAGAAATCTTTATTTCCATAGTCCTTTGCATTTGCATATTTTTAAGTAGATTTCTGTATTTTACTTTTGGTCATGTAGAATGTTTGTACAAGTAAAGGTGTAACGTTTTCAGCACAGTGATCAATGCAACACTCCAGTACAAAAGTAATTTTTCTATTGGTTTTCGCAGTGTTATTGTCATTGCTATGCTTTAAAACTGCATCACTGTTTAAAGTAACAGTCGTTCTTGTGTTGAAACTGAAATGAAAGTAAAAGTATTACTGTATAAATTATGTTCAGATTCTAGTTCAAAAGAAAAATGGAATACTATATGTGCAACACAAACTGTAAATGGCTAGAATTAAAATATAAAAATCTACTAAAATATATGCAGGTAAGGTCAGTACTGTAACATAGACCATGGAAATAAACATGACAGATGTTGATGGATATGTTGACATTACACTCGAGTTGTAACGAATTTTGTAGTACAGTTTAAAATTGTATTTAAAAAAAATAGTAATTAAAAATAATTTAATTATTTTACTAATTTATTGTGTGTGTTGATGAAACTTTTATAATCTGGCGTCTAATAACTACTTTCTCAAAAATATGAATATTTCCTGTTAAATGTGCTTTCTTTCTTTAAATTTTGATGTATTACCTGATCAAAGTAAACTACACTTAAGAACCTGTCTCTTGTTGAACAGAATTCAAGTTACAAAAAACTTATACTGAATGAAATGCACTTTAAACTGAAAAAGACGTGATAAGTTCAGTTTCGAAAAACTGTAAGATAAATATTGGATAATAAATTAAACAATAAGATGAGGATATTGAAGGAAGAGCGTTATATAAAAACGATGTGAAATACTGAAAACAATCAGATACAATGGAGAAAGTATGAATTTGAGAAAGTAACGAATACATGAAAAATAACAGATGCTGACGAATGCTTGTTTGTTTGTTTGTTTTTTAATTAAGCACAAAGCTACACAATGGGCTATCTGTGCTCTGCCCACCACGGGTATCGAAACCCGGATTTTAGCGTGTAAGTCCGCAGACATACCGCTGAGCCACTGGGGGGCTGCTGACGAATGCACTGTATGTGGCAGATACTGAAATCAATTACATCAATAAAAATAGTAAATTAAACGTAAAGAATTACCTAAGATATTTATAAACACATGTAGTAACATAAGGACAAATATCAGGTGCTACAATGGGAATAACAGAAATTATAGATTAAACGGTATTTTAAAAATATTAGATACAGAAAAAGATGTGGTAGCTGGAAATAAAAATGATGGTCAAAGTAATTCATAAGTTTAAAATTTTCTAGTACTTTAAAGTTTTTGAAATAAAACTTCACTTTAAGTACTTTTTAATGTTACAAGTTCCTTGAAACTACACAAATTTACTGTAAAATATTTCAATTGCTAGTTCTTCGCACAAGCTTACTGGAAATTATATTTGAAGTGCTTTCATAATAATTAGAATATTTTCCTTCCCTCATTTTTTCTTTATATTTTTTATTGGAATTGGAAACCAAAGACTCAATATCAATAATGAATTAAGCTCAAATATCGTATGATTTATATTGCGAATAAACTATTCATTAATTACTTACATAAAAAGAAAGTCATGCCCTTTTTGTAAATTAGTAACAGATCTGTCCATACTGTTAGTTTACGTAATCTGGTGTATATGATGTAAAACTGTTTTGTTTCAAAACCAACACTTTATGTATGCTTTACAACAACTTAAAACAGATCTATTTCACAAACAAACAATGTTAACATGTAAATCGTACCTTATAGATTTCTTCATAAATTTTTTTTCTTGTAAACAAATCATCATACATACAATTTCTAAAAAAAAATATGGCTATCAAGTTGAATGATACTTACATAGTGTTACGATCTACAAGTTTCAAATTTAATTATAAAAAATTGCTTTGGTTAAAAACTTGTTTGTTTGTTTGTTTTGAATTTCGCACAAAGCTACTTATTGGCTATCTGTGCTCGCGTCCCTAATTTAGAGAAAAAGCAGCTAGTCATCACCACCCACCGCCAACTCTTGGGCTACTCTTTTACCAACGAATAATGGTATTAACTGTAACATTATAACGTCCACAGGGATGAAAAGGAAAGCATGTTGGTGCGACAGGGATGCGATACCGCGACCCTCAGATTACGAGTCTCCCTCTCTTATCACCTTAACACTCTTGGGCATGCCGAGGCGGGCTAGAAACTCTTCATTTACTTCAGTAAATTTTAAAAGTTTCATAAACTGTGCACATTTATTTCGGTATTTGAACATAATATTGTTTCGAATTAAGCACAAAGCTACACAATGGGCTATCTGTGCTCTGCCCACCACGGGTATCGAAACGCGGATTTTAGCGTGTAAGTCCGCAGACATACCGCTGAGCCACTGGGGAGCTTGAACATAATAAGTCTAGAACTTTGCAATATCAAGCTACCATATGAAGCAGGATATATTTTACTATGTGAACAATTCAAAATTTATTAAAAAAACATTTTTCTGGTATTGAAAAGTTCTTATGAGGCACGCTTATATGACTACATCATTTTGATTTTGTGTTCCTAGAAGAAGCATTGCTATCTTGTAACACTGATACAGAAGAGCTGTCCAGATGTTACAGGTTATGTTACATAAAATAACGAAGAACAATTTTACCCTGAAACTCAATGTGATTGTAATGCTTCTCTTCTGTATCAGTTATTAAGACATATATGTTTTCTGTGCAATCATTTCAATATAATCTGCTAAACATCTCTATACCTTAAAGGACTGACTTAAAACGATAATGAAAAGAATGCACCAAAATATTAAACATTCTAATATCAAAAATATATTTATATACTAACAAAATTATTTCACTTTAATGAACTGATTTCAATCCTTTTCTATGCCAACAAACTTTGTTTTGCTATTTTTATGAAACCATGCTTATTCTTTACTTAAATTGCTTGTTCTCTTATGGAATAAGTGGTGTAGTTTATAGTCATGACAGAACTGTATCTTTGATACTATTTTTATTATTTGTGTCAGTCTTCTTCACAATAAAATCTCAATTAAGATAATTAATATTGAAATTAATGTACACAATGAATTGAAACATTCAGGCAAGATACTCGATAGTTAATGTTTCATGATATTGAGAAATCCACTTCACGTAAAAATTTATTCTAAAAACTATTGGTCCAGATATTAAAACTTTGATTAAAATAAAGTGCAGAACAATTTGTTGACCTTGTTAACATATAATTTGTACAATAAAGCTAGACTATTGAACGTGTGACAACGTAAGCACTTTTTGTCAGAAATTTTTCCAAGGCTTTGTAATAATTGCAAAGGGATCCACCCACAATGTTTCTTCTGTGTAGAACATAGGTCCATTGAAGGGAAAGTCTAAATCGTTATTTGTAAGAGTAACACTGCATGTTTACATTTCTTTTGCATTCTGAATCATTGTGTAAAGTCACATTACGGTGAAATTCATAAATTTAAAGTTATCATGCAATAATTCAAATTAAGTCACAAACGGAATAATTCAAGCTTTTTCATAAATTATCAAAAATCAATGATTTCAGGTTACCTTTGGTTGTTAAGTTAGTGAAGTCATTATGTAAATTGGATTAAAAAGACCTGGATTTAAGTAAATCAAACTTTTTCCATTAAAACATTTTCAATTTTAATTTTTAATACACTGGCTTAAAAAGTAATAAATTTATGTTGTTTATTTCATATAAGTACGTAAGAAATATTGACTTTAAAATTTCAAACACAATAAAAATAACGAATGTCCCACCTTCTATCTTTATGCCGTTATGCTTTACGTGGAGCAAATTTTGATCATTCAAACTTCAAAAATTATTGAAATTTGATTTTGTTGTAGTTAAGTGCAAAGTTAAATAATGAAGTAACAGTACTATCACAAGTAAATCTTATTTAGAAGCCTTAATAATGTATTCAGGGAAATAAATACTACTGGTATTAGAACTACAGACGATATAGAATTTAATTAGGTCACCTCCCACAGAATTAAAACTTGTGTGAGTATCTAATAACAAACAATACGATCAGAACTGATATTAATGAGCTCAATATCTTTAAACCAATTGGAATTTAAAAAATGATACAAGGCAGTAAAGTATTATTAAAATTTTCTGACGTGCATTTTAAAATATAAGTAATACAGAATTAACTTAAATGTAAAACTAAAGCCCATATCCAATCTAACTGTCTGTCTATTTAAAGTGCATGCAAGTACAAAAGCACCAAAAACTCTGTGAACGATTTTATAAAATCGTTATGGAAATTTGTATTCCAATTCCAAAACACTAGTAAGATATCATATTTTGAAACGTGGCATTTCTCTCTGTTTTAATTAACTAGTTCAGCTGAGAAATCATAACTCCATGTTTAGAAATCTGGAATCTGTTAAGAGTAAATCTAATTTATTTTTCTCTGAACATCCGAAATAGCTTGAAATAAGAATGCTTAACTGAGGAACTAACCTAGCTTTTATCTGCACATGGAATGTTGATTTATATCAAAAAGTATTCAAGTTATAAAATTTATAAGATAATATTTCTTTAACCAAAGAGAAGTTTAAAAATATTATTTCACGTTTTCTTTTGAAATAAAGAAATTAAAACTTAGATAACATAAAACTTTAAACTATAGGGAAATTTAATGTTAATTTTGTTGACACTCATTGATGGGAAGATTGTTTAATCAATTTTGAAACACAGTAAAATTTCATGAAGTGCACTGAACAAGTGTACCTATAACCATATAGTTAACGTATTCAATAAGCAAAGAAAACATAAATATCAGTTATGTAAATGTGTAAATATTTTGTAAACGACGGCATGTCGTGTTGTGTTTGGATTTTCATTTCTGTGATCTATGTTTCCATATTTATATTATTGTTTCGAAGTTTAAACTAATATGTTGTTATTCATTTAGGGTAACATTTAGAATTTTATTGAATTAAAAAGACCAATCATATGTTTGTAAATGAAGTGCTGGCGACTTCGTGTCTAGACGTTTAGTCTCGTGCAAGAACGGACATGCACGAGACTAAAATATCAAGCTACCATATGAAGTAGGATATATTTTACTATGTGAACAATTCAAAATTTATTAAAAAAACATTTTTCTGGTATTGAAAAGTTCTTATGAGGCACGCTTATATGACTACATCATTTTGATTTTGTGTTCCTAGAAGAAGCATTGCTATCTTGTAACACTGATACAGAAGAGCTGTCCAGATGCTTAGTTTAAGCATAAGATTCTGGTAGAATGGGATTAATTGATAACTGGTTAAATATTGACAATTCTTTTATAATTTATATTTCTCTGAATTACAGCATTATAGCTTAATTATTAAGGTGATAGAAAAAAGGAGTAGCTTTCATGTAAAATGTGAGTTACAGCCTGTATAAGTTGCGACAGTTCAATCTAAGACTAATGACATTGATTAAATTTCCGTTTCTTTTAGCTAATAAGAAACTCTGGAGATGTGTAGAAATTTCGCGGTGTTTCGAAGAGTTTAGTCCTACAATATATAAACAGACGAAGATACGCGAGAAAAGGTAGAGTCAGACAATAGTTTCATTTGAAAAGAAGAGAGTCAGTTATTTGAGAAAGATTAAGTTGTTTGCTGTGATTATTCAACTTGGATTTGTGACTGAAGTTAGATCTACGGAAGCTGTGATTTTATTTCGTCGATCTATACGATTCATCTGAATTACTACTTGGGCTGAAAGTCGGCGAATTTGTGATGTTCATCGGAGGCATCGTGAAAGGAACTTCGTCGAATTTATTGAACTGTGAACTCTTTCTGAATTTCTTTATTTAAGCTTCGGAATTTCTTCGTGGGACCAAATTTACACCCTAGACTGGAATTTGAGACTTTCATTTTAGATCATTATATTAAATACAGGCCAGTACCATTTTGAATTGTGATTAGTTTTGAAGTTCGAAACTAGTATTATTTTGTTTTGTAATTAATTTCGAATGTTGTAACTTAATATATGTCACTGTTATTATATAATTTATGTTATATCTGTTATATTTGTTAATAGTTTAGTGTAATAAATTATACAAGCTTTTATCTGTGTTTTTCTGTTGCGTTTAGTCTACGAAAAACATAAAACATAAAAAATACGTAACAGTAAACTTCTATTAAGTCTGTGCTTATTTACTTAAAATCTTAAAGGTTGTTCCAATTTTTAAAATTATGGTGCAGTTTTAAATTTTAGAAAATGAACTGGAAATTAACAGAACCTAGAAATAATGAGATTAACAAAATTAATGCAAATACAACAAACTTAACTACATTTAAACTTACCCTTTTATCACTGTATTCCTTCATAAGCTTCTCTATGAGATCTTAGAGAACTTTCTGAAGGTCCTTAGAAGCATTTTCATCAACAAGAATTTCCAGGTCTCACCCCAGTTTTATTTCCAGTCTTTTACTTTAAAAGAAAAGGTAAAAATATAAAACTAAAAAAGAGATTGTTTACAACTCTTTAACACAAATTAATCGCTGCATTCTCAGTTATACAGTTCCCTGAAAATTTATTACAAGGTTCGTTAAAAATTTATAATTATAAATGGAAAAGAAATACATCATACAGTGGTCAACTGTTTTTTCTTCGGTATGCAAATTACTAAATAAGCAAGATATTACAACAGATAACGTGATTTATTTATATTGATGTAAAAAAATGAAATCAATTAGGATTCATGATCAAAGATACTTCAGAAATTTTAAATTTTAAGTTATGTACACTTTTGTTTGAAGGAGAAAATGATATGGGATTGAACAATATAAAAAAAAACACCATCAAGTAGAGAAGGGTATAACAGTGTTACAAGATAGTTCTAACAGTAGGCTAAATAATTGACAACACTCTATTGCTAGAAGTAAAGAAATAAAACAAATGACCTTAAAAACTAGTTTAAGCATAAGATTCTGATAGAATGGGATTAATTGATAACTGGTTAAATATTGACAATTCTTTTATAATTTATATTTCTCTGAATTACAGCATTATAGCTTAATTATTAAGGTGATAGAAAAAAGGAGTAGCTTTCATGTAAAATGTGAGTTACAGCCTGTATAAGTTGCGACAGTTCAATCTAAGACTAACGACATTGATTAAATTTCCGTTTCTTTTAGCTAATAAGAAACTCTATCATGACATAAAAAAATTATTTTTTTTGCTGGGATATAACCATAAAATGTTTATTTTAAACACACGGAATAGAAAATCCTAGATTTAATTTTTTTAGAAACTCGTCAAGATGGTTTTCTTCGGCGGTTCATGGTATTTTTGATTTACTGTTAATTTCTAATAAAACAATGGTTGATAGCATGAAGACTATTGAGTCCGTGAATGTAAGTGATCATTGCCCAATTAGATTTAACGGTTTACTTCAAAAACAGATTAAGAATAAAATGTATTGAGACAAAAATATTTAAATGATGAAACAAGAAGTATCTTTTGTGAGTTTGGCAGCTGAAATAGTTTGAGATGATACTGATCAACTGTACAATATGTTTGAAATAAATTACTAAATATACATCTTGGATGTCTCGGGATTTACAGGTTGAGAATTTTTCTTGCAACCACTCTTTTTGTCCATAAAAAGATGTATATAACACAAACAATATGTAATTATTATTAAACTTAACACCAAATATCATTTTGATTCTCTCAGAGAATTTAGAGAATACGATAGCCAAGTTCAATCAATATGAACACTAATGTGAAATATTTAATAAACTTCTCTCAAACCATTATATTTCATTTATACTAATGCTTAAAAGCTTTGGCAGCGATAATTAAACAGATTTATTAACATCAATAATATGAATTAAAATCAGATTTTTACCATGGCCAGTAACTTCCCTCTCGTCTAACACCGCTAAATCAGGGACGGCTATCACAGACAGCCCTTGAGTAGCTTTGTGCCAAATTCATAAATAAACAAACAAATATAGTTATACAAATATTTTATTGTTTTGTTTATATGAATCTACAGACCTTTGGTTTTACAAAGTGGCCTATCCTGAAGCTACAATAACAGAAATAACATCTCCACAAGCAATTATGCATTTCAATATCTCAAGTACGGAAAATAATGTTGCTTGAAATTTTCTCAAATTTTTGAAGTAGTTGGAGGAAATACTTTTAATATGCGGTTAACATTATACCTTCAAATACACTGGTACTTTAGTAATTTAGATAATAATATAACTTATACTAATATAGATATTATATATTTATTTTCTTTTACACGCGGTTAAGTTTATAATGACATATTTAGTTGCTGCATCTCTTGGTTCATAGTAAAATATCATAGAAACACATTATCAATGATCGTGTGGGAAACCGAGAGTTGTAAGATTGCATGAACATTTTTATTTATCTCAATAAAAGAAAGAACGAATTTTCTTTTTCTAAATAAGACACCAAAAAACAACATATATCAAATAAAAACATAAATTAGGTGTTGTATTTCTTCAAAGGAGTTTTCTTTTCGAGATAAAAGGTATTTGAGAGTTAACGTATCACAAAACGGAGAAAACCACCAGAGATTATATGTAGATGCTATTCCTCATCAACTGTTAAGTGCTCCTTAAAGCTGTAAATATAAATAACATTGAAATACATAAATGTTGATGTCAGTTCACTTACAACAGATCAACTAACATTTTATTAAATATATTACTCAAATTATTCAATACCAATTGTGACACAAAACAACATCATGTAGTCAGTGTTCTATAATGGGGACACAATGAGTTATTTGGATTCTGTCCCTTACAGGTATCAAAACTCGGTTTTCAGCGGTGAGAGTCCACTTTGAGGAATGTATCTCAATGCTGTAGCATTGAGTCACTGTTGTAGTCGAGACCACAGTGCTCAATAAAAAACATTGTAATAATTTACACAATAATAAATTATAGCAAGTAGAATAAAAATTTATGTGCGTCAAACAAACTTTATTCATGTTTTAACCACAGATATTTTAAAAATTAATTGCATAATCATCATTTTAACGTTTCGTCTCATGAAGAACAAAACAACGAGTTCCTAAAATAAACTAAAAAGGTCAGTAAATAAACAATTTAAAGCCAAACGGAATCATAGTATACATCTTTAATAGGACCCTGTGGTGTAGCGATATGCTTACGGACCCACAACGCCAGAAAAGAGGTTTCAATACTAATGTCGGTAGGAGCACAAACAGCTCATTGTGTATCTTTGTGTTCAACTGCAAATAAAAGTTGTGAATATCAAAAATCAAAGTTGAGATTTAACGTAGGCGTGCACCTGATGAAGTTAATAGGAACTTAAAGTAAGCCCATGGGTAATATTAAACGTAAGTTTTCTGATTCGCATACTTACAATACATTACACTGGATATATTACAACGTATTATTTAAAGCATTAATGTGAGTTGGTGAGATGAATCCTTATATAAACTACCAAAAATACCCGCAAGTACAACTGTTAGTTCCTTCGAAAGGTTATCGAGTCTGGAGGCTTTCATGGAAAAACTTAACATTCAACAATATTTATCAGCTGTGAGAAAAATTATTTCATTCAGATTTAAGTTAGCAATAAGCCATCATAACTGTGTTACATCACAGAGCAGATTTTATTGAGGCATTTCTTTGTAGGCGCATTTTTATGTTATAACACTCACGACATTTTTACTGAAGAAAAAAATAAGCTTCTGATTTGTTTCTTACAGTTTTACATTTGAAACTCACCTCTTTTCTTTTTGTGATTTGTATAATTTAACTGTAAAACGTATCATCCTTTATTTTTAATGGTAAAATCTGAAACTTACCAGTTTTTGTTTCCAATGTTGATTGGTCTAATCTAAACCCTATAATTTTTTGTGGGAATTTCAATTATTGCTCAGTTGTAACAATACTAACAAGAACTTATAATAAAAATAATTCTGGAAGTAGATGTTACATCCTTGATAGAAGATATTTTTGAAATTTTCAAAACTGTATCTTATCTTCTGAGATTGATTAAAAATTGGAATGGTATGAAAGAGACAATTTAAAACTATTTCTTAACTTTAATAATATAGCTATGCTTATGACAAAATTTTGCTCTAATAATATTTGATATAGTTTTCAGACTTTTTGTGTTACTTCTGATCTAATATAGGCATTAATTGAAAATATTTACTTCCATAAAACGATTACTTACAATTTTATAATTTAATAAACTTTGAAAATGAACTTACTGTACATCAATTTCCTAATCATGTCTATAGAGTTGCGTTTTGTCATCGTTAGCCTTACAACCACAACAAAATCTGCAGCCAGTCTCCAACACCCATCGACAACTCTTGGGATACTCTTTTACTAAAAATAGTTGGATTGATCGTTTATTAAAACGCCCCAACGGCTGAAATAGCAAGCTCGTTTGTTGAGACAGCGATGCGAACCCGTGACCTTCAATTTACGAGTCACACGCCTTAACTCACAGTTAGAAGTTAGGTTAAGATAGTTTTGGTTTTAGTTGTTGTATAACTACAGTTTCTTTGATTTTGATTTAAAGAGGTTTAAACATGTAAGAAGCAAGCAAGTTTAGTCTTAAGTAGAGGTCAATGTCATTGATTAAACGAACCTCATCAATATTTATTTTCACGGTTTTTGTTACTTTGTTTTAACATATGGTAACGTTTCCTACACAATGGACTTCCTATGCTCTGCCCACTAAGGGTATCGAAACCTGGATTATATAGGTGTAAGTCCACACACATGTCACTGTTTCACAAGGGGGAAATATCCTGGAGAAAAAAATGGCATACGGAGTGTGACGAACACATACGCTATTCTTTATGTTTGCACAAGTATAAACTTTAATATTCGTGTTCAATGATTTTTGACATTTTTGTGGTTACTTTTATAATGTTCCGAAAATATGTATTTTACAAGCAGTCAATTTTACAATGAAATATTTAGTTGCTGCATTTCTTTGTCGAAAGTGAAATATAATGGAACAACATTTTTTTTCACACACTTTCGTCACTATGGTTATCATTCAAGTTTAGAATCAAATACGACAAGGGCTGTTGTAAGATTGATTGATAATTTTTTATTCATCGTTGTGACGCTTTTATATGTTTTATACGCGTGAAAACTAAAAGGTCGTTTTCTAAAATGATTTGAGCCTGTTTTATATAATTTCTTTTTGTATGTGTGCATTTCTGAGAACAGCTGCTTATTTAATATATTATTTAAAATTGTGTTTATTTGTAATCATTTTAACTAGAAGTTTCGACTACTTCAATATCGCAAGAACTCAAGTTTTATTACTTCGTAAGCCTTACAGCCAAAGTAATTTCAGATAGAATAAAATTGTTAATGTGCCCACATTAAGACCATGGACACTGGGGAAGAGCTCCATCCAACTCCCACCAAAATACGCCACTAGTGATCAGATCACAGAATGCTCATTGCTTAGATGTTTACTTAAGGGAAACAAATAAAGTCAATGAATAACACATGGCTCGATATTCTGCCAGTTTTAGAGATATATTAAAAAAGTTCGAAGATGAAATTACAAAAAAATAATTTCCTTAAGTATTTTTCTTATTGGAATATTCTGTGTAACACAAATTTACATTGGAAATATATAATTTTAGTATTATTAAGTATATCTCGCGTATTTCTCTCTTTATTCTTCTTGATTTTTTGTTATTTATTTGTTGCTTTACAAGTTCCAAGAAATAGGTACTGTGTATACCGTAGAGTATTTGTAACAATATACTTTTTCTAGAAAGACGTATCTGCATTTTGATATAGGACCAGGTGTATATGCATATCAGAAGTATGAACATTATTTATTCTTAACAAAGAATGAAATTTTTAAAACTGAATAAAACTTATTTACTTTTAGATGTGTAAAATGACGAGGTTCTGTGTTTTTTTTTCCATAACCTTCATGCTTCTTTTTGAAAAGAAATATAATTTGTGATGAATTTATAAATTGCAGATTAAACCTACAATAATGGAAAATTACATGGTAGAAAAATAAATGTAATATGAAGATTTAAATACAATGTATTGTATAATATTATTTTAAGCTACAGACGTGAATACCTAGACAGTCCTCGTTGTTCATTACCTCAAACCTCAGTTATATGAAGTGAAACATTTTGAAACTTTGAAGAGAACAAAAGGGATTTAGCTTGGGTTTCAAAATCTTAAATCACAAGTCGCAATGTTACTCATTTCCATTTGCGAGAAACCAAAATGTAGTATAATTTATGTCTGACGGCTGGTAAAGTAACAATATTTTCCAAGTAAACATTAATGTGTTAAAATTAGAAAATTTGCATATTTGGTGTTTATTTTGTGAATTTTATTGGAATATTAATTTTTAAATGTAAGTAACATATATTTATGTTTAATGTGTAAATTAACCAATCTTAACCCTGGTATAACTGGTATGAATAAATCAGGCGTCCAGTGTACTCTTGCATGTCTTATTTCCTACGTTTGGTAAAATAGTAGCATCTTATTCTGTGTCAAATTTAGAATTATTACTTTGATTTTAAATATATAGCATAAAGCAACTAAACATGAACAATGTGTTACAGTTGTCATTTCTGTATAGCTCCACAGAATCTTGCATGTAAACAAATAATTATATAGTTTAGTCATAAGTTTACAAAAGGTTATCACTTAGAAGTATAATAAGCCATACCTTCTTCTCATTACAAGTTATTTGTTCCCACTATAATCGCTTACCCTTTGTTAAGTAGTAGGGCTCTTGAAATTCAGCTTTCCTGGAGCAAATACTTTATAGGACAGAAATAGATGACATAAATCTAAGATGTCTACCTTACAGTAGATGTAGCTCTTCTAGAGTAAAAAAGTAATTTTTTTTTTAACTAAGCACAAAGGTACTCAATGGGGTACTACGGATATCAAAACCCGGTTTTTAGCGTCGTAAGTCCGCAGACATAAAGCTGAGCCTTCGGGGGCAAGTTGTAATGTAATCAAAAAGGTATGAATACTGGGGAAAATATGCATATCTAAGAAATCGCGGAATTACTTTTAATATCATTATATTTCCTGATAATTTTTGATTGTTTACTTGATAATTACATGAACATTTTTTTCAAATACAGGTTATCATGATATGATAACATATATTTATTTAGCTAGACTGCAATGGACAGCGAACTAAACTTAAGGCTTATAACATTATAATGCCACCATGGCTGAAAGGGAGAGCATGTATGGTGCGATCGCGATGCAAACCCGCCACCTTCAGATTACGAGTCGCACAACTTACGCGCTTGGACATGCCAGGCAAAACTGTAAGAAAACTAATTTAGAAACTTTATGATAAACTGTTTAAATCTGTATTCTCTGAATATTTTGTACATCTTTTAAGTTAACGAGTGCGTATGTTTTTTTTTATTGCAAAGCCACATTTGGCTATTAGCTCAGTCCATCTAGACGAATCGAACCCCTAATTTTAGCATCATAAATCTGTAGACTTACCGCTGTACCAGCAGGGGATTTTAGGTTAGGTCAAGTCTACTTTGTCATCAGAAAGTAAGAGTATTAATTATAAAAATAGAGTTGTGATGCTACGCTGATATGATTGTACAACGAGATTACAGTTTTATTTATTTTTGAGACATCATCTACCTACACGGCACCCTTTCTTAAAGAAATGGCAATAGAATACTAAATTTCACAATCTTAGCTAATAAAACAATGATAATACAATATAATTCCATATTTTACAGTTACTGGTATCACTAAAATAATTTTTGAACATGCAAGTTTCCTGGTGGGAGAGCAGCAAGCTAACAGACTTAGAATGCGGAATTGCAAGTTTCAAGTTCTCTGTGGTTCAAACAGTAAGTAACTTTGTGCAGGTATTGTCTCCATTAGAGAAACATCGTGCACTTGTAATTTCTAAAATTTAGCGTGATCTATAGCATGTATCATATGTAAATGTTTCCTTTATATTTGTAAAAGAACTCTTGAAAGGGAAGGTAAAGTTCATATTTTACTGCTCCTTGTTTAACACAAGTGAAAAGATATAATTATCACCAGAAATCCTCAAAAAAATTATGTTTAATATTATACAGGTTATTTGAAGTCAATGGAGAAAACAAAAATTAATTTATATTAAACTATTGTATTCCTTGTTGTTTTATGTAGAGGAACTCATAATAACATTGGCATTATTTGTTTTCCATTTTTCTTGTTTTTTCAGGTATACATAATTATTTCATCCTGATTATATTTTTCAATCTAAAATTATAAGTGCCAAATTATAAGGAGCAAGTGGCATGGATCTTTGAAATTTGTATTTTGTAAGAATAACGATATTCTTCCCCATAACAAATGATACTGTAACAGCATGCAGTGGGTCACTGTATTTACACAATAAAAACTGTATCATCCTGATCCCAACAATTTCCACCAATTGAGATATTAACACTTGATTTAAATGACAATTTAAAACCACACTAAACGGAAAAATATTGTTAGAAAGTAGAAACTAGTTTTGACACATTCATCATCCATTCTTTGATATTTCACTGTCAACAAAGAGATTTGGCAACTCATTATTTTATTGTAAATTTTAATTCGTGTGAAATATATATGTATACATGACATCAAAATATTATGATCATTATTATTTCACAATACCTTTAACATGAATATTGAAATTCATACCGTACATACATAGTGTACGTATTTGCAACACAACATTATTCCTTTTCCTCAGGTATATTACCCCTAATGGTACAGTGATATGTCTATGAAATCACACTGGTGAAATTCGGGTTTAATATCTGTGGTGGACAGAACAGAGATAGACCATTGTGCAGCTTCGTGTTTAATTACAATTAAACAAACGTTATATTAGTATATGCACATTGTTTCAACGTTGTAACAAAGACCGTGAAAATAAATATTGATTTTATCGGTTTAAACATCGACTTGTTCTTAAGACGAAACTAACTAATTACAGACACGTTATTAACAAAACTGTTTTCCTTACAAAAAAAAAGAAATGTGAACTTTTTAAAAACCAAATCAAGGAGTCCTACTTACACAATAATTGAAACAAAATGAATTCAACATAAAGAAACGCCTTTGTACCTTTGCTGATTAATAACCTAACTTCGATCTGCAACGCCCTGTACAACCCCGAACACTTTTACACTTTCGTTCCTTAGACTCGTTGCTGACTCTCTCTTTGTTAATCTGAAGATTAACTAAGACGGTCGAAACGTTGTTTGAATTAAAGTGCTAATACTTATATCAAGCCGTCTTAGAAAGACATTTTTATTTCAAGTGGTTTCTCGTTATCACGGAAGACTTTTCATCTGTTGAGCAGAATTTGTAAACTGAAATTCTTTGGCATGTCGTACACGCTAATCGATTTACAAATTTTGCATACGCTATAATACTTTTGCTTCTATGACGTTATGCACGAGACTACAAATTCGGATACCTGTGATCTACTTACCAGAATTATCAAAACCAGGCACAGATGACCAGGTAGGAGTTCGACTCGTAATATGAGTGTCATGGGTTAGAATCCCGTTCGCACCAATCATGCTTGCTCTATCAGCCGTGGTGGCGTTATAACGTGATAGTCAAACCCACTATTCGTTGGTAAAAATGTAGCCCAATAGTTCGCGGTGTGTGGTGAAGACTCGCTACTTTCCCTCTTGTCTTACACTGTTAAATTACGGATGGCTAGCGCCGATAGCCCTTGAGTAGCTTTGCTTGAAATTCAAAAACAAATGAAACAACTATCAGAACTTGTATTTTTGCCTTTAAAGATTTCAGACTCAGTGCTAAGCCACTTAAAATATCTTAACTGACGCCATAAGAAACTCAACACCTCTTTAAAAACACAAAAACATGTATAAATTGTGAACTTTTTTCCGTTATCAAAATTGTAAACTAAAGACAATTCGTATTTTATAGAAAATTAATTTAGAGCTTTATCTGTGGGTGATGATGTGGATTCCAAGAGAAAATTCAGTTGGAAAACACTGAGCTTAATTTCTTACCTGGCACCGTGATTTGGGAGATGCAAGAATTTGTTTTTAAATTCATTAATGGGCGTAAATGTTTGAAGATAATCTAATTTTCTTTATTTGTCTCGTTACAGGTTTACTTGTAATTGGATTTTATATCCTCTGGCTGATCGGTTTCATTTTCAACCTCAAAAGCCCATTTTTTGTGTCCAATATTAGTTGATGATTGCAATAGCCGTTTCATTTTGGAACAACTTGGAAAAAAAACCAGAATTATCTATCCTAAAGAACTGAAAGACTAAAATATGTGCAAAAACTGAGATAAAATGAGATCGAAATATATGATATGAATGTGATGTAAAATTGGTAGTGTAATGATTGTTTCTTTGTTTTTGAATATCACGCAAAGCTAAAAAAGTTATATCGACTTGCAGTCCCTAATTTAAAATTGAAGAACCAGTCAGAAGGCAGTTATTCATCAACACGATCCGCCAGCTCTAAAGCTACTTTCTTGCCAACAAATAGTGAGATTCATCGTCACTTTATAACGCCTTTACAGCTGAAAGGACGAACATGAACGGATATTCGAACCCGTGACCATTAGAATGTTAGAAAAGCACCTTCAGTGCAATGAAAAGATATTAATATGTAAATAAACAATCCTTAAGCTACGGTAAAATTTATTATTACGCAATAAAATTCATGATGCCTATAGGTTACATGGATTAAAAATTTCGAAAATCTTCTCAGATGATAAGTGTATTTCAAAGGATATTAGCTACTTATTCATTTGTAATTAATTTTAACTTTATAGCATTCATCATCACCCTTGTTAACAGATTAGTTTTTTACACCCAAAGTAATAATTTTCCTCTTCGAATAAATTTTCAAAATCACAAAGGTTATGTTTTTTTTACGTCATCAACTTTGAACTTGTGGTTTCGGCACTCAATTTGCAGTTGACTGTTTCGAGCTCCTTTAAAAAATATTCTTTCCATCTAAGCTGTGGAAATGTAAAAATGCAATATTTAATTTCATGATACGATTGTAAAGAATAACCCACTATTTGATAGTGGATGGCATTCACTAGGACATCAAAAAGTACGAAACTTGAAAATCATCCAAAGTACATATAATAAGGAGAACCAAAGTTTTCCTTTTTGCTTTGTCAAAATATCTTTGGTAATTTATCATTTTTCACAATTGTTATTTTTATTGATTTTATTAGCAATATTTATTTGGATCAAAAATCACGAATAACATCGATCATTTATTTAAAACACCTCAAAATATTCAAACCCATTTTCAACCGCGCATGGTAAGGTACACCAATAATGTCATTCTGATTTTGACGGTATTTTTTCTTCATCTAAAAGTTAAGATACGTGAGTAATTACCACAAAGTATTACCATTATATGTAACACGTTACGTTTTATGAAATTACAAAAATTTCTAAATTGTCTTACAAAAGATAATATTTATACACTTAACACACAAGATGTATTTCCAATATAATTTTATAATTAGCCTTTTCAACGTACCTCTTTATAAACATTCGATAATCATTTCAGAGATTGTGTTTTCTGGGTCCTTACGAGCTGCTACAAATTTACCAGTGACACATTGTTTGAGGTTCTGCAAGCATTGAGTCGTAACACTTAATGTAAGTTATGTAAGATATTACAAAATCAGAAGTTTGTACAAGCACATAATGTATGTGTTTCAAGCTTAAGAAGTGAGTAAAAGTTCGGTTGTATGACATCATATTTAACATTGCCCTGTCCTGAGTGACTGTTAAGTTACTTAATGCATTCCTCTCTTAATAATTCCCGAACTTTAATGTATGTGTTCACAAAACTTTCATTCTTGACTTTCATATGTTGTTAAAGTTTCAATTTTAACGTAGATGAGATGTCTAAACTGCAAGAACATCTGCTGAATTAATTATTCAAAGGCGAATATTGTGAAGGAACACAAATTGTATGAAGTCGCGAATCACCTTTTTTGAAGGGTTCTGAAATGCTATTTTTGAGAACTGCCAAATATAGCTATAAAAGGGACTTTTCTGGTAATAGTTCAATATAGAACACTTTAATATCAGTAAATATTTGTAATATTAGTTAGATAAACGTAAATGAATAAATATATATAATAGTTCAACATCACCTTTGTATCTCCATTTTTTCCTCAACACACATGTCATTGAAGAACACTTCTCAATTCTGGTAAGGAAATTTTGCAAATTTACACTCTCGAATTGCATCTGACAGCTTCAAATGAAAAATACGTTTAAACAATTGAATTATGTTTTATATATCACGATTTTACTTTGATAACATTGAATTTAATAATTATTTTTTGTGCCAGAAACGATATAATTGTGCTAAATAGTATCACAACTAATTTGTAATATGTTTTTACTTCTGTTTGTTTACAGTCAATTTAATTCTCTTCTTTAGACATGAATAACTACATAGAAACAGAAAGTATGTAACATTCTTAACACAGAGTCAAAAAATGGAAATTATATTTGAAATAACGAAAAGTAAATGAAAATTACGTCGTTCTAGATCTGTAATTTATTTCTAATGTTTATAGATTCAAGACATCAATTAATGTTTAACAAATTAGAATGAATTGTCGAAGCAATTATAGTTTCAAAATACCAACCCAGTCATTCTGAATTATCTATAATTTTTGATTCAGTATATTTCCACAGCTCGTTCAGTTTCTCAGGTTTTTCTTCTTTTGTCTCTGAATAAAAACAAATTATGATTTACATAAACTGGTCATATTTCTCATGTTACAAACCAACTTTTGTAGAAACGTATTTAATAAAAGGAAAATTTGCACTTTTGGCTAAGTAAGAGATTATAAATCGCAATCTATTATAACATCGTATTACTTGACCATTCATATTATTTCAGAAGTTAATGTATAATCCAAATCAAAAAAGTTGATTGAATATTTGAATGTTGACTATCAATTTGTTATAGGTAATGACCACACTACCAAACCCAGAAGATTTTACTTTTTATCCCTACTCACAAAACATGCTCACCTTTTCAGCTGTAGTGACGTTATAACGTGACGGCGAATCCCACTATTCGTTGATAAAAGAGTTGCCCAAGAGGTGACGGTGGGTGGTGATGACGAGCTGTCTTCCATCTTGTCTTACATAACTAAATTAGAGACGGCTTGCGCAAATAGTATTCGAGTAGCTTTGCGCGAAATTCAAAACAAACCAAACCAAGCCTTTCGTCAACGTGAGGGTTACGAGAACAACAATAGCTGCATAAAAAACTTTCATGTTGAGAAAGTTTGCTGTTTTCATAAAGATTTCAGGTTGTGAAATTCATTGTTCTATCATTGTCCAACATCCTAGAGCGATTTAGCTATCCTAAAATTAACATATGTTTC
This sequence comes from Carcinoscorpius rotundicauda, assembly GCA_011833715.1. NCBI lineage: Eukaryota > Metazoa > Arthropoda > Merostomata > Xiphosura > Limulidae > Carcinoscorpius > Carcinoscorpius rotundicauda. Next base: position 46,085,327 of record CM022397.1, on the reverse strand, counting down.
CTTGTATATTTACCAATCATTGCGTTGTTCTATCCGGTCTAAGAAATTGAGTTTGGGAAAACACATATCAGGGCTACATTTAAACACAAAACAGTTTCCTTCATATAATTAAGTCATTGATTCATATTTGTTACAATACAATATCATTCCTTTGTTATTATATATTATTCATATTTCCGATTTCAAGCGTTTTTTAATTGTCTGTTTGTTTGGCGCTTTGTGGCACAAAACGGCTAGGCTCTCTGTGCTAAACATCCATTAAAGATAACGAGAATATTAAACTTTTTACAAGCAATAAAAAAGCGAAACATAGCGCAAGAACATAATCAAAAGGCTAATGATCCCAAGAATGCTAAAAACACGATCAACATAGACATTATCACCATCTTCAATGACATTTTCTAACGTTAATAATAAATTTGGAGAAAAAAAGCCTGTATAATATAGACAGCTGCTGCTGCCACACAGTGGTCTATTGACGGCTTACAGACGAGGGCAGATTCAAGTGCTGCGAGAGCAGTGAAGGAGGGCCAGCTTCCAACAGGGCACGAGGGTCGGGTGGTATCGACAACGGTTAGTTTCTTTAAAACTTATAGGAAAATTATCACTGCGTCGTGGTTTATTATCAAAATGAAAGTGAGCAAATGGAGTGATCAATAGCAGCAAAGGTCTGACTAGGTGCATTAAAATAATTGAAGAAAACATTATTCAAAAGAGAAAGGTTGTGATCTGAGAACATATGCTCTACATAGCGACCACTCCTATCAATATCGCCCCCAGTGGTTCAACGGTATGTCTGCGGACTTACACGCTAAAATACGGGTATCGATACCCGTGATGGGCAGAACACAGATAGCCCATTGTGTAGCTTTGTGCTTAATTCAAAACAACAATCTATCAATATCAGCACTTCCTCAGATAAGGTGATGTTAATTAAAGCCCCCCTGGATTAAGAAGAAAGACAGCAACTGTTCAATCAGAGCATGGTCTGATTGATCTTATGTCTCTCGAGGCAACAGGTAGAGAGAATAAACAGTGATGGTATGAGCCAAGGAAACAGCAACATCTCCTCATGAAGAATCCAAGAGAATTTACTGCGTTGAGATATGGATGTTTCCACCAACACGTCATCAGATCGAAGCTTCTTTACTAACTTTGGCGAGCCAGCTAGACCCCTTCAGTTCCTTTCTAAATAAAAAATGGGGACATTTGCCCTAAAAGTTTGTCTGAAATAAAGTGTAGGATAGAAAAATGAGGTACAACCGGTGGTAGAGATGTTGAAGAATGCTGCAGAAACACAAAGACGTTGTCGTTTACCTATGGACTGTTTTATTCTCTATTTTATTTAAATTTGTTTTTCGAGAATCAATAATAAAACGGGATATTTCGGTTCCCTCTGATCCCTTCCTCAATGGAGCCATACGAGGTGATAGACTACAATATCAAACAAGAAAACAACATGAACGCCAAGATTTCGTGAGCACTATACCCAAAAACCAGCAACAGATGCAATAGCCACAATACATGTTGAGAACTTCCAACACTGGTGGTTGGTTTACTCTAACTCAAGTGGACCAGTTTATTGACTCAAGGGGCCATTCCAAGGTCACCCATCTACAGGAATACAAAAAGAAAGTGGTATGTTAGTGTTCGACCCCTAAACCAACAGTGTCCTCTCCTTACCTTCACGGGTCAAGACACATGGCAGACACGTGAGTGGATGTCGAGATCGCAGAACCTTCCCTGGAAAGTCTCTTTACTATGTACAGGAATACACACCGAATGGTTTTGTTTATTAATGAGACTTTCAGCTTCTTTTATGTCGTATTAGGAACATAGTATTTACTACTTTAGATATAGTTACCACTTTTTTCTTTGTCAACCTGACGAAGACCGAAAAAGGTCGAAACGTTTTTCGCTCCTCTGCATAAAAATTTTCTCAACCCTTACCAGCTGTTTTCACAGATATATTTATATTTATCGTAATGACACTGGTAACATGATTCATACTCATAAAAACTGAAACGCCATTTTCTAGAATGATATTTTAAATTCAAGTTTGTTTTGTTTCTTTGTTTGAAGTTCGCACAAAGCTACTCGAGGTCTATCTGTACTAGCCGTCCCTAATTTAGTAGTGTAAGCTGGTCATCTCCACTCACTGCCAACTCTTGGGCTACATTTTACCAACGAATTGTGGGATTGACCGTCACATTATAACGCCCCCACGACTTAAAGGACAAGCATATTTAGCGCGAAGGGGATGTGAACCCACAAACTTCAGATTACGAGTCGCACACCTTAACAAGCTCCATGCCGAGCCTTCTGCTAGTTTGGACAGATATAATATCGCAAAAACTCTAATTTCATTACTTTCTGGTCAAAAATGACAAATTTAATTTTGTTTCAGTCCAAGAGCTAATAACCTTTATGGGTTATATATCCTATGTGATTTTATAAAAAATAAAACTGTCAAAGAGTCCACATTATCATCATAGGCACCGGGGCTGAGCACCCAAGCACCTATTTAAATACTCCATTTGTGGTCAGGTCGCAGATAGCTTATTATCTAGAAGTTTACTTTTCAACAAACAAACAAAGTTAATTTATGATACTTGGCTCGATCATGTGTTAAGAAGGTTTTAGTGATACAATAATATAAAACGTTCCGATAACGAATTACAAAAACATAATTTACAGAGGCATTATCTTTCCTCATTGAAATATTCAGTGCAACACATATTTATGAAAAAAAAATTATTTTATTTAACAAAAAGACCCGAACAAACAATATATACTAAATTAAAAAACACAAACTGAACAATTGTATTGCTTTAAAGAGTTTAATTTTCGAGAAAAAGGTATTTAAGAGTTAAACACAACCAAACACGAAGGAAACAACAGATTCAGATAATGATATTATAGGTAATATATATAGGTGCTGGTCCTCATTAGCTGTTAAGTGATCCATTGAAGCTGTAAGTATAAATAACATTGAAATACATTAATGTTGTTGTTAGTTCACTTACAAGAGATTCACCAACATTTCATTAAATATATTAGTCAAATTATTTGACACCAATTGTGGTTTAAACCAACAACATATAGTCAGTGTTCTATAATGGTGACACAATGAGTTATCTATACTCTGTCCCTCACAAATATCAAAACTCGGTTTGAAGATGTGTAAATCCCTAGACATACCAAACTGTCACTGTGTAGATTAGACCGTTTTATAGATATATTTTTAGAAATATGGAATTCTATTAAATGTCTTTTGGCATTATTTAAACAAAATAACGTATTAAAAGAAAAAAGTAGGGTGTGATCTTGAGAAATAGCCACACATTTGGAAAATATGTGAATAATTTAGTGCTAGTCCACGGTGCCATCAAGTAAAATAAATGTCAGAATAAAATTAAATATACTAACTAATAATACTATTTACAGCACATTTTATTTATCGTGGAATTCCTTATACCAAGTGAAATTTGTGATAAATAATCACTATAACGACTGTATAACTGTTGTAAAACAGTTATGTTGCATGGAACAACTAACATCTTTTACGATATTGTAAAAAAATACGTTTTCACTGTCTAAAACATATAATGTTCAAGTTTCAACATATTCATTTCATTTATTGCTGATGTATTGATTTATTTTGATTTTCTTACCTGACACAGAAATAATACAAAATAATAGAGATCCCATAACCTGAGAAGTTTACATTTCCTTTTCATGAGTGAGCTGGAAATGATTACTTTATTCATTCCGTTGATTATTACAAACAAATTACAACAAATATTGTTGCAAAATAATATAAGAATGCAGAAGGAGTCGTGGTATACACCTCCAAAAATATATTACTTTTTACATCAATTTTGCCAAATTCAGACCTACATAGGGTCCACTTTCTTCTCTTTCAACATGATATAATTAACTCTATTGTGTTTAACCTTATTTTATAAGTAGAGAACAACACTGTGAATTTTGCGTGGAGTGACGATATTTGAATATTATTGTCATCCAACTCTTAAAGGTCAGCTGTTGGAAGAAAAAGACTAGGAAGTGTCCAGAATTTTGCTTTTTTTTAAATGTTGCGCAACGTTACATGAGGTCTATCTGCACTAGTCGTCCCTAATTTAGCAGTGTAAAAACAGACAGAAGGCAGGTAGTCACCACAACTCGCCATCAACTCTTGGGGTATTATTTTACCAAGGAATAGTGGATTGTATGTTTGTTTTGGAATTTCGCACAAAGTGACTCGAGGGCTATCTGTGCTAGCCGTCCCTAATTTAGCAGAGTAAGACTACAGGGAAGGCAGTTAGTCATCACCACCAACCGCCAACTCTTGGGCTACTCTTTTACCAATGAAAAGTGGGATTGACCGTCGCATTATACACCCCCACGCCTGGGAGGGCGAGCAAGTTCAGCGCGACCCTCGGAATACGAGTAGCTTGGCCATGCCAGGCCTGGGAAAAGTGGAATTGGTCATCAACGGTATAATGCTCCCAGGGCTAAAAGGACGAGCATGTTTCATGTGATGGTAATTCAAACCTGTGACCCTCAGTGTCTTATCCACCTGGCCATGCCGGCCTATTTTGTTTGCTGTCTCTTTGCTTTTTTTTTTTTTTTTTATTGTTGCTTGTACTTATATGAGAACAAGCATAGTTTTAATGTTTATTTCAAGTACAAATAATATTTAAACTTTCAATTTTTAATGTACAGTTTTTATGCTTTTAAGTTTTATGCAATTTATCTTTATTTCAACTACATCTCCAACTGAGCAGTTAGTTAGTAGCTAAGCAATAAACTTGTGGTCATTAAACTTTAGAGTTCTATTTCCTACAGATAACAAAAGCTTTATTCTAAACAATGAAATCAACAACTTTATCATCCAGTCTTCTGCTTGTTAATGATTTAAAAATTGTTTGTTTTATATCTCTTCACACATACTTTCACCTGTAACAAATCATTGCAGTTGTCCTTCATATCAGGACATCAAACCACTATTGTTAATATCAGGCAACTACCTTCTATATTTATCTTTATAATATCATATTCCTCTATTGCTGTGTGTATTAAAAGAAATATTGTAATAAGGGAGTAGATTATTTGTTTTCTTGTTTCTTTTTTGAATTTCTCACATAGATACTCAAGGGCTATTTGTGCTAGCCGTCCCTAATTTAGTAGTGTAAGACTCGAGGGAAGGCAGCTAGTGATCACCACCCACTGCCAATTCTTGGGCTACTCTTTTTTAAAACGAATAATAGGATTGACCGTCACATTATAATGCCCGTACGGCTGTAAAGGCGAGCATATTTGACGCGACGGGGATGCACACCCGCGACCCTCAGATTACGAGAATAACGCCTTAACACGCTCGGCAATGCCAAGCGATTAAGATCTCTGAACTTAATGAATTTTCAGAAAACGGAATGTGAATGAGGTGTTTAAATTTGTAACATTGTTGATTCCTCATTTTTCTTCCAACTTTAATTATTGCAATTGTAATATAAAGGTTAAAATATACATTTTCTCACGGTAGAAATAACCTACAAGTTAGTCATCTTTGATTTCTTTACAGCTTTGTTGCGCTTGGAACTGTTTGCTTTCAGGTTTAGGAGATTCAAGTAATTTAAAGGAAACGAAATAAATATTTTCCGATAAAAGGTGGTTTCTAGCTTGCATAGCCCAAATGGACGATCTAAGGTCATACATTCGCCCCAAGAAAGGTTTTGAAGATTTAAAACTGTGAAATTAAATCTTGAGTCACTGAATCAAGAGAAGTGAGTTTTAATACATAAGTTGTAGCTATACATTACATGAATAAGTCATCAGGCCATTGCGTGGGTCGAGCAATCGTTTCCTATGGCTCTAATATTATGTTAATAGTTCACTTACAATACCATAGATTTATACATCTGCATCTAATATTAGGCAATTCAAAATTTATATGGTAATATTATAGTTATGTGTTACATTTTATGACGCTGTGAATAAAAATTTTTAATTAAGTACTTCTCATAGTCACGTTGCTTAACATAGTTCTGCATTGTTGTGTTAATTTCAAATTTGATTAATTGTTACCTTATAGTACTATATTGTTCTATCTATCCATCTACAAATAAATAGCAAAATATAGTTAGATAAATAACTAGATTTGAAATTAATCTTCAAAGATGCTTTTAGAGCAGTATCCTCATAAAACCTAAAAAACAGAAGCAACTGTCAAAATTAATTATCTGGATTGTAAGTAGTAGCCTCTAAAATATACTTCAAAGAGGCTTTTAAAAAATTAAATTTTAAAATAACAATTACTTGATACCATCCAAGTATAAATTAAAATTGATCTAAACCGAATAGAGTATATTAAATGATAATAAATAGCACTCGTAAACTGAAACTTCCAGATGAAAACATTTTTCTGCTCATTTCGTATGAGTTTTCGAGCAGACGCACTTCATGAGACAGTGATGATCTTTAATGACTGAAAGTATTTAGACGTATCGAATCATTCTTTACTTAAATTATCCAAGTTTTTTCGTCTCATGCTTTGCGGAATAATATGCATCCATAAGCAGGTCCAGTTTGTTTTTAAAACAGGGTAGCTTGAAACAGAATAAATACATGCTCAATTCCGTGACCGAAGCTACACCTACTTTCACTGTATCCAACATGTCGAATAGAGTCAGCTCCAAATTGTAATAAAAACATTTTAAATTACAAAAGGAAACATTTGGAGCGATAGTTAATTATACAAAAAAACTAAATAAGATAAGTTAGAGAATAATGATATAAACGTAGATAGAACATGAAATCATATATAAAATAAACATCACCTTGTCATCCGCTTCTTTTTACGCTTTGCACATTTCTCTAGTGTGTTCTTCAAAATTACCATAAGGATATTTTCAAAATTCACATTTTGTAATTCCATCTAGAATCTTGTGATAAAAATACTTTCTGGTCATTCAACTTTAATATTACATTCTGCAAAATGAAAGTTACTTGTTTAAATCCATATGGAAAAGATTATATGATTCTTATCAACTCTATTATAACCACCTTTAAATATATTTATTTTTTCTTTATTAATAATGAAGATGATATATTTATTGATACACAAACAGCCACTTAAGAATTGAAATAAAACAATATTTCAAAGGAATGACAGAGGATGGAAAACAAAACTAAAAGAAACAAAACCACATTGTTTTAGATCTGTAAACTGTATCTGATTATAACAACATATTTATTGTGTAATCATGTACACAGAAAAGAATTAAATGAAGTAGAATGAAAAATACATGCGTGAAACAAACTTTATTTGTAACATCACCAGAAATATTTTAAAAATTAAACAAGTTGTCTTCGTTTTTACCTCTCAACAACGAGTTAATAAAACAAAGAAAAAAAGCAGCAAATAGATAGTTTAAAGCAAATAGGAACACAGTAGACACATGAAACAGTCCCCAGTAAAATAACAATACGTCTGCGGACCACCAACGCCAGAAACCGATTTTGGATACTCATATTGGTAGGAGCACAAATAGCCCATTGTGTATCTTTGTGTTCAACTATGAACAGATATTAGAAATAATCGGTAAGCTTAAACGTAAGCACGTACACCAGATGAAGGCCATACAAACTTGAAGTGAGAGAATAAATTATTTGGTTTATTATTATTTCTTTTAATTTCGTGCAATTCTACTCGAGGGATATCTGCGCTAGCCGTCCCTAAATTAGGAGTGTAACATTAGAGGAAAGGCATCTAGTCTTCACCACCCACTTTTTGCTCAACATACCACACAGGGGTGCAGTAACCCTGTAACCGATTTACTATATTTATTATAATATCTAAGCTTAATTGTACATAATTTTCTTTTTCACCAGTAACGTATATTTTCAACTGTTTATTGTGTTGGTTCTACATATAGAAATTTTCAGATAGTTCGTGTGCGTAAAAATCAACAATGGATTAGATATGTATGAAATACTAGTGAATAACAGTATCGTCGAATTTTGGTGGAGATAAGTCGCGACACAAGAGGGAGAGCTTATCGGGCGTGAGGCTCATTTGTAAATACGTAATAAGCGTAATCGAGGTGTAACAGTATCAATTCAGAATTAATTTGTTTCACGTGGACATGGATCGTCGATAAAATATATTTAGACGTAAACTGAGAGTAAGACTCAGTGTTGTCTGTAAGTTTGTAAAACTGTTTTATATAAATCATCATTTGTGATAACTACTAGTGTAGATGTTATTGATATTGTATTACTTTTTATCTTTGTAAATTGAAATATATTTGCAATAAAAAAGGAAATTGTTTTTGTCAAATTCTTTGACAACTAACATAAATTTAATGCATCTCAACATTTAATTAACTTCTAAGCTCAAATTAAAATTCCGGGAATTGGAAGCAGGTGTGTGTAATATAATAAATCAAAGACTCAGACGAAATACAGTATAATATTTAACACGCTTCCCACGAAAATAAATTTGGAATAACAAAGTAAAATGAAAATAACTTATGCATATAATGTGCTCCAAAGAGCACATCACATACAAAAATCCGACATTAATCATAAAGAGGCAACGACTTTCCTGTAACTTAACGAGAACTAAAAATTTAGGTGTAAAACAGCCATCACAGAAGCTGCAAATATCACACAAAATTCATCCACTGATATGGTTATATTATATGATTAAGAGCAAATTATTTAGGTAACCAATACTGTTTTCTTTGTTAAAATAGTAAATATCATCTCTGTTTTTTTAAAAAAATGGTTATACTTGTAAAATCTTTTCAAGTTGAGTTTTTTGTAAATGTATAAAAAGTTGTGAAGCTTGCAAATCAGTATCATATGTTTATAAGCCTACATAAACAGTGTTTCTACTGCTGCTATTCCTGTTGAAGTCGGTCGAAGCCTACTGATCATTCCTCGATTAAATTATACAGTCGAATGTTTGGAAACCGGAATTTTTATCGGTTAAATCTCCATAAAAATTGTGATATTGTTGAACGAGTTTATTTGAATTAAGCAAAAAGTTACATAATTGGCTATCTGTACACTTTCTACCACGGTCTGAGTTCTCTGACATGCACCTTTGCCGCGAGAGGACGTTGAATATAATGTTTTCCATGTGCAGAAAACCCAATGTCTTGAAATACAAATACTGAAGGTACACCAAACTCGTCAAATGAGTGGAAAATACACAACACTATGAACCGCCCTGAAGAGCTCCATTTGAATTTACAACTCATGTATTATTCGAGGACGGTCAGGTGCTCGACAATACGTCTTACTCATTTTTTAGCAAGCTGTTTATTTGCACAGATTCTGTGATAATAATTATATACTATATTTTGTAGCTCTACTTGCGTCATATTACTTTGTGTGCAATTATACGCTGAAATTTTAGTTATTATACCTTTTTCAGCCATGTCCATTTACTCGTTGTAGCATTTTGTACACTTAAACCGGAGTTTACTTTTTCTAAGATTGCACATTCAGTCCTATACTCACTACACATGTATTACTCACGTACATACATAATTAAACTTAATCAAAACAAATATGACTAAAACTGTCTCCGATAATAAGTTTGTCTAGATTATTCTTAATAACATTTAAAGGGAGAAAAACTGAGGTTATGTATATTGTAATTGCACTTATTCTCACGTGTTAATATACGTTCTCTTTGTCCTGGTTCTATATAAGCCTTTGTTAATATATAATTTCCTGTATTTTGTTGTTTATGCATTTGTGTTTTTGCTACCTTTTAGCTAGGCTACTTTGGCATAAATATAAATGGTCACGAGGGTTAATTTACACTTAAGACTAACTTAGAAGAAAAATATATCATTTATTATTTTCTAAATACGCTGTTGGCGACATCGCGCATGAATGAGAACTGTTTATACCATGCTTTCATAACAATCTGATCGATAATGCTTTACATTTTCTTCAAAGTGGCCCGGTAAAGCCAAGTGAGAGTCGCGGATTCGAATCCCTATCATACCAAACATGCTTGCCCTTTCAGCCATGAGAGCGTGATTATATGGCGGTCAATCTCATTATCGGTTGGTAAAAGAGTAGCCCAAACGTTGATGGTGGGAGGTGATGACCAGCTGCCTTCTCTGTACTTTTACACAAAAAAATTAGGGATCACTAGCGCAGATAGTTGTCGTATAGCTTTCCGCAAAATGTACAATAAAATTAAAATTTCTTTAATGTTTTAACTTTTCTGGTACGAAATATTTGGAGTTTATTGAAACTTAAAAAATCAAATATTTTTTTTTGCGTTCAAGATAATGTTTAGTGCACATTTCTACCTTGTGTAGAAGTATTTAATCCTCATTTAACTTCAGTTAACAAGTCTTTAATCAGTACTTAAATCCCAACATGTTTGAGGCTGAGTATTCCATTTGTTTGCTAACAGAAACAATAGCTCACATGTGTTTGTATAGTATTACTTCTTATGTTTGTTCTGTCAAATGTGGCACACAAGTGGGCGCGTCCTCAATGTAGAGAAACGGTGCGGTTTAAATTAATTGCAATTCTAACTAAAGGATAAGAAGTCCCATAATGTTTGTCTCAATCGTTTTCTTTACCTATATGATTTTGTTTTCTGAGCCTTTTACTATGAATTCCTTTATTAATTGACACTCATTTTATAGTATATTTTTTGATAAATCAATATTTGTTATTGGTTGTAAATTACCATTTGAAATGCAATGCAAAAAGGTGAACAGTACAGATTAATTCAGAGATCAATTGACAGGCAAATAATTTGTGTACATAATTCAAATATTTATGAATAAACGTTTTAAAGAGTTTTAAAAAAATTACATTTTCTAAAGAACATATACGAAATTAGTCAATTTACACTTTAAAGTATAAGGCAGTATCACCGTTTAGAACAACATCAGTTACCTTTATTTCCAAAACAAACAACAAACAAAAAATTATTTAATAACGCGTGAAGAAATTTCAACACCAAATAAATAAGCTCGAAGAATAAATTACTTTCTTTGAAATCGTGTAATCGTGAAAATTTCTTATTTTCATTTTTAAACCTTGAAAATGATGGCTGTTTTCTTCATTGAAATTTTTTGTGTTTAAGAATAATGTAGGAGAATTTTTAATTGTTTTATAAATTATTTAGACTGTTTTTTTTTCCTGTGAACCAGATAATGAAACAAACAGTATATAATTAAATAGATTTGCAAAATCGCACGGTACCCTTTGCTTCATCACAACCTCAAAATGATATTTAACAAATCACTACAAACTCAACAATGTTGTTATTTTGACAGTTTTATTTTCAAAATAAACGTATTTAAGAGTCAAAGACATTTCAAAGAAAAGGGAACAACGACAGATTCAGGTTATTATAAGTAATATTTAGATGCTGATCCTCATCAGCTGTTAAGTGATCCCTTGAAACTGTTAATATAAGTAACAATGAAAGTATCATGTCAATTACATCGAATAAATCCAATAACATTTTGGATACCAGTGAAACAAGTTAACACCAAATTTGGTAGAAAAATCATATAATACAGGCCAGCGTTCTGAAGTAGTAAGAAAATTTGGCTATTTTTGGATTGATGTTTATATATCTCAGTTGAGGCTCAGAGAAATGAAAAATGTAAAATATTTTTCATATAATAGAAATCAGTTTTTTTCCTTGAAGTAAATGAATCTTGTCTTCTTTCAGATATTTGTGTTAAAATTGTTTTAGTTCATGATTCAGATTCTCTGTATGTATCGTTTAATATCTCTTCAGTGAATGTCGCATTTCATTCGTCAACTAAAGTAGTTATAAATGTATAGGACGTAAAGAGGACACATTTATCTTTTGTGTCCATTAAACATATAACATTCATTCTCTCAGAATTGTTTTTTTAAAGTGTTGTGCTTTTTTATTTTTTTAGATTTTGCGCAAAGCTATTTAAAGGCTATATGTGTCCCAAATTTGGCAATGTAAGACTAGAAGAAAGACAACTAGTCATCACCATCTACCGCCAACTCTTGCGCTACTATTTTACCAACTAATAGTGAAGTTGATCGTTACATTATACCATTGCCAGGTGTTATGTATATGTGTAAATATTTTGTAAACGACAACATGTCGTATTCTGTTTGAATTTTCATTTGTATTATTCATTTTTTTTCCATATTGATATTATTGTTTCGAAGTTTAAACTAAAATATGTTATTTATTTAGGGTAACATTTTAGAACTTTCTCGAATTAAGTAGACCAATCACATGTTTGTAAATGAGTGCTGGTGACTTCCTGTCTAGAAGTGTAGTCTCGTGCAAGAACGGATATGCGTGGATAGCTCTGGAGTTGTATGGAAATTGCGAGATTGTTCGAGAAATAGGCCTATCGGTATAAAAAAGACGGTGACGTGAGAGATATAGAATCATCAGTCATCAGTTTTTATTCGAAAAGAGAGATATTCAGTCATCAGTTTTATTCGAAGACAAAGAGTGAGATTCAGACACCAGTTTCATTTCAAAAGAAGAGAGTTAGTTATTTGAGAAAGATTAAGTGTTTGCTGTGAATATTCAACTTGGATTTGTGATTGAAATTAGATCTACGGAAGCTGTGATTTTATTTCGTTAATCTCTACGATACATCTGAATTACTGCTTGTGCTGAGAGTCGGCGAATTTATTGAACTGTGAACTGTTTCGGAATTACTTCGTGGGATCAAATTCACACCCTAGACTGGAATTTGAGACTTTCATTTTAGATCATTGTATTAGATACAGGCCAGTACCGTTTTGTATTGTGATTTATTTTGAAGTTTGAAACTAATATTATTTTGTTTTGTAACTTAATATCTGTCACTGTTATTATACAATTTATGTTATATCTGTTATATTTGTTAACAGTTTAGCATAATAAATTATACAAGCTGTTATCTGTGTTTTTCTGTTGCGTTTAATCTACGAAGAACTTAAAACATCAAAATATACGTAACACCAGGGCTGAAAGAGCTAGCAAGTTTGGTGTGACGCGGAATCAAACCCGTGACCCTCAGTTTACGCGTCGAACGTCTTAACCCACCTGGCAATGACGAGCTTAAAGTGTATTGTACCAGAAACATTTTAACATGAGTTACCAGTGTTAGGTTTGTAAATACTTTCCTTATTAGTTTTATTGGCATGTGTGGTTTTAATTTTGCTTGCCGTTCCTAATTTAGCAGTGAGAGACTTGAGGGAAAGCAGCTAGTCATCACCACCCATCACCAACTCTTGGTCTACTATTTTGCAAATACAAAGTAGAATTATTTGTCACATTACAATGTCCCTTAGTATAAGAATTCGAATTAACGACCCTTAGACTCTCAATAAAACGTTTTAACTATCTGCTGATGTTGGTTTAGAACATTTGTATTTCTCTTGAAAGTGTAATGGTGTGACAATTAAGTATAATTATATTATATTTATTACATGTTGTATTATTATTATAGCGTTTGTAAGGTATATACAACTTAATATTTAATGTTCCTTGAATAAGTGACGGTTATGTGTTTTTACTTACTTGAAAAGTACATTTTTATAACTTAAAAGTTTCAAATACCACAAATCTAGCAAAATCTTGATTTTTGGTCATAATATTTTGTCTGTACAGTACTTTATCAATTTATGATCAGAAATGTAGGGTTTTTTTGCCTATTTTTTAAAAACATAACGTGTTAAATTTATAATCTAAAGTGGAAATCTTATTACAAAACCCTATACTCTCTTAACGTTAACATATATAAAAAATAAAAGAATAATTGAAATGTTGACCCTCTTTATAACGAGAAATAAGTTACATAGAAAATTAATAATAACATTTTAAACATATCTTGAGTGGTTAAGGTATTTTTAGTTAAATTTAAACATGTGAAATATGAATAACTAGTCACTACAATGTCTAACCGTAATACGAATTATTACCCTATTTCAAACTATAAATATTTTCAGGTAATTATATTTTTAGAAATTTAGACAAATAAGATGTTGAATTTGAGAGACAGCTGTTCAATGTATTAGATATGTTTATATTTTTTAACCTTATAATCTTATATCTTCAGAAACAGTTGTTAATCATTTCAGTGAGTGTATCTTCTGGATCTTCGTGAGGTACTGAGAATTTCTCATATACATTTTTTGCGTTGATGAAACGTAAATAAGTAAGATTTGAGGCTGTTTAGGATTTTACAAGAGCAAAAGGATTTGACAAATATAAAATATATTTATATAAAGCATTAAGAATTACAGCATTACGGTAGGTATATATCACTCAACTCATCCTCCTGTAGTTTGATGGAACTTTTTGCATTTGGTTTATTTGATACATACACTAGAGAAATTATGTACACATAAACATGAAACACATTTTTCGAGTTTTTAGTATCATAGCTCTGTACTGATAATTCTGTCTTTAATCAAAGTATTAGTTGTCTTATAATATCACAGATTTATATTATTGTATCTAGAATAATAATATTAATAGATATCTTGTTATATCATAGTTCTTTGTTACTATGCCTATCCTATATCAAATTAACAACTAAATAAGTTTACATAAATTTTCAACTTTCGAAAACTGACGTCAAAAAACGAAAAACATTACTCATCGTAAAATTTTACTTTGACTCATAAGATATGAGTGACTGTGTTCTACAATAACCACAGATATAAAATAAATTAATAAAATATGAAGCACAATTATAATATAATTTAAAATTAAACTAAACTGGATAGATTATCGAGTTTGTTTCCTAAAACAAAGTCGTCTGAAATAGGCAAGATATGGATCCTAATTCAAAATTGAAAATAAGCCTAATTTCTTAAGTAACATCACTTACAATTTTTTTTTCAGGCGCTATAATTAAATTAGATAAAATATGCATACAGTACGGACACCTTAGTCGCTTTACTTATAAATTTGTTATATAAAATTGTCAATTTCTATATAGTACAGAAATAAAATAATTCTGTTATCGTAACTGTTCTTCGCACAGTATGTTGAAATAAAGTTTCATTACACAAACAGAAATTGTGCATTTTCACATTCTCGAATTGCACGTGGAATATCGAGAAGAAAAACAGTTTCAGTTATGTTGACCTTTACATTACATTCTACTACTTTCCTTTCGTAAAATTTAATTGTTAATTTAGTCATATCAAGAACGACATAATTATCTTTACTTGTATCACAACTAACTTTGAAATATTCCTTTCTTACTTTTGTTTACAATCAACTTGATAGTTTTATTTACTCCTTAGCTTCTGATTTTTAACTGAAAATGTTCAACATTCTTGAAACAGAGAGAGAATGTAAAACATAACTACATCGAGAAAAGTAAGACAAAATTACTATTATTATCACATTATTTCCGATCTGTGAGTTGTGTCCAAGTGTAACACTATAATGAAAGTGTAACGTATTCTGTAAGGTAATTTACAGAAGGAAATAATCTTATTTATGATCGTACTTTCTTCTACAATCTTAACGATTGTTAAATATCTGTTAAAAATTGAAATTGTTTCTTACTGTTCTTTATAAATTGAAGTTTTAAACATTTATAAATACGTTTCGCGATGTTGAAGTAGTGAAATATCGTTAAATACTTTTCTATCACATTTGAATAATGTCGTTTTTATTCTCCATTTTTAGCATCTACAGTCACTGTGTTAAATTAACACTCGATAAAAATCAAATCTTAAGTACAATTCTTATACCAAGAGAGCTTACTATTAAAGATAAAATTGATTATTCACAGTAAGAAAACATTGTTTTCAAAATTATAATTAATTACTGAAAAATAATTAATTATAATAATAAAACTGCAATGAATTTTAACTAAAACCTTTTGTATCCACTGGTGTAAATCGTTCATCTTATAAGACTTATCTGTATTCATCTCTGCATAAAAATATATGTTTGATCTATATTACGACAATAATTTTATCACGTTACATAGTAGCTAACGTAAAAATGCTAAATTTAATATCGATAGAAATAACAAATTTCACTACGTTCCCCTAACAACAGATCATAATAAATGTGAGAAGAAGTGCACAAGTGTAAAACTACACGAATAAATTGTGCAAGCCAGAAAGATATGATGATGAAAAGGTGATGATAAACTATAATATATATATTTTTTTAAATTTACCCTGATACAATTAATCTCTGAATTATATTTTTCCTCATTCCTCTTAAAATGTTCTATATCATGTTACTAAAATAAAAATTTCCCTTTATAACCAGCAGGATAATACACAGTTAACAATTCAAATAAATCAGGTTTCAGTACTCCACAAACGCTTAAATTTTTATTTGTTGTCATGAAAAGAGGCCCGTCTTTAAGAATTTAGATTCTCGTAAACTATAATCATATGTGTTCTGAGGCCTGGCATGGCCGAGCGCGTTAAGGCGTGCACTCGTAATCCGAGGGTCGCGGGTTCGCGCCCGAGTCGCGCTAAAACATGCTCGCCCTCCCAGCCGTGGGGGTGTATAATGTGACGGTCAATCCCACTATTCGTTTGTAAAAGAGTAGCCCAAGAGTTGGCGGTGGGTGGTGATGACTAGCTGCCTTCCCTCTAGTCTTACACTGCTAAATTAGGGACGGCTAGCACAGATAGCCCTCGAGTAGCTTTGTGCGAAATTCCAAAAACAAAATATGTGTTCTGACGCACTGTCTTTGCATCTTCCGATTATATCCGTCGTGACCACAACTACGCCAACTGACATTATCGTGAGAATGTATGTTGAAGATTTTCGTGTAACACATCACACGTTTTCGGCTCACCGAACCATCTTCACAACTTCGACCGACCCGTAGCAAAGAGAACATAAACCTTTCAAAGATAATCAATATAATTTTAATTTCCATCACTCTAGTTCAGTAAATAAGTTTCACTCTAGTTCAGTTTGTAGGTTTCAAAATATGTGCTAAACTAACTGCACCTCCGTGTGAGGTGAAGAGATACATGAGTTTCTGACTGGAGGAAAGAAATAATAATTTAACCTAAATACTTACCAAAGAATTGACGCACACGAACGAGGCACAATGTAATTCCTAGTTTTCAGACCAAGCTGGCAATACGTGCTAAATTTCCTCTGTGTTACGTATTTTTGATGTTTTAAGTTCTTCGTAGACTAAACGCAACAGAAAAACGCAGATAACAGCTTGTATAATTTATAACACTAAACTATTAACAAATATAACAGATATAACATGAATTATATAACAATAGTGTCAGATATTAAGTTATAACATTCGAAATTAATTACAAAACAAAATAATATTAGTTTCAAACTTCACAATTAATCACAATACAAAACGGTACTGGCCTGTATCTAATACAATGATCTAAAATGAAAGTCTCAAATTCCAGTCTAGGGTGTGAATTTGGTCCCACGAAGAGATTCCGAAACAGTTCACAGTTCAATGAAATCGCCGTCTCTGAGCTCAAGCAGTAATTCAGATGTATCGTAAAGATTGACGAAATAAAATAACAACTTCCGGAGATCTAACTTCAATCACAAATCCAAGTTGAATATTCACAGCAAACACTTAATCTTTCTCAAATAACTAAAACTGATGCCTGAATCTCACTCTTATTCTTCGAATAAAACTAATGGCTGAATCTATCTTCTTTTTTCGAATAAAAACTGATGACTGATGACTCCATATCTCTCACGTCACCGTCTTTTTTATACCGATAGGCCTATTTCTCGAACAATCTCGCAATTTCCATACAACTCCAGAGCTATCCACGCATATTCGTTCTTGCACGAGACTACACTTCTAGACAGGAAGTCACCAGCACTCATTTACAAACATGTGATTGGTCCACTTAATTCGAGAAAGTTCTAAAACGTTACCCTAAATAAATAACATATTTTTGTTTAAACTTCGAAACAATAATATCAATATGGAAAAATGAATAATACAAATGAAAATTCAAACACAATACGACATGTTGTCGTTTACAAAATATTTACACATATACATAACATCTGCCATTGTGCTGTTGAAAATGAAAGCACTTCGCTCGGTCAAGAACCGTAACGTTTGAGATGATGTTTCGTCTTGTCTGCCGTTCGACTATTTAGACGACGGACTCCGGCCTGGGTTAATTCTCTCGTGCCGCCTTGGTATCACCCGGCATTTCATATCTCCTCCCCACCTCACTTCATCTCCTTAAACAAGCCTAATTAAAACAAAAAAAAAACTCCCACCTAAAGATAAAGATCTTCCATAAGCGGGGACGAAGAGAAACTACAACGTTTCTGAACACCCCTGTTGGGGAGAGAGTTTCTGAGACATCTCTCTCTCTCTAAACTTAGTTCCTGCCAAGATTTCATTCTTTCGTACACACAATAACCCACAATGAATTCTGTGGCATTTGGATTTATAAATCTCAGCCACTCCGTGTCACTGATAATGAGATATTCCAGAGATCCTCGCCGAGGGGCCTGGCATGGCCGAGCGCATATGGCGTGCGACTCGTAATCCGAGGGTCGCGGGTTCGCGCCCGAGTCGCGCCAAGCATGCTCGCCCTTCAAAATATCAAACAATAAGTCCTTACATTGTCAACATATTTGGAACCCAAAATCAAAATTCATCTTCTGTCAGCGGCAGTATTTATCCGATTTATAAAGTTAAACTTAACTATTTCATTCATTAAAATAATTTTTGTCGGTGAATATCAAATTAAAATTGACTATATATGTGAAGTGAAGCTTTTTGGTCAAAGTAAAATGCAAAGAAAAGTTTACAACCAATAAAAGTATTTTAAATATTTTTCAAAACACTTTTTTATTGGTATACAAAATATTTAATATTACTTTTTCTTTACTTATATATCATAGATAAAGAATTTACCTTGATGAAAGAAATTTTTGTTAGTATTTGACATCTCTTTAATTTAGTTATGCCAAAAATTACACAAATTCATGGAAAAATTAAATCACAAATTATAAAAATAATTTATATTGACATTCAGTTAAATTGTTTTGTGAAAGAAATAATACAATTAAATAAACAGAAACAAATACCTAAAACTTATACAGAACTATTAATATTTAATTTTATAACGGTACAGTCTTTATTTATTTAGTGTAATGATCATGGAGATGTTATATTTAGTAGCCTCTTTTAAAATTTTTTTTTCTCATGGCACAGAGAGTATATATCCCAGATGTAGTGGATATGTTAAGTAATAATTCTACATATATAACTGCTCCATGGCTCATTATGAAAGCAATAATAGTTACAAGCTGTCTGTTTCTAGATTATAGCACAAGTTACAACAAAATTACTTCTTTTAAGATATTCTTCTGCGTGACTACATAAGTAGGAATGAGTTTGATTTTAGTTTTATCTAAGAAAAATAAAAATAAAGGCAAACAATGTAGGAACTATTTAAAAATTTTACCCTAGTTTTCGAAGATTTAGTGACATCACCAGCAATGCTAAAATCCTCATATACACTGCTGGCCAAAATCTTAATGTTAGACTCGATCACTTATTTGAGTAGAGTTTTGAAAAGTGAAAATAAGAAAAGCGACAAAAGAAATAGAAAAAAATAGCATTTAATGGGGAAAATATGAACGCTCTAAAATTAGCCTAAATGCTAGCTGGTCAAAGTTTTAAGACCATACCAAAAGGAAGTCCAAAACAGGGAGAAAATGCCCAACAAGAGGTCTCAGTAGTGAGTTGCACGACGGTCATTGCAAATTACTGCAAACATGTGCTTTGGCATGGTAGATATAAGTGTTTGCAGAAGGCTCCCTGGAATGTTACTCAGAGTGGTTAAGATAGCTATACGAAGATCATACTGTATTTGTAATTGACGTCCATTTTTAAAGACTTCCCTTTCCATCCACCCTCTTACATTTTCAATGGAGTTCTATTCGGGCGAACATTCTGCATGCTCCATAAGAATCTCGTTATTCGCTATAGAAAATCCTTTGTTCTGCGGGCATTGTGGATTTCAACGATGTCCTGGTGAAAGATCCAGTAATTTTTATACAAGCAAGGGCCTTCAGTCTATAAGGATGCTCTCTCCAACATGCCGAAATAGCCAAATGCTGTTTGACGCCCCTGTATAACCTGTAGTTTCATTGTTCCATGGAAGGAGAAACCTCCCTAGATCATGATGGAACCTTCTCCACTATGTCGTTTAAAAGATGTCTCTGGTAAGATATTCTTTTCGTGCAAATAACGTTGGAAACCATCTGGACCATCCCGTTTGGATTTTTTCTTATCAGAGTACAAAACCTTTTCCACATTTCTACATCGCATGATTGGTGCTACTCAACATACTTTAAGCGAGCTGTTTCGTGGTAAGGAAGAACCCGTGGCCTTTGAAGACGTTTACGGTTTTTAAAGCCTTTCTTTCGTAGCAAGATAGAAAGTTAAATTTTATTTTCCGCTAAACCGATTCAACTTATATTGACGCCCTAATTTCCTGACTGCTTTGTTTTATTGTAACCATGAGGTATTAAAAGAAAAATACATACAAATCAATATACACGAAATTGTTTATTAATAAAGAGTTCCATGATAAACTACAACTTCATTACAAATAACCTCAATATCTCTCCCCTTAAATATTGTTACGAAGAATGTTAGAAGCCATTTCAGTACCAAACAAACGTATTATTCGGTACAGTTTTTCTTCTATTTATTAAAAAAAAGTTTAATTGTGTATGTACATAAGCAAAATATCAAACAGTGTTGTTAGTTAATCATTCACGCGTTTAATTTTTTTTCTATATTCTCTCTTTTCGTCTTTAATATATTGTTTGGTTGTTTGTTTTGTTGAATTTTGCGTTAAGCTAGTCCAGAGCTATCTGCGCTAGTCATACCTAATTTAGCAATGCAAGACTAGAGGGAAGGTAGCTAGTCATCACCACCTACCACCAATTCTTTGGCTACATTTTTACCAACGAATGATGGGATTAACGGCCGCATCATAACGACTAACGGGTGAAAGTGCAAGTATGTTTAATGTGATAGAAATTCGAACGTGCGACCCTCACATTACGAGTCGAGTGCCTTAACCACCTGGAATTCTGGGCTCCATGACTGCATGTGCAATCTCACAAAAGTAAAATCTGATGTAAGTGTTCAAGATAGTAACAACGAATAAACGGATATATCTAGAAAGAATATACAAATTTCAATATCAGCTTACAATTGTCCATAAAGTAATATAACGCAAAGAAAAAGCAACTACCAAAGAATCCGTGTGAAGAAACAACTTGCTGAGAAAGGTCTACCGAGCACCTGATCGTTCCTGGTATAGGTCACGTACTTAAAGTTCTGATCCACTTCTACAGGTTCTTTCTTTATCGGTTTATAGTGTTGTGTATTATTGTGCTCGTGTGATGATTTCCATGTACCTATACAATTTTGACTTAATGTATTTTAAGGCATGGCCTTTACTGCACATGGAAAAAAATATTTTAGAATTTTTCCAAACGTTTATGCTATAAAAAATACTTATTCCAACTATTTCACTGTATGATTGCGTCAAGGGACACAGAATCTGTTATTACTGATAGCACTGGATTTACTTTTGATAAGAATGGTAGTAGTATTAGTAGCACTACTAAATGTAGGCTTGTAAAGATATTATATTTCTATTTCTTCTTCTTAACGATCCATATAATTACACAAAAACACAACAAAAGGTTTTAATAAGTTTCTGCTTTTATCTGTTTCAATAGCGGTTATATTGTTCATGATATTCTTTGCTTTAATTTAAAAAAAATGAATTAGTTAACTTATGAATTTGTTCGTTATCGTATATTACGACTGTGTCACTGGATGAGTTGTATGTAATATTTGCAACTTTTGTGGTAGCTGTTTTTCATAGTTACTTACAGTTACAGTTATGTTATATAAAGTTTCTGCCTCTTTATGATTAATTACATTGGATTTTTCCTTGAGGGCGTTATATTGTGATAGTCAATCCCACTCTTCGTTGGTAAAAGAGAAGCTTAAGAGTTAGCGGTGAATGGTGATGACAAGCTTCCCTTAGTCTGGTCTTACACTGCTAAATTGGAGACGGCGAGCAAAGATAACTCTCAAGTAGCTTTGGGCGAAACTCAAAACAAACAAACAAACAAATCGTTTATCAAATGGGTAAAGTTATGCACTAATTGCTTCACTAAATTATAGTCAAAATCCAAACGTTTCCCACACAAAAGAAAATGAAGATGTTTTCGTTTAAAACTTTTATTTGTGACATGACGTCTATATTTATTTGGGGTTTTCTATCGTGACATTATTAGCTTTACTGGGGCAATTTAGACACAACTCTATACCACCTTGACCTGAGTTTATTCTGTTTTTTATTCACCTTGATTTCACTAATTTTAGTTTGGATTTGTATGGAATTTAGAGTGGGTTCGTCAGGTTATTTCCATTTCTTTCTTTTATTGCAACTTCTGATCTCAGAAGCAATAAATTATAATTATTACTGTTTGAGTACCAAGGAAAGACAATATACACTTAAATTTTGCGAAAATTCTTGAATATAAAACTTCAACGTTTAACTTTTTAAGTATAAAATTACAACTTAAAACATCAAAAAGATTTGTTTTTAACCCCCTGATGGATCAGTAGTAAATAATACACTCTATAACACTAAAAATCAGATTTATATTTAAAACATAAAAGTGCCATGATATAATATTGTACTTCACAACGAGTAAATAATGATTTTAACACTTCTATTTAAAATAACCTTAATATCAACATCAAACATTTTCATCAAAATCAAGCTACTGAGCAATCCACAGTAGATTTAAATTGCATATCATGTGTATGACAATTTAGTCTGAGCCTCAAATTTTGTAACTTATCATTATTTTGTTAGGTTTTGCAACTGGTTTTATGTGCCTTCAAATACGAAGTGTGTGTGTTCTCTCACTGTAAAGCTACATCGGACTCTCTGTTGTGTCTTTCAAGGGAAATCAAATCCTTGATTTTAACATTTTTAAAACTTATTACAGGTTAGTACGAGACGTCTCTATTAACAAACATTTTGAAATAACATGGATTGTTTGCAAAGGTCTAAGCAAAACACAAGTACAACCAGGTTGAAACAAAATCAAATTATTACACTATTATAACAAAAATCCTAAATGAAACTTTCAACAAATAAAATACAAATATTAGCATTATATTTTGGTTACCAACTCCAAAAAGCATATTTTGAAGGGATATGAAAAAAACATTTATCTTTTCTTAAATTTGGACATACGAGTTATTTGGAGACGCTAATCAAATGTTAAAAATGTTTCAAATGTTCAAAATAAACATATCTTTATAGAAAGAAAAAGGTTGTTACGAGAAAAAAAAATAGACTTACAAAGGGTATGAGAGAAAATATTTTAAAGAATATCCCACATTTAATAAATTTAAATTGACTGATATGACAGAATATAATGATAGTTAAAGAAAATTGGTGAAGTGGGAAATTCAGGGTAACCAACATATTAGATTAGAACTCTTGAGAGATAACATATAGTATACAAACCAAAAATTCATACTCTTCTCATGTAACATGCAAGTTCAATTACATTCTAAAATCCAATTTTAAGCTATATTTCTCTGTTACAAATTTTAGTAAGTTCATCTATATGCATCAAATGCAATTTAAATGTGATGCAATTATCCTGATATGATAACAAACAAGCATCACCTTAAATTATCATAATTAATAAACATCTACCACTTATTTTCCCAATTCACTAAATGACTATTGTAAAACAAAAGTATCCTTTTCACAGCTATGAAAACTCAATACTTTAATATCATCAGCTAATTGAGGTAATTTACTGACCATTCCATCATCTAGGTCACTGATCTAAATCACGAAAAGAGTGTCATAATATCGAGCCTAAACCCAAGGTACTTCCCTCGTAACATTAAATTACATTTAGTGAATTCCATTTATAACAACTTTCCTTTATTTCATCCAGACACTTTCCTATCCCACGAATAAAATTATCCCTCACATACTTTCTGAAAATCTATATGTACTAAATCTACATGCTTACCCTTATCTACATCAGCAGTAATCTTTGCAACGAATGTCAAAAGATTTCTAATGTAAGATTTTGCCATGATAAAATGTGAAACCATTTTTACTATCTGATAAAAGTCTAAACTTTGTTATAAGACGTTCTAAAACAGCTTTTATCAAACTTTCAGAAACTTTTTCCACAAACGAGCTTTTATTGATCTGCCTATAATAATAAAAATTATTTTTATCACGACCTTAAAAGGAGAAGTAAATAAATTTTAATCATCTGGCACTTGCAAATGGCTCACATATCGAGTCTTTAACCAGTTCAAAACCCTTAAGGAAATATTATCTGGTACATATTTTCTTTCGTTTTCTCACCTTCCTAATTTTGTATTAACAAACTCAGAATGAACGTGGTGATATTGTGTGATCTCTTTTCCATCTATCAACTGTTTAGGATGATAAATATTGCTCAAGTCTTCCTTCTTAAAAACTGAAGTTAAAGCAGAATTTAATAATACAACCATGTGATAACCCTTTATCATCTCTGAAACTCTCTTCCCCATTTTAACATTCTTTTTATCTACAATACATTTAAAGTAATTTATACTTTTACTTACATTTTCAACACACATTCCTTGATACATCCTTCCTGGTATTCTATTACCCTGTTTCACCAGCTCGACCTTCTAAATCTCCTGTTGCATCTATCAACTTTAATTTCTTAAATTTATAATGCTTCTTTGAAATTGAATATTTTACACCATTTGTGAATCAATCTGATTCTTTACTTACAGCAAACTTTTCATTTGGTTAAGAATATGTTTATTTTGAATGCTTAAAAATTGTCCACATTTCACAAACAACTCAGCTAACTAATTCAAAACAACTAATTATCATTGCATCCCTTTGTTTTATTTAAATTTATAATCAAAATATCAATATTCTTTATTTCCATATTCATTGAATTTTAAAGGAAGTATGTAATATTACAGAACATCATAAAAAAGAAAGAAGAAAAATCAAATGAAGATTCAGGAGAATAAATGAATAAATAATATTAAGACATTACATCATTTCAAATGAACAAGCAGAAAAAGAAACACAAATAACAAAAAATAGAAAAGAGAAAGTGGGTAAAACATTATAGTGATAAAAAAGAGGAGTTTATTTTGTAAATATCCACAGTTTGGTCACCTTTAGTATATATATTTCATATGTACGATATTTAAAAATATTTTCAAATTATTATTTGGTACATGTTTTCGTTTCTTTGCTAAGCCCAATTTGATGTCTCAGTTTATACATCATCTCTCATCAAGGAGCTCATCTACAAACTGACAATATTGTTGTACTACAGCTTACTTTCCCTTCCATTTCAGCTGAGTGGCTATTTTTATACAGGGTCGATATGTTAAGAATTTGTGTCATGAAATATATAAAAGTACAGCACACACCATCTTAAAAAAGATCTGTGACTTTAAATATGGAGTTTGTCTTAGAAAAATATATTTGTCAGATCATTGTCTGAAATTTGATCATAAGCAATTATTGTACATGAAACTTCTGCAATATTACTTTTCTTTTGTTGGTTTTTTAACCAAGTGATTCTCAAGTAAATTAAAAGAATAAAAAGTACTTGAAAATTCATGATTTACAAACCCTTGTCTCACTCTTACTTTGAAACACTTCTGAATAGATTGCATATATGTAGCTGAATATCCATGCTCCATACATTTACACACAATCTGTTGATTAAATTCTTGTTGTAAATTTAAAATACAAACTTAAAGATAACAGTTATATATTTACTTTCTCATAAAACTTAAAGTTCATCTACTTAAATTAAAGATGCAAAAGTATGTTTCTATCCAACAAACCGAGAAGATTCAATTGTAAATATCCCTTGCCATGTTGTATAACTTATTCTGCTAATATGTTAAAATGTGAGCTAAAGAATTAAAAGTAATTTCACAATTTTCAGTTACTAGTTGTTTATTTTTATTTCAATTGTATGTTACATAGCTTTCAATATTGTAAATGCACACGAAACTAAAGCATTTTTAAATATCTATTTTGGATTATTCTTTTGCAAAAGATTTACTATTATGTAGTGATTTTATTGTCTATTATTTCTTTTTGATATATATTCAGAAATGAATGTAACGTGTATTGTTAAAAGTACTGCCTCGTTTCTAACTTTTCACAGCTTCTTGTTTTATACTTTTAAGTTTAATCCATATGTTTATTATTTCATGTTGCAGAACGTTCAAGAATTTTCTAGACTTATGAGAATTTTGAAGAACCTCTTAGAATTTTCTAGAACTTTTCTTAGTTACATTTTTCACCACTAACTACTTTAGTTTAGTTCTAGCTGCCTACGTGAGCCTTGGGCACCTGATTTTACCTTCGAGCACTGCAAAAAACTTTAGAAGGTGGGACGGACAATTTTTGCTTGCTTCAGTTGTAAGATTTTATATTGTACAAATTTTAGACCTTTTTATATTTAAATATCTTTTGTAAATTTCCAATAGTATACAGAAAATATCGCATATAAAATATTTTGCATTAACCTCTTACAATTTAGTTGTTCATGAAATAAATTTACTTTTCATAATAACAATTTTATTTTGCTCTTTTGCAAGATTGTTGAGAAGGGAAAAGAGACCCATGAAGAGTGCTATTCCAAGAATTTGGCGTGGAACCACTGAACACTCAAGCAATTGCTACTTCTGCATGGCAGATTCTTCCAAACGTCAAGCTGGCTATAAAGCATCTGCTATCATGTATCCAGACCTTCCATCGTCCACTCCCCCAGAGAGAAAGCAGCCATTCTCTGTAAAGAGCAGCAAACCAGAAGAGGAAGTAGACGTTGAAAATCCAGATTACAATTTCAGAGGTGCGGCTGGTGAGAGAAACCTATACTACCCCAACCAAAAAAACCTCAATTACATGTTGAGACATCTGGGCTTAAAAAGAGGGATTTGTTAGATAAAATTGTTCAAGTCGCAAGTCAGAGAAAGCGTCATCAACAACTTTAAAGTTTCTTCTCTTGTAAAATGGGGCTCTGCTTTTACCACAATGAATCCAGTCTGTGAGAGACAATTGAAATTGCCTGTAACTGAACGATTGATGCCTCTTCATTGATAGCTCATCCAGAAGCATCAAATCTGTGCTGCTCCGTAACGGGAATAAGTATCCGTCTCTTTCCCTGGATCATTTGATACACCTCAGAGAGAAATACAGCGTCAAGACCTTGCTAGAAACATTAAAGTATGATGAGTATGACTGGGAGGTTAGCGGAGATTTCAAAATGTTGGCATTTCTGATGGGTCTTTAAAGAGATTTTACCAAGTATCCTTATTATATTTGCCTTTGGTACAGAAGAAACACCGCAGCGCACTACAATAGGAAGCTCTGGCCACAGCGGACCGAGTTCTGTGTGGGGAGGAACAATGTCAAGTGTGAGCCGCTAATGGACCTACAGAAGGTGTTGTTTCCACCATTGCACATGAAACTGGGCCTTATAAAACAGTTTGTCACTGCTGTTGATAAGGAGTCTGCAATCCTCAAGTGTCTTTGAGACTTCTTCTTTAAGCTTTCTGAGGCAAAGGTCAATGCTGTGTCTTCGTTAGATTACAAATATAGATGATCCTGAAGTGCACAGAATTCCTCAAAAAGCTAAGTAGGAAGACAAAAAGGCTTTGGATAGCTTTGTTGCAGTGGTTTGAGGCTTCTTGGGCAGTCAAAATCACGAAAATTATGTGGAACTGGTTGAGGTTCTGGTGAAGAACTACTGCAAAATGGACTGCAGGATGTCCCTGAAAGTCCTTATATACTGGACGCTCATTTTGATAAGTTTAGGTACAACATAGAAGCATACCCAAGGAAGCAAGGCATGCGATTCGACCGAAATGCACTGAACTTTGAACGTCGCTACTTAGGAGCTTATTATGAAAATACAATGGGTGACTATATTTGGAGCTGATACGTCGAATGATTTGCATTATAGTCGCAAATCTCGAAAAACTACTCACTTCTAAACATTTTTCTTCATTTTTATTTTGCTTGAGTAGAAATACATGTAAATCTTGATTCATATGTTGATTTTAACAGATTTTATGTAAATAAAAATGTGACAATTTTCTCGTTTTTTATATAGAAAATAAGCTAATTTCTAAATTAAAGCAACGTTTGGAGGGAATAATGACCATTTTCCGTACTTTTAGAACATAAGCAATTAAGAAATAACACATACTATACAAAAACCAAATTTTTGCTTTTTGTGTGATCTTCTCAACTTTAAAGTACAGAAAAGGAAGAGTTGTTAAAATATCATCCTGTCGTTCTTGAATAATGTTATTTTAAAATACTTGGTTCTGAGCACCTTCGCCCCGGTATGGCCAAGTGATTAAGTAATTTCACTCGTAATCCGAAGGTCACGGATTCGAATTCCCGTCACAGCAAACATATTCGCCCTTTTAGGCCGCAGGAACAACGAATAAAAAGTATATACAAAAAAAGACATGAATGTTTCTTATAGAATCTGTTCTACCGCGAATTTAAAACGGCTGTAGTATCTAGTGATTGCTTATTTGCATATTCAAATCATTCAAGCTCAAACTAATCGATGCATTTTATTAATATGTATTCATTACAGCTCGATTCAACCTCTGTAGAACTGTTGTATGTTATTTTTGTTTGGTTTAGTCATTTTAGGCTTACTTGTATCTTTCAAACAGATGTTAAAATTATGATTATACATAAATAGGCATTTTGATTTGATTTGAATATTTTGTAAATAATTCCTCCCAAGATTAATTAAGTATTTCAGTGCTTAAATAATTGATGCCCATGTTTGTTTTTTATAGTAAAGCCAAATCGGGCTGTCTGCTGTTTCCATTGATGAGAATCGACGTCAAAATAAATCAGTAGATCACTTCTTCAAAACACTTAAACATGTATCACTAGAAATTCTAAAATATAACGATTGATGAAGGAAAACGTTTATACAAGAGAACGCGAAAAATATGCGTTCTACTTTTATGTCGTGGCCTAAAGAGGGACACTTTTGTGTAGGAACAAACTATTTCAATGTGCAAGCAGTGGAAGCATGGAGAAATTATGGGCTTTCCAAGCTCTTGAACCAAATCTATCGCAGAACGAACGTGGAATTCACCCACGACACTCACGAACCAAATCAACAACGAAGGAGGAAGGTAGAGTTTTAGGGGGTATCTGGTCCTCCCTAGTGTCTCGATTCAATAACAATCAATAGTCTGCATGAAAAAGTAAGGGTATAGCATCAGAAGCCCCCTAGTGCCTCAGCGGTATGTCTGCGGACTTACAACGCAAAAAACTGGGTTTCGATACCGTTGATGGGCAGAGCACAGATAGCCCATTGAGTAGCTCTGTGCTTAATTCAAAACAACAAAACGATAGCATTAGAAATCATGATATGCAATTACCATTTTTCCTGCTTGGTTCGTAACATCCATTTACTCAGAACACAGAAAGTTTTACAAGGTGAAGATGTTAGTCAATTAACTGAAAGTCATAACAAGGAATAATAACCATTAAGTGATTCATTGATCCAACGACTCTTTATTGTCTACCCAAGTAGTCACAATCACTTCTCTCTTTGTGTTTCAAAGATTGTTTCTACACTTTACACTAAATGTCCAGTCCATTATTTGATTGTCTTAAACGTATACTTTATTTTGTAACATCTTGCACACTAATGTCTATTTACAAAGCAGACTTACATAATATTAGTGAGAAAATAAGTTTTCTCTGAAAATGTTTCCGGACGCCCAAATCGTAAAAACGTTTTTCTCATACAATCTGTTCTATCGCGAATTTATAACGGCTGAAGGTGAAGAACGACTTGCTGATTTGTATATTCCAAATGATTTTAGTGAAGCATAATCAATGCATTTCATTAATATGTATTCAATTAAGCTCCAATCAGCCATTATATAATTGTTGTATGTTGTTCAACAATTTCGGCTAACTGCTATCTTTACAACAGCTGTTAAATTTATGATTTGGTTTCATTTTTTAAAATAATTTCTCCAAACATAATTAAGACTTTTCAATTCTTCTAGTAATTTTACATTTGAAAATGCTTTCATAAATAACTGATGAATTGTTTTCTTTTTAAGTTGAAATATATTTCAGGCTACCCTGAAGACGAGAGACTGAAGGATACCTGTAAACGTCGCCATTTCTACTTGAGCTACTGTTGTACATTAGTCCTCCTTGAGGACATTCTTCAAGACAGATCAGAAACAAATCAGTGTTGGACAAAGTAATCTAGATCCCTGAGCAACACAATAAACTAAGTCATATATATTATTAGAGGAAATAAATTATTTTCCAGTCATCAAATGTGTTTTGCTCTTAAAAAACACAATTTTAGAATTGAGCCTTAAGTTTGAAAGGAGTGAGATTTAATAAGTTTATTTGTGTGCACTTCTCTTTATTTTACTACCTGGTGATTTACGTAATGGTTGAAGTTACAGGTAGAATGAATGAGGAGAATCCGCTTTGTTTTCTTGTCAAAATGTTCAGTCTCGTTCCCAAAAAGACCTTGTCATACCATTTAAAGAAAATCGTGTTTTGAAATAGACATTAGCTAGGACAACCCTACCTGTGAAAAGTATATAAACAAGTATATAAAAATTTCAAAATATTCTTAAGTAGGGGTAGGGATAACTGGAGCATAAAGAATAGAAACGAGAAATAAGTGCTGATATTATACTACGTGTAAGTCACTCCCTCACCCCAGACTTTCTCTTCAAAAGGAGGAAAGAAGTCAAATGAAGGACAGATTTACATAAAGTATAAAACCAGCATCTTTCTCGTGTGTTTGTAATTGTTTTTTGAGTAAAATGTGATTCATTGTGATTAACTGCTTAATTATTAATTTTCTCTCAATATACACACGGTTATATATGTGTGTGTGTACTTTTATTACAAATACAAAATCAAATTAATTTATTATTTACAAAAAGCGGAGAGCAAGGAAACAGGTAGACATATAATTTACAAACTTTAGTTATATAAAAGATTTGCAAACATAAGTGTACAGATTTATGACACTGGGCCCCGTACGGCCATGTAGGTTAAGGCTTTCGACTCGTTATCCGAAGATCACGGGTTCGAATCCTCGTCATACCAAACATGCTTTCTCTTTCAGCCGTGGGAGTGTTATAATGTAATAGCCATCGTGTAGCTTTGAGCAAAATTCAAAACAAACAAACATTTATGAGATTAAAATAAGAGATACGATTCCCCGCGGTGAACACGATAGAGAGACCATAAGCCTACCCTAGCAATAGAATGACAATTTGCTGGAGGTCACCAACTTGTATGCAATCTGTGCTCTCGTTCTCTCTTACTTTGCTTTTGTTACTTTCTTTTTATTATTATTAAATAATAATATTATTAAATTTATGTAGCGTGGAAGTACTAATGAATGTAAAAGTTGATTTATTATGTTGAACTATTTTATATTACAAGAAAATTTAAGAATGAATGATTAAATAAAATTACGTTTCTATATTTTTAATGAAAACGATTTTATTAAACATCATGTAGGAATTCAGTTAGTTTAGTCAAGTAGAAGTCAATGACACTGTTTAACTTGACATCATCAATATTTATTTTCGTTATGTTTGTTACAGCGTTGAATCTATATCAAAACATCAAAATATATTTTTGTATATTACTTTTAAACATCTAAGGTTTTTTATGTACTTGACTCGTTGAGGTATACTTAAACTGGATAACGTACAAGTACAATTGTAATTTTCAGAAGTAATTTATGGTTTATATAACTGTCACGTGACGAGATCGTGGGCTTACTGCGGGCTGATCGTGTGGGTTGAATCCGATTAGCCATTGGAGCTTCGATAATACTACCCACTGTTACGTGGAAAATTTATTTTTAAGTTAGAATGTCGTGGTGAATGAAGCTTATAGGCACTAACGTAAGGCTTTATAGTTCAAACAAAAGAGACTCGAACCCAAGACGTCCAATAAAACACTTTATTTATACCTTCAAACATTTAACACTACACACATGTATGCAGTCTGACTTGCTAAGATTTATTATAGGCTGTTAGATTCTTTATTACCATTGTGACTTATGTTAAGGAATAATGGCATAAATAATACTTACAAAGCGCCTGGGTTTGAAGACATCTTCCGTTGAGATACTGAGCTGTCTGACTTACGTAGATGACTAAGTAACTTATTCACTCGGCTAATTTTTCAAGCCCTTTGATATTAGTAGAAGAGTGATTATCAGCCAACTTAAAAAAAACAGCTGTTTTCCTGTTCACTATTGCTCTGAATTTAATTCGTGAAAACTCTTACCAGACACACCATTAAACTGTAAAACTTTGCTTACGAACTCCTACGTTTTTCAGTTAATTAGTAATACTCTTGTTAACACAAGCTTGGTTTATTTAACTGACCACATGACCTCTTCTCTATATGTATAAAGTATTTCCTCTATCATCCGAGAACAATTGTCCGATTACAGTGTCGTCTCATCAACCGAAGTCTTCGGGTTCAACACAGAAATTTATATATCGCCTTACAAGCTCGCTGATGTCTGCATATTTAGCTCAACATTTCTGAGACATTTAACTAATTTTCGGTAATCTCCTGCAGTTCCAAAAGTGTCTATTCATCCGATCTAAACACATAACTGAAGTTCTTCGATGTGAAGTAATGTTATAAGTGATGTCTTTGTATTTAATTGATCTTTGATTGCGTTAGTTATTCATAAGTAGGTTAAATGTACTGTGACATGTATCTCAGATTTTGCTCAGATATCGCTGTTCAATTTATAAACATTATTGCTTTAAACATACGCTCACTTATACTTCACTCTCAGACTACTCGCAGGGCAATAAGTTTCTCGACGTGTTTCCTTAAAATGTTATTTTTTAAACATCATTACTTGAAGAAAAATACGTTTAGTTGTACGGCATCTTTCTCAGTATATTGCTAAATATACTGAGTAATTAAAATTAGTTTAAATTATTGACTAAAAGTAGATTGATGAATAATATAAAAAGGTATTAAGCTGAAATCTTCATTTAAAATTCAACATTCTCAACATGAAAGTTCAGGTTGTAGCTCAAGTTGTATTCATAAGCCTGACGTTGATGAAAGGAGACGTTTTTGACACAGCTAGGCAAAAAATATGTGGTAAGTTTATTTCCAGGTTTTAATGGTGTATGAACTATTAAATAGTCGTATTACTAGAATAAATATTCAAATTCATATTTGCATTTCAGTAGTAGAAACATAGCGCAATAAAAACTAGAGTAAAATATTATTCAATCATATTTTTCTCACACACAATTACATTTCTGTAATAAAAAACAGCAAAAAAATATAACTTTATTATAAGTGTCAAGAGTTGATTCTTAATACTTCAACAGACATCTTTCATCCAGGTCATTCATTAACTTGTGAAGCAGTCTGACTACTGAATATATACTGTGAAACACATATCTATGATTTATAATATATTATAAGGAAAACAGGGTAGCTCATTCTTTCTACTTAATAAAATGATTCCACAGAAAATACTTCATGACATGAAAAACATATTTTCTTTAGTTAAATTGATTTTTTAGGGCAAAAGTTGATTAGCCTGGAGAAACGAACGAGCTGACAGATTGCAATGACTCAGTTTTTAACAAGTCAGACTGGACTGGTATTAGTTGTATTATAATTAATAGTGTTTTGGTAATTCATTACAAATTGGTAAACTGTGTGTTGCTAACGTGAATGCGCTAACTAGAAATAAATTACTGTTCAAGAATGATGCAATTTTAAATTACTTTTACTTTAGTTGGTTATCATTTCTGTTTTGTATTGTTGGGTCTGTAATGTTACAGTTTATGAGGTTCAGTTTCTTATCAATAGATGTGGAAATAAAGATATACAAATCGTAATTAAAATTTAGTTCATTTTGACAGTTTTATTTGACTTATTCAAGAGGAATCCTAAGAATCAGTGTCACCAGCAGATCAGAAGTAAAATTGTGGACTCACAAGGCTAAAATATGACAGCATATTGTGTGGCGAAACGAAACAATTAGCAATAAATGTATTAAAATGACAACATTCAAGTGCAATAGAAAAATATCTTAATAGCTTTTCTGTACTTTACAATCGTGAAAATTATGTATGCAACTTAGAAAAAATAAAGCTCTAACATACAGAAACGAAACATCTTTAATTTGTAATAAATATTTAAAAAACTTTAAATGGGGAAAAATGTTATTTAAGAAACTGTAAATATTTTGTTCTTTAACCTTCAACAAAGTATTGATGAATATTTTATTATATTGTTATATTTTGATATAACTAACATATCTTGAGCTGTGTGATATTACAATAATTTGAACTTGTTTTTGTTATGTTTTTCACACTCGATTTTTGTTTCAAGACAATTGCATACTTTCAGTTTGTTAGCTGTTGTTTACGTTTAAAGAGACATATCAATCTCTTTGATAATAAACAAAAAGAAACAACTTTGAAAGTAGTTTTACTATAATTTAGAGTAATTGTATCGTTTTAATACTTAAATTTAAATACCATATTTTCTGGCGTCGAAGACTCACTCTCATTTTGATGAGTTAAAATTTGAAAAAAAGCTAAAGATGAGAATAAGATCGCAGCACTTCCACCAATCTTACCAAGATGTTTCGTGGATTGTTTTGTGACTTAAGGTACATAAATCCTCTTGTTTGTAAGCTACATGCTTATCACGTCTACCTTTGAAAATGTATTCCTTACATTATCACTGGAATATCTGTATTATTATTATCAGTAATAAAGTTATTCTAAGAATTAAAAGAGTACAGCAATATGTGTAACGTGACCTGTTTCTGTTTATTTATTTGTTATTTTTTACATTTCATTCTGGGTCGTATAGGGAGGATTATATTGCTGTCTAGTGTCGAAACTCTTCCTTTAGGCTTAAGTTCTGATCTATGAGCCTATGGATCTGGAAGAAGTACAGTAAATATTTGAGACTTCTTCTGAGTAATAAAATAACGTTTTTGACGCCAGGAATTACAGTATATAATTAAATGTTATAAAAACAAAGTTGTAGAATATCATATAAAAGTTGATGTAGCAGAAAGAATTTTTCATCTCTAGCTTTTCAATAAAGTTCGTGTGTGAATTTGCAAAATTTCTAAATCAAAATTAACAAAACTACATGAATGAATTGTGCAAGCCAGTAAGATATGGTGATGAAATACTTATTCGTCTTAAAATGTTCTATTACAAGTTACTCTAAAAAATTCCTTTGTAACCATCAGGATAATACACACTTGACAATTCAAATAAATCAGGTTTTATTTAGTACTCCACAGACGCGGGAATGCTAATTTCTTTTATGAATTTTTTATCAAATTTTCGAGAAATAAATGTTGCTTTTTAACTGCGGGGTTCGGAAAAGTATAAGCCAGTGTTGTAAAACATGCTGTAATTAAAGTAAGCATCATTTGCTTCAACACACTTTTGCCCACGTACAAAGATTCTATTAATGACCCTGCTGTAGAAATCAGAGTTTCTATGATCAGTGAATTCCTTCAAAGCCTCTTCTGCAAGTGGATTGTTTTAAAAGTGTTTATTGTTCAAGAAGTTGTGAAAGTGTTTGAAATATAAAAATCTGTAAGGGAAGGGTCTGGGGAATGACGTAGATGAGGCAGAACCTTGATTCAAAATTCGTTCAGATTTTGGAGCGTCAACCTTGACAGGTCTCATAACGTCGATTTTGTTCATCTTCAGTCACCTCATGTCGAACCCATTGATCTAACTTGTTCGTCTTTCCAGGTGTTTAGGTCAAAGGATGGCTGGCTTTTCTTCCACGACCTTCATGGTTTTCAAAACTTTCATATTCATGTCGAAACCTTTAGAACCAACACTTGACTGTCTGTTTAGTAAAAGATTCATGGCCGTATACTCGGCTGATGTTTCCTGTAGGTTTGGTTGCTTTTCGTCCAAGTTTGATGTCGTAGAGTAAAATCAGACGGAAGTACTTCTTGTCCATGCTACCTTGTGGGATGCGAAACTTACTTTGAGTAGAGTTGAAATAGCGTACAGTTAAACCAACCAGCCAACCAACGATAACTTACTCAATATTCAGTTTCTAAATATTATCGTGAGATTTTCGGCATTTATTTCTGGACAACCTAATAATATTCGGTAACGAAAACATAATTCAATAGTTTTGTATACCGTGTAAAAGTTTTATTTAAATTAATTTTGAAACATTAAACAGACATAAAATTCAGGAGGAAAAGTCTTCAGACAGTGAAGGGTGTGTGTTTTTACATGCACTTTATGGTTTAGGAATTACAGAGAAAACTATGAATGAAATAATTTAAAAGTTACTTAGGACAGGTTTTTATGTGATATTCTACAACAGAACTATAATTCAGTTCTGAAGTACTAAAAACCAAGTTAAACAATGTCCTAATTTTTCATGTATCGCAACTTTCGATTTAAGGAACAATACCACCAAAATTAAATTAACATAAATGTTGTCATTAATTAATTCGTTTAAAGACGATTAACGTCATACGTCATGCTTGTCTCATACGTTTAAAGCTAAATGTACAGAAACACATTTTAGTGTGGAACTAATTACGACATTATTTTCAAAAAAAATATTTACTACTACGTGTATAGAATCTGAAATTAACTAAAATAATAAAACGGATATTAAAATAAATGTTACTTTTATTGAATGCAACATGGAAAACTGAAGAACTTGGAATGATATATGACATACCGTATTTTCCGCCCAATAAGCCGAATTTCTGGCCCTAAACTTTGGACCTGATTTTTGGGGGTCGGCTTATTCGCCGATCAAAAGCTTTGGACCAAAAAATACCAAAGACCAAAATCGGCCCCCAAATCATACCTTTGATCTCACAGTTACGGCAGAGTTATTTCAGTTGAATAAACTTTATTTATTAATAGAATGACATGTATTCATAGAAATAACAAAATTCATAAAAAGTACACACTTAATCTCAGAAATTTATTAAAATCCATCAAATTCATCATCTTCATCGTCAGTTTAAAAGCAGCATCATAACGCATTCTTCTTTTGCAGGTGTAGACATCTTTGGCTTTTGACGGTACAATGATAAACTTCCACTTCATACCCCTTGTATTTATACCCTGGGTTAGTGATTTTAATTACTGAGTAAAAATTCTTGAATTTCATTGGTTACCTAATTACAATGAGTGGAGCTAATAACTAATGACATATTGATTCCATCTCTGTCTCAATACGACACGTTCTACGTTACTGCAGAACGCCAATGATCAAACACAACATGCATGCTGACGCTGAAACGAGACAAAGAAATCATTTTGAAGTAACTTGTCACTTCTTTAAAATGACCTCGGCTTATTGGGCGGTAATAAGCAAAAATCCTCATTTTCAGAGCTGAAAATTGGCCTCGGCTTATTAACCGGAAAATACGGTAACTAAATTCTATTGCATGAAATACATCAATGAAGAAATTTAACTAGGTAATGTATAGAGTCTTAGATGATGTAACACAATGAAAGTGATATTTAAAAAATGTTTCATTGAACCGAATGAAGAAAACTGACTATCCTTTCATTTTCATGACTACACAGCTAAAATTTATGAAGTGAAAGACGACACAGTATTTCAACAATTTTATAACATTGGTTCGTATTTTTTATTCAACTTCTGGTATTAAATTATTTGACTGATATATTGAACCAAATGCTACTAGTTATATTCTTAGTGAATCGATATTAATATTTAATTATTTTATTAAAACTGATAGATACAGTTTCAACGGATCACTTGGCAGCTAATAAATATCAGCATCTGTAGATTTCCTATCATCTAATAATCTGAAACTGTACTGGTTTAGATGATTTTGGTATTTGCTAACTCTGAAATACCTTTATCTAATAATTAAAACTTTTATAAAGTCACAAAACTGTTGTACTGGTAGTGGTTAATTTAATATGGTTAAGTTGTGGTGAATCAAAAGAGATGCTCTATTTTTATATTTGTTGTGGTTTATATCAATTCCTTCTTTAAAGAAGAAAAGTCTAATCTTTCTTTTTTCAATTAAAACGTTTCCTATGTTATTATTACACAAGAATTTATTTAAATAAATAACATAGCCATCAATTTCAGATGAAAATATGCGAAAATAAGAGCTCTACTTTAACTTAGAAGTGTTTTTGTCCGAGGAAATGCTTTTAAATTTTCTCCAAAATTCTTTTGGGTTAATCCCAATTTTTTAGGTTTTTCAAAAGTTAAAACAAATTGTTTCTTTTGCTATTTTAATTTTTGCGTTTGTTTTGATGGTCAGGTCTCGTGTTGCAAAGTGAATACGTGTTAGCGTTTCATTATTAGAGCGTGAATTTCTGGAGGTAAAGTCGAAAGATTATGGGAGTGTTCTCTGTGTATTTTCCCTTGTTTGTGGAAATGTCTTTTTAATGTGTATGGTTTCAGTAACTGGCTTTACGTAGTTCTCTAATTTCATATTATTGTTGGCATGTTCGACCAAGTGTGAAGTTAAACGTGAGCCAGCCAGTTTTAGTGTATATGTGAAAGAATCATTTTATATTACCATTATTAAACCTTCACTAAACAGGGAGCTTCAGAATTAATGCATTCATCATTAAAACCATGAATTTGAAAACGTAGTTTTCTCATTAAAAACAGCACAAATGTAAGTGGTATGTTTCAGCCTTGTGTTCGAGGATAAAGACAGGTGTTACAATTATGAAAACATTTTATGTTAATAATTAATATTAACGTGTTTATATGTTATTGCTATTTTACTCACTGCGCAAATTGTTGCTGATAACAATATTTTTTTTTATTTGCATTTGGTTAACTTTATCAGTATAAATGATATGAGATAACA
This sequence comes from Carcinoscorpius rotundicauda, assembly GCA_011833715.1. NCBI lineage: Eukaryota > Metazoa > Arthropoda > Merostomata > Xiphosura > Limulidae > Carcinoscorpius > Carcinoscorpius rotundicauda. The sequence continues at coordinate 46,046,278 of CM022397.1, read as the reverse complement.
GTTTTTCTGACAACTTCCAAACATATGTTTTTATGTATCTGAATGATGTGTATAGTGAATATTATCTGAAATATTCTTATTATTTGTATTACTTATGATTTTGTTCCACACAACAAACAATTTAATATTTATTCTGTATGTACACTGCAGTAACTATTATTGTTTGCAATTTTGTTAATACTTTGAAAAGTTTTTCTTGACTGTAAGATAATATTTTATTATATATATTTTCCTCTTAGTCTTTTGTACATTCTGACATGGCTGATAAATATAAATAACAAAATGAATTAGAACAGTTTTAAGACGCATGAAAAGTTTGAGTGTGTTGTTGAGTACAAAAGGATGTTTCTTAAGTTAACAGAAGTAAAAGTTCTGAAATATTATATGATGATTCAATGACACTTTTTTGTTTATATTGATGTATTACACAATTTAAAGGAATATTTTATCGGTTTTCACTAAGTTCTTTTTTCGTTACCTGTAGACTAAACTTATTTTTCTGTTACGAATTTACTGTTATACATTTATTTCAATATCTATATCTGTTTCATTTTAATGCGTATAATCTATATTATTAAATATGTATTTGTAAAGTCCTGCTTGTTCTCTTAATTTGTATAAGATTCTTGAGTGTAAGAATCATATATATATATATTTATATTGTTGCCCACTAAACTTTCGAGAACTTTGTCTAAAGAATATAAATGCACGCGCCAAGAGACAGAATATGTTGTTCTTTTATTACAGTTATCATACCATAAATCTTGTACGTTATGATATTGATAAACACTTATTAATCGAAAAACGATATATATTTCACAAGAAACTTTTGCAGATTTCGAACATTACAAACTGTTCAGCATCAATCCAGATCAAACAGGGAGTCAGCAAACGAGGGTTATTTGCCAAATCCCTGCGTACTAGACTTGGAAATATTCAGCTGGGCGGCACTGGCACGAGAATAACGATGGACAAGGGTTAGCGATGAGCCCAACGATGTGAAGTTTTCAAGAAGCAAGTTGACATCGTTTGCATGCATGACACACGTTACACACGGTGGAGTTCACGCTCCGGTGCCTAGTAGCAAAGAAAACATAAAGTGTTGGAAAAAACGGGCTGCCCTGACAAATCCTGTAAGATCGGAAAGAAAGACGTCAGATACCTTTTAACCAAGAGCCTGTTCGAAGCGGTCGTGTACAATGCTTCCATGCACTGGACAAAAACTGGCCACACCTCCCCAGAACGTACCAAAGAAATCCATGGTGAGCTCGATCAAATGCTTTGCTCTGATCGAGGGTCACAAAGACCGCAGGGATATCCCGATCCGTGATGAGGTGTGTCGGGTCTCAGATATCTCCCGTGCCTTACACAGTAGAACCCTGGTGGCAATTCTTGGATCGAGCGACTCGATCAGACTATAGACGCTCGCCGCACGGAACAGTTTGGAATAGTCCAAATCTATTTCCCTACGGAGTGTCTCAATGTTCGAGAGGACCCAGCAATCCGTCGGTCTGCCATGAAGCAAGGCAGAGAAGTTGTCCTGCTGGCCCTGCAAGGTGAGGCAGCGATTTCTTGAAAGCCACATGTCAGCTTGCTGCATCAAGGAGGTACAAACCTCCTTGGGACCCACCCAACAAGATTCAGTGACAGACTCGAAAGAACAGAGCTCCAGACTAAGGACAAGCAAAACGTCTCCAACCTCATCCTCGGTACGGAGGGAGACGTTTAGCCTCCACACACAAGGAGCACGAAAAACAGATACTAAATCCAGGAATAAGGTGTGAAACGCCCAATGGTCAGACACGTTAAACGAGACATCCCCAACCCGATGAACAGCAGCTCTGCCGAGGTTATGCTGAAGACCAGGTGTCACATAGAACCTGTCAAGTTGACAAGAAACGCCCTGACTGGTCCAGGTATCTTCTAAAGCAGAACCATGCAGTTCACGCCAGACATCCTAAAAGTCGAAATCCAACAGCACCGCACGAAGAGAGACTGTGTATACTGATCATCAGAAAGATATTCATCCCAAATCTTGTCGAGGTGAGGATTCAAGACGTAATGAGCACGGCAAACGACACCACCACAACGTACCACAATATTACAGCAATTTGATATTAATTTACAACAATAAACGTTACAAAAAACATGACAGGAAAGATAAACAAAAGTAAAAAAACATCCAATATTCACAACGTTAAATAATACAGTGGAAAAAAAAAATATTAAATATGTACAAAAGAAGCGAGAGTGGAGGCAGGGAAGCTCAGAAGCAGATCTCAACCCGAACCCTCACAAGCACACAAAGAGGCGAGACGTTCAGTCGCGAGAGAAGGTAAAACGTCCTGGAACAAAGGCGCTGGTAGTGCGCTTTAAGACGGAGTAACAGCCGGTACCTGGCCCAACCTAGTGTCAAAAAGTATGACACCAGAGCCTGGTCTAAGACCAATTTGTTTCGAGCAAGCCAGATGACGCACTTAAAGATGGTAATGACATACTGAAAGGAAAAGGTAAGGTGACTGGGAACCGGTACCGGCACGTGATACAGGATAGTCTCCGCCGAGAGCGGCAAAACTCGGTAAAGGCTCTCAATTCTTTCCCAGATCTCAGCCGACTTTGGACAGAGGCCCAACCTGTGCAAGACTGACTAAACCTGCATGTGACACACTGAATACAACTCAGTTGTTCATGAGTTCCACAGGTAGGTAAGTTCCCTCACCCCAGGATGTCATGCACCATACGCCAGTTGAAAGTCTGGAGGTGGAAATCAACATGGTGCAGTGCAACGCGGCCCCAAACAACGTCCCACGAAAGAGCAGGATGGTATCGCTCGATCGTGTGTGTACATGCAGTGACCTGCAGGCGGTAGAGAGAACGGGAGTCTGTAGGTACATCGGCAGACACAGAACGACACCGCAGTAACACAGAAGAAGTTAAATTTAATCACATTACATTTTACTAAAACTGATGAAAAAATTAATAAACCTCCGTTACTACTTAGCACCGTGTGAAATTATTTTAAACGCTTTAAAACAGTTAAATGATGATTATAAACTGCTGTTTTATGTGTGTGAAAATGCACAACCACTGGTTTTTAAATGTCCAGAGATTCACAAAAGTGCTTATATTGTATGAGATTCTTTGTGCCATAATATGTAGTTAAAACGCAATCCTTTCTTTGGTTGGAGTTATGGATGCTCTTCAAGAGAATGAAGGTGTGTGGTGTATGAAGTTAAGTAGCCGTCATAGTTTCAGCCTGTTAAATAAAATTTAGGAATTGTTTTCCGTAAATACAAACGAAATTCTGAAACAACCACACAAATAATACCAAAACTTTAAACTAGTGCGACAAGTATTGTCGATTTTTTCCCTGACCAGAATATCATAGCGAATAAACATGTTTTCTGTCTGTGAATTTGGGATTACATACTGTCCCAATCATTCTTCAAATGCATACACGCATCTAAACCCAATGCAAATTACAGCTCAAATCGTCTGTGTTCAAGATTTTTGTCTTTGTGACCATCGAAGTTCATAAAATTATACAGCTGGTTATTTAGAACAAAACATGACCTTATAAACCTTTCTCTGGTTTTCTTGCTGACTTGACGCCTACTTTCTGCACTGATATGTGATAAAATATGCCCTTACAATTGTATTTAATATCTGTACTCAATAATCTCTGCCTTTGTTCACAGTCAGTTGCTAAATGAATGTTAGTAAAAATTAAAATTACTACACTTTAATTGTTTGTGAGGCTTTACTTTGAATTTTGAATCAATATGAGTGTTGAAATTATATATGTATATATGTGTGTGTGTATATATATATATACACTTCTATTACATATGAAAGGTTTCCCCATTATTTCTACAGCTGCAAGTCTGTGGTCTGATAATACTAAAATCAACTCTCTGTAACAGTGGTAGGCTCAGCACAGATGATCCATAATGTAGCTCTGTACTTAACTGGGAAACAAATAAACATATAAAAAAATCATTTACTTCTTACAAAAACTGAAGGGTATGGGCGTGAATAAAATATTTTATTTTCACACAAAAAATAGTCTGCAAATAATTACATACGTAGTTCTTGTAAAGACAAAAGTCAGATAATATTAATAATTGTCACTGTGTTTTTTTTCTCAATTTTTATTACTACTACCTGTTTTAATTAGTTAAGATATCGTTATTCTACTGTTCTGTATTTATTAATTTCTTTGTACATCAGAAATTAGAATATATAAAAAAATATATAATGGTGCTGTATCGTGTGTGTGTTTTCCTATAGGAATTTCATACCAGACTATCTGCGGAGTCCACCGAGAGGAACCGAAACCCTGATTTTTAGCGATGTAAATTCGTAAAATTACCGCTGTACCAGCGGGAGACTCTTGCATTGTTTTTCCAAAATAGAAAATCTAATAATGGACGTTCTAAAGAAATTAACATTATTAAGGGGTAAGGTAGTTCAGTTCTAAATAGAAGACCATGTCATCACTCAAACCGAAATCATTAATACTTATTACCGTCAAAGCTGCAAATATAAACATTAAGTAAACTAATTAACTATTAATGTAAATTAGCTTAGAGCAAAACCAATTACATTTCATTACATATGTTATTGAAAATAATACCAAATATTGTGGAAACTAAATACTGACCAACTTTCACAAACAAGACATAACTGTTATTTTTCAAGTGTATACACTTATGTGTCTTGTTTGGTAGTCATAGGTATGAAAAGTTTAATTTCTTCTTACATATGTCAGTTTCTTGTTTTTGGATCAAAAAAAAAATTAAAATATTTGTGTTTCATTATTTAACTTGATTTAAATTTTATACATGTGTTTAATATTTATCCTGCGATGTATTTCATTCCTTAATGTAAAGTGTTGATACATATATGTATACAGTTATATATGTATAGGAGAAAATACAACACTTTTGTGGAATAAAAGTATAAAGTTAATTGTTGCAGAATTAAAAGCACTTTCTGTTACATCAACTTCAGTGTTACATTCCACAACTTTGTTTTCATAACAATTAACTGTAAAGTTAAATTTATATGTCACGAACGATATAATTGTCCAAAATCGTATGATAAGAACTTTCAAATATGCTTCTCTTCTGGTTCTTTACAATCAAATTAATATGTTTAAGTTAAACATAATTTTGTTTTTTGTTTGTTTTGGAATTTTGCACAAAGCTACACAAGGGCTATTTGTACTAGCCGTCTCTAGTTTAGCAGTGTAAGACCAAAGGAAACGCAGCTAGTCATCACCACCCACTACCATTATAACACTCCCACTGCTGAAATGGCGAACATGTTTGGTGTGAAAGAGATTGGAACCCGTAACCTTCGGATTACCAGTCAAGTGCCCTAACCACCTGGCTATGCCGGGTCTCAATAAAAAAAAGAAGTTACAAAAATTTTCCCCAATAACAAATCATAACATTTAGACATGAATAAAATATTAAAATTCTGTGAAATTATTTCAGAAGTTCATTTAATTTATAACCCTTTAAAAACATTATTTTGGAAGTGTTTTTTTTTTATAATGTGACTCTAGATTGCTCAGATCCATTGAAATTTGTGACATCATTAATGAGATAATTTTGATATTTTTCTTGTGTATAGTGATGTTTTATGCGCACATAAAAATTTGGTTCAACAATATTTCATTTCTAGTTTTCTGTTGAATTGTTTTTACAAAACACAAAAAAGAACATTTATTCAATTACAATTATTAATTAATATCTTATATAGTAATGAAGTTTGAAAATGAACTTCTACACAATAGTTGCCATGCTATATTTATGGTGTTGCCTTTGGTCATCGCCGTGCTCATGACATCATCCTACTGTGGATGTTGCTGTTTTTATGAAGATTTAACCTTAAAAATCATTTTATACCATTTATTCAACATCTTTCAGCAAATAGTTTAAACGAATTTTTCGTTATCTTAAACTTAACTCAGCTTGTGTTTCACGAATCATTGCAAACTTCTTTCCACGTGATACTTTAATGGTTGTGTAAGGATGCTGTGTTTGTTTATCCTGGAACACTATAAGCCTTTGTTAGCATATAATTTCTTTTATTTTGTTGTTTATATATTTGGTTTTTCTTAGTCTAGCTACGATAGGCTAGCATCTTCTGTTACTCAAAAAATATGTTTACATTTTGGCACTTCAGCTCCACTGTATCGTGTATATGAATGCCACGATAAGAAAAAGGTACGTCAACATTTTTGAAAGCGACTAAAATTTTGAAACTGCTCTAACGTTTTGGTAACATTATGACATCACGTAATTAGTCATAAAATGTAAAGACGGTTGCAATCAACTAAATTTAGTATCACAGCATTATTCATCATTTATTTTAACAATGCACTGAGTTAACTACTCTCAATCTGCTGGTTTAGATTATGAATTATGTCCTTGAAAATGTTCACCTTTTTAGGTGTGTCGGTTTTACAATTTCAATATGAATTCTAAAATTTAGTGATAAAAAGTAGATCGTCAATTACAGTATTCACAAGCTAGTTTTTCCTCTGTGTCATTGTTTTTTATCACAGCTGTAAAATGGAACTCTCAAATTATTCCATAACTGTTTTAAGCAGAATGTAAAATAATATGAAAATAACTATCACAATTAAAAGTCAGAATTGTAAGTGCTTTTCTAAACTATGAGCAAACTAAATTATACTGATTATTTCAAATAAGGTTAATAATGAAGTTAAAGTTCAGATAATCTTATTTTTTACTATTGAAATTGAAACAATAACAATTTTAAGCAACCTTAGATCATTCTAAACCTAGATTGCAGAACATATTGTTGTGCCAGGTAAATTTCTATAATCAATCTTAAAGAATTCTTTTGGCGTAATTTACGTATAGGATAAACATTCAGTTCAGTGACACATCGAACCCTACTTTTGATGTGCAAAAGAGTAACTGTTAAATATTTTATTTGTTGTACAAAGCTATACAATGGGCTATTCGTACTCTGTCCGACATGAGCATCTAAATTCGATTTTAACTTTACAAGCTCTTAAAACAAGTACTGAGTTACTAGTGGATTAATAGCCATGTGATATCTTTCGAATTGATCAGTGAATTAAAAAAATCTGAATTTCTGGATGTTGGAAAACATTTCAATTTGGAAGTTAAGCAAGGAATGCAGAAAGCAGATATCAAACGAGTTGTTGTTGAACATTTGGACAACCAAAAGGTTTTGCCTCAAAATGTTGTACAACAATATCCTGCCGCTCTTTTTGACCCAGATTTTGAATTAAAAATAATGGAAATGGAAATAAAATTCCGTTTAGAAATAGAAACCAAACGACTTGAGACAGAACAAAAACGTATTGAGGCAGAACAGGAAAACAAACGCCTTGATGCTGAAGTACAAAAACAACGCATTAAAGCGGATAAATAAATCAGTATGAGAAAGGCACAGACGGAAGAAAAGTTGTCCAAATGCGGTTGGATAATTTGTATGCTTCCAAACAAATTCGTTTAGTACCTTTATTCAATAAGAAGGCTGTAGATAAATATTTTCAGCAATTTTAAAAATTGGCCCTTAGGCTAAAATAGCCTACCGAATATTGGACAATATTACTTCAGAGTGTTCTCAAAGGTAAAGCTCAGGAAGTATTTTCCAAACTCACGGCCAAGCATAGTTATGATTACGAGCACGTCAAAAAATACATTTTGAATGATTCTGAATTGGTGGCAGAGGCATACAGACAAAAATTTCGTGGTTACAAAAAGTTTGACAGCCAAACGTATGTCGAATTTGCTCGTGAAAAAGAAACTCTTTCCGACAGGTGGTGTGATTCCAAAGAAATCAAAGATGATTACACAAAATTCAGAGAACTCATGCTAGTTGAAGAGTTTAAAAGATGTATTCCCGTAGAGCTCAAAACTTACATTGATGAACAAAAAGCTTCCAAAATTCATGATGCTGCTGTCTTGGCAGACGAGTATGCTTTGACTCACAAAGATTTGTCATACAAAAGGAAAACAAATCACACAGCAAAGAAACCCAATGACTCATTCAAACATTATGCAAATGTCGACAGAGACAAAAAAGAGCAAACTTCTAATTCTCAAACGAAGACTCCATCTTATTTTATAAGCTCATCATCTACTAAAAACGTGTCATTCTCATCCAAAACATATGTTTATTGTAAGAAACCTGGCCATCTGATTTCTGAGTTTTATAAGATCAAAAACTAGACATCACCCCATAGTTTCATTTCAACCTCGTTGGATACATTATTGGTTCCCAATGATTTTGACCCTGTCCAATCCACTGTGGATTCCAAGTCCAATATTCTTGATGTACCTGAAGATCTTGTTGAGGACATATTTAAGCCTTTCATCACTAAAGGTTTTGTTTCTTTTGTTGGCGATTCACATCTACAACTAATTAAGATCCTGCGGGATACTAGAGCTTTTCAGAGTTTGATTTTGGAAAGTGTACTTCCGTTTTCTGAAAAGTCATCCGTTGGGGCCAATGTGCTCATTTTTGGTGTAGAAGGTGGTGTCGATTCTATCTTTTTTTATAGATTGTATTTGCATTTGGACTTAGTTTCGGGCCCAGTGACTGTGGGTATTAATTCTTCATTGTCTGTTGAAGGTGTGTCTATGTTTTTGGGGAATGATTTGGCTGGTAGTAAGGTGGTACCAGACGTTCGTGTTGTTGAAGCACTTGTTGTTAGTCCCAGTACAGAGCAACTCGTTGAAGTGTTTCCTGATGTTATCTCTGCCTGTGCTGTTACTCGTTCTCAAACACGTTCTCAAGAGTCAAAGAGGATTTCCCTTTATCTGATACGTTCATGTCTCAAATCGATGAGATTTCTGACACAACTTTGAATTCTACTCATGAGTCCAAGTCATTTTTCAACTATCTTCATCGAAACAAACTTGTTGAGGAACAGGACAATGATCCTGAAACTCGTTTTTTCTACAACTGGCCGTTGATGAAAATGAAATAGGAACTGTCCCTATTTGTTACTACCAGAAGTCAAGTGTGTGAATGAGAAAATACAGACCTCCTGACTTTGTTGCTGTTGAAGAGTGGAATGTTATTCACCAAATCGTCATTCCAAAATGCTATCGGAATGACATTCTTAGTCTTGCTCATGATCATGTGTTCTCAGTACACCTAGGTGTAAGAAAGAACCTAGAACGCACCGACGACATTTCTTTTGGCCAAAGATGCGCCAAGATGTTGTTGGCTATTGTAAGACATGCCATTCTTGCCAAATGACTGGAAAACAAAATCAGGGGATTCTCAAAGCACCACTGCAGCCTATTCCTGCCTTTGAAGAACCGTTATCAAGGGTCAGTATCGACTGTGTTCGCCCAATGCCAAAAAGCAAAGCAGGAAATGAATACCTTTTGACGATTATGTGTGGTCTACACGTTTCCCTGAGGCTATCCCTTTGAGAAAAATCACTGCTCCCAACATTATCAAGGCTCTTGTCAAATTCTTTTCCAAAAGTTGTGCAATAAGATCAAGGCTCAAATTCTATATCCATGATATTTCAACAAGCCATGCATGAACTAAATATCCATCAAGTTTCATCCAGTGCATACCATCCTGAGTCACAAGGTGTCCTTGAACGTTTCCACCAAATTCTGAAAGCCATGCTTAGAAATTTCTGTCACGAGCACTCAAAGTACTGGGATGAGGGTGTTCCCTTGTTATTGTTTTTAGTTCGTGAAGTTGTTCAAGAAGCTACTGGATTTAACCCTTTTGAGTTGGTTTAAAAAAAAGGTTTTCATTAGTTTAAACTTTTTTTGCTTTCAAGGGGAGAGTGTTATGTATAAAGCGTTATGTATATACGTTGTTATTCATGAAGAAATTTCTAGAATTAGATAGATCGATCATTTGTATTGGCCTGGTGTCTGTATGAGACGAATTCTGGGAAGCTACGCGATTGCTCGAGAACACAATAAGTTTACTGGTATATAAATAGACGGTGATGCGAAGTCAGTCAGTCATTCGTTTTAATTGATTCAAGAGATGCTATCTTCGTTTGAGAAATTTAAACGTTTGGTGTGTATTTCTTCAACTTGGATTTGTAAAGAGAGCTAGATCTGCGGAAGATGTGATTTTATTTCGTCAATCTTTACGATTCATTCGAATTACTGGTTATACTGAAGGTCAACACGTACAGGACTGTTTCGGGCAGACTGGAAAAGTTGGAAAACAACAAGTTGAGACATTCATCAAAAACATCATAAGAAGAACTTCATCAAATTTTTGGACTGTGAATTATTTCTGGACTTCTCCATTCAAACTTCGGAATTTCTTCGTTGGACCAAATTCACCCTTATACTGGAATTTTGGATTTCTGATCTGGAGTTTGAACTTTCATTCTGGATCATTATATTGGACACAGGCCAGTACCATTTTGTATTGTAATTAATTTTCAAGGTTGAAATTAAACATTTGTTATTGTTATTATATAATTTATTTTATATCTGTCACATATATAATAGTTTATTGTAATAAATTATATAAGCTGTTATCTGTGTCTTTCTGTTGCGTTCAGTCTACACATAAAAAACACGTAACAATACGGTTATTCTTCCTTTCTTATTCACAAGCCATCATTGATACAATTTCTAAAGTATGGATACCAAAAGTAAGTAATACTTACATACTGCTGCCATCTACAAGTTCCAAAGTTGATAATAAAGAACGACGTTTGGTTAGAAACTATTCCTTTACTTAAGGGTGTATATATGCATATATTTTATAAAGATAAACTGTAGATTTACATTAATGTTTAAACACAAGTCTAGAACTTTGCAGTATCAAACTATCAAATAAATGAGCATGTACTTTCCTAAGATTTTTAAACTAAACAACTCTAATTTGTTTTAAAAAATACCATTTTATTCTGATAATAAAGAGTTCTAACTAGACATGTTAATGTGACTACATCTTCTCAATTTTGTGTTCTTAGAAAAAATCGAGGTACGTTGTAACACAAACACAGAACTGAGCAGAAAGAGCTGTTCACATGCTCAGGTTATATAACATGAAAAACAAACAAAGAACAATCTTTGTCTTGAAATGCAATGTCATTGGAATGCTTCCAGTATATATCAGTTTAGCTGGAAAATCTAATGGATATTCATGCTGTTCCTTATTAAAACATTTGATTTTCTATGAAATCATTTTAATATACTGTACTCAACATTTCTACACATTCACAGACTTAAAACATTAATACAAAGAATCCATTCTTATATCCAACATACCAATATCAAAGATATATTTAGATACTAACTAAATAATTTATTTTACCTTATTTCAAACTTTTAAACTTATATACTTTCTAACCATTTTTATGAAATCATACGAGTCATTTATTAAAATTGCTTGTTTTCTTGTCGAATAACAGGTGTAATTCACTGTCAAGACAGAACTATATTGCTGATACTATTCTCATTTGTATCAGTTTTATTACAATAAATTCACAATTAAGATAATTAATATTGAAATAAATGTATATAATATTTTAAAACAATACAGGCAAGACAATCAATAGTTAGTGCATCATGATGATGAGAAACCCACTTCAAATAAATTTTTTTCTAATGATTGTTGGTATGGATATTAAAACATTTATTAAAATAATGTTCAGAACAATGTTTTAACCTTGTTAACATACCATTTGGAGAAAGAGGCTAGACCAATGAGAGTACGACTACGTTAGCCCTATTCGTTACAAATGTTTTTGCAAAGCTTTGTAATTAATGCCAAGTTGTCCTCCCACAACGTTTTTCTCTGGGAATGGTAAAAAAATAGTATATGTATATGTCTGCTCAATTCTGAAACATTGTGTAGAATCAAGTTAAGGAGAATTTTACTCATTAACAGGTGTTATGTTATGCTTTCAATTATGTCACAAACTGAAATATTAATTTTTATCCATAAGATATGAAAAATCAATGATGAACATTAAGTAATTGAAATCATCTTTTAAATTGGATCAAAAAGACCCAGATTTAAGTACATCAAACACTTTCTTTACCTTTTCTAACATTGATACATTTTAAATTTTAATTTTCAATATATTGGTTTAAAAAGAAAAAATATATATGTTCTTTTTTGATATATTATGTAAGAAATAATTACTTTAACACTCCAACAAAAAAAATATTTACATCCACTAAAGTGATTTGGGGGCCTATAAGGCCCCATATATTTTTCTAATAGAAACACAGTGATTTAGCAACATTCATAACAAACAACTTTAAAATGGCTCTGATAAACATTTTTTTTTATAATTTGAGGAAATAATTTTCGACTCTCTATCTTTTGATCTGTCGCACAAATGGCATCGTCCTTTTTTTACCCTCTTTGCAGGCGGTTCACATGAGGTTGTTTTTTCATTATCTTTCCAGTAAATTTCTTTCCTTTCAAGCAGCAATTGCCGTATAAATTCTCTTCTGGCTCTTGATTTATGTTGACGAAGAAATTCTGCATGTTTTGTCGAGTATAGAACGAAAGCATTGTACGCAGCAAGATCTAGAATGTTATAGAATATGCAGACTGACCAGCGCTTTGATCGCCTCTTTGTTGTATAATATCTCACCAGTTGATCGAGAATGTCGACACCTGCCTTCGTTGCATTGTAAAGATTGAGGATTTCGGGCTTTCCATTCTCTTCTATTTCACCAGAATGATGCTGAGAACTCAACAGTAGCAAATTTTTTTCTAGTTTGTCTGAGTGCCTGAAAAGAGTGATGTCGTCATGGTAGATAAACTTTGGTGTTAACTCTCTAGATTTTGCATTTATTTCAGGAGGCAGGAAGGTTCTTGATTTCCGTATAGTTTCAATAAGTCCTGATCTTTCTGTTAGCAGGTACTTGGCAAGTGACATTGTTGTGAAAAAATTATCTGTCGTTATTGTCCTTTCTTTTCCAAGAAATGGCTGACTCAGTTTTCTGACTATTCTTTCTTCTTGATTTGTTTCTGTCGTATTTCTAACCTTTCCAGTATAAATTTGAGTGTTGAGGAAGTAACTTGTCTTTGCATCTGTTAGGCACCAAATTTTTATTCCGTATTTTCCTGGCTTTGTCGGATTGTATGTTCTGAAGCCAACTTTTCCTTTGAAGTTACATAGTTGTTTATCCACTGTCAGGTATTCGCTTGGGTTGTAACTGTTTTTGCAAATTTCAATGAAAAAATTCCAGACTCCAGAGATGGCGGTATCTTTGATTTTTCTATTTCTTTGAGAGTGGATGTCAAATCTGATTTTTGAGCACATTTTTTTGAATTTGTCTAGTGTAATCAGTTTTCGCAAAAATGGCAAACCGAATTCGGTTAAAAACATTTCGTCTATCGACGCATTTTTGGATTTGCTTATTCCAAGGAAAAGATTAGCTGCGATCCATTTCCAGAGGTCTTCTTCAAAAATTGGTTCTTTCATGACGGTGTTTGTTGAGTGAATGATCTGTTCCATCATATTATCAGCAATGAAAATTTGGAATGTTTCGAATGGTGTAGAAAAGTCAAAATAACATCGCTCCATAAAATATAAAGGGATATGGTCAGTTAATGGCAATTTCATTTAAGTACGAAATTATTAGCCTAATATTAATAACCTTTCAAGTTGCTCTGCGGCCTATTAGGCCCCAGTTTTCGTAGGAGTGTTAAAAGTATATATACAAAGTGAAGAATTTCCCACTGTCCATCTGCATTCCCTAATTTGTCACGTTCTGCCAAACCTTAACCAGTCACACTTCAAAAATTACTCAAATTTGATTTTGTTGTTATTTTTTAAAGTTACAGAACGAAGTAACAGCGTTGCTGCAAGTAAAACTTATTGAGAAGAATCATGAATGTATTCAGAGGAATATATTACGACTATTACAAATATATACACAGTCAATATCAGGGTCTCACTTGCAGAGATACTTCTCTTATTCAGGAAATTTTTACCTTATAATAAATTACATAATAAAAAAATAAAACAAGTACAATAAAAATTCCACGTGTCAAACAAACTTTATTTATATCTGAATCAGAAATATTTATAAGTTTATTGCAGAGTCTTCATTTTAACTTCTCTTCTCGTGAAGAACAAAACAATAAATTAATAAAATAAATAAAAAGGTCAGCAAATAGGAGACTCAAGCCAACTTTGAGAAGAGATAGAACGATGTCCGTTGAACTTTTCAGGCCACTAATTTAGTATGACTGTATATATATACAACGCTCTCAACAGAATTTGAAGTCAACTATTCAAGACATGTAAAAATATTCTACAGAATAAAAAACACAAAATATATTTACTTTTCTTTCTTCTCGTGTAAATACACAATCAGTTAATAATTCAGTCAGTTTCAGAAGATATTTATGTGATCATCTAATATTTCTTCTAATGTTTTGTAATTCTTTTCACTTTTGTAAATACTTTGTTTTTTCACGCTGTTTTACTTCTTTGTTTCTTCTTATCTCTTCACACGTACGATCATTTATTTGAGCAAACAGGTATTTCATGTTATTTTACTCAGTTTGAAAAGTACGTTGTAACATTAATTTAGTAAATGAACCTGTCGTTTTTAATGATGTACTACCTGTGGCTGTAATTGCATGGTTCTCAGGATATGGACTCCAATTAGTAGAAGGATATTTCATGGAGTTAGAACAAAGAGATTCGGGTTCGAGCTAAATTAACCTAATGTGAAACTTTGTGCAAATGTTCAAACAATGTTCTCGAAATATTTAATAATCTATGACATTACGTAATTCCATTCTATGATTCTATAGGTAAGAACTGTGGAAGTAGTTTAAACTGTTGATCTGACAACAGTTGGAATCACGCCAGTGCTCTAAATACTGTGGAACCAACGGAAACCGAAGAACAAAACTCAGTTTATCCACCGATCGCTTGAACGATGTATTTTCAGAATAAACGTTTAGATAAACTTTCATCTTCTTTAACAGCAAGATTTTCTATCTGATCCAAAAAACGATATATTCATGGAGATTTGATGAATACATTACTTTTTAGCAGGTAAATTCAGATGAAAGTAATAATAATTTGAGATTTGTTCTTGTTATTGTCAAGAGTTCTTTAGCTTAGGGCAATAGGAACGGTAAATGCTGAATTTTGCAGCTCTCAGTACATACTTCCCTAAAGGGCCTTTCCTGTAAACATTAACTTCTGGCAACAGCTTTGAACTCATGCCTTCATCTCCATGTTACTCGCAAAAAAACGCGTACAAACCAGGTTCCATTTTTCTGCCATGGGCATTTACAATCAATAGACCTTTCTCGCACAATAACTCAGGAAAAAGTGTAACACAGAGAATAAATAAAATGATATATAGAGACGAGTAAGTTAAATCCACACATAACTGACCGCTGGCATGGCAAGAGAACATGTTTCTGACAGGGGTAATGGATAAACAACGCTAAAACGTCTTCCACTTCCCGAAGTTCCTATGTCTTTCACAGAAGACAAAAATTACGAATACTTTTGTTGTCTTTCAAAATTTGTAATGCATACTGGACGGGTTTAAACATTTTGATAAAAGTTAAGAAAAAACGACCTTTACACTCCATGTAATATTCGATATTTAAAAGTGTTGTTTATTTCACAAAGTTAAGTGTTGCGTTTCTTTCTACTTCCTGTGTTTCTTTCTACTTCTGACTTATATAAGTTATAATTAAAAGGGTCCATGTGCATGTCAAAAGTTTCTGATTTATTTTTTAACTTTTTAAACAGATTTGTAAACTCTTGTCTTTACATAACAAGAAAAACAAGAAAAGTGCATATTTCATTCTTGGCATGAATATATTTTACTCAAAAAGACACGTCATACTAGTGAAGTTTTATTATTAATATTTATATATATATATATATATCAGATACATGTTTTTAGAATAACTCATCAATATTGCCACCAGTGCTTATATATATATATATATGTATATATACTTTGATTGATAAAACAGTCGGTCTGTTTAACGTTTCATGCCAATATTATATTTGTATTATAACATACACGTGGAAATATAAGTATAAATATTTGTACTGAAACCTTTAACTTGGATCCAACAGTAATGTGACTAAATTTATATCTCAAATCATTCATTATGAAAATTTTGAACATTTAGTTATCCTGTTGAATAAACATTTAAAACATTCATGAAACAAAACATATTATTGGTATCTACTCAACAGCATCAAATTACATCAGACCCACAACTCTTAAATCTGATACGCACTTATGTTGAAACGGAAGCGAACCAGAAATTCTCTGGTTAAAAGACTTGTTAATTAACCGAGTGGTCATGCTTAGCTCAAATTGATAGGATAAGGTTACTTTCTAGTTTGGATTAGGGAAAACACCTCCCCCACCTTTTATACAACGAGAATAGTTCTTTAGTGATTATAAAATAACATGTTTGTTGTAGAGTGAAAAAAGTAGTTACAAATATTATTTATTTAGAATATCAAGAAGACACTATCTTAATTTTAAAAAAAATTGATTTCTAAATATTTCATTCTGCATGGTGGAACATATTTGATCTCTTAAAGCACTAGATTTCCAAGTTTGCATTTGATGTGATATTTAACCTACTATTTGTGAAATTCACTCATCGTGAATACTTCGACTTGATCCTTTAGAAATATGTTGCACTTCTACTCTAAAAAGTAAGTCATATTGTGTTTATCTAAAGTGTAGTGTAAGTAAATATTGCTACTCTTAATCTTTCCATGAAAATTCATTCTGTGCTAACAAGTGAAAAATCAATGTCTAAATTGAAACACTTTGTCACTTACATTAGATATTATAAGGACCAGAGAATAGCGTAAGGATGCAAAGTGTACATTTAAATATTATATACCATGCCATGTGATTTGGAGAGTAGTTAACAAATTTTACCTTTAAAACAAAGTAGAATTAGTAGCTAAGATTTATGGATAGAGAAGATTGTAGTGTCTCTGGGTAAATGTAAAGTAAGTTAAATGGAGTAAGTAGCAATAAATGGATCCCGAGAATGTCAATAGCGCAAATGTTCATTGTGGAGAACAAATAGTTCTTTAGCAAGTTTTTCCAAACTTGATAAGAAGAGATAAACATGTAAATAATTCTATATTTTATTTTGATAATCTATTAGTTTCGAATAATATTTTCGTTTCACATATTTTGTCATATTTTCACTTATTTTAGGCTACAGAAACAACTTTGTTACATAATACATCAGGTAAGGAAATTTAATGAGTTATGTATGATATTTCAATATTCTCTGCATATATGTTTTCTTGTATACAATGTATTCATAATTTATGGTTTATTCTATATATGTGTGAGTTTTGCATTACAAGTAGTCGAGAATGTCGTTAAATTAATTTCATTACTCTCAGAAACGGATAATACCTTTTACTGCCTTTAGACAATATCGCTTAACACAACACATTGTGATAAAAATATATACATAGTGGTGTCCTGTGATTATTCAAGTGACTTCTAGAGATCACAGTCAAACTTTTAGTACAATAAACATCACCAGTTATGTCAGTGGTTAACTTCAGTAAATATTATGCTTCTTGTGAGCTGTTGAATGTTATATTACGTGAGTATGGTCAGAAACAACATTTATATAGTCTAATCTGGAACTTGGTTTTCAGTAATAAGTCTTGAAATCAAATAAAAGCAACTGCAGCACGTATTTAACAATAATTATATACATTGGATGTTTAATTAGTACTCCAACAAAAATTGTTCATTTTTGTTAAAATTTTATGTACAGTCTCATTGGTTTATGTCACATTAACTCAATACATTAATGAATTTCTTAAGCAAATATCCCGTTATCTAAAAAACCTTTTAAATAGATTTTCAAAGACAACATAGATTCTCTATTGTAGTAGCTATATATCTAGCCAAACTGGTGAGGACAAACAGAATAAACTCTCATTCCTTTAAAAAAGAAACTTTTTAAAATTTACAAATGATGTTAAAGCTCAGGAAAACAGATATAGGACAGAAAATAAAAACTTCTCAAAATATCCTGTGGTTGTGGCGCCAATAGTTTTTTTGCTATGAATCTGTGTTATTTTAATGTTAACTAACATATTTCTGACAAGAATATATAATATAGAACTTTACGAGGAGAAGAGTTTACATCCAGATATTTACTACAAAGTAAATCTGAAATAAATTCATTTCGAGAAGGAAAGACTAAATGGAATGTAACATGCAACAAAAAATGTCTTTATTTTAAAACACAAGCCATAATTAATATATTTATTAGGTAAACAAATTCCAGATATCAATCACTTGAGGATACAACATAAAATAAACAGCAGAAAGAGTAAGCGTGTTAATTTAGTGTTGTGACCGAACAACGGTAAAGTAAAAATATAAAACGTGTTCTTCTCTTAGCCCTACTCAAAGTGTCAAATACAAGTCAATGTAAGGCCCGGTTGAACTCCACCTACAATGATGGAAAACGGTAATATCTCCTTCTCCATTTCTCTTTAACATATATGAAATTGGCTTATAACCTATCAAAGTAATCATAAAATTCATCAGTTCTTGTTAATGAAATAGCGAGTATTTATCGAAAACTCTCGCGGAATCTC
Source organism: Carcinoscorpius rotundicauda (assembly GCA_011833715.1). Taxonomy (NCBI): domain Eukaryota; kingdom Metazoa; phylum Arthropoda; class Merostomata; order Xiphosura; family Limulidae; genus Carcinoscorpius; species Carcinoscorpius rotundicauda. The sequence goes on along the minus strand of CM022397.1, from coordinate 46,027,644 downwards.
TTCTTGAAGTAGATATTCAATATGATTTATGTCGTGTGTAGGTAATAGGGAAAAAGAAATACTACAACTTTGTACAGAAATGGATAAATACAAGCAATGTTTATTTTAGGACCATAGTGTAGCAGATGAAATTGAAAATCACTAAATTAGACAATAAAATGATGAAGTCCACGTTAAAACTGATAGTGATCGAGTCGAAAAAGACAATATCTTGTTGTCGGTACCTTCACGATTAGAGACAAGCATGTACATGTTTTCTTTTGTCCCAATGGTTATGTTTGATTCGAGTGGGAAAATGATCTATTGTAGGCAATGAGAAAATTAATGAGAACCTGAGGTCTTTTACCACCAACTGAAGATTATATTATAATTGTTACCTGAACAGAGGATTGATGTTTAGCTATATTTAAACAGAAAAGATTAAAATTTCACTTTCATGTAACATTACATGTCAAATGCACGAAGGTACTTATAACAAATAGAAGGGCATACTGTTTTTAATCATCATATGAATACGAAACTAGTACAAATAAAAATCTAAATGTTTCTCTTAATAATATGAATTCTAACACGCTTATGCACAGCTTCTTTGAAAAATATATAAACAGGAACAGTATTGTTACACCAGTTTTTTTTTTCACATGTTGTATGTAATGAAACCTAAACTCTTGTTCAGGCCTCTATCAAATTATTGTAATCAATTACTCTCTCAGCTAGCCAAACTATCTAACTTAATTTGTAATTTAAAATTTGTAGACCAAATCTAGAAACTTATACAAACACAGTATCTGTGCTGTTTCGGTGTAAAGCTAAATCTTTGGTTTTGCAATATATTATTTAAAATATTAAAAATTCATTGATAATTTCTGTACGTAATACCTATAACTGTATTTTTCTTATGTTTATAAAATCGAAGCAATTCATTTATATTCTATACTTTAATACTTCTATACTTTCTGTTGTTCTTTACGGCACGGCGGGTGTCATTTAATCATATATGCATGTTTATCTTGTGATAGGTATCACTCAGTTACACATTGTCCTCTTCCTTACAGTTAACTGGTATCTTCAGTCTATTTCAACAAGATTTCCGTGATAATTTCCAAGCACAGATTTCCACAAATATTTGGTTTATTTTTCACAGGTATTGATGGGGTACGGATGCAGTTATGTGTCTGTAGCAGAAAATGTCCAGGAATTTGGTGCTCTTTCCACTTCTGTTATGAACTAACTTCAAATAGAACAGAAACAGGCCGATAGACACTTGGCGACTATGATCGTAGAAAATTTAACATTTTTAATGATGGTGTAATTTAATTACAATAAAATGATTATAATTTAAAACAAAAACTTGAATATATTGAATATTTTATTTTGATTAAACAGTGATATACACCAGTTTCTTGAAAATCTGCAATTTATTGCTCTTTTAGAACTAATGCAAAAAAGTCAGTGTATGTTTATTTATTTCTACAACAATGAGAGCAAATTAACGATCACACGATATCAAAAACCAATTAATTGTACTGCCTGAAATAACTTCCTCTGGTTTAAATGGCAGATTTATGGTTGTTGTTATGTATAAAGCGTTTAGAATGCCATGTTGTTGAGTATATTATTGTTTTGAAATTTAAACCAATAAAATATGTTGTTATTTATTTCAAATAACATTTAGAAATTTCTAGAATTAGGTAGATCAAATATATGACTATAAACGGAAATGTATGGCGGCCTAGTGTCTAGACCTCGAGTCTCGCGCAAGAACGGACATGCGCGGATTGCTCAGGAGTTCTGTGGAAGTTACGCTATTGTTCGAGAAAAGTAGGCCTACTAATATATAAACAGACGAAAATGTGAGACAAAAAGGAAGAAGAGTCAGACATTAATTTTATTCAAAACAAGATATGTTGTTTTTCGTTTGAGAAAGTTTAAACGGTTGCTGTGTGTTAATTCAACTTGGATTTGTGAACTGAAGTTAGATCTACAGAAGCTGTGATTTTATTTCCTCAATCTTTACGATTCATTCGAATTACTGGTTATACTGAAAGTCAACACGTACAGGACTGTTTAGGGGAGACCGAAGCGGAAAACGACAAGTTGAAACATTCATCGAAAACACCGTGAAAAGAACTTCGTCATTCTCCATTCAAACTTCGAAATTTCTTCGTGGGACCAAATTCACACCATAAACTGGAAATTTGGATTTCTAATCTGGACTTTTGGACTTCATTATAGAATATATTATTAGATACAGGCCAGTAACATTTTGTATTGTAATTAATTGTAAAGGTTTGAACTTAATATCTGTCATTCTTATTATGTAATTTATGTTATATCTGTTACATATATAATAGTTTATTGTAATAAATTATACAAGCTGTTATCTGTATCTTTCTGTTGCGTTCATAAAACATAAAAATACGTAACAGAAAATTGGGGGCCCGTCCGGAATTGATCAAACAATTTAATTATATTCCAAAATTAGATTTATATTTTATACACATAGACAGCTTGTATATTCAAAATGGCATTCCAACTCGAATATTTTATAGACAAATTTAATCAGAATCTTTCTTTCGATATGATCAGTGAATTAAAAAAATCTGAATTGCTTGATGTTGGAAAACATTTTAATTTGGAAGTGAAGCAAGCAATGAAGAAAGCAGATATCAAACGAGTTGTTGTTGAAGATTTGGTTAGTCAAAAAGTTTTACCTCAAAAAGTTGTACAACAATTGCCTGTCGCTTATTTTGACCCAAATTTTGAATTAAAAAGAATGGAAATAAAATTTCGTTTAGAAATTGAAAATAAACGCCTTGTTCTTGAAGCAGAAAAATAACTAAAACGTATTGAGGCAGAACAGGAAAACAAACGCCTTATTCTTGAGGCTAAAATACAAAAAGAACGCATTAGAGCTGATAAGGAAATCAGTATGAGAAAGGCACAGACAGAAGAAAAGGTTGTCCAAATGCGGTTTTGATAATTTTGATGCTTCCAAACAAATTCGTTTAGTACCTCCATTCAATAAGAAGGCTGTAGATAAATATTTTTAGCAACTTGAAAAATTGGCCCTTAGGCTAAAGTGGCCTTCCGAATATTGGACAGTATTACTTCAGAGTGTTCTCAAAGGTAAAGCTCAGGAAGTATTTTCCAGAACTTTTCAAAGAACACACGTTCCATGATACAATGTACCACTTGTTGCTTTACTGATATTTCTATGTCATAGTTCAATTTGTCTATTTTGCTTGGTACAGAATACAGGTGATCGATTACCTCGTGTATAGGTAGGCCAGTGCTCAAATTAGATAAAATTCCACAAACAAAAAATGCAGTCATATTCTTTGCATCTACACTATTCCCTTTACCAATATCATTTTGAATTCGAAGGCTTTACTTAAATTAATAATAAGTACGCATTTTTCGTTTGAAATAAATACAAAACGACAAATTGGTGAATCGACGAAATTAAATAATTTATAAGGTTAAATGAGATCTTCTTCTTCGAACTTTTCTTTCTTAACAAAATGTCCAATTCAGATGAGTTAAATCACCTGAAAATCTTAAGAAATGTTAATTTTTGTAAACTGGCATATTGAATATAAGTATAAGACATTTATTCCAAGAAAAAATACACAGTTTATTGACAATTACTGTATTATAACTCAGTCACAAAAACGAATGTTTAAAAAAAAGTTTAGAATATGATCTTTACAATGATCGGATCAACATACAACATTAACAGAGTTTACTGTGTGTGACATGGATATTATATTTATTAGTTTGCTTTTGTTTCTCTGAATGTTGAGATTGATAATGAACATGTTAATCTAAACTATTTTTATTTCTGTATACTCATTTCTTGGATGATTTTATGTTTCTAGTTGACAAGATCACTTTGAATGATGGAACATAACATTGTGATAAAGAAGTTAATAAACAAAATTACACAAATCTTGTAATAGTTTCTAAACGAAACCCAAAATTCGAGTATTTTTTAACATTACTAGTGTTGTGGTTATGATTCTTATATTAAATATCTTGAGCTCAATCCATGAGCTCTGATTCTGGTATTCACACAAAGCCACAGTTTTTGTAGAAAGGTATCTTTTATCAAAACTGATTTGCAAGTTGTTTTATTTTTGCATTTAACACTTTGACCTGCAGTAGTATATCAATATGCATACTTCTCACTTCTTTTCGTATCTTTACTTGAGAAATATTTTACTTTGAGTGTAAATAAATCAGACTTATTTCCCTCATTTATGCAGTATGAATGTTTTATTTATTCACAGCTGAGGGCATTGCGTTCAAGTCATGTATGTTTATGGAATTTGTTACCTCATCTATATACAGTTTACTCAGTGTAAAGTTGTTTAATCTAGTACAGCGAATATAATAAATAATGCAATCTGACATACAGGTGAATTGGCATTCTGTGTGAAAAGGTAAATCTGAAATGAGTTGATAAATTCGTGATATAATCCCGTGTTTGGCAAAGAGTTCGTCCACTGTTATGTATATACGTGGTTATTCGTGTAGAAATTTCTAGAACTATGTAGATCGATTACTTCTATTGGCCTTGTGTCTGTACAAAGCGTTATGTATATACGTTGTTATTCATGTAGAAATTTTTAGAACTAGGTAGATCGATCTCTTTTATTGGCCTGGTGTCTGTACTCTGAAAATCTGGGAAGTTACGCGATTAGTATATAAACAGACGGCGATGCAAGGGAAGTTAGTCATCCGTTTTTACTCGAGTCAAGAAGTTGTCTTCGTTTGAGAAAGTTTAAACGTTTGCTGTGTGTTTATTCAAATTGGATTTGTGACTGGAGCTAGATCTAATAAAGCGCTGATTTTTATTCCGTCAATCTTTACGATTCAGTCGAATTACTGATTATACTGAAAGTCAACACGTATAGGACTGTTTACGGGAAAACGGGAAAAAATTGGCAACAACAAGTTGAGACATTCATCAAAAACGTCGTAAAAAGAAGTTCGTCAAATTTATCGGACTGTGAATTGTTTCTGGACTTACCCATTCAAACTTCGGAATTTCTTCGTGGGTCCAAATTCACCGCCTAGACGAATTTTGGATTTCTGATGTGGACTTTTGGACTTTCATTCTGGATTATATTATTAGAAACAGGCCAGTACCATTTTGTATTGTAAATAATTTTGAAGGTTGAAACTGAATATCTGTGATTGTTATTAGATAATTTATTTTATACCTGTCACATATAAAATAGTTTATTGTAACAAATTATATAAGCTGTTTTCTGTGTCTTTTTGTTGCGTTCAGTCCACATAAAAAACACACATAACATCCATCGTGGCGCGTTCCAGTAGTTTGTGTGAGTGAAGACAATCCGGTCTATAATTTGAATTGCAATAAACAGTTTTTCAAATTTCTCTTACATTTGAAAGAAATTATAGCTGGAGTGGTAAAAAAGGTCGTGAGACGTAATGTATTTTTAGTTGGTGAGGTAAAGTGGCGTTGAAGAATTTTACAAAGTCAAGTTAAAGAATGATAGGTAAAGGCTAAAGGAACTCAGTTACAACGTGGTTTATCTTTAAAGTGGAGGCAGCTTGTGATAAAGTTAATGAAGCAAGTTTAACCTTTTCATTAGAGTTATCAGAATAGTTGTGATGTTTAAAATAACGAGTCACGTCATTTGCTTTACATCTTAAGACTGTGTTGTTGGAACACAGACGTCTCAAAGGTAGGAACTGTCTTTCATGAATTTTCTTTTCTTATCATAGGGATGGAAAGAATCAATATTTCAATGGGAATGGCTGACAGTAGGGTTTTAATGTACGCTGATAATACATTTAGCTGTGGAAATGCTTACAATGTTGTTTAAAAGGTTTGCTTTACGACTAGAGATTTAAGTTTATCCAGAACCACTTGCGATATTCATGTACTGATAATTATCATTCACACGTAAAATAGCCTAAAACCTCGACGTAACAAATGACCTACCAGTAGAAGACACAACAGTTTACATTCTTCGGTGACTTGCTTTCTCCATGTAAAATATTATCTAGATCGAAACTCAATGATTTCATTGACCTCACTGTTACGTTTTTTGTGTGAACTGAACGCAACAGAAAGACACAGGTAGCAGCTTGTATAATCTATTGTAATTATCTACTTATGTGATAGACACAAAATATATTATCTAATGGCAATAACAGATATCCAATTTCAACCATCAAAACAATTTACAATACAAAAAGGTACTGGCCTGTGCTTAATAATATAATCCAGGATAAGTGTCCAAATCCGAAATCCAAAGTTCTAATCTAGGCGTTGAATTCAGTCCCACGGAGAAATTTTCGAAGTTTGAATGGGTAATTTCAAACAAAACTTCACTGTCCAATTCCTATTGACTTTCGATATAATCCGTAATCCGACTGAATTGTAAAGGTTGACGGAATAAAATTTATCACTGCTTTAGTCGATCTAGCTCTATTCACAAATTCAGTTTAAACTTTCTTAAACAAGACAAACTTCCTGATCCGAATAAAATGGATGACTTACTTCTTGACCCGAGTAAAAATGGATTACTTACTTCTTGACCCGAGTAAAAATGGATGATTTCTTCTCTTGCATCGCCATCTCTTTATATACTATATCGCGTAACTTCACAGAATTCCACAGTACAAACACCAGGCCAATACAAGTGATCAATCTATTTAGTTTTAAAAATTTCTAAATGAATTTTAATTAATCCTAAAATGTTATTTTAAATTTCACCGATTTAAACCTCGAAACAATAATATAAATATAGAATTATAAATAATAAATATGGGAATTCAAATACGACGTTATATGATATTTACATGACATTTACATAACACTCGACATGGTTGTCGTTTACATAACATTTACATAACACTCTCGACAATATTTACATGATATTTACATAACACTCATAGATATAACCACATATAGTGTAGGCAGCAAAACATCACCATATAGACTAGCTATCATGTTCTCATATTTCAATAGTTCGAAATCATTTGCCTCTCAATTGACCTCTAAATCACATTGAATAATTCATCTTTTATATGTTATTCTTAACGTAATACATAACAACTAATAAATTTTAGTATTAAAGTCAGTGTCAACGAATGTATCTACTCATAATAAAACGTCCTGAATTCAAAGAAATGTAGATAAAAAACAAGTGAAAATAGACATGATGGAATTTCACATTTTGTGCCATAATTGTAGTTAATTCAAACAATACTTTAAGCACACGAACACTTACATTCCATCTCTGACAGATAAGCACTATAAAATTTGTGATGGTAATATATGTGAGCTATTGTTATGTTAAAGAATCCAATGGTAAATTTACTCATTAAACATGTTTGGTTTTAAAGCAATGATAAAAGGCTTGATATCTGAAGTTAAATGGGATTACATATTTCTACCTTAGGTTTAAACATTTGCCAAACTTTATACATAAGTTCTAAAACACAATACAAAATTGAGCTTAAATCAACTTAGAAAAATGTACCGTGCCAGAAAAAGCGAAACGCTGTTGGAAATATAAAGTATTATCTATCATGTTATTATAACTAACAAGAACACTTGTTTATTACAAACGATATCACCAAGCGCATATCTAGAAAAAAATCATACACTAGATGCAAACCTATATGACAACTTTTTTGTTACATCTTAATAATGTTTCACTTCACAAACTTTCATTGATACTTCTGGTGACTCAGCTGTAAGTCTAGATATTTATAAATCTAAAATTCGAGATTCCACTCTTTTGGTGTGTTGAATAACCTATTCAACATCGTATAAACTTTCATCGATTTTCTACTATCGTTTTGAAAGTATTAGCATGAAATTTGACACAAAAGTCAACGTTATGCTTTTACATTTTTAACTATTGTACATTTCAGCATATGGCGTATTTGTGATACGTAAAGTTGAGATGGAAAGAATATTCTTCCATAAAATATTACAGATAAAAAATGGGGTAATTATAAAATTTAATAACAAAAATAAAGTTTGCATTTTAAATGCACCTACCGTTGCCATATGAGGCTAGGTGTAAATATACCGATTTACAAATAGTTAGATACCTTGCGATAAAATAGAAAACAATATGGCTTTATACTAAAAAACAAACAGAGAAATGAAACTCATTTTATATAATAAAAATAAAAAATCTGAAAATTAGGTATTAATTCGACTAAATCTAGATAACGTGAGTTAAAAAAGCATTTATTAAAACAAAAATTTATTTTTTGATACTGAATATCCTGAAATAAAACAAATGTTTTTTTTTATATTATAATATCATGTATTAAATTTCTAAAGTTCATAAAAATGTTAAGGTTATGTTCTACTTTGATGCATTTGATAATGAATTAGTGGCTTTTCGCTTCAATTGGCGTGGCATCGCCAATCGTGTAAGGCGTGCGACTCGTAATCCGAGAGTCGTAGGTTTGCGCCCGCGTCGCGCTAAACATGCTCGCCCTCTCAGCCGTGGAGACGTATAATGTAAGGGTCAATCTTACTATCCGTTGGTAAAAGAGTAGCCCAAGCGGTGTGGTGGTGATGAATAGATTCCTTCCCTTTAGTCTTTCACTGCTAAATTAGGGATAGCTAGCACAGATAGCCCTGGAGTTGCTTTGTGTAAAATTCGAAAACAAACAATCGGTTCAATATTTTCGAACCACTGAATAAAAATTATTATGCTATCGTAACATATAAAAAATAATTTTAATTGTAAAATATATTGTGTTTTCTAATTTTACTTCTTTACATTGAAGTGACGTCAGATAACACCATGAATTATTCATTTTCTTAAAAGTGGGAATTTCACAAATTCGTGAATTTTAGAACTAAATAATATCTGTTTAATAGTTTTCGATAAAAATATATATATGACTAAGTTAATGTGTTTCTACTGGATCTAGATTATCCTCTTATTCTTATCCCACAAAATCATAAACTGAGTAGTTTTTGGAAAAATAAAGTAAACCGAAATTATTAAAACCTAACAAGAAGAACATACAACAATTATCCAAAAATTGAATCGAGTTACATTGAATACATATTAATTAAATTCATTGATTACGTCATGCTAAAATGATTTGGAAAATAACAATAAGTAAATGATCGACACCCACAGGCGTTATAAATTGATGTTAGAACAGATTGTATCAGAAAGACGTTTTGACGTTCTTAAACATTCTAAGAGTAAACTTTTTTCTCACGGGTATTAAGTAAGTCTGCTCCGTTAAGGCAGATTCGTGCAAGATATAAAAAAATAAAAAAATGTTTAAGACAAACAAAAAAACAGACTGGAAATCTAATATAAAGTGTAGAAACAATATTTAAAACACAAAGAGAGAAGAAACTGTGACTACTTAGGCAGACAATAGACAGCCGGCGGATCATTGAATCAATTAATGGTTATTATTCTTTGTAATGACTTTCTGTTAATTGACTAACGTCTTGATCCAGTAAAGCTTTCTGTGTTCTGTATAAATGGACGGTCGGAATCAAGTAGGGAAAAAGAGACACTTGTATGTGATAATTTGTTGCGATACTTCTTTACTTTTCCACTCAGACAATTGATAGTTATTTATTTGAGTGATCAGGGAGGAGAAAGTTTACACTCAATATATACACTGAATATAATAACTATATTCACAAAAGTCTTATTTCCTTTGAGTTAAGCAAGAATAACGTTCCGCTTAAAAATTATACAGAATTAAGGAGACGCTTGTTCACTGTCTAAGCCGGACAAATATATTAATAAAGTTATGACCTTTGACATGATATTAGTTCAAATTATTGGCTGAAAGATGTTTGATGAACGATATGAAATGGTTTTTCTAACCTGAATTTTTTTATTAAAACAGCAACATATTTCAACATGAAAGTTACATTGGTAATAACACTTGTACGTTGACGAAAAACAGTTTTACAGACATGTGTTGTAAGTCTTTTCAAACTTTATTGATAGATGTAAAATTTTAAATAATCGAAATAAATAAACATAATCTTTTCACACTTGGCTTTGATAAGAAAACAAATAGAGTAACAGAAGAATAAAGTAATTTCCATTAAAACAAAGCTTCATTTCATACACATTATGCTTCTGTATTCAAGGAAATGATTAAAATTGTTTCATTAGTATCAATAATTTTCTCTACTTTTAATGAGTTTTGAGTAATCTTAAAACTTGAACAGACATGTGGGCTACACCTGAGCTTCATGAGTGATTTTAATGAAGCTGTATACTTTTATATGCAACAATGATCTATCATATAGAAATATATTTTATGATCTGTCCCACAAGAAAAAATACAGCAACATCTGCTTATATTTTTAAGAAAGTTAGTTTCTTGCATAACAAAACGTAATTTTTTGTATAAATAAAACATGTTTTTCTTTAATTCAGAGATGGATAAAGATACACCCATTATTAACTGGTGTGATGTGTGTTATTTTCTTTCTGACAACTTGAACAACATATTTGTATAATTCTATCCAGATAAGTACCGTATTTTCCTCCTAATAAGCCGAATTTCTGGCCCTAAATTTTGGACCTGTTTTTTGGGGGTCGGCTTATTGACCGATCACCAGCTTTGGACCAAAAAATACCGAAGACCAAAATCGGCCCCGAAATCATACCTTTCATCTCACAGTTACGGCAGAGTTATTTCAGTTGAAGAAACTTTATTTATTAATAGGAAAAGGTCTATACATTACGAATGAAGTATTCATCCAAATAACAAAATTCATAAAAAAATATCGTCCCACGATTTCACGACCCACTCACAGACGGTACGAGTGATGCAGCGCGCATATATCCGGCAGCAGTAAAACTTTGATTGCCGGAAACCATCCACTCTTTCCAGCATTGACGGAGCCTTCTTTAAAAGGTTTATTTAAACACATCTAAGGGCTGTATCACAGATGTCAACCCATCGGGAACAACTGCAATATCGGTATTGCATCTTTTGATCGCGGCTTTAACGTTTTCACACAGGTGGGACTTAACCATATCCCAAACGAGCAGATGTCTAGATTTCATCAGTCCGCCGGGACGACGCGCCCACACTTCGTTAATCCACTTGATGCATCCTTCGTCATCGATCCATCCGTTTTCTTGTACATGGACGATTATTCCTTTCGGAAATTTCTTCTTCTTAGGAAATGTTCTTCTTTTGAAAATTACCATTGGCGGTAATTTTGTCCCATCAGCAAAGCACGTCAAGACTACAGTGAAACGTTGTTTCTTGAGGCCCGTTGTCTTAACCCAAACGGTTTTCTCGCCAGCTTTGTTAACGGTTTTGTTTCCCACAATATCGATAAAAATCGTAGTCTCGTCCATATTCCCAATCATTTGTAGAGGGTAGTTGTGTTTTTGGCGATGATGAATGATAAATTTCTGGAACAAGGTGATTTTATCATCCAAGTCACTTGACAGTTTCTGCGCGATCTTCGTTTTCTCTCGAAGTACAAGGCTGTGTCGCTTTATGAAGCAGGTACACCAGCTGTTGGTTGCCTTAAAGTCTCTTGAATTTTCTTTATTTCGACCAGCCCACGTTAATGCAAAAATACGGATCTGGGCACGCGTGACAGTCAGGCCACTCTGCCGGTTTTCATTAACCCATGTCGCTACATCTTCTTCCAGTTTTGGCCACTTCGGTTGATTTTTCTGGTTACATTTACTTGTTTTCGACATTTCTTTTATCACACATTTTGCTTTCTTCCATTCACGGACCTGTTTTCCATTCACACAGTAATGGCGAGCGGCATTCATATTTGAGGTTTTTAAGGCTAGCTCTACAACTTTCAGTTTAAAAGCAGCATCATAACGCATTCTTTTTTTGTAGGTGTAGACATCTTTGGCTTTTGACAGTACAATGATAAACTCCCACTATAAGCCTTGGCTCATTGGGCGGTAATAAGCGAAAACCCTCATTTTCAGAGCTGAAAATTGGCCTCGGCTTATTCAACGATTCGGCTTATTAACCGAAAAATACGGTATTTTTTCATTTGCTTTTTACAGTGGCAATACAATGAATAAATATTTTACAACAACATATTTTAACATAACTAACAAAGATTTATTTACAAATAAGCAGAAGCAGTAGTTTCCACTGTTTACTACCGTTCACAATTTTAATACGTTTTTCTAATAACAATTTAGGCTCACTTAAAAATATACTTTTTAAAATAATTTAAAAAAAAAAATCCAGCACTATAAATTTTATGACTCAACATAAATTTTAAATCTAATGTAAGTGTTATAAGATTAATTTATGCATATTAATGAAGTAATGACACTTTTTACGTGAATAGTTTTATTCCACCTAAGACACCAGCAGTTTCTTGGAGCAACTTGAAACATTACTTTAAAAACAAATAACAGACAATCTGCTACATTTTATGATTTACCTTGAATGAGCCTCAAATTTATTTTGTTATATATTTCAATTTGAAATTGAATGAAACTGAGTTAACTGATAATTTAAATTTTAAAATTAATTAAATGTTTATGTTTTAAGTTTATGATATTTGCCAACAAAGTTGATACACAATTTTTTTGATCTTAATAAAAATATATTGTAATATACATACAATACAATTTATAACAACAGTTTTTACAAATAATTATTTCTATTCAAAAGTTTTACAAAAAGTATCAGTCTTCCATATGATTCTTGATATCCTATTGAAGGTTCATTATGAACAAATTAATTTCAAGTTCATATTGCTACGATTAACTTTACAGATAGCTAATTAGTTCTTTGCTGATCACATGCTGATAAAAAGTAGTTTCTCTCCAATAAAGTTATATAATCTCTTTATAAAAGTATGAACGTCCAGTATTAATCTACTGATGTTAAACGGCTGGTAATACTCTAAGTTTATAAATGTCTTTGGTCAATATCTGAAGTTTCCAATTAATAAGCATTAATCATGGTTATAATTTCTGATGTTCACAATGAACCAACTATAGCAAACCAATAATACATACTGTTTCTTGGAGTTGCAGCAGTTAATTTTATAAGCAAGAGGCAAATTTCTACAAATTCCAACTTCCACAATAATAATGGTGATCAGTAGCACTTATATATCTACAAATTAAATTGTTGATTCTTACGCTCAAGAATCTTTCACAATTTTAGTGAACAGGTAGGAATTTCACAAAATACATTAAACATTATAAATTACACACAATGACTTTAAGATGTTTTCTGATAAACCAAATTTCTCAAAGTATGTATCACACAATACCAAAAAAATACCATTTTATATAAGACAAATAAAAAAATCAATATGCACTAAAAGATGGTGCATTTTTAAAATGGCCCGGCATGGCCGAGCGCGTTAAGGCATGCGCTCGTAATTTGAGGGTTGCGGGTTTGCATCCGAGTCGCGCTAAACATGCTCGCCCTCCCAGCCGTGGGGGCGTTATTATGTGAGAGTGAATCTAATCTTTCGTTGGTAAAAGAGTCGCCCAAAAGTTGGCGGTGGGTGGTGATGACTAGCTACCTTCCCTCTAGTCTTACACTGCTAAATTAGGGATGGCTAACACAGATAGCCCTCGAGTACCTTTGTGCGAAAATTCAAAACAAACAAATATTCTTAAAATGGTGATGTCACTGACAGTGGACAGATAAAACATATTAACCTGAAAATTATCATGTAAGGTTATACATCAGCAAATAGTTTGACAGTGTCAGTTTACACTATTTATACATTTAGAGATGATACACTTTCAAAAGAAAATAAATTTAAACTCTATCATTTTCTGAAGAATTAACTTACAACTTAGGCCTAAGTTGTAATAAATAAGTCCTCACCTTGTGGAATAAATACCTGCAGACTTAAAAGTGTATAGAGTTCTTAATTGTAACTTAATTTATGTGTCATGTAAAACATACAAATTATCCAATTTGATAGACAGCTCAAAACAAAACTTTAGTAGCTGATTAATAGAAGTTAGGTAGAAGGGTCGTTAACCAATTGAATGATTAGATATTTTTTTGATGCAACCTAAAATCTTATTTGCCCTAACGCTACAAACAGAATACTGCTCGGATGGCTTTAGAGACTGATTAATTGTTAGATAAATATCTCTCTCCTTCATGACACTATTAAGGTTATTCCCATCCAAATGATACTTATAATTCATTGTATGTGACCCATCTTCAAAACTATGCATTTATTATTATTAAAACCCAACTTCCATTAATCTGCCCAAACCATCAAATAATTTAAACCATTTTGTAAAACAGCAGAGGCATCCTCACAACTAGTTACACTCTGTACCATAATATCATCTGTAAACTTAAATACTTCATTATCTTCTGTTTCATCTGTTTCACTGATGTAAATCACAAAGGAAATAAGTACTAACACTGGTGTATCTTACTTTTATCATTAATTTTGTTTGACTGAACTCCATTTCTAACAGCATTCTCCTTTCTTTCATCCATCCACTCTTCTATCCAATGAGTCAACTTGTATTTTTATATCCATAGAGGTATTTTTAAGCTAGATAACTAAATATAACTTATCATTACCTGATGTCCTGTACTTAAAAACATTTTCTTGTAACTATCATCTGGAAAACATAAAAATTTATCCGGAGTGAAAATAATTTTAAACAAATTTCTACATATTATTAGATATGCATATTCTTCCTATTAATGCCTTTGTGATTATATTATTATTTTACCCTACAAAAGCTCTATCTAGTTACAGTAGTTTAAAGTAGATAGATTATAATCTATCAAATCTTATCACCATTCTATCTTCTGCTCTAGGAACGTTGAATTTCATGAGACTTCCTTCCTTACCACGTTGTACAGGGTAAGTGGTTCTAGCGATAACAAAAATTGTACTGAAAAGATGTGGCTTATTATACTTCCATGGGGTATCTTTTTTAGTACAATTAAGACAAAACTATATAAATTCCTTGTTTACAGGCAAGATTTTGTAGAGCTATACAGAAATGATGATTTGAAAAACCTTTTTCAGGTTTACTTGCAGTGTGCACTATATAAATACCATTTAACATCAAGGTATCAATTTAAAATTTTTCATAGAATAAGATTCTACTATTTTACTTCAGATATGAAATTAAATACGTCAGAGAACACCAGACACCAATTACATTACCAGATACACCAGAGTTAAGATCAATTAATTTACACATTACAGAAATATATATGTTACATTTGAAGTCAAAATACAATGAAATTTAGTGCACATCATTCACTTTGGTCAAATAAGAAGAACATTTGCTGAAAATTCACAGAGTAAACAATCAATGTGCACAGTTTCGAATTTTAACATGTTGATGTTCACTTGTAAGGTATTTCAACATTACCTGCAGTCAAACATAAGTTAAAGGTTATTTTGGACTCCCACAAACTGGAACTGGGCAACATTTTGACTTGTTATTTAAAATGGTAAAATCCATAAAGTGATTCCTTTTGTTTTCTTCAACGTTTCAAAATGTTTGAAAAAGCATGAGGCTTACAGGAAAAAACTTCACTTCTCAAAGTTTTACTTAGTTTTTAAAAAAATAGCTCTTTGTTAAGAATAAATAATGTTTATACTTCTGTCTTTTGTCACTAATGTGTACCTAGTCTTAAATCAAAATGTGAATATGTCTCCTTGGAAACTGTGAGTAAAACACTGCAGTACATACAATAAGAAGGAATTTCTTCCCTTGAAACTAAAATGTATTGTAATAATTGTTTTTTTTCTTTATTTGTTCTGTTGCACATAGTGACATTTAAAGTCTATCTCCTGGAAAAGAACAGTAAACTATTCAAATGCACTCATAGTTTGGGTGTTGTTTTAAAAATATTACACCAGCTATATATAATTATAAAAGTTTAGACAAGTCAACACACCAATTTTTGGAATACCTTTTTATCAATGAGTTGTTAGATTGACCTGAACATACTAATGCCCCTACAGCTGATAGATCAAGCACATTTAGCAACAAGATTTAATCCTGTAACCAACTGACCAAGAGTTGAACATCCTTACCAGCAGGTGATGGTGGTCTCTTACTATTTTGTAAACTATATATTTCACAGATTATAGGAAAAATCAGTTGTCAGATTCAGAAACAATGTCATTATATAACAAGCAAATCTGCTGTTATTAGCAAATAATTATCCAATAGCAGTCAGGATACAGATGTTAACTCAAAATATCATTTAATACTAAATGTAATTTTGTATATTATACAACTCCCTTTTTTGAACATCATAACAATTATGTCATGTTAGAACAGCTAGATGAGGCCTGGCAGTGGAAGAAAATTATCAATGGCACTGCATATGGAAGATATAATGGGGTTAACATATTATTATGGGATCCCCCATGTTTTCACTCATTAAAATCTTAAATATTTTCAGACACATAAAATTTCAAAAGAATGAACATGTAGTTAATACCTCATTATGAAATACTAAAACACAGATATATTTAGATGAAGTACTTATTATCATAATAATGATAGTTTAATTACAGATGTTGCAAAATTGTTTCAAATTCCATTATCAACATTAGAGCTTTAAAATTATTTTACAATATTCTGAAAACATAAGCTATTAAACATGTTTCTGATACAATCAAATATTTACTCTATTGCTAAGTTTAAATTTTTCTTAACCTGCCCATACAAAACTCAAATCCTTTCCTAGTCATAAGAGAAATATTACATTCAAATAAGATGCTCTCCACTATAAATTGAACCTCTCAAAACCTCTTTTCCTGTTTGATGAATTGAGGTTTTGCATTAAAAAATCTTGCTGGTAATGAGATAATTGTTATCTTGTTTAATAAAGGTGCATGTGTTATAACTTTAAACAGATATCATTATGTCTCCACAATGGAAATTATTTTGAATGACAGAAGAGTTTGTACCCTTTGAAAACAAATGGCTTAATCTTACTGTTAAGCATGAGGTGAAGCTCCAATGAACTTTAAGATATTTAAAAAACTGTAAACTCACTTCTGATACCACTTACTCAAAACTTTATTTGACAGGTTTCTCATTTAGCCTTATGTAGGAATTAAACAACATATTTCACAAAAATGGTTTGTCATTCAAACCTGTTCTGTCCATTTTCCATTTCCATGTCTAAAAACTTGCTTAATGTTTATCTAAATGGAGCTTGCTAACTGAGTGTTATAGACTCATTTAACCTTTCTTTAAGAGATCTCCAGTTTCATAATGCAAACCAATTCCTTATGTTCAGCTTATAATTTAGTCCTTATTCACCAGCAGTCCACCTTATGAAATAATCCAAATTCCCATTAAACAATTATTCTAAATCAAATACACCCTGCACTCTTACTTTTCTCACAAGCTCATAACTCTTTTTAATGATTAAATTTATCACCACACAAATAAGTTAGTGACTGGACAACTGCTAAGTTACTAAAGCCTTCAGAACATTTTTCTCTGTTAGTAAAAACAACATAAATAAATAGATGACCCTTTTAATAGGGGATATCAGTTATAATGAAGATACATTGATAATATTTCTCAACCTTTTTCAAAAATTGATCATGTCAAAAAGGTTCCAGGCTAACTAAATTTGCAATACAGATACATAAAGTTATGCAAGAAATGGAAGAAAGTACAATTTATCTTTTTCAAAATGTCAGACTAAACAAATTATACATTCTCTTTACATACCTCAACATAATGTTTGATACCTTATAAACTCACTTTCATAGTTTCATACAAAACTCTTTCAAATCTAATCTTGTTCTAAATCTACACATCTTCTCTACTATCTTCTCTCCGACATTTCCAAAAGTGAAATATATATACTGCTTGAGTAAGTTGTGTTCAACCACGAATGATAATCCAATTCGAATGTGATTATAATTCGTGGTTAAGGTGAATTATAAGTCATTCATACAAATGTTGAGAATGTGTAAATTATAAACATTTTTGAAACAGTTGTAGATAACGGTATCAAATAGACACGTCGCTGAGCTCTGGTACACAGGGATCTATGTCCCTAACTAATACCCGGTCGGTGACAGAAGAAATTAGAATAGAAAACAATAATGGATATCTCACACAAACACCAAACATTCCTGCTTCTACGAGCCCCAAGTCATACTATTATAATCCCGTAGTAACAAAATATTATGAAGTTTGTAATTAATTAAATTAAAGTCCTTTAGCAATATGTATCAAGTTAAAATAATAATTACCTATTATATAAACTACCTATATACACATGTTTGTTTAATACTCACAACACCAAAATTGGGATTTACTTCTGTGTATATAGGAGGATAACGAGTGGTCTTTACAAAGTTTCCTCCATTTAGAGTAAATGTTTTGTTTTTCATAGTTAAATTCGTCAAATTGTTTAAAGAATCATATTGTGTTTTAGAGCGACATGAATAAGCAAGTTGTTATAACATTTCAATATATTAAAAAGTTATGTTTTATATTTGCAAACAATGTTTATTTTACTTAGTTGACATTCTTCTTCTGGAAGACATTTCAAAACATTCTACTTTATACCCATTTGTTTGAAGAAGTAACAAGTACAGTTCACTAAGAATATGTAACTTTGAAACTAAAATATATCATATATGATACACAGGCTAAAAGCGAAGTATTAAAACTATAATATTCAACTTCAAGAGAAAAATGCGTATTTAGTATTAATTTGAGTAAAGTCTTCGAATTCAAAATGACATTGGTAAAGGGAATAATGTAAGAACAAAGAATATGACTACATTTTTGTCTTTGGAATTTTATCTAATTGGAGCAGTAGCGTATCTATACACGAGGTAATCGATCACCTGTATTCTATATCTAGCAAAATAGACAAATCGAACTACTTCATGAAGCGTATGTATTTGTTAAAAAGTTATGGATTTATAAATAGATTAAATAACTTCTAGCCAGTAAAAATACGTGGGTTATACACATGAAACACCAAGCTAATTACAGAAGCTACAGAAGAGAACACTATCATTAAAATATTGCAGGAAATGTAAAGCATTATAAAAAGCATTTGATGATGAAGCACGTGTGAAGAACATTTACTGTTTATAAATAATATATGCAAGAGCTTACTCAGAAAGCAATAGTGTATTTGATACAAAACTATATACTACACACATTTCTCTTATATTTCACAAATGTTTCACATCTCATGTTTTCATCGATTTCTTGGGAACTTCTTATTACTTTTAACCAGTGTTAACATTAAATCATAGATGCATTAGTTAAGTAATAATAACATAATTCAACTTAAAATCATTGCAGTTTATAAAAATCTTACCAAACAACTTGTGGTTTGTAAATGATAACCGACAGTTTGGTTGTGTAATTACTTAGTTAAAGACATTTAACAGAGATGATATTTCATCGTAGAGGTAGATATCGGTACACAAGGTATTTACTAATTAGTTAAACAGTGTAGTCCATCCATTTGAAAATCAGGAGCCAAAATAATGTACCAGAACTGAACCTTATGGTGTCCAACTTGGGATATTATTCCAGCTTGACTGAGCTCCATTTATAAAAACCATCTGCTTTGTTTTCATCCATCCACTCTCCTATCCAATATCCTTCGCATCTTTAGGAATGCTTTTTTACTTGCATTTTATGTGACGCTTTACAAAATACTTTCTGAAAACCTAGATACCTCAAAATGCCACTGTTATTGTCAACTGTGTGTATAATAGCCTTTTCCATTATTTGTGTTTTTTCTTTGATTCGATTCTAAGTATTGGAAGTACATTTTTAAACATAAACATCAGAATATAAGGAAAAGTGGTAGCTTTATGTCATAGGAAATAAGTTTGTTCACAAACAATTAGATGTAGAATTTAGACCCAAGTTTTAACTATAATACAGGGGTAGAAAGCTTCTATTATCCTTCATTTATATGACTTATCTTCCTGTTAAAAGACGCAAATGCACTGTTAAGCCTTACCTTCGAAAAGAGTGAGATTTCACAAATTACACTGCACAACAAAGTTTTTGCTTCTTGAACACTGTTGGGTGTTCCTTATAATTGTTTGGCTTCTAATCACGAAAATCACACCCAAATTTCCCCATAAAGTACAGCTTCATCCAAATATTCAGTTTTGTTATAATAAAAAAAAACGATAACAGGGCAACTGGAATCCGTCAATGCATGCTGTATACTGTTGGACCCTACGACGTGATTCACCGGACATTGAATACAAACGAATATCAGGAACAAAACACTTTTAATTATGTTGAACTTAATAGCGTATTAAAAACATAAACGCAATTAAATACGTTATTGCCGGTAAACAGTTAACTGTATTTCTAAGAGTTCCTACGGGATGAAGCAAAATTAGAATTATATTTGTGCGTACCCACCAGGTATCTGTCACAGTCAACAAAAAACTATTCAGGAAGCAAAGCTTTTCAAAAAAAAAGTTGTGCAGTGTTATTTATGTGTTGTTCTATATATTTAACAATCTGATGATTTATGTAAAAGCTTTAGTGAGGGGTAGAACGAATCAAGAGAAACTTCTTTGTTTTTTCGTCAAAATGCTAAGCCTCGTTCTCGAAACCACCTTGACAAACCATATAAAGAAAAAAATATGTTATTGTTTCTCGCTTAATCGAGTCATTTAGCTAGATATTTCGTTTCGTCTTCCGTGAATATATACTTTCCACTGATGCTTTCGCCTTCACTCTGCCAAATGACATGTATATCGTATGTGCATTTATCAGATTAATGTAAAACACATCTGTTAATTCGGCCCAAAACAAACCACTCAGTTGAAATACAAACCTGCGGGATGACTTCAGGACTGCTCAGGCTTCGAACATCCTAAGAAGTTAAATTTTATTCAAGAAACAACGCCAGAGATTTGCATTGTTTATTTCCAAAACAGCCAATAGCTAGCACAATTTCACACATGGAAAGTACACATACAAGTAAAATATTCTTTTTAAATATTCTAAACGAGATGTCGGGGTGACAGGAGCGAAAAAGAACATAAAAGATTAAGAGTTGCTGATATTATGCTGTGTATAAATCCTTCCATCGCCTCAGACTTTCCTAATATTATACTTTAACAAGAAGAAGGAGTACAAAATCAGCATTTTTTGTCGTTTCAGTATCGTTCACTTTTCTCGACTGTTTAATTATTAATTTGATATATATACACTGCTTGCCAAAAATATTTAGGTCAATGAACATAAAGAAAAAAAATACATTTTGCATTGTTAGACTCAACCACTTATTTGATTAGAGCTTTAAAAGATGAAAATAAGAAAAGGGAAAATAAAAATAAAATAATTTTAGCATTTGAGAGGAAAAATGTGAACTCTATTAAATTAGCCCCAACACCAGCTGATCAAAAGTTCAAGAACATACCATAAAAAAGTTCTAATCGTGGTAGGAAATGCTCAGTAGTGAGTTGCACTGCCGACATTGTGAATAACTTCAAACATTTACTTTGGTATGGTGGATATAGGCATTTGCAGAAGGCTGGCTGGAATATTATTCTAAGTGGTGAAGGTGGTGAGTTTGCAACAGCTGTTTAACTACGCTCACTCTCGCGAACGATGACACAATGATGAGACCTTGATTTTACACCTCGACAATTTTGCCATTTTTGAACTCTGCCATTTCTTTACCCAATTTAACACAGGCGATGTCAATGGGAGATGTTGAGAACGCTAATGCTTGAACACAGTTGACTAAATTCCCCTGCTTGTTTACCAATTAACGTTTCGTTTTAGTATGGTCTTAAACTTTTGACCAGCGAGAATTTAGGCTAATTTAATAGTGTTGACAGTTTTCCTATTAAATGCTGAAATTTTTACTTTTATTTTTATTTCCATTTTTCTTATTTTTACATTTCAAAGCTCTACTCAAATAAGTGCCTTTCGCTAGTCCAGCGGAATGTCTCCAGATTTACAACGCTATAATCAAAGGTTCGATTTCCTTTGGTGGGCTGAGAAATTGTCCTCCTGGTTGGGAGTTGTGCAGAAGGCCAACCAACTTATTCTGAAAACGCAGTGTTTGCGAGTCTCTATTCCTTACGGAATTTAGCGGCAATATTATTATTATTGTTATTATTACTCGAATAAGTGGTTGAGTCGAACAACGCAAAATGCATATTTTTTCATTATGCTCATTTGCTTTAAGAATTTCCCCAGCAGTGTATATATGTGTGTGTGTGTCTACTTTTATTACACGTAAAAAGTGTATCCAATTTATGTACTTTTTGTGAAAGGTGAAGGACAAGGAAACGAATAAACATATTTAAAATATAATCGTTAGTTATATAAAGATATTGCATATAAATCTATGGATTTAATAATATTAAAATACGATTCATGGACTTGTAACTGTATATTTGGGGATTCAATATTTTTCGAAGATCATAGCGCAAATAGCTAAAAACCTCATGAAAGAAAAAACTATACCTTGCACTTATCGTTTGTGTATTGTAAGTAAAATATATTACAGTTGAGGTATAACGAAACTTGTATGATTACAAATAATTTATTTTACTTACTCAGTTTGTACGTTAAAAGTTTTAGTGCTAAAAATTTTACATTTAGTTACCCCTTTCTTAGATATGTGAATTTTTCAGTTATTTTTCTTTCCGTGTTTACACAATATCTAACTGACTGTCGTACACAATTCTTTAAATCATTATTATCACTGATTATTTATAGAATGATTTATATTTGTCTTTGACGTTTTATTTATTTCTATAACTATTCAAGATAGTGTGTAACAGCATATAATAACTTTTTATTTCAATTTTGGCTACTTCAACTGCAGTGAACATCATTTCATTATATCCTCTGTAAAAATATATTATATTACACTTGAGTTATACCTTTCTACTACCGATAAATATTCAACATTATGTAGCTCATGTTTGGTACGTTATTAATTATAACATCACGGTGATGCCATTTGATTCGCAGTTACGAAGTATGCCCTTTCAGCGTAAGTGTGTAAAACTGTGATATTAATTCCTACGCTTTTTTGGTAAGAATATCGCACGAGTCAATGGTGTATTTCAGTGACTGGTTAAGTTCTCTCTTGTATAACTGTTTTAATATTATATGTTTATTTTAAAATCTACGTTTGTTACAATTCAATTAGAAAAGCGAAAATACCGCTTGGCTCTGAATTTGTGAAAGATTCATGAGTGTACGAATCAACAATATATGTTTTTCGTAGTTGCCAACCTAACTTTCTAGAACTTTCTACATGAATTTAGATTCTAAACATGTAGTAGTTTGTTTTTGTTTGGAATTTCGCACAAAGCTACTTGAGGACTATCTGAGCTAGCTGTCCCAAATTTAGCAGTGTAAGACTAGAGGGAAGGCAGTTAGTCATCACCACCTGCCACTAACTTTTGGGCTACTCTTTTACCAAAGAATAGTGGGGTTGACCGTCACGTTATAACGATCGAACCGCTGGAAGGGCGAGCATGTTTGGCGCGACAAGGACGCGAACCCGCGCCCCTTAGATAACGGAGCGCACGCCTTGACGCGCTAAGCCATGCCGGGCTCACATGTAGTAGTTAATATTTGTTGAATGATGTTGTATTTCACTCCCCAGTAATATGTGTTGTTATACATGTAGTTATCAATGTATAGGACATAAACAGGACCTAGTTGCCTATGGTATCCAATAAACGTATAACGTTCATTGTCTTTAAACGTAGTAAATAATAACAATATTTACATTAATATAACCTTAACTTTGATGGAGTTTGTTACTTAATCCAAATCTCTGATACAACTAATCGTTATGCAACACGTGATGTTATTTGAAACTACAACCATTTAAAATGTCATTACAAATAATAATGTTAAAATACTTTTCAACAAATAAGTTCACCTACGGATATAGCTGTTTACTCTATTGCTTATTTACTTACGTATTCACACATAGCCGTTAATCAATGCAGTGTGTGTATATTCTGGATTCTCTTTAGCTTCTTCAAACTTCTCGCTGATATATTGTTGGATTTACTGCATATTGAGGTGAATAAGTTTGAGGTTTTTCAAGAAAATTATATGATGAAACTTTTTTCTTTAAATTGCACATAATTTGACAACTCTAAAACTAATCACTTTTTCTTTTTTACATTTAATTTTGCTATTGCATCTGGTTTACATCAAATTTCTTTCTCTAAAGTGTAAATGTTAAGATGGAGTAAGTTATATAAGTAAATAAATCTTAATTACTTTAATTAATACTCTGATTGATTTCGCCCTGTTAAATAAATTGTTTAGGTTTTATCATAACTGTTATTCTATGTGACTATGAAAGCGGTAGATTCCAGATGCCCTTTAATGTCTCATCTATAAGTTTTAGGAATTAAATGTTAAAAATCGAGTTTAGATACCTGCTTTAACAAACTAAAAGTATCCTATTGCGTAATAAGCTTATGCTTATAGAGAAACAAAGAAACAAACATCAAAAGAGATAAAATACAATATGATTGAAATGTCACTGTCGTTAATGGGGTTCTAGTTGTTTTTATTATTTTTCAGATATGACATTTGTAAATACCCACACCCAATGGTAGGTCAGGTGATTTTTGTAGGTTATCAGTTTGAGCGATAATCACCAATACGTGAGTAGCTGTAAGTGTCCTGAAAAAATTTCACATTATCTGTTAAGTAATAAACGTTAAATCTAAACAGTTTTATTGACGCTTCACCAGTACAGTTCAAATAGAACAGATCCAATCAAAGTGTCAAATCATGGTGCAAGAAAAACCACACATCTATTTATGTTTAATGTTATAATAAAGATTGTACTTTTGTATTTTATGTTGTGGTTTTGTCCTGAATTTCGCGCAAAGCTACACGAGAGCTATCTGCGCTAGCTGTCCCTAAATTAGCAGTGTTAGACTAGAGGAAAGGGAGATAGTCATCATTACCCACCGCCAATTCTTGGGCTACTCTTTTATCAACGAACAGTGGGATTTAATTCACATTGTAACGCTTCTACGGTTGAAATGGCGGGCATTTTTGGTGCAACGGCGATTCGAGTAGAGTGCCTTAACCACCAGGCCATGCCGGGCCTTTTTATTATGTACAGCTTCTTTAATAAATGGCCCGAGTAAAAGAGAGCGATAAATTTACAAACTTACAGCACCCGAATCCGGACTTTGATTTTACGAGATCGACAAAGCAGTTAGTCTAATGTGGTTTTGCTCTGTGTTATGTATATGTGTAAATATTTTGTAAACGACAACATAATGTGTTGTGTTTGAGTTTTCGTTTCTGTTATTCATTTTTCCATATTAATATTATTGTTTCGAAGTTTAAACTAATATTTTGTTATTTATTTAGGGTAACATTTAGAATTTTCTTGAATTAAGTAGACCAATCATATGTTTGTAAATGAGTGCTGGTGACTTCGTGTCTAGACGTGTAGTCTCGTACAAGAACGGACATGCGCGGATTGCTCTGGAGATCTGTAGAAAGTTCGCGGTTATTCGAGGGGTCTAGGCCTACAATATATAAACAGACGAAGATGCAAGAGACAAGGGAGAGAGAGATTAAGTCATCAGTTTTTATTCGAAGAGAGATTCAGACATCAGTTATTATTCGAAGAAAAAAGGACAGTCAGACATTAGTTTTATTTCAAAAGAAGAGAGTCAGTTATTTGAGAAAGATTAAGTGTTTGCTGTGATTATTCAACTTGGATTTGTGACTAAAGTTAGATCTACGGAAGCTGTGATTTTATTTCCTCAATCTCTACGATCCATCTAAATTACTGCTTGTGCTGAGAGTCGGCGAATTTATTGAACTGTGAACTGTTTCTGAACTTCTTCATTTAAGCTTCGGAATTTCTTCGTGGGACCAAATTAACACTCTAGACTGGAATTTGAGACTTTCATTTTAAATCATTATATTAGATACAGGCCAGTACCATTTTGTATTGTGATTAATTTTGAATGTTGTAACTTAATATCTGTCACTGTTATTATATAATTTATGTTATATCTGTTATAATTGTTAATAGTTTAGTGTAATAAATTATACAAGCTGTTATCTGTGTTTTTCTGTTGCGTTTAGTCTACGAAGAACATAAAACATAAAAAATACGTAACATCTGAAACAAACTTTATTGTACTTGATTGCTTCTATGGAATTAAGCAAGACGCTACACTATGTGTTATGCCAACCACGTGTATTGAAACCAGTTTCTAGCAGTGTGAGCCTGCAGACATGCCGCTGTGTCATTGGGAGCATTTAGTTCGTACTCATAAACTAGAGTATAAAAAGGAACTAGTACTACTGTGTAACAGACAATTAGTTTAAATCTGCACTTCATGATTATCTACACTCTACAGTTAATGCGAAAGTGCACACTAGAGTTCTTAATAATGACAAAAGAAAACATAATTGTTTTCCGTCCTTTTATAAAAATTTTGTTTCTTTAATTTACAGATTTTATTCCACTGCACGTAGAAAAATTGTCTTTAAAGTAATAATTAAGAAACAAAATTATTATTTTAGATCTATTAATAGAACTAGTTGTGAAGGTTTGTGAAAGAATGGATGGGGTAGAAAAAATATAGAGTTGATACAGGTGACAAAGTAAAAAATGTTACATCTGAAGGAGAGGTTTTAAACAACACAAAAATGAGAACTTTGATAGATGTTAATGTTACAATTTTCTTAACCATCAATATATATTCACAAAACAAAAAACTAAAAGACAATCTTACAAAAAGAGACATAAATTCCATTAAAAACCAAAAATAAGACAAATACATAAAAATTCTAAAAGCAGATTAAGGTAACGCTATAGTAATAATGAACACGAATGAATACAAACAAAAAATGAATAACATCCTATCAGACACGAACAAATTTAAATCAATACACACAAATCCAACAAAGACACACAAGACGCAACTGAACGAATTACTACTACAAATGAAAGAAGCCAACACAATTTCACAAACACTTTGTTCCTACCTACGTAAAACCGACTCATGCACACCGCAAATATACGGCATCCCCAAACCTCATCAATCAGATTGTCCATTACGACCAATAATGTCAACATTTGAATCGTTTAATTATAATCTTGGTAAATACACAGCATGGGCATTCTCCAAATATGTAACATCAGCCAGTTCATTCATCAGACTCTTTTAATTTCAAGTCTAATCTAAATTAACTTAATCATAAAGACTTAATGGCCAGTTTCGATAATATATATCTCTCTTTACAGAAGTTCCAACAACTGAAGCCTGCAAGATAGCCTTAGAACTCTATATCCGAGACCTTAACCCAACTATAGACATTCCCAGTAACCAGTTAGCAACCCTCATAGAATTCACCACAATAAAGACAAACTTCATGTTCAACAACCAAAACTACGTCTAAACAAATGGCCTGAGCATGGGCAACCCAGTATCACCAGTTCTAGCCAATATTTTTATGACACGAGTTGAAACACAACCAATTAATACAGCATTACATCCACCACTATACTGGTACAGATATGTAGATGAAACGGTTGCGGGATTCAAATCTATAGAACACATACTTAATTTTTTCAATCACATTAACTCTATACATCCCAACATTAACTTCACATGTGAACAGGAAGAAAGCAATCAAATATCATTTCTTAACGTTAAAATTATAAGAACCGATACACAATTCAAAACAGAAATCCACCGAAAAACCACCCATACTGGACTATACATTCCTTGGGACTCAGTAGATGAAACAAAATAAAAACTCAACATACTGAGAAACCAGGTAAACACAGCCATAAAACTATGCTCACCAGATAAAAAAAAACGATGAATTTGACAAAATAAAACAATACTTCATCAACATCAATAAGTTTCCTCCACAAACTGAAGAAAACATTATACGCCCACACCTAGACAGAAAGAAAAATCAACCAACAAAGGTAAATATTTCTCACGAATCAAAAAATCACGAAACCATATACTGCTGTGTACCATATATTCCTGACATCAGAAAACAAATAACCAATATTTGGCAAAAACTGGTAACAAAATATGACATTCCAGTTAATACTAAATTTATTCAAAAACCAGGCACAAAACTGAGGTCTATACTATGTAAGAACTACACTAACAAACACCACACCAACATTATTTATAAAATACAATGTGTTAACTGCCACGACTTCTATATTGGAGAAAGAAGTAGAAAAATGGAAACCAGATTCAAAGAACATAAAAGTCACCTTCACACGTTTTCGAACACTGTAAGTCAAATAAACACAACATAACCATAGAAAACACTCAAATACTAAATAAAGAAACAAACATAAACAAACGCAAAATTAAAGAAGCCTTACTTATACAACAACTTAAACCCAAAATAAACCAACATAAAGGAAAGCCATTATATCTATATTAATATTATAGATAAAATTATATATTCAAACATCTAACCCCGCCATCTACATTGCGACACTTATTTACACAACCCCTTTCAAACATGTGTCAGCTTCTAGTCAGTTACCTCTTTCTTTGTGAACCTAACGATGGCCGAAGAAGGTCGAAACGTTGTTCGCTCTTCAATGTAAAATATTTTCCCAACCTAAACGAGCCGTTTTTGCATATAAAATGCTTGAGTATTATTTTTCCATTACAATAAATTTCTAACTCATTGCATCTGCATACTACAATACTAATGGTTGTGTCATTTGTATTCTATTCATATTGCCATGTCATATACATAAAATTCAATCTGCATTTTGGAGCTACGTATACTCTTCAAGAGAACAGTAACCATTCAATCTAACATATTTATCACTTAGAAGCTGTCTTAGTTTCTTAGATATGTACAGAATTCATAGAATGGAGGCATAAAACATAAAAATAATTTTGTTGACTTCTTTCAGCTTTAATATTTGTTTAAATAAATGCACTTAAAAATAATAACGCGATGGCAGTTTCTTCTATTGTGTTTGATAAAGAACAATATAATTTTGTTGTCGTAAAGATCGAGATTTGTCATAATTGTATCCGAATTACATACATATAATTATCTTTCAGAGCACAAAGTTGAATATTTAAATATTTATATTTAATACCAACTTATTACAGTATATCCAGCAGCAAAACGTATTTTATTGTTCAATGCACGCACTCATATATATGAAATTTTATTCACCTTTTCTTGAAAAATCTCGACTTTCGTTTTTCTTTGCCATGTGAAATGTTTGAGCTCCTATTTTTCAGCTTGAGAAGTTTACTAACTCACAAAATAAGCTGCTTTATCTTCAAACCAAATAAGATTACAAACTATGAATAATAATAAACAAAAATTATTTTTTCTTACCTTCTTGATTCATTGAGTATCAATAAATTTGTCAAATCTACAAAACAAACCTTCACCCATCTGAATTTTGAGATTATTTATTTTTCAATATTTAGGTTTGTTCTTACATTTAAAGTTTTAATTTACATTACTTTAATACACCATTTTTCTACAATATGTAAATGAGTAATTCTCACAAAATTTCATCCATATTAAATAACATTTGTGAGTTCCTCAATGTATTTGATCTTTTACCACATAGTTCTCATTATATGTACATATTCATGACCAAGAAGGTTAAGGAGTTTGACTCGTAATCTAAAGGGTCGCGGGTTTAAATCCCATTATTCGTTGGTAAAAGACTAGCCCAAGAGTTGGTAGTTGGTGATGATGACTATCTGCCTTACTTCTAGTATTACACTGCAAAATTAAAGACGGCTAGCGCAGATAGCTCTCGTTTAGCTTTGCGCTAAATTCCAAACAAACCAAAAAATATTCTAAAATCTTCAAGAAAATTCTTCATAATTCTGAAAAGTTCTAGATTATTTTGGAAAGTTTTCGCGTATTTATGCAACGTTACAAGAATTGTTTGATTGTATTACTTTTTCGTGGAACAAATTTTTAAGGAATCTTACATTTATATAACTAACATAGAAATTTAAATAAAATTCATTAGGTTTATGACATTTTATTTTAGTAACTTACATGTTTTAAAATGCACATTTGTAAAGTATGTGAGTTAATTTTTTTTATAAACCCTAAACTGTAACATTAAATGAGGTTTACAGAAGAATGTCTTTAAATTTCACTCAATTAATTTCTGTGCTACTCAATTCCTTTTAAGGAATATAGAGCCGCAATCACTGCGGTTTCCGAAACAGGTTGTTTAAGTGAGTAGATTGTTAGCCCACTGCACCTAACCGTCCCTAATTTAACAGTGTAAGACTAGAGGGAAGGTAGCTAGTCATCATCACTCACCGCCAACTCTTGGGCTACTCTTTTACCAACGAAAAGTGTGATTGACCGTCACATTATAACGCCTCTACGGCTGGGACGGCTAGCATGTTTAGCGCGACTCGGATGTGAACCCGCGTCTCTCAGATTACGAGCGCATGCCTTAACGCGCTTAATTAATTTAGCTTATAATATCTGTGGACACCATCGGTTATTATATTTAGTTGTTAATATATATTTATGTTTGACAATTGTGATTTGTTACTGCTTGTTATATTAATAAGCACTATATTAAGAAAATATTGTTCAAAAATGTAATACGTCTAACACTAAATGAAATAAAGAGCAAAATTCATCTAATGAAATAACACGAATTATCTTAAAAACGCTCTGAACTATTACTTTTATTTTGTTCGTTTAAAATCATAACAATATTATATTTTGTATTTGAAATACGCAGAATAATGTTCCGTGAAGGATTATTTTAAGAAAATGTGTAATAACCACTCCTTTCTTTGACCATATTATCAGTGATTCTCCCCCACGTGTACAGGTAAAGCAAGTAGCATCACTGCTTCATTGTATCAAATATCTATGTTACTAAAGCCCTTCACCACAATGCCATTAATTTCTAGCTTTAATACCAAATAGTTTGACACGGCTCTCAATAAATGCATGCAAAATATTTATGGAAAATTACCTTCAAATGAATAGAGTATACCAAGGTGTAATTTCAGTAGCACATGCATGTATCAGTATGATAGCTAATGATTAAAATAACTAATATGCTACTGTTTACAGAACTGTTTGAATTAATAATGTAATTGCACAATTTGTATTTTCTGTGCATATAAATAGTACAGCACTTTGCTATAATAAAATATACGCATTTATGATGCTTCATTCTATCTTTCAAACCTCTGTTAAAACAGAATGATGATTTACTGACTTTTCTTTGGATGTTTCTTGATATTATGATTAATAGCCATACAGTTGTTTAAGCTATATTGTTTTCCAATTTGCTTCCAGGTTTATTTCCATAACATTTATTTTTACAGATATATTCTTTATTTAGATTCTTTTATAAAATGTGACATAACTCTGGTTGTTACTTTATCGTATCATTACTTGACCAAAGTAATAGACACAAACATTTATCTGAAGCATTGACATTTCAGATTATACTTGGCTTAAATCTGATCTATCTTCCTGACATCTAATGATAGAATATCACTGATTTTCAAAAAGTTATTGAATTTTTTTTTTAAATTAATGTTGTTTAGGAAGAAAGTGACATTTTAATATTATATCTGACCATTTATAAAAACCATTAGATGAAGTGTGCCTATCTGGTTTGATCATAATTTTAAGTTACATATAGGTGATACCAAGACAATGCCTTTGAAAATGTAGTTTATTAAATGTATTATGTTTTTATCAATGTTATTCCATAAAGCTTTAATAAATGTGAAATGTACTCAATCCCAAATAAAAAGCTTAACAACAACAGAATTTAAGTTCATTGTTTTTTGCAATACACACACACGTTTACTGAATTTTTGAATTAAGAAATAGAAACACTGTGACAAATAAAATTCATAAATCAAATTGTTGAGAGTTTATTGAACATTAAATCAAAGGCACTTAATAAATTAAGTACATTTAACAATTTACTTATCATTGGTGTAAGCTACAGTACTGTGAAAAGTATTCAGGGAAAAGTCAAGAACTAGATTTTAGGTCAATGAAGGTAAATTGCAGGTGAAATATAAAATTTTTTTAATATCCATATTTATATCTTGTGTGTTCCCTTTTTCTTTAATTCATTGTGGACAGTCTCTCAGGCATTGTTACAAAATATTTAAACAAAGTGTTCTCTTGGATTTTACTCATAATGTCTATTACACCATCATAAAGATTTTTAGAAGTAACCTTTGATTTTTTAGGTTAATGATCCATCATATCCCAGATATGCTCAATTGGATTTGAGGTTGTGATCGTGTGATCCCCAATGCATCATTTGAATCACTCCAGCAACTTTTCTTAACCAAAATATTTCTGCATTAACTGGGTGACTGTATGAAGCCATTATATTCTGGATTGTAGAATCCTCTACCAATAATATGCAAATCTACGAGTATACTATAGAAGATCAGCAATCTTATGGTACTTTTGTTGGTCCATTGTTCCATCTATTTTATAAATATCTCCTCTTATTTTAGCAGAAAAACAACATCAAGCCACGTCATGCCTCCCTTGTGTTCGTGGTAGTTGATATTTATTAAAATAAGTATCTATTCCCCTTCTTTCACTGGACGTACAAAACCTATTCCTTGAACCAAATATTTCAAACGTAGACTCATCCATCCTTAACATCCTTTTCCAAACATAACAGTTCAATGTTTCTTCTTAATTACCAAACTTCAGTCCCTTGGCAATATGAGGTAATCAAAGTAAAGGTTTTTTTAAATGCTACACGACTAAATATTAAATTTTCATTGAGTCTTCTTGATACTCCAGGTCCAAACATTTTTCTGTCATTTATTTCATGCTAGAGATCAAAAGCAGTCTTCCTTCTGTACCAAAGGCTGCATGAACAAAGATACTTTGTACAAATATGTAAATATAGTTTTAATTACTCTAACGGGTGGGTCAGCTGTAAGTTTTCAGATTAAGAATGTTAAAATTGGCGTTTCGATTCTCTGTAGTCATAATTAACTTCATAACAATTGTATCCTAAAGGTAAAATCATGTACTTCTGTATAAAATGTTGTACTTATCACAATGTTATAAAAAAACTGCTCATGTTTATTTGTAAAATTATATTATACTCAGGGTATAACGAAACATTTGCATATAAAGTGTGTGATAATTTTCTGAATAATTAATTTTATTACAGGAAATTAAATAATTTTACTTATATCTTGTTTGTATTTAAAAAGCTTCTAAGCACCAAATGTTAACTTTTAATAACTATTTTCTCTAAGATGCCAAGATTTGCAATAACGTTTTTCTATTCTGTTTTCATACAACTTCTGACTTTTGTAAGTAATTCTGTTTCATCATTATACGTGAGTTCACTGTTCAACGCTTTGGTTCACAACTTCCCACTATCAATAAAGATTCAACATAACACAGTTTACATTAACAACGTTACTAATTCATCGCTTACATTTAAAGTTTATTATTTAACACCTTACATGATAATCAATTACGAGATTGATGTTGCGACATTGGATTGTTATTTTATATATTTAATATAATAAGATTGTTAGTATAAAACAAAGAAATATTTTTTTAGAATTTAAACTGATCTTTCACTTCTAATGTATTTTGATATCTTAAGTCGTTGTTCATATTTGTGCTTAACAACAAACAAAGAAGGTCTTTAACAAGCATGACGGAAATCTTCATTGTTCGTTCCATTTTGTAAACATTACACTGCATGCTTTGCTCAACCACAGCTTAATCATTTTTAATAAACCACCACAAGTACAACCGTTTTGTTGCTTTATGAAAGTTTTATTTTCTAGACAAAAGAATTAAAGAGTAAAATAAATACCAAAAAATAAAACCAGTACAGATTAATATTATTTTATTGTAAGTAATATGTAGATGTTGGCCCTCATCAGTTCTTAAATGATCCGTTGAAGCTGAAAATATCAATTATGTTAAGTTATTAACATTAATTAACTTCGAGAAAATATAATAACACTTCATTCAATATAACAGTCAAACTATTTAATAAACAAATTAATAAGTGTTCTAAAATAAGTACAAAATACTGTAATTTTTTTAATTATATAAAATCATATACGAGATGGCCCGGTGGTTAAGGCCCTTGACTCCTAATGTAAGTGTGGCGGGTTCAAACCTTCCTCACATCAACCATGCTCACCCTTTCAGTCGTGGAGTAGTTATATTTTTTCTCTCAATCCCACTGTTCATTGGTTAAAGAGTAGCCGAAGAGTTGGCGGTAGATAGTGATAACTTGCTGACTTCCTTCCAGTATTACAATGCTAAATTGGGGACTGCTACATACGTTCATAATATTAACAAATAAGGAAAATTAATAGAATGATTACAGAACCAGTTTTTTCTAAGCATATTGGAACAAAATGGAAAACATTAATTAAGATTATTTATAAATTATATGTTCAATTGTTATGACACTTTTAAAATAAAATTACACATGAATAATTACGCAAGATTAATCGTTATTTGCAGATATTATTGTAAATAACAATGTTTATTCATTGTTCAATACATAAGGCGTTTAAGATCAGAGATAGTTGTTTAAGTTATTGTTAACATACTAAAATATTTTAATCATATTACTTTTCATCTTAAGAAATAATGTGTAGAACCTTATTTTTCATGGGCTTTTACAGATTTATCATATCCTTGAAGGACCTACCACGTACATTCTTAAAGTCGTTGTCGTCCTGCATGAATAAATGAATTGAACTTAATGAGTGATAAGACTAATTTATAACGTTTAAATGCGGAGTTCGATTCGTCGCGAAGAACAAAAAAAAATCTACTCATATTTACTGTTTAGATCAGGTAACTGTCTAGCACATTTACGTTTTTAATAATATAGTTATATATTGGTCTATTTTTACTCAATCAAATTAATAATTAAGTATAAATAGATAAATGATCAGTTTCATAGATGAATTGCAATAATCGTCGTCACAAATAAAAAGCTGGTAAATATAGAAATTAATTTTGGTTACAAAATGCGAGAAGTTAATTTTTAGCATTTAGACAGATCTTTATGGAAACAAAAACACTTTAAATTTAAGAAATAAAATAATTACTATAAAATAAAATATTAATCTGTTTATAATTGATCTAAACCAATAGAAAATCGAGTCGCTTTCTAGAATAGTTAGGACTAAACCGAACAAAACATTGTCCGAACTCGTGGTTGAAGCTAAATTTAACTATGTTGGTCAAACTCTTTTTGTAAAATCTCTCATTTTTTCGAGTGCTACAGTTAAGTTGGATAAAACATCTACATGGTAAATTGTTGGATAATTCTTATCACAAATATAAATATAATAGCCATAGTTCTCAGTTATATATATAAAAGAATCTTAATTTGATTACCTAAGCTTACCTTAAACACAATTTGATGTAATACTTAATACCCACCTAGTTTGATTCTTCTTTTCTGCATCTTTTATTCCAGAACTTTTCCACCTTTTCACAAAATTTAGTTTTTTAGAACTTAGAACTGCATCAAGAAATTTGAGATAAAAATATTTATGAGAACACAAACATCTATATTATATTCTTCGACTTTAACTTTATAATACTCAATTACTATATTCCCATCTTAGGAAGGATACAATTATCCTAATTTGTATTAGAATGTCGTTTAAAATACGATTCGTTTCTGTTTATTTACAAACAATTTAATATGTTTATTTTGACACAAACTGCTACTTTTAAACTGAAGGTATGTATATAACAGGGTCTGGAAATAGAAAATTATAAACGTAACTAAAATTAGGAAAATAAAAGGAAATGAACATTATATCATTCTACATATGCGATTTACGTCTGAATATAACAATATGATGGAATATTAAGAAATAGTTTTGGGTAACTTACATAATGAAATATTTTCTGTGCATGTAAAATTATTTAAACCTTCTTACAGTTTTCTGAAATAAGTCTAACGTGTTTTATTTTAGAACGTAGCAAATTCAGGTTTAAACGTTAAACGAATATTTTTTCCAATTGAGAAATTCCGAAGAAACAAAACACAAATATTATTATGCTATACTTAGCTTTCTTTTCTTGGATCAAACTAACCCTAAATACAACAATTAAAACTTCTAAAAATAATTGCATATTATCAAGAAGGTTTTTGTTTCACTGAAGAAAATATCGGTTCCGGTTAGAAAACAAACGTTAACAAAACTTTGTTTTTTTATATTATAAATAATTAATTAACGAAAAATAATTATTAATAGTACCACATATATGTCTGCATAAAACACAAACATGTCTGGGCCCGGCATCGCCGTGTGGTTAAGGTACTCGACTCGTAATCCCAGTCATACACAAAATGCTTGCCTTTTCAGCTGTGGAGAAGTTATCAATTTTCGGTCAATCCCACTATCCATTGGTAAAAGAGTAGCCCAATAGTTGGCAGAGGATGGTGATGACTAGTTGCTTTCTCCAAAACTTACACTACTAAATCATGGACGGTTAGTGCAGATAGACCTCGTGTGGCTTTACGCAAAATTCAAAACAAACCAAATAAAACATGTTTGATTTACATAAAAGGATATTTCTCTAAACTTACGAACCAAATTGCATACAAACACGATTAAATAAACTAAGTTATCATATTTTCCTCAGATAGTAAATCATAAAATATTATTTAATATAACAGTATACAGCTACAGCTCAGTGAAATCATTACACAAGTTAAAATATAATTTAGATGAACGATGCTTGTTTCAAGTTTGAAAACTGACTTTTAACTCCTTAGCACTATTGAAAGTTGTATAGCGCTAATGGGACAATTTCGATCTTTTTTCCGTAACGTTATTGTGTTTATTGCAAAGATTTGTTTCAATATCTTATTATAGATTCGTAATGTCACGTTTTTCAAATTCATCAGTAGAAATATGAAAATAGAACATTTACTTTAGTGAAACGATCGACTTAATACTCTATAGATTAAAAAGTGTGAAATTTAACTCATCATATATCTGTTTGAAACCATCATCGCTAGTGTTTATCAACATCAGGCTTACGTGTACAACCGGAGCTGAAAATAGAATTTTCATGTTAAATGTTTAGAATTTCGCTGTTCTCATGAATATTTCAGGTTGAAAGAACCATTTTTTTCATTCATACAACAGCTTTTATCCAATAAATTGAACTAATGTTTAATTATCTAAAATTAAAGAGTTTTCCTAATGTTGCTTTTCTCTTTTACAACTGGAGAACAGAAATTTGGTTATAACCAATAAAGTGGTGATTGTGTAAACAAAGAAACCTTCTTCCACACAGTATAATCGCGTCATTCAAACTGTTCGCCTGTAATTTCATTTATTGTGGAAGTTTCATTCTGTTATACAGAAAAAAGCCGAAAATGGCAAATGGCGTAAACCTGTACAAGCCAGAAATATCAACATTTCGCATCATTACCTTAAGATTCCTCTTATAAAAGGCACTCTATATGACGAAACCTGCGTAACGCGGACGGAAAACTATCTTTCACCAACCATATCTATCAACAAGTCGGATTAAAACCAGGCTAAGGCGGAAAAATGTTTTTCTTTAGATATTAATTCTTTATTCAATTAATAAGCTGTTTAAATATTAATAAATTCTCGGACTTTTTGTGACAGTAAGCATTGATTAAATACATTCTGTTCTTTTCTCTTTCGTCATTATTCCAGAGGTTGCTACTAAAAAGAATGATTGACTGTTGCATTTGCTGACAGAAAACTTGAGAAACCATGTTAACAAGTAATGGTGAAAATCCGCGCTGTTTCAAAATGTTAAGGAAGAATCAACTTCCTGTGTAATGGAAAACGAAAAATAAAGCTGTAATCACAAGTGTTGCATTCGAGGAATTTTTGAAGAAATTAAACAAAATAACGGAACAAGTAAATAGAAATATAATACTTTCCCAGATAATGTAACTTGTCACCCAAAAGTTCAGTGTCAAACGTTTTTTCTACCTCCATGGACAACATCAGTTCTGCAGCTACCAGATAATAGAATTATACAGTGTACAAAATTGAAATACAGCAAATTGATGATTCAGAGTTTTAATGCAAACATGAACGACTGTTAGAGAGCATCTGAAATGATCACGAAAATTGATGCGTTAGATGCAATTACATTTTTAGGTCAATCAATGCGTAAAAGATGAATGCGTAATAAAGTACTTTCCAAACTTGGGATTTATTCAAGATAATAGCGGAGATTGTGGAAAAGTGTATTATGACGATTCTAGTGAAATTCAAACACTGATTGAGAAGATTGATGAAGATGATTCTGTGAACGCGGAAAGGGTTGAGAACGTTGACAAAATCGTTTTAACAGAAACTCTACAAATTGATTTAAAGTCTGTAATAGAATCACAAGATTGTGACAGTGTGAGTGATTCAGAAGTGAACAAAACGGAAAAGATAATGAAGAAATAGAAATTCCTACTTCATCACAAGTGTTAAGTTGTATTAACGCCATCAAATTGTATGCAAAAATGAAGAGGGAAAATAAACTCATTATCAAATGCTGTTGTTGTTTTGAATTAAGCTCCAAAACCGGCTGTCTGTGCTTTGCCCACCACGGGTATCGAAACCCGGGTTTTAGCGTGTAAGTCAGCATCAGACATACCGCTGACCCACTGGGGAACTGTCAAATGCTACGACCATTCTTGTTTATATAACTCAACGCATTTATAAACATAATATGTGACCGTGTTGTAGTAATAATAGTATTAATTGTATTAATAAAACAGTGCTTGTAGCAGTTAATGTTAACAATTTTATTAAACATTACATTAGTTTAGGATGAACATAACTTGTTTGGTTTGAATTTCGATCAAAGTTAGACAGGGGCTATATGCGTTAGCTGTCTCTAATGTTGCAGCGCAAGAACAGAAGGAGAGCAGCTTGTGATTACCATCCACCGCCAATTCTTGAATTACACCTTTACCAAC
Source organism: Carcinoscorpius rotundicauda (assembly GCA_011833715.1). Lineage (NCBI taxonomy): Eukaryota > Metazoa > Arthropoda > Merostomata > Xiphosura > Limulidae > Carcinoscorpius > Carcinoscorpius rotundicauda. Next base: position 45,988,629 of record CM022397.1, on the reverse strand, counting down.
GAAATGTGAGATTGATCAAACGTTGTAAAGCTGCCATGTTTGAATGGGCGAGCATGTCAGAGTTTATTTGCTTGTTGTTATGTCTAAGACTACACAATGGCCTAAGAGTAGTCTGAAAACCTGAGATTCTCAGCATTCAGACTCAGTGCTAAACTACAGCGGGCATCGATTAAAAAGTCTGTGGTGAAATATTATCGAAATAGAACACTAAACTTGCAAAATATTGATCTGTATTTTAATATATCATTGACTATTTTCTCAATGTGTTATTAGAAATGCCATGTTTAACTAACAAATGTTTGTGTTTCACAACAAAATATTTTTCATAATGTTTAAAACTTCTTTCAGTGTATTAATTTTTCTGACATGATACATAGTTTTAAGGTTATGCATTCTACAATAGAGCTTCTGCGCAGACCATGTGTCTTATTTTCATAGGGTAGAAGTACATTAATCCTTAATTTTTGGTTCAGAACTTACCAAACAACATGTTTCATAAGTCAGTGTACAACCTGTTGCTTTAACATAACAACAGTTTCCTGATATTTTCTTTCCATAGCTTGTGTGTATATTCAGGAACGTATGGAATACAGGTGATCGTGTGCTTCATGTATGAGACGCAATTGTTTAAATTAACTACTGACATCACCTTCCAACGACCAAGTAAGTAGACACGCACTATCTCTTTCAAAATTTCCTTTACCTATATCATTTTGGTATATGATAATTATACATTAATTTTTATATCACTTAAAATACAGATAATTGCATATGCATTGCTACTTAGAGTGGACAAAAGATGAAAACATCTGTGGAAATGTGGGACAACAAGTTTATTAAATACAGAAACATCTATCATGTGTTGCTCGTTCTGTAATTAAGCAAATAACATAACACCATGCATAGTGGTCATGTCTAGAAAAGCTGGACAGAGCTGGTTGCCTATGATAATGCCTAACATGGCCACAAAAGGAGACACCACTGACTTTGACAGAGGAATTATTGTTGGGGCGCGTTTAGCGGGAACTTAAGTGGCCAAAGACAACTCAACTTGCTGATGTTTCACGAACAACGGTGCCAAAGTGATGTCAGTATGGTTTTTGAGATAAAGTCATAATCAGCAAATGACGAAAGTGGGAGGAAGCTCATACACCAAGATCACGATGTTCAATCATTAATTAGAACTTAAAGAAAAAAAGTTGTGCAATCGGACATCAATTGACCACAAATTTGAACCTGGGACAAAAGTATCAGTAAATATGTTATACTAACCTTTCTAGATAATTATAAACTGGACTTAAACAGTTTTAAATTAATATACCTGCGCATTCATGTAAACATTGGGAACAATACATTAAATATAATCTAATATGATTAAGCTATACAACTTCAATAATCATGAAAATATCCAACAAATTGAATACAAATATGACCTTACAATTATAGAATTATATAGCGCTTGAAAGTGCATCAAGTCAAATATTGAGCTTTTGGTAAATGACTCATATATCAAAAATCACACAAATGAAGAGATCTTGAAAAGTTGGAATAAATTTTAGTGAAGCAATAGGAATATTCCAGTTAGGTTTCATAAACAAAATTATGATAAATTTTAAAAAAAGCGAGAAAAATCTTTTTTAAGTGTTTGCCAAAAAAAATGTCTTACAATTTTGTCACGTCTTGAATAAATCTCAATATTTCATCTCATTGTCCTGAAGTTCGCGTAATGTCTAACGTTTGAAAACTAGCATTTTCCAATTCATTCTGTGAAATTATATTTTGAAAAAGTGAAGAGATCTATATATCTTACTTACTTGGCGATCAGTTTATTTTAGGAAACGTTGCTTCGCCAAGGTTTTGTCAGTAAGACAATTTTCACAAGATTTCTGATGGATCCAAAAAAATGTCCAGAAGAGATATGTGATGTCGTTCTATGAAAATGTGTCTATCATTTGTTTCTTGCTTAACTCCCTACCCTGAGTCCGAGTCACAGTACATCAGGAAAATATTTGGGATTCTCCTTAGCAGCAACGAAATAGTGTTTGGATTCTCAACCATTTTCAGTCCAGCAACAATTTTTCTCTAGCCAAATCGTTGTCCATCAATAACAATACACTTTTAGTTAACAGGGTGTCTTTATCTAAATTGTTTCTAAACTAGGTCTGATGTGAAATAAATGTTATTAAAAAGAGCAATAAAATACCACCCTCAATATCCTGACCAATAACAAACTCACTAGTAGTTGAACTGGAATCCAATGGCAGTATACTTCTAACAACAATTATTGAGTTCCTCAAGTATCATATAGAATATATAGAGGAATACGATTAACAGTGTCATTTGTCAAAGACACAGATAAAACGGAAATAAAAGCCTAAATTCTTCCTTAACTACATCAGCATTTATATCAGAGGCCAAATAAATAACATTGGGTGATCTAATGAAAGTACGTCCATATTTGAACACAAATGATCAGGATGTTACCTCTTTTTATTTTTAAACACCAATAATTGGACATAACATGACCAGGCTATTTACAAAATTGGTAGACAAGCTTTGATAATTTTTTAATAGAAGAATCCTCATCCTCAGTGGATGGATTGAACAAGTACAGACTTTTCTTGAGATCATAGATTTTACTTTTAATATAGAGTTATTTTATGTGATAAAATGCAATCATCAGAAATAACAGCTGCTTTCTGTAGTGCTTCAAAAATTTCTCTCCATTCAAGTAAGTTTTGAAGTCGCCACTTATACAGCATTTACATTCTTCAACTAGACATAACTGTCTTTCTTTGTCGAAATTGTTGCCAATATTCATAGAATTACAACATGGAATAAAATAATCCTACGAATAAGATATACAAATCATACTATGATGGTTACAATAACTTTTGGTGTTAATGCATCCGGTAGTAAGTCGTATGCTTTGAAAATAGCTGCTTAAACCTCATCATAATCCATACATTCTTCAAGAGATAAAGTGGCATTATCTTCTTGGGGTTTACCAGTTGAAACACCAGTTGTAATAATAACGATATTCTTCAGTGAGCCATTTCAAGGTTTGGGCAATTTTCCCAAGATCTTGGGGCTATTTATCAACTTCATGTTCATTGCATGGTGGTATTTCAACATATAAATGATGTTAAAAGATGTCATTTTGCATTGATCGATTGTATTTAAGTATAATTTCTAAATTTTTCTTCCTAATTTCTTTATCGATTTTGATAAGGGCTTGACCTTTCTTTTTTTAGGTTTCTATATGAGCTCTTTCTATTTCGGCTATATATGGGCTTGTTAATGCTCGATTTATTTTACTTTAAGCTGGATTTCTAGCTTATCTTTATCACTCAGCTCTGATCGGCTGGTAGAGACACTACAGTATTCCCCTAATACTTGCTCAGACAACAAATCACCATTAAATGATTTTGCAATAATACACTTTTGTCGTTCATCTTCTCGTTGCTTTCTCAACATTTAATTGTAGAACATTGGTAATTTCAAGCAATACACTTTTGAAACTAAAAATAACTTTTAAGTTGCTCGATAGAGGGTGATTCAAAAAATTTTAATCAGCAGACATTGTCAAATCTTCTTAGTACTGATAAATATAAATTGAATTAATATTTTAATTTCAATTTTGACTTAAATTTTTTTCTGATCCAGATCTTGGACACGATCCCTTTATTTATTATGTTACCTATTACAATATATTTCGGACGAGATTCTGTGTTATTGTATTAATGGCAAGCTTGCTTTCTCTCTGTTCTTGGCTGGCTACAAGCTGTTTACAAAATGAATTTTCTCGTAGAAATATTAACGTCCGAAAGTTAATCCATTGAATTTAAACGGTTTGTAATGTTCGAAATACATAAACGTTCTTGCTCAAATATCTATAGTTTCCTGACAGTAGTAAGCGAATTTTAAAGTTATAACTCCCGGGATTTATAAGATACTAATTAGCAGGTTAACGCCCTTTCAACCAAGTTTCACTATGTATTTTGTCTGGGAAGATATGTCTAGTTTTTGTATATAAATGTTATTCAATGAACCAAATTACAAAGCTCAGTATTTCTTTATTTCCATGAACATTTCACTTCATCTGATTTTCACATAAGTTTTGTGTTATTGATCTTCCGAATCAACCTTAACAACTAACATTTTTGTGTCATATTTACAACCAAATATCCGTATTGAGTAATAATTCGTATAAATATATTTAATTCAACGTAATGTACGAAAACAGAATGGTGGAAGTAAACGGTGTGTGTTTGTACTTTCTGCAGTTGGAATTGTAGTTATTTAAAATATTACTGTTTCTATACTCAAAGCATGTAAGCACCTGCATTCCATCGAGTTATTAGATGGAAATATCTTGAACCGTTATTACGTTAAAGCATCAAATTGTGGACTGACTCATGAAAGGTGCTGGTTGGAAATTTCTGGATCTGAGAGACAATTTGGTACTGCAAGCTTAATACCACAAAATCAACGACCGATATATGACTTATGGTCCTTCAAAGCGGTTGGGATTTAAAAATTCAGGTTGTGCTTCTAGGGCGTTTGGTTTATCTTCGGTAATCTGGACAGATTTGTGTCTTCTTGCAGTCTTAGTTTGTACCTTCTGAGTACTAGTATTCTTGAGGTCGGTCTGCACTAATGTATTTATAGTTTTGGTGCATATGACTTTTGTTTGGCTTGAAGTTGCAGTGCTTGAAATTATAGCTGTAGTCTGAGAAGATTTGACGTGTTTTCTTCGGGTCGGTAAATCCGGACATATTGCTGGTATTCGAGGTTGAGGGCATCAATGTAGAATTGGACGAAGATGATGGGATTTTATTTCTGATTGAATCAGGAATAAGTGATGAATCGATACTTGGCTCTTAAGAGTCGCCCCTAGGTTACCTGTTTCGTCTGGGAGTATTTTATGACTGCGGATGGGTGGAACGGCGACGTAGGCATTCAGCGCTGAAATGAAAGATTTGGTAGAAACACCCATTGTGCAAGATGTAGTCAGCACTATGTTCTAAAGTTGTTACTATCTTGCTGAAGTAGGAAGGCTGGTAAGTATGTTTAGAGAAAATACGATGAATATCTTTTTTTTTTTTCAAAATTTAGCTAGTCAAAATAGGGGTGCGTCTTTGTTGGCAGAAAATACCGTAATATTTACTACACCAGTAAACTATACATTATAATTTGTGTTATAATCACAGTGTTTCGGGATTAAATTATACATATTTATATATTTCGAAAACGTGTATTGTATGGGTACTTTTTTTTATAATCAACAGGCATTTGGGTTCTGTGAAATCGATTGTCGAATTTTTGCATTGTACAGTCAAAGTATTATAAACCTAATAAATAACTCTATGTTCATCAACGTGAGCCTTCAGAAAACTAAGCGTTGCATTTTTTTTTGGCTTAAATAACTTTTCGTTAAAAATGTATTTGCATGTCAGCAATTGCTTTATATTAAATAAAATTTGGTATTTCATTTGAAAAATACATATATACATGGTTGCATTTTTAATGACCTTTCTTGTGGCCTTCCTCTCAAGAAAAGAGTTCGCAGTTCCACCCGCTTATTTTCACGTAATTGATAGATATAGAAGAAATTCCAATAAATGAAACAAGATTTAAGGTTAAACTTCTTAACAGATAGGAATAGTGGTTGATTGAGTGCAGTAGCATAAATCGGTGAATTTTCCAAAAAGCTGTAGGTAAGATGAGCTTTCAAAGTTTTGACATTAAAGGAAAGTAGACTTCGATTCTTTCACTAGTAGCAATAGATCAGTTCACATGGTGTTAGAATTTCCATCGTTCTGTTATTACCGACAGACAGCAATAAGTATATCGTTCACAGTCTTGTGACTTAATTTATAAAGCTTATACCAAGACAGTTAGTCACTAATTAGAACACAAGAACACATTTGATATGATCACAATTTTCATGACTATTAGCTGAATTCATATCTTGTGTACATCACCGTTTGGGAAGCTAGTGTCTTGGTTTGTGTTGAATTTTGCGCAATTATACGAAATATAGTCGCACAAGCTGTTCCTAATTTAGCAGTGACACACTAAATGAAAGGAAACCAATCATCGCCACCAACCAAATAATTGGATTGAGCATAATATTAGAAGATTCCCACGGCTAAAAGGGCATGTTTGTATGGATGGAGATTTGAACCCATAACACTTAGTTTGTAAGTCGAGTGCTCTAAATATCTGGCCAAATTGAAGTTGCTTTCATCAGAAATATGTTTACTCAAAATACTTATGATTAACTAGAAAGTGAGTTAGCGCTTTGAAGGAACTAAAATTCATAAGTACATTATACGGTAGAAGAGATAATAAATGAACAATTGACAAAAACAGAATTGATATTTAATAAGTTACCAGAAACCCAAAAGTTTTGTTGCTATAGGATTTGTTTTGAATTTTGCGCAAAGCAAAAGAAGGGCCATCTGCGCTAACCGTCCATAATTTTGAAGTGTAAGACTAGAGGGAAGAAAGCTAGTTATCATTACCCACAGCCAACTTTTGAGCTACTCTTTTACCAATGAATAATGGGATTGACCGAACTTTATAACGCTCTCACTGCAGAAAGGGCAAACATGTTTGGTGTAACGAGGACTCGAAGTCGTGACTCTTAGATTACGAGGCTTTGTTTTATGATCGAAATAAAGACATTAGAAAACCGAACAAATACAAAAGAGCAAGCAACCATAACAGACTCAGATTATATTATAGGTAATATATGGATGCTGGTCTTAATCAATGCTAAGTGATCAGTTCAGGCAGTAAATATCAATTATAAGAAATAAATTAAATGTTAATTTTAATGAACTTCGAGAAAATTCAAAAATAATTTATTAAATATATCAGTGAAGTCATTTGACAAAAATTAACCAATATGCTAAACAAGGACAAAACATTTTAATTTTTTTGAATTACATAAATTCATATATGGTGATAGTTATGAAAAAATATGTTTTATTTTTAAATGTCCCATATAATATTTATACTTTCTGCTTCTTTGTTATACAGTTTAATATTTTTTAAAGTGATGTCACATTTCATTTTAAAGCACTATATTTCTACATATGTATAGTTCTATATGTATGAAACATCAGCAGGACGTAGTCTTTGATGTCCAATAAAAGTTGTGAACTTCAAAGATTATAGGGAGGATTACTTGTGTCATTTCGTACAAATTCCTCGTGCAATACCAATTTTAACGAGATTTTCTAGCATGTATCAGTATATTTATTTTAATCGTTATTTTTAGATGTAATTTACAACAACATCTAAAAATAACATAAGGCTTTCAAAATCAAAAATGGTCGCTTAAATTACACAAATTTTACAAATTTTGTTCCAGTATAGCATGTGTTATTTCTAAATTGCTTATTTTGTAAAAGTACAGAAAATGGCCATTATTCCCTTCAAACTTTGCTTTTGTAACTTAGATAATGAAATTTAGAAACGAAGCTATTTTCTGTGTAAAACCGTGCAAATTTGCGCACTTTCATTTGCGTAAGGTCTGAATAAATTAGCATATGAATCAAGATTTCCATGTATTTATACTAAAGTTGCATAAAGATGATCAAAAATGTTTTGAAGAAGTTTTTCGAGACTTGCGACTACAATATAAATCACTTTCACGAATTAGCCTCCAAATACAGTCTCCAACGCATCATGTCTTCGTTATACGCTCCCAGGTCACAAAAACAAAGTTTGAAGAAAAAATCGTCGGTCTTTTTCCGTTCACTTTAGGCATAAGCAATTGGAAAGTAAAACTTTCTGCCCAGTAACAGGATAAAGTAAAAATTTTGTTACATAGTATTGTTGCTAACATATTGGTATATTTTAATTTTATCAACTTATGTCCTCAGAAACAGAGGGCAGGTTTTGCCTCCTCCCAGGCTTTTGCAGATTTCTCATTGCTATGTTGGTCTTTCCGTTGACGTTGTCGCTGGTATTGCTATTGACGTTTTCATTGATGTGTAGTTGACGTTGTTGATGATATTATAGTTCATTTAGTCGTTCGTATTAATATTTCTGTTATTTTTTGTAAAATAATTTTCAAAACTCTATGTGGTTTACAGAACAAAATATTCACTGTTTCTGACAAAACTTCCTTCTTCAAGTGCAAAGTTTTAAATATCAATTAGAATTTGGAGATTTTTGTTTATACACGATATAACTTTGTTCTCAGCGTTCTACATTACTTTTTTCCGATTGTAAAATGTGGAAAACTCTTTAAATATTTTTTTTATATTTTACTCGGACGTTATCGTTTTTATATACTTAATGTTAGTGTTGTTTCTTTCGTTTTGTCACAATGCAGTATGCTCTATGTACATTATTCATTGTGTGAAATCGAACCATATATTTTATCCAAAGATTTTCTCTCTAATTTAGCAGGACATTTTAATTTCTAAAATTCTTTTTTAATGCATAGAATTAACTCATACTATAAATTAAAATTTAAATGCAATTTGCATACTAATATTTTTACATTTTCTTCTTTCATACTGAAGGTGTGTAACAATCTTAATACAAAGATAGAGATTGAAATATATTACTAAAACAAAGGTAATTAAATTAAACTTACATCATTTTAGATCTGTAATTTATCTGTGGCGTTAGCAGATTCACGTTAGAAGAATTGTTCACAAACTGCAATGAATTACTGAAAAACTATTAATCATAATACAACAAATAGCAACACAATCTGACTTTTTTGAAAAAAATTACTCAAAGCATTCTCTCAGCTTGTTCACTTTTCCATTACAAAGAAAATAATTGGTTCACCTGAAGAGGATATTTTTCTCATGTGAAGAACCAATTTTCCTAAAAATACTTTATTAAATTAATAAAGGAAGAATTTGCCCTGTTAGAGACGTATTATAAATTAGTCTTGGATATAAAATTGTATAGTTTCATCTTATACCAGATGTTAATGTATAACACAGATGAAACATGTCTGTTCAAATTTCTAAAATTGACTTCCGACTTTTTAAAGCTGCTGAAAATTTCATTAACACTAAAAATAAAATTACAGTCTTTTTTCTTAGTACCAATCTGTAATGTGTATGGTGAAACGTTACTTTAATATTTTATTGTTGCATTTTTCATGTGAACAAATAGTATTTATTGTTATGATATGATTAAATAATATTTCACACGCCAATATAGTGTCAAAATAAACTTTTACATATCACGTGCAAATGTACGTCCAAAACGTCGCCTTTTGTTAATGTCAAACTTGCGAGTTTAGCGAAAGCTACAAATAGAATTTCCTTGAGAATGTTGCTGTTTTAATAAATTTTTAACTTTCAAGACCGTTTTTATATCATTCATTCAATTACATTCAGCCAATGATGTAAATAAATTCCCAACTGTCCTGAAATTAAAAAAACTTATGTAATTTATTCACAAACAATTGTACACCATTTTTTGTATTAGACAAACCTTATTTAATAAGAAGCAAAAACGAAGTAATCACATCAATCACAGGAGACTTCTATAATATGATCACGTAACACGAAACTGTTTGTTTGCAGTTTGATCCTTGTGAAAGTTTCACTCTGTTATCGCACGTTTTATATGTTACAGATCGTTTGAAAGAGTTGCTTGTAGATATAGCCACAAGAAAATATATATATGTAGGTTAAGAGTGCATATATTCCAAACTTATGAATCATATGCAGGTCGTAAAATATAATAAAATTAAAGTGTTACCTGACCAACTGGTAACTTAAACTTATAACTAAGACTGACAAAATGGACTTGTATCTTCTAAGATGATAATAAAATATTCATCTGTTTTAGTTTTAACATTTTGGATATTCTCCTGTCTTCATCTGTTTTATATGTTATTCAGAAGTCTGGTATGTTTCGCATTATTTCATGTAAGTGAATATCATGTGATAATTTATACCTTGCTGTAATATTGTATATATTATAGTACCTTTTACAAATCGAAGGGTCCTAGATTAGAGCAATTAAATATGTTTCCAGTGTTTAGCTGTGGGAACATTATATAAGTGACACTCAATACCCTACTGTAATCAAACTGCATTAAGAGACAAAACTGCGGAATCGCTGCCATACATCTGGTTATAGTAATTTAAAATTAATGTTAAGTAAAATTGAATATCATTTTAAAACTTCGCTGTTTAGCCTGTGTATTATAAAGATACTTTCTAGGTTTAAAGTTACACATTTTTATTTAACTTGTTTGTTAGTTGTCCAACAAATGGGTAAAATTTGGATGTTTCAAATGCCTTCTGGAGGATGTATCTAAACTAATTAAAATAAATATTATCTATAACAGGGGTGGGCAACTCCATAACCAATGGACAGCACAATTATGGTCAGCTTGATTTTTGAAATAAACTTTGTCCAAAATTTATTTTTTATTCGAAATTTCATAATCAGCAACTGCACTGTCTCACGTCATCGCTAATGACGGGTGCTTCATCACTGCCACAGACTTCACCCATTTTGTAACGTCAGACTGGTTTAGATGTTTGTTATCGAGTGTGCGTTGCTTTGTATGTGCTTGCAAACATATTTTTATTGTGGTGCTTTCAACTGTTTAAATATATTTTGTTATTAATACCATAATATGGATAAATGAATAATTCGAAAACGAAAAAATCCAGATGATGGTGAACACTCAGAAGATAATGACAATATAATTGATTTTGGCAATACTGCCGAGAAAAGAATGGTTTCTGACTAAAGAAAATTGAAACGAGAATTTAACGAAAGTCGAGAATTGATATTTGCAGTGATTGTAGCAAATAAAAGGCAGTGTGTGTTTTGTGTAACAAAGATTTTAGGAATAATAAAGTCTACAGCATTAAGCAACACTTAAACAATTTTTGCAACGAATTTGAGGTAAACTTTTCAGTTGATAAAAAAAATCGTATAAATAAAATTAGCTCTCTGAAAGTACAACTTTATGAACAAAAGGGAGACCTAAAAAGATTTTTATCATCGATAGAACTAGTTACACTAACAAGCTATAACGTAACTTGGATTCCAGCTCAACGAAAGATATAATTTTCTGATGCTGAACTATTAAAAGAAATTTTGATTGTGGTCATTGAAACTTTGAGAATTATGATTCAAATATAAAATATGGTATTCTTCACAAGGTAAATAATTTGGAATTAGGTCGAGAAACAACTATTCACAGAATGCAAGAGTTAGCGAAAGACATGGAAAATCAGTTGCTTGAGTAACTAAGACTGTTTGTATTTTTCTTTAGCACTAGGTGAGGTAACAGATGTTAGTGACATTGCAAAGTTGATATTTTGGATTCGATATGTAATTTCAAATTTTCAAGTGAGGGAAGAAATGCTTGGCCTTTGTGGATTACGAGATCAAACATGTGGAAAAAACGTCTTCGAAAAATTTCTTGAAATGTCAAAAAAATTCAATCTGGATTTAAAAAACTGATTTCTGTCACAACAAACGGTGCTTCACTACGACTGAGGCGAAATTAAGATTTGTTACTCTTTAGATGTAGCATTTAACTGAAAATAATATGAAGTCCATGCTGCCATCTTTCCATTACAATTTGCATCAGGAAAATGTTTGTGCTCAGATGTTTACAAGTAATGAATTGAACAAAATTGATGGACACTGTTATAAAAATTGCAAATTATATTAGAATTGGAATCTCTCTCATTCATCGACAGTTTGTTGAATCTTTAAAGAAAAGCAGTGATTGTTCTTTTGATAATTTTATTGATTTTGCAAACGTAAAATGGTTAAGTGCAAAAATGTCTTTGAACGATTTACTTCCTTATTTCCTCAAATAAAAGAGTATCTTGTTGAAAAGTGAGATCGAAAATTTCTCTGAAATTAAAACTTTGTCATGGTAATTTGATTTGCGACATGATCATTCACTTGAATAATTTGAATACAAAGCTTCAGGGAAAAGATAAAATAATAAACGAGCTTTCACAGTCTATTCATGAATTTCAATTAAAGCTACATTTTTTGCAGAACAATTACAAAAGAATGATTTGACACATTTTGCCAAGTTGAATGGTTTTATAGAAAATAACAAGGTTTTACAAATGGCTGACTAGCATGCCAAGTAGATTTTGTGCTCAATGTAAAGTCTATATTAAAGTTGGTGATAAAGCCCTTCATTGCTCTGGTGAGTGTCAAAAATGGTATCATTTAAGATGTAAGAACTTAACTGAACAGGATTTGGAATGTTTTAATGAAATTGGGAAAAGTTATGAATGTGATTTTGTATGAGAAAAAGAAAGTTAAGCCTAAATAGTGAAACTCCATTAAGAAGGACTGAGTCCATTTGGTTAGAGGGGGAGACAGTGAATCTTGCTGAGAATAGTGAGCTTAATTTAAATATGGGTGAAGCAGATATGAAGTGGCTTAAGACAAAAGTTACTGAAATTTTGTCAAGACTTGATGATTTCCACTTAATTAAAGTAAAGGTCGAAGAATTAGTGACTTCCTTTCAATTTTATTCAGAGAAGGTAGAGACTATGAGTGAGGATATCACAACTTTGAGAGCTGAAGTTAAGGAGTGTAAACAGGAAAATAAAACATTAAAGCATGAAAATGAAGAAATGTGGAAGGAGATGGCAAGTTTTGGGAGGAAGATGTGTGACGCGGAACAATATTCTTACATCTATAATGTTTTGATTGGAGGTATTCCAGAGAAGCCTAATGAGAATTTGCAAGAAGTTGTTGAGAAGATTACAACCACTTTTGGGGTTGAGTGTGCTCCTACAGATATTGACACTGTTCATCGTATTGGAAAGAAAACAACTGAAAATAAGAGTCCGAGACAGATTGTTGTTAAGTTTTGTCGTAAGCAAATTAAATTTGATCTGCTTAAACTTAAGAAAACTAAATTTTGCTCTCTTAATACTAATGATATTAAGGTCTGTAATGAATCTTATCCAGTTTATGTTAACGAACATCTCTCCCCATATTATCGTGATATTTTCATGCAAGCAAAACGTAAACAGAAAGATCTTGGTTATAAATTTCTTTGGGTATCGAATGGTAATAATTTTATTAGGAAATCAGAAACTACTCAGCCCGTTGTTTTACGCTGCTTGATTGATCTTAATAATTTATAAACACTGCAATGGCTGATGATTTTGATGATATTGTTGGTGTTACACCAACTTTGTCTTCTCTTTCTGATTCACCAAATGTTTTTTCTGTTGGTCATTTAAATTTAATACATGTTAACATTCGAAGTCTTACTCAAAATTTTGACCAATTTCTTGTTTTTTTACAATCAAGCGTTGTTAATTTTCATATAATAGCTCTTTCTGAAACTTGGTTTGTTGAGGATGGATTTGTTCCATTTTCGATTCCTGGTTACTCTTTTTATTCTTCATCTTCTGGTCTAAATAAGGCTAGTGAAGTGGCAGTTTTTGTTAAATTTGAGATACTGACTACGATAAAAGAAGTACAGTACATTAAGTCTGATGCTTTAATTTTTTTTGTATGATTCAAAATAAGAAATTTAATCTCTTGGTTGTTTATCGATCTCCTAGATTGCCTGTATTGAAATTTATTGATGAGCTTTCATTAGAATTGAATTTATACAAATATGATATTAATTCACTTGTTTGTGATTTTAATATAGATGTTTTGGCATTTGATGATGTTTGTTATAAGAATGCATATTTTAAGTTTTTGTCTGAGAACAATCTTTGTGTTCTTATTTCTTCTCCTACTCGGATAACCAATGATACTAACTCTTGTATTGATCATTTTTTAATTAGTGGAAATACTGTTAAAAATTGTTATTCTTATATTGTTGAGAGTTTTTTGACCGATCATTTTTCCAATTGTTTTATGTATAGACATTTTATCGAATCTAGAACATGTCTCAAAGGTTCAAAAGATTAAGTTTAATGATTTGAGTTCTTGTTTGAATTTTTTAGATTGGTCCTGTGTTATGAATTGTTCTGATGTTAATGTTGCTTATGATAATATCGCTGAAGTGTTAACTGATTGCATTCAAAGTTGTACTACTACTGTTTCTGTGTCACGAAAGTTTAGAAAAAATTAAGCCATGGATTACCAGTGAATTGGTTTTGTTAATGATTAAAAGAGACAAGTTAAAAAAGAAAGTACATCAATCTCCTGATGATATTTACCTAAAGATTAGATTTAAGTGTTTAAGGAATTATGTTGTTAGCTTGACCCGTAAGACTAAATGGACTTACTATCATAACCTGATTCAGAATGCTAAAACTATTAAACAGAATTGGAATATTGTTAACTCTATTATTGATGTTAAAAAAATAAGAAACTTTGTAATTTTGGTACTACTGATTTATCTGATTTGAATTATTTTTTTGTTAATGTTGCTAAATCTACTTGCTCCGATCCTAAATTTTGTTCTCAGGGTATGCTCCCTGCTCCTTCTTCTTCTTGTTACCTATATCCTGTTACTGTATCTGAAACTATGAATAATATTTTTTCCTTATGAAACTCAGCTTCTAATGGTGTAGATGGTGTTTCGGTTAAGATGTTGAAAGCTAATGCTAATCTTTTTGCACCAATTTTGACTTTTTTAATTAATTTATCTTTTACTCAAGGGAAGTTTCCCAGTGCTTTAAAGTTATCATTGGTCATTTCTATTTATAAATCTGGTAATACTTTTGATTTTACGAATTATAGACCTATTTCTTTATTAATACATTTCTCTAAACTATTTGAAACATCTATGAAGATTAGAATTTTATCATTTCTTGATAGACATTTAGTTTTGTCTCCTTCTCAATTTGGCTTTTGGCCTGGGCTTGGAACGGAGTTTGTTGTTGCTAAACTTGTGGGAAGTATTACAGAAGCTTTGGATTCTGATCTTCATCCAATTGCTGTTTTTCTTGACTTAGCCAAAGCTTTCGATTCTGTTAATCATAAAATTTTGTTAAATAAATTATCTTATTATGGTTTTAGAGGCATTGTTTTTTATTGGTTTTTTTCTTACTTTCACAATAGAAAGCAATCGGTTTGTATCCATAATAATTATAGTGATTGGCTTACAATTAATGCTGGAGTACCACAAGGTTCTGTTCTGGGCCCTTTATTATTTCTCATTTATATAAATGATATTCTTTACCAACAGTTTTTTGGAGATATCCAAGCCTATGCCGATGATATTGCTGTTGTTTATAGTAAGCCAAATCTAATTAATGAAGCCATTATTTCTAGTGATCTTAATAAAATTAAAAATTCGCTATTCTGTAATGGCTTATCTTTAAATATATCTAAATCTTTTCTTCTTCAGTTTAACCTTTATGGTGTCATTCCAGCTTTTCCTTCTATTTTTTTATCATTCCAGTGATTGTTATACTTACCCAAATTGTAAGTGTCCCAAATTGACTCAAGTTTCCTCTGTTAAATATTTAGGAATTATTTTAGATCTAAAATTAAATTGGCAATTTCATATTAATTCTTTAGTTAATAAATTAAAATATAGTTCTATGCTAATTTTTTAACTTAGTCATTGTGCTCCTTATCATATTTTGTTAAGTGTATATTATGCTCTCTTTCAATCCGTCTTACAATATTGTATTTCAATTTGGGGTGGCACATATAAGACTTTTTTAATTCCTATTTACAAGTTGCAAAAAAGTGTTTTCTCTCTTATTTTTACCCAAAGGCTTGATACCGATTCCCGTAAATTTAACTCCTCTCTTTCATATGATAAACTTTATTTATATTTTTTAGCTTTATCTACATTGCATGTTTCTTTTAATAGGCCTTTTAAAGTCACTTCATATCTTACACGACTTCAATCTTTTTTTTCCAATTAATGTACCCACACCACGTAAAACAGTTACACTTCATCAATATCTTTATTTGGCACCTCGTATTCATAATTTTATTCCTTATAGTATAAGATCTTCTATTAATCGTGTTAATCAAAAGAAATACTTAAAACAATGGATCTTAAATACTGATGATAATATTCTGGGAACTTTATCTTGATTTTGTAAATTTTGATTTTACTTTATTTTGTGTTTAACCATCACAGGACGAGTTAACTTTTTGCTGATGGTTTTGTATTGTTATTTTATTTTTTGTGTTTCATTTATTGCTTAAAAAATTTATTATTATTATTATGACTTCTCTGATGCTGAAAACGATCTCTATTTAAACTGGATCAAATATCTATTTCAAATATTTGGATCACGTTTCTCCAAATTTAAATATTTCAAATTGATATTTGAATTTTTGAATAATCCATTTCAATTTGACATAGAAAATTTTAGTAAGGGAATTTGATTTTTCTTTGTTTTTGGATAAGTGTGGATTGGAAAATGTGTTGCTCACCCTGTAAAATGTAGTACACATAATACGTAAACAAAAATGTTTTATCAGAAAAATGTGGCTCACTATTCTGAAAAATAGAAATCAGCCAAATTTAAAGATAGCAGTTTCAAAATAACTTTCAATGTTTGGATCCACATGGATGTGTGAGTCAACATTTTCCACGCTAGATTTTCTAAATCTAGATGCAGATCTCGGCTTTCTTTCATAAATTTAGAGGCAGAGCTAAGATGCCATTTGTGCATAGATGTTAAGCCGAATTTTGCGAAATTTTTTTATGAAAACCTCCATCAATTTCCATCCTGAAGGTTAGCTGAAATGCAATTATTTGGATTAAACTAACAACTTTCAATTTTATTTTTTAATCATGTGACCAACGTTGTTTTCATTAGCCATAGTTGTGGCTACTATGAAAATTAGTTGCCCACCCTGGCCTATTAATATAAAACATAACTTTTTAATATCTTAAAATACTATGATAACATTCGATCTCTCTAAAACCTTATATTGATTCTTTAAACAATCTAACTATAGAAGAGCAAGCAATATTGAATATAGTACATTATTAGATTGACACATTATACAGTTTAAACATTATAAAAGTAAATAAATACAGCACAAATTAGGAAACAAACAGAGAATTGGATAATGCAAAGATATTATACAAGTATTTAGAACAGAGTTAACTATAGTCATGTTATGTTATTATTCAAAGTTGGAAGTATATTTATAATCGGTAAACTTTCTTTAATTAAAGATTTAGTATTTTATGATCCAGATAAGATGACATTGAAATTCTTTATCAAAATGGGTGGTTGGTAGTTTTACTTTCTGAGGAAATTGTGGGGATCCGATGGAGTTTTACCAATGTAAGTTGCATTTCTTCTATCACATGTGATCCTGAAACGGATAGGAGTGGGTAATATGTCTTTAGATCGAAATATACATTGAATTGTAATTTAAAGATAATTTGTAGCTGAGCGTATGGATAACACATTTTAATTATATTGTTATTTCAGTACGAAACTTTCATTCCCTGAAAAAAGAAGGATTAATTTAAATTGACATTTATCAACGGAGTATGTTACGTCATCTATTAGGTTATATAGCTGGCCTTGAAGAAAAATAGTTTCCTGGAAGGCAAGTTTAAGTGTTCTTGATATTTTTGCTGATTAAACTTCATGCGTTTTATTTTCCTCTGGAAAAGTTTGTTTGAGATTATATGTCTAGCTCTTGAAACGAAATGTTTGTGAATAAAGATTCAATGTCAATACTAGCAAGTATTTATTAATCTACGTTATTAAGTTTAAAATTTCTTTGAGCAATGGAAAGGAATTTTTAATCGTACGCTAGTTGGAAATGATTTAATTTTAAAGATGAATGAAGAATTTAGCTGGTTTATAGGAATAAGAACCGATGCTGAAGATATTAGGTACTAAAAGAATGTTTTGTTTGGGAATTTGAATTAAACCATATATTAGACCTGCGAGTCTGAAGGGTAAATAGAGTCAAGAATGTTTTATGAACATTGCAGTTACATTTCAGAAGAATAAAAATTTATCTTGAATTATGATGTGGTTCTATTATTATCAACAACAGCTTCAACAAACTAAAACAGTTAAATATAATTGAAGACTTTAAAAGTTGTGCGCATGATCACTTCTAAACTCACCTTGACAAAAAAACTTTCACTCTTTGAATTTTGAAATTATTTATTAATCATCCCCGTCGCGCCAAACATGATCGCCTTTTCAGCCCTGAGAGCGTTATAATGTTACGGTCAATCCCACTATTCGTTGGTAAAAGAGTAGCCCAAGAGTTGGCGGTGTGTGGTGATGAGTATCTGCCTTCCCTCTAGTCTTAAACTGCTAAATTAGGGATGGCTAGCACTGCTAGCCGTCGAGTAGCTTTGTGAGAAATTAAAAAAAAACTTATTTTCGAAGTTTTACTGACAATATTCTTCTCCTCACATTCTGTTCCAGTTTTATTAAATGAAGAATTGAATATACAGTAAAGAACAGATGTGATATAACAATTACTATACGAAAAGAAGTGGCTAATTTTTCAATATAAAATTTTTCAATTTAAAAATTGACACAACAGCAGTTTACTTACAGAAGTATTAACAGACAAATGTTAGAGTGATATTTTCATTGTTAAATATTCTTAAACTGTGTGTTATATCGAATAATTATTAAAACTTTGGAGAGGTTGTACATTAGAAAATTAATAAAAGATGCTTTTTTTATAATCTGATTAATTGATTAAGTAATTTGTTGTGTCCCAAAGAAGAAATAAAGTAAATTTATTTATTTCAATTGAGAAAATGGTGTTCAAAGGATAATATAAATAGCTTAAGTAAAGACAAAACATGATAATTTTACGAAATCATTGCATATCCCGATGTGCTGGTAGAAAATGTCTTCGTTAGCTATGAACAAATATGGTGTTCGTTTTCACATGGTAAAAAGAAGTTAAATAGCTCATTGTGCAGCTTTCGCTTACAATCTAGAAGCTTTAATAACACTTGATTATTTCAATATTTTTCTTTCTCAGATTTAGTAGATTAGAAATCAGAACATAAGTTTAAAATTGTTTAACTTTATTTTCATTAAAAATAAATTTAAATTAATATTTAAAATAATACATTGTTACAATTAATAATGATTTTTTTAAAAAAAACAACAAATACTAAGTAATTTATTTTTATGCAGCAACTGTATCAATCAACATTAATAATTTCCATTGTTCATTTCACAATGCTGACATAACTTGCACAAATTAAAGTACATGTTTGTATTTCAATATTAATCCCCTTGAGTTGTGTTGCACGTATTGTGTTAAGTTACAATTTTTTTTAATTTTGAAACTGAGCAGAATTTATTTGGTAACAATTTTGTTTTCATTTTAGTTGTTACATAAGTACATCTACATATGTGTGACGTTGGGGTATTTTTTTAAATAAAAACATGTAAATATAGTTGTAATTGTTTACCCTGGTGGGTCAGTTCTAAGGTTTTAGATTTAAAATGTTAAAATCTTCATCATCATTGTATTTAAAATAATTATATCCTGAAGGTCAAAGAATTTAATTAAAAAAAAAAGTTTTGCACTAGTTATTTTGAAAACCACTCATGCTTATCAGTAAAATCATATTACACATAGTGTAAAACGAAACATTTTCAAATTGAGTGTGAAATAGTTTTCTAAATGATTAATGTTATTACAAATAACAAAATAATTTCACTTATTTCTCATTTGTATTTAAAGAGCTTTAAAGCACCAAATGTTGACCTTTAATAACTACTTTTTCTAAATGCCAAAATTTGCAATTTAGTTTTTCTTTCCTGTTGTTTTAATACAATTTCTGACTTTTGTCAGTAATTCTGTTTCATCGTTTCACGTGAGTTCACTGTTTAACACTCTGGGTCAAAACTTTCCACTGCTAACAGAGATTCAATATGACAGTTTATTTTAACAATGTTATCAAGTTATCACTTGCACTTAAGGTTTCATATTCCATTTTATAATCAAGTACGAGATCGATGTTTCAACATTGGTTTATAATTTATTTCACATGGTAAGATTTAAGTATTAAATGAATATTTTTTCCAGAATTTAGACTAATCTTTCGCTTCTATCATCTTTTTCTATCTGAAGTAATCTTTGAACTCAAACAAACAATTTCTTTCACAAACATGACCATATTCTCCTCTAACTTGTAACTTGCACATTTTAATCTAACAAATCCTACTCTTTGAGCCAGATGTCAAAAGTTCGCATTCGACGTTGTTAGACCAGGATCTCTGATCAAGTCATTCATGTCATTTTGGTTGGAGTAATATGGGTTTCTCTTACCAACTGACCTCTGAAACTGTAATCTGGATTTTCAATGTCTACCTCCTCTTCTGATTTGCTGCTCTTTTTTGAGAATGGCTGCTTTCTCTCTGGCTGATGGTTTCAGTGAGTTCAGTGCAGTGTGACACTGGGGCAATGGAAGGTCCAGATACATGATAATAGATGCATTCTTGCCAGCTTAACATTTGGAAGGGTCCACCATGCACAAGTAGCAATTGCTTAATGTGGTCAGTGGGTTCATGCCAAATTCTTGGAATAGTGAAATTCATGGCTCTTTTTTCCCTCTGTACCATTTTGTAAAATAAAATTGTAATTATGAGGAACAAATTTATTTCATCCCAATTAATGTGTAAGAGGTTCATGCAAAATATTTTATATGTGATATTTTTCTATATTATTGGAAATTAAAAAAAAATATTTAAATTTAAAAGGTCTAAAATTTCTATGACATAAAATCTTACTATTCAAGCAAGTAAAAATTGTCCATCTTACCTTCCACAGTTTTTCTGCAGTGCTCGCAAGTAAAATGAGGTGCTCAGGGTTTGTCTTGATCCCTGACAGGCATGTTGAAATATGTCTTGGGCTTCACACATTTTAGTAGATGATGTCACAGAGTACGTTTTCACTCTTGTCTTGATAAATTGGCCCTATACATAGCACAACGCATATGGAGAATGCATGAATTTCTTGATAAAATCAAAAAGGTCGATGTGTTCACTTAGGCAGATACAAGTAAATTGTAGATATATTATTATGGAATGTTCTAAAAATTTCTGAAAGGTTCTTATAGAAACAAGTTTTTTGGTGTGGCTTTCAAAAATCTCTAAATAATTTTTATCATCATAAAATATTTTTACAATAGGCTTATATACAAAATTATATTTTATTTTAAAAGTAATTCATTTAATAAATATAAAAGGATATATGACCATAATTCTTTTTAAATGGTTATAGCTATAAAATTAAAAACACGAAAATTGAAGAGAATTATCAGCAGGACCAATAACAAATTCAGAAATGTAGCAATACACATGCATAAAGTTTTGTAAGAGATGGAAGAAAATATAATTTAGCTTTTTCTAAATGTTAAACAAATTACACAATATCTTTACAAACCTTAACATTATATTTAATATTTTATGCACTCACTATGTATAGTATCATCCTCCAAATATTATCTCGTTCTAAGTTTTCTGCATATCCGTTGTGAATACATTCTTCTCACGAACAGATTTGATTCACGTTATGTAATTATGTGGAAAAAGGTATCTGAAAACATTTTTTTTGTAATCTTTCCGATATTATTTGTAACGAAACACTGTTTCTACAATTCGAAAAAGTAACGCAAAAATTGTTAAACATTTAGTTAATTTTTGAGCAACTAAAATTTTGCTTAAACCTTTGGTTAAAAGCACTTAAATAAATGATATAAAATTGGTCTTGTGAACGAAAATATTCATTAGAAACGTACGATTCTCGTGTGAAAATTCTGTTTATAGCTCCAGTTTCCCCCGCTATTATAGCGGTATGCTTCGGATATAAAACGCTGAAATTAGAGGTTCGATTCCCCTTGGTGAGTTCAAAAGATACCTCAATGTGGCTTTGCTATAAGAAAACATACATCTCTAGATTTGGGCTTGTTTTGAACAAGTGTGTTAAGGTGTTCCAATCGTAATCCGAAGGTGGCGGGTTTGAATTCTCGTCGCACCAACATGGCCGCCCTTTCAGTTGTGAGGGCGTTATAATGTGCGGCCAATAACACTTTTCGTTAGAAAAAGGGTAGCCTAAGAGTTCGGGGTGGATGGTGTTGACTAGCTGCTTTTCCTCTGGTCTTACAATGATAAATTTGAGACGGCTAGCGCAGATAGCCCTCGAGTTGCTTTGCGCGAAATTCAAAAACAATAGCCCCAGTTGTACTCGTCACTGTGTCTTTGATTAAATGCAACGTTATTGATACAATTGGTAAAAGATGTAAAGCAAGTTCATTTTCGGTTTTTATTGGCGTATAAAATATTAAAGGTGAATTTTCATGAAATTTAATAGTTGCTTTCGAAACTGTACTTTGGTTAGTTATAATTCCTGTGTGGTTGCCGTCTTTTTAAACATTTTAGGCTTTGAGTAAAAAATGAAACAAAATATGCGGCTTCTCGAACTCTAGTTCCTCTCGGTCGTTTGACTGTTCCTGTCACGGTTTACAAGTATGACGTAATAGTTGCCAAACACACTTCGTTGCGCGCCGACCATTTTGTTCCTTTCAGGGTTGTTTTTTTATGTAAATCTAATGGTGCTTTTTTCAGATTACATACTTTGTGAGACTATTTTTTTGTTTTGATATTGCTACTTTATGTTTGTTTTATAATAATATAGTTTACAGTGTTGTTTATGTTTGTAAAAACGGTTTGGCATCGGCCAAAAATTTCATTTCGTTACCGTGCAAAGAGATGGAACCAGCAAGGTGGCGACAGTGGGTGCGGATGATCATTAGGAGGAACTAGACTCCTTCACACCATGCAAAGCTTTGTCAAAAGCTTTATAAGTTTTTATTCTCTAAGAACTAACAAAAGCTGTAACATCTAGATATTATCTACTCGACCAGGGTGGAGGAAATTGCTACCATTGATCTGTTATCCACAATTTACAAAAATGAAGCTGATTTCGTGCTGATGAAGAAGGCATATCTGTTAGAAAGAAACAAAAAACTAAATGAAAGTTTCTGTGTTAATAATATATAACAGGAAATGTACGATATCCTGTATATGATACAAGGACAGAATAGTGAAACTAGAACCAATTCCAAGAATGATTTAATTTATTAGTCACATGAACCACCAAAGAACGTCGAAAGAGTAGCTATAAATCAAAATAACAATCACTTTGAACTGCATGTTAGACCAGGAAAGAATGTAGTTCTTAATATAAGAATGGACACGCTTTGTTTACTCTTAATTTTAGAAAGTGAGATATGTACACTATAAGCCGGAACAAAATAATTTTTGCCAGAAATGGATATACTCTTTTAACTACCCAGCGACACTTGTAGTCTCAAGATATTACTGGGTTTGTAATTCATTAATTATAAAATCATATTTAATAGGTACGAAGTATAAATATCCTGAAAACGCATATCTGTTTAATGCTTACAACATCAGTACTGAGAATTGCTTTACATATATAAGTGAATATATAAGTTTCATCGATAATGTTTTTTGAATTTGTCGCAAAGCTGCACAAGGGCTTCATACGCTAACCTTCTCTAGCTAAGCAGTGTAAGACAACAGGGAAGGCAGCTAGTCATCATCACACACACACCCAGCTCTTGGGCTATTATTTCAACAATGAGTGGTGGGATTGACCGTCAATTTGTAACACCCTCATCTTTGATGTGATGAGGATTCGAAAGCGCGACTCTCGGATTAAGAATCGGGGTACCTTAACCACTTGGCGACGCCGGACCTAGCAAGAGTGACAGGAAGAAAAAAGCTATTACAACCTTTTAGTATATTACAAAGTTATCCTTCATATATTGTTATGTAAATGTAGTGTAAATGTTTTGTGAACGACAACATGTCGTGTTGTGTTTGGATTTTCATTTCTATTATCTGTGTTTCCGTATTTGTATTATTGTTTCGAAGTTTAAACTAATATTTTGTTATTTATTTAGGGTAACATTTAGAATTTTCTTGAATTAAGTAGACCAATCATATGTTTGTAAATAAGTGCTTGTGACTTCATGTCTAGACGTGTAGTCTCGTAGAAGAACGGACATGCACGTATTGCTCTGGAGATCTGTAGAAAGTTCGCGGTTATTCGAGGGGTCTAGGCCTACAATATATAAACAGACGAAGATGCGAGAGACAAGGGAGAGAGAGATTAAGTCATCAGTTTTTATTCGAAGAAAAGAGGAGAGTCAGATATTAGTTTTATTTCAAAAGAAGAGAGTCAGTTATTTGAGAAAGATTAAGTGTTTGCTGTGATTATTCAACTTGGATTTGTGATTGAAGTTAGATCTACGGAAGCTGTGATTTTATTTCGTCAATCTCTACGATCCATCTGAATTACTGCTTGTGCTAAGAGTCGGCGAATTTATTGAACTGTGAATCGTTGCTGAGGTTTTATACATTAAAAAAAATACAAAGATATTTTCAGTATGAGACACTAAATAATGAAAATAAAGTTGATTTATTTTGATTAGAGATATCTAAAATAAACACGTATGACTGATTTTATAGTGCATTTACTGACTAATTCCACATTTACATCTGTTAATAATTTGAATCTATGTACATAAGGTTCGTTTTGTCAGAGCCTCGCCTGTACCCCTTCCAATGTCATAAACTGCATGTGTCTCAGATCAAGACCATTATAACTGAAGTATCATAAATTAATTTTTATCTTATTGTAGAGAAAAATGTAGTAAATTAATAAATTTATTAAAAACAACAGATTTTATGCACTTTTCTAGTCTGTCAAAAACTGCAAGAGTCAATTGAAATTTTAAAGAATGTTAATAATGAGTGTGAAAGTATAAGTTTATCACCTTCAAATAGAAAAAAACAAAATATTTGTTGGTGTACCAATGTTATGAAACCTAGATAACAGTTATTATATTCTACGTGAAATAAACGACCAGATAAAAGACACCAACGTGTGGACAGAGTCATTCCAAATTTAAAAATACCGAGGGAAGGGAAACCAATAAGAAACATGTGTTACTAAAAGAGTCACTCTTTAAATAAACAGTTCCTGTTGTTCTTTGTATTTGAATACAAAAAAAATATTTTCGTTTTCTTGACCGCAGGTATCTGAACTTAAGTTTAGTGCTAAAAGCTCTCAATTCTACAGATGAACTACTAGTAAGCATTTCTGATTTTCCCCTGTCAGGGCCACAAGTATCAATTGGGTCTACCAACATATCGAGATTTGAACCGAAAATCTTCTGATGAGTTGAAGTAATATGTCTAAACTTTCCTTTGCTATTCTAATGCACCATATGCACACTTGAGTTAAGAAATTCCCCAGCCACATAGATAAACAGTTTTTTATGAAACTTGAACGATTTCTTTAATAGGGTAAACTCGTTCAGTGTATTGATGAAAATTAGTTTTTATTTACTGATAGATCTCGATCCATCTTCACATTAATGCTTTATAAAAAGAAATATGATGTGAAAAATGTAACACAACAATTAACTGTAAAAATAAAGAGTCATAAGTTTTTCAATTAAAAACACAACAGCAGAAGCAACCAATACGTAGTTTAAAAATATTATAACATTAATTTTTATGGAAGTATTAATGGCCAAATATCAATGAGAGATTTGCAATGTTAAACATACATAAAGTGTGAGATATATAGCAATTTCTTATTTTGTAAGTAAATAACGATTTTTGTTTATTTGTTTTATTTATTAGAAATAAATAACTATCATCATGTGATGAATTACAGTCGTTAGTAATCTTCATTATGGTTCATGTGTATGTATTTGTTTCAAATAGTATAAATGCTACCATTGATCATGTGGCACAGCGGGATGTCTGCGGACTTACAACGCGAGAAACCGGATTTTGATATCCACAGTGGGCAGAACACAGATTGCCCTTTGGGTAGGTAGCTTTGTGCTTCCTAATAAATTAAAAAAAAACAAAGCGATGTAATGCAGAATTTATAAACATATCTGAATAGGTTAACTTCAGGTACAACCACATACTATCAATGAAATTACAAACAAAAGATTATTTATATAATTGTTAATACAATTTAGTGACTTGGATTTATTTCGTATGATGAAGAAACGAAATGGTATACTTAATGTGAAGTACATAAACAGTGACGTGAAATTTGCGTCAAGACCACAAATATTGTACATTTCTGACTGTTTTTCGAAAGTTATGTCAAAGTGACATTTTTTAAATTTAAAAAACAAGTAATTAACAATAAGGCTTCGTGATTGTCTACAATAAAAGAATGCTAATTACAAAAGGGGTTTAGAGAGATGTATTGAAGTAAAGAACAAGAAATTGAAGAGCAAATATAACAGAGATGTAATAGTTGAAGAAATCCACAATAATACTAATAGTCTATTCCCAGTAATAATAGCAAAAAATATCACGAAACGATGGTACTGAAAGATTTGTATTAGTAAATCCTAAACCGCAAAAGTCTTGTGAACCAGTCACTAAAGTTTACAAACAATGAAAAACGAAAAATAACAGAAACAATACCCTTAAAAAGAGGAGTAATATTATTCCCCTTCGCTTCACACGTGTAAATATTTTGAATAGATCAGATCAGGGGATAAGTAATTTCTATTTGAGCGATTTTTTACAACAACTAAAACCAAAATTAAAGCAATATAAAAAACATCTTTATACCTATAGTAATTAGTAACCTTGCGTCCAATTGCAACGCCCCCAACAATCCCGCACCCGATTATACTTTCGTCTCAAAGATATGTGTGCGGCAATGATCAGTTGCAAATTTTTTCTTTGTTAACATAAAGATGATGCAGGAAGGTAGAAACGTTCTTCTCTGCTTATCAATAAAAGAGTTAATACACCTATCAGCAATTTTGAGATATTTGTTTGAGTGAATATTGATGATTGTCAATCAGAGAATTTTGCGAATGTCTGGTGGACACAAAGACACACAGAAGACCAAGATAACGATATCGGCGATGAGGACAGCTTTGATTATGTGACGTTGATGAAAAGGTACAAGACGATAGTGTTCAAACAAAACATCGGACGACTTTTTAATAGGGTCACCTGATGGTCGAGATCTATTGAAGCTATTCAGGGTATTAGATGTTTGGTGAGTGAAAC
This sequence comes from Carcinoscorpius rotundicauda, assembly GCA_011833715.1. Classification (NCBI taxonomy): domain Eukaryota; kingdom Metazoa; phylum Arthropoda; class Merostomata; order Xiphosura; family Limulidae; genus Carcinoscorpius; species Carcinoscorpius rotundicauda. The sequence continues at coordinate 45,961,591 of CM022397.1, read as the reverse complement.
GGGAGAACCCCGAGAAAACCTATTTTCACAGGACAGACATTGAGTAGTCCACCCAATATTTAACATTTTCTGATTGGATTACTACTTCACGCAACAAGAGCGTCATTTCATTATTATTATAACAATTACATCACAAACTTTTAATAACACAACTTGTTCAATTAGAATCTGTCTAATCCTATAAATCTTCTTGTCTAACTGAGTTCAAAGATAAATTTCAGGAGTTCTTAATTCGTACCCCTAAACGAAAAGTAAATAGTTCTTATGAAATAAAATGAACTGTTAAAAATAATGTCTGATTTATAATATTTAAAGCATAATAGCAAGTATCTCCGGACGGTTAGTATGGGTGTTAACTCTTTTACTAATAGAGCAGAGAACAATGTTTCGACCTTTTTGGTTATCTTCAAATTTATTTTAATCTCAACAGCAATTGCTTAGGTTAAACCTAATGGGTTTAACGGTACTTTAAACTAATAATTAATTAAACCTATTGGCAAATGGCAAACTAAAACAGGATTGATAGATTGTATTTATTTAATATGATAAATTAAAATTCAAGCTGTTGTTATTTATATTTTAAATTCACCGTATACTCTCATATCTTATATTTAAGTTATACATCAGGCATTACACATTTTGTTATTAGGATTGCATATATTATTAGTTTTAAGAAATTATTTTCCTTTTTTTTAGTTCCATAATATTAAAGGTTAGTGTTAACGTGAAAATAAAGCAGCAGTCAAAAAATAATATTATTAGATCCTAAATTAACAGAGACAATGGTAACAGTAGGCTACCTGTATTTAGTGTGAAGTACTTATTTTGAAGCTTTTAGTATAAATACAACGGTTGAGACTAGTGAGGCAATAAGCATTCATAGTTTGTTAGGTACAATCACTCAGTTTTCTTTGATAACTCTGGTCCGAAATGTAATTTTAAGAAAACTGGTAATGAAAATGTGCAATTTTTTCATATAGAGTTGGTAAACTGGACGATTGTTTTGTTTTTTGTTTTTTGAATTTTGCATGAAGCTACATATGTGTTGTCTATGCTAACCATACCTAATTTAGCACGGTAAAACCAGAGGGAAGGTAACTTGTCATTACCACCTACTTCGGCTACTCTTTCACCAACAAATAGTGGGATTGTTGTGAAATTTTTGTCCCGTGGCTGGGAATCTGAACTCACGACCTTCAAATGACAAGTCTTGCTCTCCAACAACTTTGCCATACTAGGTCTAGAGTGGAGGAAAATTTAGATGCTATGCGAATTAATGTTAAACGTTTTTAGGAAACAATAACGTGATTTCAGGAATATCATTAGCATTTACGTACAAGGATTATATCATTTAACAACGACATTATAAAAGGTAGAAAGTATACTATGAGAGTAAAAAAGTAGCGATTTTATTTATAATAAGTTTATTCTGTTGAGCAATAAATTTCAGCTCTTAGCATCCTTAGATGAGGATCTATTAAACAGAAAAAAAATAAAATGTCATAGAAGGATGTGGATGATAAAGAGCGTATAGTTATAGGTTATTCCTTCACAAAGCATGTGGAGAAATTAGTCTGTGAGGAAAGCAAAGAGAATAAAATCAGGTGATGCTAAAAGAAATACACTTGGAGAATATAACTGACAGAATATATTTTTGTTTATTTTTGTATAACTTTAGTATAAATACATGTGCTGATTTATTCAGACCTTATGTAAATAGAAATGTGCAAATTTGCCCGTTTTTACATAGAAAATAGGTTAATTTCTGAATTTCATTATCCAGGTTATGAAAGCAATGTTTGAAGTGGTTAATGGCTATTTTCTTTACTCTTTCAGCACAAACAAATAAGAAATAACATGTTCTATCCAGGAACAAATTTTATTCTACACAGTTTTTTTTCTCAATATGGTCATTTTGACATTCCTACATTTCCTCTTTCTCTCCTGTCTACTGCCTTCTTCTATTCATTTGATATCTTTTTCTACATTCTACATCTATTATGATGATGCACTGTATCTAATCAGGTTCAACATCCTTTTACATGTTTCAAATACATCCATTTCCGTTTTCCTAAGAGAAACCATTACTCTCTTTTTATCTTGGCTTTTTTACACATTGTTCACCAAAGAAACCGGTTCACCTTGTTCTCGAATTAACCCCAAAGTTAAGAACTATAGTGTATGTATGTTTTTATATCAGAACTATAAAGGGTCATCTGCTGAGTCTACCGAAAGGAATCGAACCATTGATTTTAGCATTCTAAAGAAAATAACAGTTTCTCAACAGTTTTTTCTTTTCATAAAACTATTATTATTCATATTTATACATATTTAGTAAATACATTGTGTATAAATATGTATATAATAATCACAAGTTCGAAATGAAACCTCATAGACAAGAGAAAAGAATTTCTTTTTTGGTATGTGGGCACGTCTTTCGTTTTCGTTCCTCTTTTCAGTGATACAGAATTTTTTTATGAAGTCACATGTATAATTTGTATACTTCAACTCATTGTTCTCTTCAGCAAACACGGATACTCTGCCCAAAAGAATATTTCAGTAACGTCTCATATCTATCTCAGAATATCATAGACTATTTTTACGTTTCCTGGATCATCACATCATGTCTGTATGTTATACTCGCAACAAAGTGTTTAGACAACATGTTCTGAGCTAGAAAAGTTGTACAAGTTTTAACATCGGAAGATAATTCGAGTTTATATTTCTCCATTATTTTTGGTATATTTAATTTTTGAACAACAAATTTAGCTTTGCTATATATTATTTCCATGAGAAATGAAAACTTCTCCATCTTTCATAAAGAGCAATAGAAACGATAAAGAATAATATATGAAATAAGATCCAAAATTTGTGTAAATTCACATTATACGGATCATATTGTGTTGAAATTAAGAATACAGTATGTTATAATTTACTGAAGATAACTAAACTATTCGAGTTAACAATCAACCTGTCTGTGCTCTTCATTAGCAACACTCATTTTTCACTTTACTAGTTCAGCTTCCATGGGTGCTATAATACGCTCAAATACATTTAAATTATTAGTTTGACCATGGATATTTTAACTGTCTTGTATGTATTCCTGTGTATTAGCCTGACATGATGTTGGTGTGAAAGTGCTTTGTAGCTACTACAATTTGAAGAAAATTGTTGTTAGTCACTGTTAAGTTTTCACAATATATAACAGTACATTACATTTTTCTTTGAAAGCAATAAAAGAAAACTAGATTAAAATTACCAATGCCCCAACGTCATTAAAATATCGTTACTTAATGTTTTTGATTCGTGTTAAAAGAAGGATATGAGATACATAAATGACCAAAACTTTTACTACTTTCTTTAATTAACAAATAATTACAAAAAAGCAATTGAACCAAATGTTACTCGCAGACTTGTCACTCCTATTCCAAGATAAAAATAGCATTATTCAATGTACGTGCGAGGAAAGAAAAGAAAATTTGTGGCATTTACATATTATTTGAATTTTGAGAAGCTTCAATAATTCCACAAATACACAAGTCTACATTTAAAGGTGAAATGTGAACGATTACTACATAGGATGAAAGGTAGTTATGTGTTGTCGAGAGAGCCATAAAAAGCACTTGAATGTATGAGAAATTTAAAATATATTAATACAATATTAAATATATAACAATATATATTGTTTATTTACATTAATTTAGGCTTGTTTTCACATCAACAAAAACTTAATAACAAAGCATTATATTTATACATAGCACAAAAAACAAACAATTGCTTCTGGAGGCCAAAATTTTTGATAGAATTAATGATGGATCTTGATCATGTATCGACTATTTTCGCAAAAATTTGACCAATTATGACTTTAGATGATGACGTATAGTGCCTTTATGTTTTTTATTCCTCCACTTTGCTGATCCTCAGAACCTTTCGATCTTTTGTGTTTTAGTACCAGTTTCCGGGTTGACGAAATTGTACTTGTGGTTCACATTTAAGGGCTGAAATCCTTACTACAGTGGAAGTTGTATGACAACCATGAGTCTGAGTACATTATTGATCTCTGAGCGATGTTGTTTTCTATAGCCTCCATTAGAGTAGTAGTAATACGATCAAGAAATTGAACTATAAAGCATTCATTAGTTTAACGACAAATGCCTTGAAATATCTATTTCAGTGGAAGTCGACGGCCGGCATTGTTCTTTCATTTTGTAAAGAGGCTTTCCTCGGTCTCTACAATTAAGTTATGACCTCCAATTTTCTTTCCTTCAGTGTGGACTCCTGTTGATAGTGATGGGACATTTCAGGGAAGATTCTGTTCTTTCAGATTACCTCCTATGAGATATAAACGTCCACCCACGTGTTTGTCGTACATAGTGACTCGTGAAGGAGAAGAGAGTATCGTGGTGGTTAAGAGGTCCAATTCAAATGCACTACTTTACCCTTTAATTACTATAGACAGACAGCCTTGGGGTGGCCCCCTTGGGTCAAGTGACTGGTACACTTAGGCTAGGGTCAACTAAGTACCAGTGTGAGATGTTCTCAACAGGTGTTGTGGGTATTGTATCTGATGCTGGTGTTTTGGTATAGTGTTCACGAATCTTTGACGTTGCTGCAGTATCCTTCTTTGGCATTGTAACGCACCCCTTCTAGGACTCCATGGTGGGCGAGGTCAGTGGGTACTGAAATATTTGTTTTTTACAATAGATTCTTGTTATGTATAAAACGTTTGAAATGCCATGTTGTTGTTTATATTATTGTTTTGGAATTTAAACCAATAAAATATGTTGTTATTTATGTGGAAATTTCTAGAATTAAGTAGATCGATCATTTGACTGTAAATAAAATGTATGGAGGCCTGGTGTCTAGACATCGAGTCTCGTGCAAAAACAGACATGCTCAGATTACTCTGGAATTATGTGGAAGTTACACGATTGTTGGAGAACACAGCCGGCATAATAGTATAAAAACAGACGGCGACGCGAGAAGAAAATTAAAGTCAGTCATTAGTTTTATTTGAATCAAGAGGTTTTCTACGTTTGAGAAATTTTAAACGTTTGCTGTGTGTTTATTCAACTTGAATTTGTGACTGGAGATAGATCTACAAAAGCTGTGATTTTATTTCGTTAAACTTTACAATTCATTCGAATTACTGGATATACTGAAAGTCAACAAGTATAAAACTGTTTAAGGGAAAACGGGAAAATTTGGAAAACGACAAGTTGAGACATTCATCAAAAACATCGTAAATAGAACTTCGTCGAATTTATTGGACTGTGAATTGTTTCTGGACTTCTCCATTCAAACTTCGGAATTTCTTCGTGGGACCAAATAATCACCCTAGACTAGAATTTTGGATTTCTGATCTGGACTTTAGGACTTTCATTCTAGATCATTATATTGGACACATGCCAGTACCAATTTTGTATTGTAATTAATTTTGAAGGGTGAAACTGAATATATGTCATTGTTATTATACAATTTATGTCATATCTGTCACATATATAATAGTTTATTGTAATAAATTATACAAGCTGTTATCTGTGTCTTTCTGTTGCGTTCAGTCCACATAAAACATAAAAAAACGTAACAATCCTCTTAACACAAACTTTACTCAAACAATTAAAAAACAGTCCATAGGTAAACGACCGCGTCTTGAAGATTCTGAGCAACAATCTCCAACACATATTGACGGAAACATCCAAAGTTCACGTCATCAGTTCTTGAATCCTCTTTCAACAGCAAAAACCCTATTTTTGCTTCCATTCCCTATTCTCCGACTTATATTGTAGCTTATACATTTGATTCTGGGTCGTATAAAGGAGCTTGGATTACTATCTTGTACTGGAACTCTTTCCTTTAGGCTTAGGTTTAGATCTATGAGTAACATAACTTATGGACCTGGAAGAAGTACAATAATTTTTTGAAAGTTATATTTGGGAAAAATTAACGACTTTAACGCCTGAAATTACAATATGTGATTAAATGTTATGAAAACAATGCTGTAGTATGTAATAAAAAAGTTGATGTGCAGAAACTATTTTTATCTCTAGCTTTCAGATACAGATAGTGTGAATTTGTAAACTTTCTTCATGAAAACTGATAAAACTACAAGGATGAATTGTGCAAGCCAAAAAGATATGCTGATGAAAAGGTGATGATAAACTGTAATATATATATTTTATTTACCCTTATACAATTAATCTCTGTATTATGTTTTTACCTATTCCTCTTAAAATATTCTATACAAAGTTACGAGAAGAAAATTTTCCATTTATAACCACCATGATAATACACAGTTTACAGTTCAAATAAATCAGGTTTTAGTATTCAACAGATGCGGAAATTTTGATTACTTGTGGTATGTCATGGCCAAGCGTGTTAATGCGTGCGACTCGTAACCTAAGGGGCGCAGGTTTGCAATTTCGTCACGCCAAACATTCTCGTCCTTTCAGACATGGGGACGTCATAATGTGATGGTCAATCCAACTATTCGCTGGTAAAAGAGTAGCCCAAGAGTTTGCGGTGGGTGGTGATGACTAGCTGTCTTCCCTGTAGTCTAAGACTACTAAATTAGGGACGGCTATAACAGATAGCCCTCGAATAACTTTGTGCGAAATTCAAAAACAAAACAAACAAACGCTTTCGAACTGCGACGTTAAGAAAAGTATAAGCCAGTGTTGTTAAACAAGTTGTAATCAAAGTAAGCGCTATTTGTTTCAACACACTTTTGTCAACGTGTAACGATGCTATTTATACCCATCTCTAGAAATCAGAATTTGTATAATCAGTAAATTTCTTCGAAGCTTTTTCTACAACTGGAATGTTTTGATAGTGTTTAATGTTCACAAAATTGTGAAAGTGCTTGAAAAATAAAGTTATGTCAGGGAAAGGTCTGGAATATGAGGTAGATGAAGCAGAATCTCGATTCAGAATACGTTCAGTTTTTGGAGCGTCATTCTTGACAGGTCTCATAACGTCGATTTTGTTGAACTTCAACCACCTCATGCGGAACCCATTAATCTAACATTCTCGTCTTTCCAGTCCTATTCAGGTAGTTGGTATTTGCTTGATTTTTGCTTTACTGGAAGCTCATTGTGTCAGTGTTTGTTTCAATTCCTTAAATGTGTTTTAGTCTAAGTATGGCTTCCTTCCACGACCTTTATGGCCTTCAAGACCTTTTTTTCCATGTCAAACCTTTTTGAACCAAAGCTTGACTGTATATTTAATAATAGATCCATGACCGAATGCCCAGTTGACGTTTCGTGTAGGCTCGATAGCTTTTCGTTTAAGTTTGAAGTTGTAAAGGAAAATGAAACGAAAGCCTTTCTTGTCCATGCCACCTTGTGGAATGCGAAACGTACTCTTGAAAAACTGACTAATTTTTAATTTCATGACAACACAGATAAAATTTACGAAGTGGAAAATGACACAGTATTGTTACAATTTTATTAAAATGGTCAGTATTTTTTATTTTCTTCAACTTCTGGTATTAAGTTATTTGACTAATATATTGAACAAAATGTTACTACTTATATTCTAAGTGAATTGATATTAATATTTAATTATTTTACTATAATGTGACGGTCAATCCAACTATTCGCTGGTAAAAGTGTAGCCCAAGAGTTGGCGGTGGGCGGTGATGACAAGCTGCCTTCCATGTAGTCTAACACTGCTAAATCAGGAACGGCTAGCAGAGATAGCCATCGCGTAGCTTTGTGCGAAATTGAAAAAACAACAAACCTTTTACGTTGTTAAAATATTCATTTTTTCCAGCCATATCGTATATTTAGACTTACATCAGCAGCTAAATGTTCAGACCTACATATTTAAGCTCTACTAGGTAATTAAGAATTTTAAATCAAAACCATCACAAGTTTCATAATGTCACGTTAAACAGAATTAGAAAAATTCAATCTTACTTTCATCTTAATGAAAGATGATGATCATCAATAGTGAATTTGACTATTCTAATAACACTGCCAATACCTTGAATACCAGAATTTACCTACATAATTACAATGGAACGTCATGATTGTTCAATGTCTTTAGCTCAACACTTTACAATCAAAGTGTATATTTCCATATAGAAACCACAAACAATTTAATCATATTTTTTTTGTAAATTACAATTATTATAAAAATTACAATTGCTTTTACAGTTTTGGAAATTGTAAAAGAAACTGTGATTATAATTTTAGAGTTGTTGTTTTATAATTAAGCACAAAACTACGCAAAAAGCTATATAATAATATGAGAATGAAATAAATTATTGTAACAGGTGCTTGTCACGCTTATGATAAAAAGAACAATATGAAAATCACAGTTTGGTCTGTATGAACAATGTGAATCTATGAAAAACCAGCCTTTCTCTGAAGGTCAACTGTAATTTAGACATTTTTTGTTGGTGCTACAATGACCATTAAATACCAGGCCACGTGTTTACTTAGGTAAAAGTGAAATAAAATGTTTACGACATGGCTCTCTAAAGAGCCTGATCCAGTCCAATAATCTTGTTTGGTAATTGATTGTCAGTTATCCTCCAGTGTTCGTCGGCATTCAGTGGTACTAGAGGTTTAGGAACATCCCATTTCTTATTTTACCATACTTAATTGGTAACCAGTAAATGTTAACTTTCTAGTAATACAAATATGACCCGTTAGGCTCGGCAACTATTATTCATCTTATGTCATCAGTGCTAAATTGCACATGTATGTACCCTTCTGAGTGCCCCTTTGATTCAACATCAAGCTTTTATAAGGTATAATTTCTCCTGGGTACATGAAATACAGAAAAAGTGTTTGTGATGTAAGTAGTTTCTTATACTGTGACACAGGTATACTAAAATGGACAAGACCTATATTATGAGATATTTCTCGACATATTTTATCTGCTTTACTAATCTAGTTGCATGTATTTTGCAATATTTATTTTTAATTCCACAGAATAAAATATTAAGAATTTTTTTGAACTCTCAGTTCAAGTAAGAGATTTTTTTAAGCAACTGACAACATAAAAGTTTATTTAATTGATCGTCACTGTATATCGATGTATTCAATAAAACTCCATTTATTTTGGAAATTTTCTACAAATGGTTCCTTTACAGGAGACAACAGCCGTGTCAAGTGATGAAAATGCTGATGAAAAATTAAATTACATCATTTTGACCAGTTTATGTTTATATTACTAAGAGTTTATAACTTTATGTCAAGTACAATACCAGAGATAATCTTAGTAGTTAGGTTATAAAGTATGGGAATTGCTTTAAAGTTGAAAGTAGTTAAGTAACATTTAAGCTTCCCTTTTAAACGTTAAAATCCACATCTAGCTCAATAAATTTCTATACTTTAAATGTCATCTATAAGTTACATGTAATTTGCACTTATATAACTTATAGAATATATATGATTATCATAGTTTGAGAGACAGCCCAAAACAAACAAGGCACAAGCTAAGTCTTCCAAGAAGTTAATTTATAAATTTGTTAGAATTTGTCTGTTAATGATACTGTAAATATATTAAACAAACAGTTAAAGTTAGATATGTAGAGTTTTGGACGAAAGTGATGTTCGCGCGGGACATCTTAATGATTGTGAGTTTAGCCCTATTCCAAAACATGTGATACGTACGAAACATCTCTACTAAACACTACACTTTGAGTCAAATGATTTGATGAAAAATATGACAATGTGATCAACTAATCTAGTGAGAGAAATCAGATTTAGTAACGAAATATATATGTAAAAACGGCTTGTTTGGGTTGAGAAAATATTTTACCTATTTTTTTTTTCATGTGCTAAGTCCCAAGGAATGTATAGTCCTGTATGAGTAATTTTTCAGTGGATTTCTGTTTGAATTGTGTGTCGGTTCTTGTAATTTTGAGGTTAAGAAATGATATTTGATTGCTTTCTTCCTGTTCACATGTGAAATTAATGTTGGGATGTTTAGAGTTAATTTTATTGATAAAATTAAGTCTGAAATATAGATTTGAATCCCGCAACTGTCTCATCTACATATCTGTTCTAGTATAGTGGTGGTCGTAATGCTGTTTTAATTGCTTGTGTTTCAACTTGTATCATAAAAATATTGGCTAGAACTGGTGATACTTGGTTGCCCATGCTTAAACCATTTGTTTGTATAAAATTTTGTTTTTTAACCTGGTTTGTCTATATCTTTGAGGGTTGCTAACAAAAACAAAAACTCAACATACTAAAAAAACCCAAATAAACACAGCCATAAAACTATGCTCACCAAATAAAAATAACGATTAATTAGACAAAATAAAACAATGCTTCATCAAAATCAGTAAGTTTTCTCCACAAAACCGAAGAAAACATTATACTGTTACGTTTTTTTATGTTTTATGAACGCAACAGAAAGACAAAGATAACAGCTTGTAGAATTTATTACAGTAAGCTATTATATATATGACAGATATAACATAAAATATATAATAACAATGACAGATATTAAGTTTAAACATTCAAAATTAATTACAACACAAAATGGTACTGCCTGTATCTAATATATTGATCTAGAATGAAAGTCCAAATATTCATATCAGAAATTTAAAATTCCGGTCTAGGGTGTGAATTTAGTCCCACGAAGAACTACCGAAGTTTGAATGGAGAATGACGAAGTTCTTTTTACGGTGCTTGTTAATGAACGTCTCAAACTTGCCGCCTTCCAATTTTTCCAGTCTCCCCGATTCTCAGCACAACCAGTAATTCGAATGAATCCCAAAGATTGACGAGACAAAATCACAGCTTCTGTAGATCTTGCTCTGGTCACAAATCCAATTTGAATAAAATCATAGCAAACACTTAAACTTTCTCAAACGAATGATTGACTCTTGTTTTCTTTGAATAAAAACTAATGACTCTTCCCATTACTGGCGTCTCCGTCTGTTTATATATTAGTAGGCCTAGGTTTCTCGAACAATCGCGTAACTTCTACAAAACTCCAGAGCAATACGCGCATGTCCGTTCTTGCACGACATTTGTGGTCTAGACACTAGGCCGCCACATTCCATTTATAGTCAATTGATTGATCTACCTAATTCTAGTAATTTCTAAATGTTATTTTAAATAAATAACAAGATATTTTATTGGTTTAAACTTTGAAACAATGATATAAATTTGGAAATGTAAATAAAAGATATCGATATTTAAACACAACACGACATGTTGTCGTTTATAAAACATTTACACGAGATTTACATAACAATACGCACACACCTAGACAGAAAGCAAAATCAACCAACTAAAGTAAATATATCTCATGAATAAAAAAATCACGAAACCATGTACGCCGTATTCCATAAATTCCTGACATCAGCAAACAAATAATCAACATTTGGCAAAAACTAGTAACAAAATATGACATTCCAGTTAATACCAAATTTATTCAAAAACTAGGCACAAAACTGAGGTCTATATTATGTAAAAACTATTCTGACAAACATCACACCAACATTATTTATCAAATACAATGTGATAACTGTCACGACTTCTGTATTTGAGAAACAAGTAGAAAAATAGAAACCACATTCAAAGAACATGAAAAGTCACTTTCACACTTTTTCGAACACTGCACGTGAAGTGAACGCAACATAACCACAGAAAACACTCAAATATTAAACAAAGAAATCAAAATAAAGAAACGCAAAATTAAAGAAGCCTTACTTATACAACAATTTAAACCCAAAGTAAACCAATATAAAAGATCACCTTTATATCTATATTAAATATAATGAAATAAAATTATATATTCATACATCTAACACCGCCCTCAACATTCCGACACTCAGTTACACATCCCCTTTTAAGCATGTGGTTAGCTTCTGGTCAGTTACCTCTTTGGGAACCTGACGGTTAACGAAGAACGTCAAAACGTTGTTCGCTCATCGATATAAAATATTTTCTCAACCAAAACGTACCTTTTTTACATATATATTTCTCTACAAGTGGGTTTTCTCGACATCACAGATTTAGTAATGCTTTCAATACCTTCAGTCATTTGACAAAATTAGGATATCCTATGAAAACCCTTGTGTTCTTGTAACATTTTTGGATAAATAGATATTCAATCTCAATTTTAATAATATTGAGAGATTATAGGAATATAACTAAACGACTAAAACTGATGAAAAGACTTTTTAAGATCTTCTATAAATATTATTCAACAAAAATGCATATTCTAAATGACGAAAATTTAGGACAGCCTACTCCCTAATAACTAGTGATACCCTCTTTGGCTGAAATAACTGCAGTGAGACACTTCTTGTAGCCATCTACCAGTCTTTGACATCAGCCTGAAGAAAGTTTGCCTCACTCCTCAATGCAGAATTCTTTCAGCTGTGAGATGTTTGAAGGGTTTCTTGCATGTGCAACCCGATTCAAGTCACCCCACAGCATATCAATGGGATTGAAATCTGGGCTATGACTCGGCCATTTCAAAACTCGCCATTTATTAGTTTTCAGGTAGTTCTTCATAGATTTATTGTTATGTTTTGGATCATTGTTTTGTTGCAGAGTACAGTTTCGGTTCATCTTTAATTTTCTTGAGGGTGGTCTCACATGTTTCTCAAGCACTATCTGTAATTTGTATACCTTCCTCGAATTTATATTTTCTTCGTGTTAGAACAAAGCCACAGTAAGCTATTTGTTGTGATCACTGCGTGAAATTAAACATCAGATTTTAGCATTGTAAGACTGCAGACTTACTGCTTTTTTCACGAAGGAAACTGTATTAATCCATTTATAATCATGAACAGGTGAAGTTTTTGGAACCATTAATTAGAAATAATGATACAGTCATCAATCATAGAGTTTCGAATTTTATCAGGTAAACAATTAAATTTAATAGTCAGGATATTGCGTTAGTTTTGAAAATAGCCCCTTGCAACTACATGCTGTTATATGAGACCATAAATCTATTTAGTAAGCTTTGTGTCCAAATTATAATAACAATTAGATTGTTTTTCATTTCGTACGATGGAAATGGAACGAAAAAAAAGTTTCAAAAAGGATATTTAATGTTTTAATATTTCTCCTTACAATAATGACGTCAGAATATATATTAAGGCGTAGATTAAAAATATGGATAAGAAATTTTATTAAAATAATAAAACACACTATTTATTCACTGAAATGAAAGAAAGTTTGGAGTTTTTACTTTATTTTACGTTAATTCAAATTAATTAATTGTTTCAACAATTAGGTTGAAAAAGAATTATTGAAACCATCACCACCAATCCGTGACTAAGATTTCGTCACTCGACAACAGTCATAAATATGAAGCATGAAACAATTATATTAATAACATAGCTACAATGAAACTCAAATCGTTTAATGTAGTCACGTTGTCACATCAAGAAATAGTTTTCTTGTAATTTGTGTTAAAATTAAGAGACAGTTTATACTCTTATTGCTTTAATTATGATAGCTCAGACAAAATATATCTGTAACTCTTGCTTCACACATTATTTCAATCTGGGTCTTTGCTTTGTGTTTTGGGCCTTCTTATTCAGCAAAGTGACTCAAATATTTTTCTGTGAAACTTCCTTAGAGTGTGACTACCAAACACTAGTAAAGAGTAAAACTACAGACATGAAAATTAAACGTACATCATCATGAAGTAAAAGGACATCCAGAGTTTCTCTGACACTACTTACTGGTCAGTGGTTAATATTCATGATACTAAGTGCAGCAAGTGAAAGAATCATGAAAACACAAAATTCAGCCTTTGCAGAGTACACCACGACAACTGCACACAGAATAAACTGGTAAAACACTAGAATCATCGACACAGACAAATTCTTGAAGTCAAGAAAAATCAAAGAATCATTTAGTATGTACACTATTAAACATTCGCTTATCAGAGATTCTGCATCAGAGGTGAGTAACCTGTAGCTTTCAATGGTTCAAACTTCGAAAAGTCTCTTCATCAATTATTTCATATTAAACCTGTCTGAATTATGAAATTCGTTATATTAACAACAAGGAATAAAGCAATTACCAAATGAATTTGATGACCATCTAAAACATATAAGGTTTCAAGATATACATTGATGTAAAAAACTAAAATATCATAAATAAATATAATACGGGATTATTATTAGGTCCACAGATGTGTCTTGCTCTTGAGAGGAGTCCATCAAACCAAACACATTGATGTCCAAAGAGAAATCAACTTGTAAGTCTTCAGGTAGAAGCTGTATTAAGTAAGTATGTCTCAATTCAGTGGTAAATGTGTTCTCCTTATCAAACTGATTATGCCACCTCGTGTTCAGTGTTTCTTAAAGCACTTGTCTACTGGACCAAACACTCAGAGATCATTTGGCCAACCATAAAAAAATATAAAATGTATAATTTTAATGTAGATATGCAATATCACTGCAATCTTTCCTTTAGTTTAGTGAACGTTTAGACAATAGAGAACAGCAAAACAAAGCATAGAAACTAGATGTATGACTTTATTAAAATCAATATAAAAAAACAAGTGACAAAACCAATGACATGTCAGTGTATCACAAATTTTTTTTTCACTTCTAACTCTTCATTTTAAATTTGTAATTGATATATATCTAACAAACTTTCTGTTAATATTTATAAGAAATGTATTTAGATCAACAAAAATATTTTATTAATAACAACAATTGCTTGGTAACAACAAATATTCTCTCCGAAGTCAACCTATTCTTGGAATTGTTTTGGAATAAGCATAAGGTGCTCAATGGCCTATCTGTGCTCTGAATTAAGGATTTGGACAGTGTGAGGTCGCAGACATAGCACTATATCATTGGATGCCCTCCTCTTGAGACAGAATAGGATTTTTATTGTTTTTGAATTAAGCACAAAGCTACACAATGGGCTATCTGTGCTATGCCCACTACAGGTATCGAAACCCGGATTTTAGCGTGTAAATCCGCAGACATACCGCTGAGCCACTGGGGGCAACAGAATAGGAAGATTTTCAACTGTCCCTGTGGTAAACAACACTGTGCAACAATTTGTTTTTAACATTTTCATGTTTCTGAACGGAATGTGTTTCATCCCAGATGCTCATGCTTAAATTAAATGTAAAAGATATATTTTTCTCTTCTAACTTTGCTTTTCTGATCTGAGAACATATAACGAAAAGATAATAGGATAAGTATTTGGAGACTGATGAGTGAAAGTAATTTACATTACAGTCGCAAATCTCGAAAAACTACTCACTTCTAAACGTTTTTTGTGTAACTTTAGTACAAAAATATGTAAATCTTAAATACTACGTTGTTTCATTCAAACCTAATATTAATGAAATTGTAAAAGTTTGGCGGATTTTACTTTAAAAATAGCTTAATTTCATTATCCACATAACAAAAATAAAGTTTGAAGGGCCTTCATCTGTACATTTACAACATAAGCAATAACGAATATCCATACTATCCAGGAACAAAATGTGTAGCAGTGTGTAATGTTAGAAAAGATTAAAATAAAGAGGATGTGATGACATAAAAAAGATATGGGGTATTTTTGAAGAAAGTTGAACCACACCAGATATAAAGTATTCTCAAAGATTATTGTAATCTAGAATTGGACACCAAATAAGTAGAAGTAAGAAGTAAAGACACAAAGACAGTGATGAAAATATGCTCAGAGTGAAAACCAATCTCCTAAAACACAAAAAACAGGAAAAATAAATGAAAAGTCCAGGACCTAACTTTTCCAAACATGATAGATCAACAACATTATTTACATGAATACAAAAGAGATCGATCAAAGGAAAGAAGATAAAAGACTCGTGATAAAGTGTCTCATAATCAAAGGAAAGGTATAAAACATGAGGGATGTCTGAAAGAACTTCAAGACAAACGTAAAAGTGTGAAACAGCTTAAGGATGTAGAAATAAGATAAACTTTGGTTTTGTCTATAATTTAGTAAAATAATTTGTGTGTAACTTAACCCACATGAAATAAAAACACAGGTAATTATTTTACTACTGTTTATTATACTTAGTTTTCGAAAATTGATCGATTAGCTCCTTGTGTTGCATATTTTACCATCATATAGTAGCCTACGTTACAAAGTGAGTATAACATGCATTAACAAAACTAATTGTTCATTGTGTAGATAATTATGCAGAAAGTAAAGAATCAGACTCACAATAAAAATGTGGAAAACTCCATCTCTCATCTTTACTAACTTAATTTTGGAACCAGTTTTTTTTCTTTCAGTTCACCTTCTAATATTCTTTTAATATTCTAATATTCTGGTTGTTTTTAATACAAATGTTAAGGAGACTTGTGCTTTATTGTTGTTTTGTACACCTAAAAGCTTTTCATAAAACGTTGTTTGTTTATATTAATGCACGTGTTATGCCTCATTGTTTATGCTCCATCTGTAACATTAGATCCGTCGGTAAACAAACACACATATGACATGTAAACTTCTCTTTTTACACACCCAGACACACACCAGACTTCACACACCAAATGGAAATGTAATAACCCTGTAACGGATTTACAACATTTATTATATCTACGCTTATTTGTACATAATTTTCTTTTTCACCAGTAACGTATATTTTCAACTGTTTATTGTGCAGGTTACACATCTCGAAATTTACAGAGCGTTCGTGTGCGTAAGAATCAACAATGTATTAGATATGTATGAAATACAAGTGATTAACAGTATCGTCGAGAGGTAAGGTGAGGAATAGTCGCGACACAGGAGGGAAAGCTGAAGGTCGTGAGGCTGAATCGAGGCGTAACTATATGAATTGAGAAATAATTTGCTCGGCGTAAACATGAGTAGTCGATAAAATATTTAGTTGTAAACTGGATATGAGACTCAGTGTTGTCGGTAAGTTTGTGAAACTTGTATATAAATCATTATTTGTGATAAATATTAGTGTAACTTTTATTTTAATTTGTATTGTGTTATCTTTGTAAATTGAAATGTGTTTGCATTAAAAAAGAAAATTATTTATGTCAAACTGACAGGCAAGTAACATAAATTTAATACATCTTAACATTTAACTAACTAGTAAGCTCAAATTAAAATTCTGATTATTGGAAGTTGTAATACGTAATGTGTGTAATATAATAAATTTGAGACTCAGACGAAATTCAGTACAATATATAATACTCCTCCAACGAAAGAAAATTTTGTTGTGTTTTTAGAATTAATATGTATACAGTTATGAAGTTTGCATATTTGTATCATATCTTTATAAGTCTACATTTAACAGTGTCACTATTACTGCTATTCCTATATGAAGTCGGTCCACTGGTCATAAAAAAAACAACAATTTCCCTTAGAAATTGTTCAGTCAAATGTTTTGAATACAGACATATTTATCGGTTATATCTCTACAAAAATTCTGAAATTGTTGAACATGTTCATTTTGAATTAAGAATTAAGCTACATAATGAGCCATCTCTGACCTTCCGACTACAGTGTTAGTTTTCTTAGATACCATTGTTCCACAAGATAACGTTGAATGAAATGTTTTCCATATGCAGTGTCGCGATGCCTTGAAATATAACTAGATTAGGTACACTGAGCTCGTCTAATGGACGATATAATACACTACACTATAAATCGACTCATAAACAACCAGCAAGTTGAAATTAAATTTACAACACCTGTCTTATACGATGGGCGGTCAGGCGCTAGGCATACGTCTGGCTCCTTTCTTAACAAGCTGTTTCTTTTCACAGATTCTATGATAATATATCCTATTTGTCGTTTCTTTACTTGCGTTATGTTACTTTATGTGTAAGCATACGCTGATGTTTTATTTAATATACCCTATTGAGCAATGTCCATTTTTTCTCGTTGTAGCATCTTGTACACTTACAACTGAGTTTACTTTTTAAAAATGGCACATACATCCTATACTAACTTGTGTTACATCTATTGCTCATATACACACACAATTAAACTTATTCAATATAAATATTACTAATCTGTTCCCGATAACAAATTCTTCTAGATTATTCTTAATAACATTTAAAAGCAGATACACACAGATCAATTATATAGTCGTTGCGTGTCAGTGTTTTTGTTATAGCAAAGTCACATCGGGCTATCTACTGAGCACACTGAGGGGAATCGAACCCTCTGATTTTAGCTTTGTTAATTCGCAGACATACCGCCGTATTAGCAGGAGGATATCGTTGTTGCACTAAAGTTTGGTTTTTCTCATGTGTTTCCTAAAGTGTTGCTCTTACTATTTGAATAGTTTATAAGAATGCCTCGTTTGTTTATCCTGGATCACTGTAAGTACTTGTTGGAATATAATTTTGTGTATTTTGTTGTTTAAATATTTGTGTTTTTGCTACTTTTATCTAGGATGGGTTGGCATCAACATAATCAATCATGAGAATTATTTTACGTTGAAGAATAATTTAGAAGGAAAATATATTATTTATTATTTTCTTGTTACGTTGTTGGTAACATCGTTCATAAATAAAATCTGTTATTCCCACGTGCTTTATAACAACCTGATCGATAATGCTTTACATTTCCTTCAACGTGGGCCGGTCTGGCCAAATGGTTGAGTATTCTACTCATAATCCAGGAGTCGCGGATTCGAATCCCTATCACATCAAACATGTTCACCCTTTCAGCCGTGGGGGCGTTATATTATTGAGGTCAATCTCACTATTGGTTGGTAAAAGAACAAAATGCAAAGCAAAATTAAAATTCCTTCAAAATTTTAACTTTTCTAGTGCGAAATATTTGGGATTATTTCAAACCCATTTTTTTCCGTTCAAGACCATACAGATAATGTTAGATGCACATTTGTGCCTCGTGTAGAAGTATTTAATACTCATTTAACTTCACTCAACTAGTCTTTAATCAGTACTTAAATCCTAACATGTTTCATGAGTAAGTGTACCATTTGTTTGCCAACAGACACAACAGCTCACATGTATTTATATAGTATTGCTTATTGTGTTTCTTCTGTCACATGTGGCACGCAACTGAGAGTGTCCTAAATATCGAAACAGGTGCTGTTTAAATAAAACGCAAATCTAATTATAAGATAAGGAGTCGCATAATGTTTGTTTTAACCCTTCCCTTTACCTGTATCGTTTTGTGTTCCGAGCCGTTCACTGTGAATTACTGTTATGTATATGTGTAAATATTTTGTAAACGACAACATGTCGTATTGTGTTTGAATTTTCATTTGTATTATTCATTTTTCCATATCGATATTATTGTTTAGAAGTTTAAACTAAAATATGTTATTTATTTAGGGTAACGTTTTAGAACTTTCTCGAATTAAGTAGACCAATCACATTTTTATAAATGAGTGCTGGTGCCTTCCTGTCTAGAAGTATAGTCTCGTGCAAGAACGGATATGCGTGGATAGCTCTTGAGTTGTATGGAAATTGCGAGATTGTTCGAGAAATAGGCCTATCGTTATAAAAGACGGTGACGAGAGATAGATTCAGTGATCAGTCATCAGTTTTATTCGAGAGAGAGAGATTCAGTCATTAGTTTTATTCGAAGACAAAGAGTGAGATTCAAACACCAGTTTTATTTCAAAAGAAGAGAGTTAATTATTTGAGAAAGATTAAGTGTTTACTGTGAATATTCAACTTGGATTTGTGATTGAAATTAGATCTACGGAAGCCGTGATTTTATTTCGTCAATCTCTACGATACTTCTGAATTACCGCTTGTGCTGAGAGACGGCGATTTCATTGAACGGTGAACTGTTTCGGAATCTCTTCGTGGGACCAAATTCACACCCTAGACTGGAATTTGAGACTTTAATTTTAGATCATTATATTAGATACAGGCCAGTACCGTTTTGTGTTGTGATTTATTTTGAAGTTTGAAACTAATATTATTTTGATTTGTAATTAATTTCGAATGTTGTAACTTAATATCTGTCACTATTATTATATAATTCATGTTATATCTGTTATATTTGTTAATAGTTTAGTGTAATAAATTATACAAGCAGTTATCTGCGTTTTTCTGTTGCGTTTAATCTACGAAGAACTTAAAACATCAAAAATACGTAACAATTACTCCATTAATTGACACTCACTTTATCGTATGATTTTTGATAAATCAATGTTTATTATTGGTTATGAATTACTATTAGAAATGCAATACAAATAGGTGAAATATACAAGTTTGTTCAGAGATGAATTAACAGGCAAATAATTCATAAATAGACAGAATGAGAATATTTATGAATGAACGTTTTAAAGAATTTTAATATTTCAACATTTTGTAAAGAAAATATACGAATAAGTTAGTTTACACTTTAAAGTATAAGGCAATGTTACACTCCAGATCAACATCAGTAATCTTTATTTCCATATTCCTTGTGACATTGTTGAGATCACTTACATATATTTTAATAGATTTCTGTATTTTAATTTTAGCCGTGTAGAATGTTTGTACAAATAAAGGTGCAACGTTCTCAGCACAGTGGTTAGTGCAACATTGTTGAATAAACGTAATTTTTCTATTTATTTTCGCAGTGTAATTGTCATTGCTATGTTTTAAAACTACCATATTGTTACAAGCAACATATATTATTGTGTAAAATCTCAAATAAATACAAAAGTATCACTGCATAAATTATGTTCAGATTCAATTTCAGAAGAAAAAAAAGAAATACAATATGTGCAACACAAACTGAAGATGGCTAGAATTAAAATACAGAAATGTACTGTAATACACGCAAGTGAGGTCAGTAGTGTAACAAGTACCACGGAAATAAGATTACAGATGTTGGTTGAGACGATGACACTATACTAGGCCTGGCATGGCCGAGCGCGTTAAGGCGTGCACTCGTAATCCGAGGGCCGTGGGGGTGTATAATGTGACGGTCAATCCCACTGACTAACATTTACTTTTCATGACAACACAGATAAAATTTACGAAGATAACACAGTTTTGTTACATTTTTATTAAAATGGTCAGTATTTTTTATTTTCTTCAACTTCTGGTATTAAGTTATTTGACTAATATATTGAACAAAATGTTACTACTTATATTCTAAGTGAATTGATATTAATATTTAATTATTTTACTATAATGTGACGGTCAATCCAACTATTCGCTGGTAAAAGAGTAGCCCAAGAGTCGGCGGTGGGTGGTGATGACTAGCTGCCTTCCCTCTAGTCTTACACTGCTAAATTAGGGACGGCTAGCACAGATAGCCCTCGAGTAGCTTGGTGCGAAATTCCAAAAAAACAAAACAAACAAACAAGATACTATACTCGAATTATAACAAACTTTGTAGCACATTTTATGATCGTATTTAATAAAAAAAACTTAATAGAAAATAATTTAATTATTTTACTTGTTTCTTGTGTGTCTTTTCTAAACTTCTATAATCTGGCGTCTAATAACAACTTTCTCAAAAACATTAAATTTCCTATAAAATTTATTTTCTTTCCTTTCCTTGTTCCTGCAGTTTATCACTATTTCTAGCATATATTAATTTCACTTATCATAATAATTCACAACAATTTAATATTTAACCTTTTAATCCACAACTTTCTGGTATAAATTGAGATTCACTCGCACAAAGTATACATTTCTCTCATAATCAACACATCACTTACATCTTAAGTTTAATATTTAACATTGCTGTTTTTGATAAAGTGTCCAACCAACGTTTATCATTTGTTAAATATTTTCTTATTCATCGTAGTAACACTATAAAAATGTTCGATATGTATGAATGAAAAGAAAAGGTTGGAAGGATTTAACACTGAATTCTGCCCTTGGGTGTTTAAGGTTGCGTCAAGATTTTGTTTATGTGTAACAATTTTACCGATAAGTTGCAACTACTTTTAGGTTCAGTGATAGAACAGCCTTTAATTTATGGATTTATAACGCTATAACCAGGAGTTGTTCTGCCGATGGATATGAAAGATATTACGGCCTGGCATGGCCAAGCGCGTAAGGCGTGCGACTCGTAATCCGGAGGGCGCGGGTTCGTGCCCGCGTAGCGCCCAACATGGTTGCCCTCCTAGCCGTGGGGATGTATTCGTTGGTAAAAGAGCAGCCCAAAAGTTGGCGGTGGGTGGTGATGACAAGCTGCCTTACTTCTTATCTTACACTGCTAAATTACGAACGGCTAGCACAGATAGCCCTCGAGTAGCTTTATGTGAAATTCCAAAAACAAAACTTGTATTTTATAAAATAAAAAAATCTCTTAAATTAATTTTAAATATAAATGTTCAATGAAGAAAACAGCCATCATTTTTAAGTTGTATGTTTGTTTGTTTTGAAATTTCGCACAAAGCTACTAGAGGGTTATCTGTGCTAGCCGTCCGTAATTTAGCAGTGTAAGATAAGAAGTAAGGCAGCTTGTCATCACCACCCACCGCCAACTCTTGGGCTGCTCTTTTACTAACGAATAGTATGATTGACAGTCACTCTATAACGCCGCCACTGCTGGGAATGCGAGCATGTTTGGCGCGACGCGGGCGCGAATCTGAGACCCTCCGATTACGGGTCGCACGACTTATGTGTTCGGCCATGCCAGGGCGATAAAATACAAACTGTTTTTTTCTTCTGTAAACAAGATACTGAAATTAACAACATATAATTAAGTAGCTTATCAAAATCACACGGCACCCTTTGCTTCATCACAACCTGAAACTGATAATTCACAAAACACTAATAAATCAACAGTGTTGTTTTGACAGTTTTATTTTCAAAATAAACGTATTTTAGAGTTAAACACATTTCGAAGGAAAGAAAATCACGAAAGATTCATGTTATTATCAGTAATATGCACATTCTGATTCTCATTAGCTTTTAAATGATCTGTTGAGTCTGGAAATATAAATAACATTAAAATGATTAAGAATTATGTCAATTACATCTGATAAGTCCAATAACATTTCGTATATCAGTTTAATTAGTTAACACCAAACATGGTAGAAAAATCACATGATACTCACCAGCGTTCTAAAATAGTGACAAAACTTGGTAATTTTAAAATATTTTTTTTCTTTTTGGAGTAAATGAATCTTGTCTTTTTCCAGATATTTGAAAGAGAATGTTTTAGTTCATGGTTCAGATTCCATGTATGAACCGTTTAATATGTCTTCAGTGAATGTCGCATTTCATTCGTCAACTAAAAGTTGTTGTAAATGTATAAAACTTGTAGAGGACACCCTTATCTTTTGTATCCATTAAGCATATAACATTCATTCTCTCAGAGTTGTTATTTTAAAGTTTTGTGTTTGTTTGGTTTATAAGTTTCGCGCAAACCTCCTCAGGGGCTATCTGCGTTAGTCATACCTAATTTAGCAGTCTAATACTTGATGGAAGACAGCTTGTCATCACCATACACCGCTAACTCTTCTCATACTCTTTTACCAACGAATTCTGTGGTTTATCGTCACATTATAACGTATCCAGGGCTGAAAAAATTAGCATGTGCGACGGGGAATCAAGCTTCATCTCTCAAATTACGAGTCGAACGCCTTAACTTACCTGGTCTTGTCGGGCCTTTAGTTTAGTGTTCAAGAAACATGTAAATGTGGGTTACCAGTGTTGAATTTGAAACTCCTATCCTCATTGGTGTTTTTGGCATGATTGTTTTTAATTTTGCTTGTTGTCTCTCTCCATATGTATATGTACATATATTATTGTTATCTGTGTCAGTCTTTTTGGATTGAAACATTCAGCAAGACACTCGATAGTTAGTGTATCATGATATTGAGAAATCCACTACACGTAAAAATTTATTCTAAAAACTATTGGTCCAGATATTAAAACTTTGATTAAAATACAGTGCAGAACAATGTGTTGACCTTGTTAACATACAATTTGTACAATAAGGCTAGACTATTGAGAGTGTGACTATGTAAGCCCCTTTTTGTTAGAAATGCTTTGCAAGGCTTTATATTTAATGCTAAGAGGTCCATTCACAATTTGTTTTCAATGGGAAACATCGGTCCATTAGTAGAAGTCTAAATTGTTTTTTCTATGAGTAATACCGTATATTTTCATTTTGTTTTCATAATAAAAATGTGTAAAGTGAAATGTCACATTATGGTTAAATTTATACACTCACAGTTATCAAACAATACTTCTAATTTAGTGACAAACGGAATAATTCAAATATTAATATAAAATCAAATATTTCAGGTAACCTTTGGTTGTCATGTAGTAAAAGTCATCATCAAAATTGCATTAAAAAAACTCAAATTAAAGTAAGTCAACGTTTTTTTCCATTAAAACATTTTGAATTTGAATTTTAATACAGTGGCTTAAAAAGTAATAAATTTATGTTGTTTATTTCACATAAGTATCTAAGAAGTGATGACTTAAACATTTCAAACACAATAAAAATTATTGAAATTTGATTTTTTTGTAGTTAGGTGCAAAGTTACATAAAAAAGTAACAGCACCACCACAAATAAACCTCATTTAAAAGCCTTACCAATGTATTAATGGAAAAAAATACTGATAGTATTATAAGTGTAGAAGCTATAGAATTTAATTAGGTCACCTCCCTTCAAATTAAAACTTGTGTGGTATCTAACAACAAACAATACGATCAGAACTGATATTAATGAGTTCAATACATTTACAACATAAACCAATTTGAATTTTAAAAAAGAGAAATAAAAAGTGATGAAGGGCAGTGATAAAAATATGTAATCAAAATAAATTAAAATTACAATAAGTAGAAATATAATGAGCAAAGACATATAAAATATCTTAACATTTCCTTTATTTTGTTTCAATAATTTGGTGTCTGAAATGAGAATAAAGCACTGAAACATATTGAGTTATTTCAGTCTAACCACCAACATATTTTGAATTTAATTCATTGCAAACTCTTTAACCTTGTAGTTGTGGAGTTGAACCCATTTGTCTATTTCTGTGATCCAAAGCTCAACAATATGTAATATAAGTCTTAGCTTTTTTATCACATCTTCAAAATAATGGGTCATTTTTTGTTAAAAATTACAAATATTTGGAATAAAAAGAATGAGATTACTTTAATATGTATTGTAACAAAAAAAATATTTTTATCGTTTAGTAGTTTCTACTCTGATTGAATAATTTTAGTATTTTAAACAATGTATAATCCAACTGAATGTTTAAAATTAAAAAAATAAAACATGTTCATACCTTTTTATTTCTGAATGATTCACTTAAATTATCTCTTTTTTCTTATATTCTTAACTGTAAGTCTGAACTTTGTTATATAATCTAACATTGAAGTTTTATATTTTTACCTGTCCTTTAACAATGAATTATTATTGCATTACATGTTAACAGGTATTCCCTGGCAATATTAGGGTATCAGTAGGCAAAGACACTAGTTTTCTTGAGAAGAGGTGGACATTTACCTAGTGCACTAATCCTAATGAAACAAAGCATGTTGATTTATATTGTAATGTTTCATTAAAATTTTCTGACGTGCATTTTAAAATATAAATAACTCATAATTAACTTAAATGTAAAACTAAAATGTAAAAGCGCAAGCAAGAACAAAAGCACCAAAAACTCTATGAGCGATTTCACAAGTTCCTTAGAGAATTTTTTATGTCAATTCCAAAACTCTTAGTGGGAGATCATATTTTGAAACGTGGCATTTCTTTTGGTTAAAAGCAACTAGTTCAGCTGATAAATCACAACTCCATGTTTAGAAATCTGGAATCTGTTAAGAGTTAAACTAAATTCTTTTTTTTTAACATTCTAAGAAGCTTGAAATAAGAATGCTTAAACTGAGGAAATAAACAAACTTTTATCAACACATGGAATTTTAATGTATATCAAGAAGTATCCAAGTTACAAAATTTATAAGATCATGTTTTGTTAACCAAACTGAAGTTCAGGAATAGCTCTTAACGTTTTTTTTTTTTTTGAAATAAAGAAATTAAAACTTAGATAACATAAAACTTTGAACTATAGGTAAATTTAATGTTAATATTGTTGGTACACATTGATTGTAAGATCGTTTAATACAATTTTGAAACAGTTAAATTTCATTATGTGCACTGATCAGATGTACCTTCAATCACATAGTTAACGTATTCAATGAGTAAAACAAACATAAGCACCATTTATGTAAACTTCTTTGAAATCTGTGCTCATTTACTTAAATTCTTAAAAGTTGTTCCAATTTTAAAATTATGGTGCAATTTTGAATTTTAGAAAATGAACTTAAAAGTAACAGAACCTAGAAATAATGAGATTAACAAAATTAATATAAAATACAACAAACATAACTATATTTAACCCTACCCTTGTATCACTGCATTCCTTCCTAAGCTCTTTATAAGATCTTGGAGAATTTTTCTGAAGGTTTTCAGAAGTATTTTCATCAACAAGAATTCGCATGTCTCATCCCAATATCATTTTCAGTTTGATACTTAAAAAGGAAAAGTCAAAATATAAAGCTAAACAATAAAGATTGTTTAAAACTCTTTAATACAAATCAATCACTGCATTCTCAGTTATACAGTTCCCTGAAAATTTATTAAAAGGTATTTCAAAAAAAATATTTAATTATAAATGGAGAAAATACAGAATACAATGGTCAACTGTTTTGTGTATGGTATACAAATTACTAAATAAGCAAGATATTTTTAGAGATATCGTGATTTATTTATGTTGATGTAAAAAATGAAATAAATGAGGATTTATGATCAATGATATTTCAGAAATTTCAAATTTTAAGTTATGTGCACTTTTGCTTTAAGGATAACATTAAATGGGATTAAACAGTGCAGAGAACCAAAACATTGCAGAAAAAAACTAGCAAGTAGAGAAGGGTATAGCAGTATTACAAGATAGTTTTAACAGTACGTTACATTGACAAAACTGTATTGCTAGGTGTATAAGAAATAAAACAAATGATATTAGAAACTAGTCTAAGCAGAGGATTCTGATGGAATGGGTTTAATTGACATTTTAATAACTTACACAATAAAATTTATAGCAAGTAGAATAAAAATTTATATACGTCAAACAAGCTTTATTTATGTCTTAATCACAAATATTTTAAAAATTAATTCCATAATCGACGTTTTAACGTTTTGTCGAATTAAAAACAGAACAACGAGTCACTAAATTAAATACAAAAAGATAAGTAAATAAACAATTTAAAGACAAACGGAATCATAGTATTATTATAATACATTATTTTAGATATATTGCAATAGATTATTTGAAGCATCGATATGAGTTGGTGAGATGAATCCTTATATAAACTAGCAAAAATACCCTTAAGTACAACTGTTCGTTCCTTCAACAGGTTATCGAGCCTGAAGTCTTTCCTGGAAAACTTAACATTCAATAATATTTATCAGCTATGAGAAAAAATTATTTCATTCAGATTTAAGTTAGCAATTAGCCATCATTAATGTATACATCACAGAGTAAATTTTATTTAGGAATTTCTTTGTAGGCGCATTTTTGTGTTGCAACACTCATGACATTTTTACTGAAGAAAAAAATAAATTTCTGAATTGTTTCTTGATAGTTTTATATTTGAAACTAATATCTTTTTTCTGATTTATATTACTTAACTGTAAGACTTACCAGCCTTTATTTTTAATTTATATTGGTTTAATCTGAAAATTACTAGTTTTTGTTGACAATCTTGATTGGTTTAATCTGAAACATATAATTTTTGTTGAAATCTCATTTGCTTTACTTATTGCTCAGCTATAACAACACTACAAAGGACTTGTGATGAAAATAGTTCTAGAAGTGGATGTTACATCTTAGATAGAAGATATCTGTTGAAATTTTAAAAACCGTACCTTAACTTTTTAGATTCATTAAAAATTGCAATGGTACGAATGAGACAATTTCAGACTATTTCTTAAATTTAATATACCTGTGATAAGATTTTGATCTAGTAATATTAATATAGTTTTAAGACTTTCTTCTGTTTCTCCTGATCTAATATAGGTATTAATAGAGAATATTTACTTCAAAAGAACGATTACTTACAATTTTATACGTTAATAAACTTTAAAAATGAACTTACTGCACATCAGTTTCCTCATCATGTCCTTAGAGTTGCGTTTTGTCATCGTAAGGCTTACGACCACAACAAGAGCTGCAAAAACAGCTTTCGTGTTGAATGTTGAGAACATTGCTGTTTTCGTGAATATTTCGATTGATAAAACCCACTTTTATATCATTCATTCATCAGGTCTGAGCCGATAATTTGAACTACAGTATAATTTCCCAAGAATTATCAGAACTTTGTTGACATATTTAACGTTCATTGTCTAGCTTCTTCCGGATTGGACAAATTGTATTGAAATTTAACTAATTATTTAAAGATATATCCACATGAAGAAGGTAATACAAGCAATTGTATAGTTTTATGGAAATGCGTTTCCATCTATGTATATTTCTTTTTCAGAGACGTTACGCTGTTAAATGATTATTTCGAGCAAATCCGCCTTTACAAATTTCTAGCGTCATGAAGCTTTTCCTTCCCTTAGAAGAAGGAGGACAAAGATTCATACACTCTTTCATCCAAACTGTATGCAAGTAATCAAAGTTTTATGACAGCAGTGATCACAAAATATAATGAGTACTTCTGCAAATATTAATTACAAAAGTTTCAAACAACTTACGGTCAGAATTTTTACTTCTCAATTTTCACTCTTATTTTGAGTAGTTATGTTATTCAGAGCTAAATTAGAAACTCGACGAAACAAATTGAAAAGTATTGACGAAATGTTTAAACACGAACAATGAAATTCCAAAGTACATCTCCAAATAACTTCAACTTATAATTGTTTCATACCTCTTTCCTTTGTTTTTTTTAACATTCAGAGGCTGAATGAGAAACATTCCGATCATAAAGCAGTGAATAGCCACTATTTCATAGCAAATAAATTTATGCTGTTTAATACCAGACATCGCAGTTAAAGGATTATCAGCTTGTTTGTAGTATAATGATTTCAATGTACAATGCCAAAAGTATAACATGAAAGTGAAAGAAAATATTTGAGACATGCCTCTGTACAAAGTCTGACGAAGTCTAATAAACTTCATAAGTATTTGATTGTTAGTTATCATCCAGAGTGTGTCGGAATTTAGTGGTAATAGGTGATTAGGAACATCCAATTTTTTTTTCACCATATTTACCCGTAACCAATTTATAAAATCCACTTTTATATCATTCATTCATCAGGTCTGAGCCGATAATTTGAACTATAGTATAATTTCCCAAGAATTATCAGAACTTTGTTGACATATTTAACGTTCATTGTCTAGCTTCTTCCGGATTGGACAAATTGTATTTAAATTTAACTAATTGTTTAAAGATATATCCACATGAAGAAGTTTCTAGTAATACAAATACGGCCTGTTTTGCTTTGGCTACAATTATTGTTCGTCATCTAAACTTCCATATATGGTTCCTGTCCACTGTTAACGATGGACACATGCTCTGATTTTGTATTTGTTCAGGACCGAACTTTCTTTGTTTTGTTTGATTATTTTTTGAATTTCGCACAAAGCTACTCGAGGGCTATCTGTGCAAGCCATCCCTAATTTAGCAATGTAAGACAAGAGAGAAAGCAGCCAGTCATCACCACCCACCGCTAACTCTTAGGCAACTCTTTTAATAAGGAATAGTGGGATTGATTGACACATTATAACACCCATACGGCTGAAAGGGCGATCATCTTTGGTGAGATAGGGATGCGAGCCCGCGACCCTCAGATTACGAGTCGCATGCCTTTACCCACTGCGGTTTGAAGTTTGGTTAAGATAGTTTTGGTTTTAGTTGTTGTATAACTAAAATTACTTTGATTTTTGTTTAAAGAAGCTCACATTTTCTCTTTTTTGTCATGAAAATAATTTTGTTAATAACATGTAAGAAGCAAACTAGTTTAATTTTAAGTAGAGGTCAATGTCGTTGTTTTAAAGGACTCACCAACACTTATTTTCACGATCTTTATTACTTTGTTCCAACATATTTATAACGCTTGCAACATAGTGGACTACCTATGCTTTGCTCACAAGGGTATCGAAACTGGGTTCTATCGGTGTGAGTTCGCACACATGTTACTATTCCACCAGGCGCAATATCCTTGAGAAAAAGGGATAATGGTATGTGACAAATACATACTTACATTTATGTATGCACGGGTATAAATTTTAATATTCGTGTTCAATGGTCGTGGATACTTTTATAATATTCCAAAAATATATATTTTTCACACGCAGTAAATTTTACAATGAAATATTTAGTTACTGCATTTCTGTGTTGATAGCGAAATACAATAGAACAATATTTCTAAACACACCTTTGTCACTATCGTTATCATTAAAGTTTATAATCACATACAAAAAACTCCTAGACTCCTCGAAACACCGCGAAATTTCTACAGATCTCCAGAGCAATCCGCTCATGTCCGTTTTTGCACGAGACTAAACGTCTAGACACGAAGTCGCCAGCATTTCATTTACAAACATATGATAGGTCTACTTAATTCAAGAAAATTCTAAATGTTACATTAAATGAATAACAACATATTTTATTAGTTTAAACTTCGAAACAATAATATAAATATGGAAATAAAGATAATAGAAATAAAAATTGAAACACAACACGGATCTTGTAATTTTGAGGTTAAGAAATGATATTTGATTGCTTACTTCCTTTCACATGTGAAAGTAATGTTGGGATTTAGAGTTAATTTGATTGATAAAATTAAGTCCGAAATATAGATTTCAATCCCGCAACCGTCTCATCTACATATCTGTTCTAGTATAGTGGTGGTCGTAATGCTGTACTAATTCCTTGTGTTTCAACTTGTATCATAAAAATATTGGCTAGAACTGGTGATACTGGATTGCCCGAGCTTAAGCAATTTGTTTGTATATAATTTTGTTTTTTAACCTGAAGTTTCTATATATCTTTGAGGTTTGCTAACAAAAACAAAAACTCAACATACTAAAAAAAAACCCAAATAAACACAGCCATAAAACTATGCTCACCAGATAAAATTAACGATTAATTAGACAAAATAAAACAATGCTTCATCAACATCAGTAAGTTTTCTCCACAAAACCGAAGAGAATATTATACTGTTACGTTTTTTATGTTTTATGAACGCAACAGAAAGACACAGATAACAGCTTGTATAATTTATTACAGTAAGATATTATATATATGACAGATATAACATAAATTATATAATAACAATGACAGATATTAAGTTTAAACCTTCAAAATTAATTACAACACAAAATGGTACTGGCCTGTATCTAATATAATGATCTAGAATGAAAGTCCAAAAGTTCAGATCAGAAATCCAAAATTTCGATCTAGGGTGTGAATTTAGTCCCACGAAGAAATACCGAAGTTTGAATGGAGAATGACGAAGTTCTTTTTACGGTGCTTGTTAATGAACGTCTCAAACTTGCCGCCTTCCAATTTTCCCAATCTCCCCGACTCTCAGCACAACCAGTAATTCGAATGAATCGCAAAGATTGACGAGACAAAATCACAGCTTCTGTAGATCTTCTTCTGGTCACAAATCCAAGTTGAATAAAATCACAGCAAACACTTAAACTTTTTCAAACGAATGATTGACTCTTGTTTTCTTTGAATAAAAACTAATGACTCTTCCTATTTTTCGCGTCTCCGTCTGTTTATATATTAGTAGGCCTAGGCTTTTCGAACAATTGCGTAACTTATACAGAACACCAGAGGAATACGCGCATGTCCGTTCTTGCACGAGACTTGTCGTCTAGACACTAGGCCGCCACATTCCATTTATAGTCAATTGATTGATCTACCTAATTTTAGTAATTTCTAAATGTTATTTTAAATTAATAACAACATATTTTATTGGTTTAAACTTTGAAACAATGATATAAATATGAAAATGTAAATAATAAATATGGAAATTTAAACACAAAACGACATGCTGTCGTTTATAAAACATTTACACATTATTTACATAACAATACGCACACACCAAGACAGAAAGCAAAATCAACCAACTAAAGTAAATATATCTCATGAATAAAAAAATCACCAAACCATGTACTGCCGTACTCCATATATTCCTGACATAAGCAAACAAATAACCAACATTTGGCAAAAACTAGTAACAAAATATGACATTCCAGTTAATACCAAATTTATTCAAAAATTAGGCACAAAACTGAGGTCTACATTATGTAAAAACTATTCTGACAAACACCACACCAACATTATTTATCAAATACAATGTGATAACTCTCACGACTTCTGTATTTGAGAAACAAGTAGAAAAATAGAAACCTTATTTAAAGAACATGCAAAGTCACT
This sequence comes from Carcinoscorpius rotundicauda, assembly GCA_011833715.1. Lineage (NCBI taxonomy): Eukaryota > Metazoa > Arthropoda > Merostomata > Xiphosura > Limulidae > Carcinoscorpius > Carcinoscorpius rotundicauda. The sequence goes on along the minus strand of CM022397.1, from coordinate 45,929,294 downwards.
TTCACACGTTTTCGAAAACTGCACGTCAAGTGAACGCAACATAATCATAGAAAACACTCAAATATTAAATAAAGAAACCAAACTAAACAAACGCAAAATTAAAGAAGCCTTACTTATACAACAATTTAAACCCAAAGTAAACCAATATAAAAGATCACCTTTATATCAATATTAAATATAATAAAATAAAATTATATATTCATACATCTAACACCGCCCTCAACAATCCAACAATCAGTTACACAACCCCTTTCAAGCATGTGGTTAGCTTCCGGTCAGTTACCACTTTGCGAACCTAACGATTAACGAAGAACGTCAAAACGTTTTTCGCTCATCGATATAAAATATTTTCTAAACCCAAACGAGCCGTTTTTACATATATATTTCTCTACAAGTGGGTTTTCTCGATATCACGGATTTAGTAATGCTTTCAATACCTTCAGTCATTTGACAAAATTAGGATATCCTATAAAAACCCTAGTGCTCTTGTAACATTTTTGGATAAATAGATATTCAATCTCAATTTTAATAATATTGAGAGATTATAGGAATATAACTAAACGACTAAAACTGATGAAAAGACTTTTTAAGATCTTCTATAACTATTATTCAACAAAAATGCATATTCTAAATGACGAAAATTTAGGACACCCTACTCCCTAATAACTAGTGATACCCCTTTGGCTGAAATAACTGCAGTGAGACACTTCTTGTAGCCATCTACCAGTCTTTGACATCGGCCTGAAGAAAGTTTGCCTCACTCCTCAATGCAGAATTCTTTCAGCTGTGAAATGTTTGAGGGGTTTCTTACATGTACAACGCAATTCCAGTCACCCCATAGCATATCAATGGGATTGAAATCTGAGCTCTGACTCGGCCATTTCAAAACTCGCCATTTATTAGTTTTCAGGTAGTTCTTCATAAATTTATTGTTATGTTTTGGATCATTGTTTTGTTGCAGAGTACAGTTTCGGTTCATCTTTAATTTTCTTAAGGGTGGTCTCACATGTTTCTCAAACACCCTCTGTAATTTGTGAACTTTCCTCGAATTTATATTTTCTTCGTGTTAGAACAAAGCCACAGTAATCTATTTGTTGTGATCACTGCGTGAAATTAAATATCAGATTTTAGCATTCTAAGACTGCAGAATTACTGCTTTTTTTCACGAAGGAAACTGTATTAATCCATTTATAATTATGAATAGGCGAAGTTTTTGGAACCATTAACTATAAATGATGATACTGTCATCAATCATAGAGTTTCGAATTTTATCAGGTAAACAATTAAATTTAAAAGTCAAGATATTGCGTTAATTTTGAAAATAGCCCCTTGCAACTACATGCTGTTATATGAGACCATAAATCTATTTAGTAAGCTTTGTGTCCAAATTATAATAACAATTTGTTTGTTTTTCATTTCGTACGATGGAAATGGAAGGAAAAAGCATTGTTTTAAAAAGGTTATTTAATGTTTTAATATTTCTCCTTACAATAATGACGTCATAATATATATTAAGGTATAGATTAAAATATTGAAAACAAATTTTATTAAAATAGTAAAACACACTATTGCTTCACTGAAATGAAAGAAAGTTTGGAGTTTTTACTTTATTTTACGTTACATTCAAATTAATTAATTGTTTCAACAATTACGTTGAAAAAGAATTATTGAAACCATCACCACCAATCCGTGACTAAGATTTCGTCACTCGACAACAGTCATAAATATGAAGCATGAAACAATTATATTAATAACATAGCTACAATGAAACTCAAATCGTTTGATGTAGTCACGTTGTCTCATCAAGAAATAGTTTTCTTGTAATTTGTGTTAAAATTAAGAGACAGTTTATACTCTTATTGCTTTAATTATGATAACTCAGACAAAATACATCTGTAATTCTTGCTTCACACATTAATTCAATCTTGGTCTTTGCTTTGTGTTCTGGGCCTTCTTATTCAGCAAAGTGACTCAAATATTTTTCTGTGAAACTTCCTTAGAGTGTGACTACCCAACACTAGTGAAGAGTAAAACTACAGACATGAAAATTAAACGTACATCATCATGAAGTAAAAGGACATCCAGAGTTTCTCTGACACTACTTACTGGTCTGTGGTTAATATTCATGATACTAAGTGCAGCAAGTGAAAGAATCACGAAAACACAAAATTCAGCCTTTGCAGAGTACACCACGACAACTGCACACAGAATAAACTGGTAAAACACTAGAATCATCGACACAGACAAATTCTTGAAGTCAAGAAAAATCAAAGAATCATTTAGTATGTACACTATTAAACCTTCGATTATCAGAGATTCTGCATAAGAGGTGAGTAACCTGTAGCTTTCAATGGTTCAAACTTCGAAAAGTCTCTTCATCAATTATTTCATATTAAACCTGTCTGAATTATGAAATTCGTTATATTAACAACAAGGAATAAAGCAATTACAAAATAAATTTGATGACCATCTAAAACATATAAGGTTTCAAGATATACATTGATGCAAAAACAAAAATATCATAAATAAATATAATACGGGATTATTATTAGGTCCACAGATGTGTCTTGCTCTTGAGAGGAGTCCATCAAATCAAACACATTGATGTCCAAAGAGAAATCATGTTATGTATGTGTGTAAATATTTTGTAAACGACAACATGTCGTATTGTGTTTGAATTTTCATTTGTATTATTCATTTTTTTTCCATATTGATATTATTGTTTCGAAGTTTAAACTAAAATATGTTATTTATTTAGGGTAACGTTTTAGAACTTTCTCGAATTAAGTAGACCAATCACATGTTTCTAAATGAGTGCTGGTGACTTCCGTCTAGACGTGTAGTCTCGTGCAAGAACGGATATGCGTGTATAGCTCTGGAGTTGTATGGAAATTGCGAGATTGTTCGAGAAATAGGCCTATCGGTATAAAAAAGACGGTGACGTGAGAGTCAGTCTTATTCGAGGGAGAGAGATTCAGTCATTAGTTTTATTCGAAGACAAAGAGTGAGATTCAGACACCAGTTTCATTTCAAAAGAAGAGAGTTAGTTATTTGAGAAAGATTAAGTGTTTGCTGTGAATATTCAACTTGAATTTGTGATTGAAATTAGATCTACGGAAGCTGTAATTTTATTTCGTCAATCTCTACGATACATCTGAATTACTGCTTGAGCTGAGAGACGGCGATTTCATTGACCTGTGAACTGTTTCGGAATCTCTTCGTGGGACCAAATTCACACTCTAGACTGGAATTTGAGACTTTAATTTTAGATCATTACATTAGATACAGGCCAGTACCGTTTTGTATTGTGATTTAATTTTGAAGTTTGAAACTAATATTATTTTGTTTTGTAATTAATTTCGAATGTCTTAACTTAATATCTGTCACTGTTATTATACAATTTATGTCATATTTGTTATATTTGTTAATAGTTTAGTGTAATAAATTATACAAGCTGTTATCTGCGTTTTTCTGTTGCGTTTAGTCTACAAAGAACATAAAACATTTAAAAAATACGTAACAACTCAACTTGTAAGTCTTCAGGTAGAAGCTGTATTAAGTAAGTATGTCTCAATTGAGTGGTAAATGTGTTCTCCTTATCAAACTGATGATGCCACCTCGTGTTCACTGTTTCTTAAAGCAAACATAAAACAAATATAAAATGTATAATTTTAATGTAGATATGCAATATCACTGCAATTTTTCCTTTAGTTTAGTGAACGTTAAGACAATAGAGAACAGCAAAACAAAGCATAGAAACTAGATATATGACTTTATTAAAATCAATATAATAAAAACAAGTGACAAAACCAATGACATGTCAGTGTATTACAAAAACTTTTTTTTTCACTTCTAACTTTTCATTTTAAATTTGTAATTGATATATATATATGACAAGCGTTTTAAAAATATTTGTTGGAAATGTATTGACATGAATAAAAATATTTTATTAATAACAAAAATTGCTTGGAAACAGCTAATATTCTCTTTCAAGTAAACTATTTTTTGGAATTGTTTTTGATTAAGTACAATGGCCTATCTGTGCTTTGCTCATTAAATATGCGGAAATCAAGATTTCAACAGTGTAAGTTCGCAAACATACGACACTGTCATTGGATGCCCACCTCTTGAGACAGAAAAGGAAGTATTTCAAGCTGTCCCTGTGGTAAAACCCAATGTGCAACAATTTTTTTAACATGTTTCTGGGCAGAATGTTTTACATCCCAATTGCTTATGGTTAAATTAAAATGGGAAAGACATACATTTTTCTTCTAACTTTGCTTTTGTGATCTAGGAACACATAACGAATACATATTGGGATAAATATTTGGGGACTGATGAGTGAAAGTGATTTACATTACAGTCGTAAATCTCGAGAAACTACTCACTTCTAAACATTCTTGTATAATTTCAGTACAAAAATATGTAAATTTTAAAACCTACTATGATTTATTCAGACCTAATATAAATGAAAATGTGAAAGTTTGCCGGTTTTTACATTAAAAATAGCTTAATTTCTAAATTTCATTATCAACGTAACAAAAGTAAAATTTGAAGGGCCATTATCTGTACATTTCAACATAAGCAATAATGAATATCACACACTATCCAAGAACAATATTTGTTACAGTGTGTAATGATATAAAAGTTTAAGATATAGAGGGTGTGATGGCATGAAAAAAGGGTTGGGGAAATTTTTGAAGCAAGTTGAACCACACCAGATATGAAGTATTCTCAAAGAGTATTGTAATCTGGAATTGGATACCAAATAAGTGGAAGTGAGAAGTGAAGATAGAAAAACAGTAATGAAAATATGCTCAGAGTGAAAACCAATATTCTGAAAACACAAAAGAAAGGGAAAAATACTTGAAGAGTCTAGGACCTAACTTTTCAAAACTTGATAGATCTGCAACATTATTGACATGAATCCAAAAGAGATAGATCAGAGCTAAGAAGATAAAACTCTCGTAAAAGAGTGTCTCACAATCAAAGGAAAGGTAGAAAACATAAGGGATGTCTAAAAGAAGATGAAGACAAATTTACAAATAGGAAACAGATTAAGGATATACAAAAAGATAAACTTTTGTTTTGTGTATAATTTAGTGTAACAATTAGTGTATAACTTAACCAAAATGATATATAGAAACACAGGTAATTATTTTACTACTGTTTATTATACTTAGTTTATAAAGCTTGATCGAGTTAACTCCTTGTGTTGCATATTTTACCATCATATGTTAGCCTACGTTACAAGGTGAGGATAACACGCACTAACAAAACTAATTGTTCATTGTGTATATAATTATGAAGAAAGTAAAGGATCAGACTCACACTAAAAACGTTGAAAGCTCCATCTCTCATCTTTATTAACTTCATTTTAGAACCAGTTTTCTTACTTCTAGTTGACCTTCTAACATTCTTATTAATAACATAAAAAAAGATACTTCGAACAAGGTTCATAATATATTATATACCTAAACTGCTTTTCGGTTTGTTTTTATAAGAAATGTAAAGGAGACTTGTGCTTTATTGTTGTTTTGTACACTGCATAGCTTTTCATAAACATTGTTTGCTTTACATTTATTTCAACGTGAGCCGGTATGGTCAAGTGGTTGAGGAATTCGACTCGTAATCCAGGAGTAGCCCAAGTGTTGGCGGTGGGTAGTGATGACTATGTGCCTTCCCTCTATTTTTACATTGTAAAACTAGGGATTGCAAGCACAGATAGCCCTCGTGTAGCTTTGCGCAAAATGCAAAACAAAATTAAAATTCCTTAAACATTTTAATTTTTTTGGTACGAAATATTTGGGATTATTTCATACTCAGGTTTATTTTCCGTTCAAGACGAAACAGATAATGTTTGGTGCACACTTTTATCTAGTGTAGAAGTATTTAATCCTCATTTAACTTCAGTCAACAAGTCTTTAATCAGCACTCAAATCTTAACACGTTTCGTGAGTAAGTGTACCATTTGTTTGCTAACAGAAAAATAGCTCACATGTGTTTATATAGTATTGCTTATTGTGTTTATTCTGTCAGATGTGACACGCAAGTGGGCGTGTCCTTAATGTAGAGAAACGGTGCTCTTTCAAATAGCTGAAATTTTACCTAAAGGATAAGGAGTTGAATAATATCTGTTTTTACACTTTCCTTTACCTACATCGTTTTGTGTTCTGAGCTATTTACTGTGAATTACTCCAGTAATTGACACTTACTTTAAAGTATTTTCTTTCATTAATCAATATTTATTATTTTTTTATGAATTACCGTTAGAAATGCAATACAAAAAGGGGAACTATACAAGTTGTTTCAGAGATGAATTGACAAACAAATAATTCATAAATAGACAGAATGAGAATGTTTATGAATGAACGTTTTAAAGAGTTTTAATATTTCTACATTTTGTAAAGAAAGTATACGAAACAAGTCAATTTTCACTTTAAAGTATAAGGCAATGTCATCGTCTAGATCAACATCAGTAATCTTTTTTTTCCATAGTCCTTGTTACAGTGTTGATATCACTTGCTTATATTTAAGATTTCAGTATTTTAATTTAGAGAACATGCAGAATGTTTGTACAAATAAAGGTACAACATTTTCATCACAAATATTAGTGCAACACTCTTGTACAAACGTAATTTTTCTATTTATTTTCGCAGTGTTATTGTCATTGCTATGCTTTAAACCACCTCACTGTTATAAGCAATTGATGTTCTTGTGTAAAAACTGAAATGTAAAAAAAGTATCATTGTATAAACTATGTTCAGATTCAAGTTAAGAAAAAAAAGAATACAAAATGTGCAACATAAACTGAATATGGCTAGAGTTAAAATATAGAAATCTTCTAAAATACATGCAAGATTATAGATGTTGATGAAGACGGTGACACCACACTCGAGTTATAACGAACTTTGCAGTACAGTTTATGATTATATTTAAAAATAAAACTTAATGAAAATAATTTAATTATTTTAGTTGTTTTTTGTTTGTGTTCTCTAAACTGTTATAATCTGTCGTATAATAACTACATTCACAAAAATATGAATGTTTTCTATTAAGTTAATTTTCTTTCCTTTCGTGTTCCTGCAGTTTCTCACTGTTCCTTTAATATATTTGTTTGATTTAACATAATAATTCAAAACAATTTAAGGTTTAACGTTTTTCGCCATAACTTCTTCCTATAAATAAAGGTTCACTAACACAAAGCGTACATATCTCTCATTATCAACTCATCACTTACATCTTAAGTTAAATATTTAACATTGCTGTTTTTGATAAAGTGTCCAACCAACGTTTATCATTAGTTAAATATTTTTTTATTCATCGTACTAACACTATAAAAATGTTTGATATGTGTAAATGAAAAGAAAAGTTTGGAAGGATTTAATACTGAATTCTGCCCTCTTGGGTGTTTAAGGTTGCGTCAAGATTTTGTTTATGTGTCATAATTTTAACGATAAGTTGCAATTACTTTTAGGTAAACTGATAGAACTGCCTTTAATTTATGGATTTACAACGCTTTAACCAGGAGTTACATTCTGCGCGATGGATATGAAAGATAATACAGTTTCACTTTTGAAATAAGTTTGAGGAATGAATTGCAACTTTAAACTCGTGTTGTTTGGAACATTTCATATTTTGATTTTTTTAGAATTTGAAAATGATGGCTGTTTTCTCTATTGAACATTTCTGTTTAAAAATAATTTAAAAAAAAAGTTATTTTTATTTTCTAAAATACAACACTGGGTTCTTTCTCTGTAAACAAGATACAGATATTAACAACACATAATTAAGTAGCTTATCAAAATCACACGGCACCCTTTGCTTCATCACAACCTGAAACTGATATTTCACAAAACACTAAGAACTCAACAATGTTGTTTTGACAGTTTTATTCTCAAAATAAAAGTATTTTAGAGTGAAACACATTTCGAAGAAAAGAAAATCACGAAAGATTCAGGTTATTATCATTAATATGTAGATGCTGATTCTCATTAGCTGTTAAATGATCTGTTGAATCTGGAAATATAAATAACATTAAAATGATTAAAAATTTATGTCAATTACATCTGATAAATCCAGTAACATTTCGTATACAGTCTAATTAGTTAATACCAAATATGATGGAAAAATCACATAATACTGACCAGCGTTTTAAAATAGTGACAAAACTTGGTTATTTTAAAATATTTTCCATATTGGAGTAAATAAATCTTGTTTGTTTTTTCCCATATATTTGTGTTACAATGTTTTAATTCATGATTCAGTTTCTGTGTATGTACCGTTTAATATTTCTTCAGTGAATGTCGCATTTAATTCGTCAACTAAAAGTCATTATAAATGTATAAAACGTGAAGAAAACTACTTATCTTTTGTGTCCATCAAGCATGTAACATTCATTCTCTCAGAATTGTTATTCTAAAGTGTTGTGTTTGTTTTGTTTAAAAGTTTCGCGCAAACTTACTCATGGGTTATCTGCGTTAGTCGTACCTAATTTAGCAATGACTAGACAGAAGACATTAGTCATCACCAACCACCGCTAACTGTTGTGCTTCTCTTTTACCAACAAATAGTTGGGTTTACTGTCACATTATAACAACAGCAGTGTTGAAAAAGCGAGCTTGTTTGGTGCGACGGGGAATCGAGCCCATGACCCTCAGATTACGAGTCGAACGCCCTAACCCACTGTTATGTTTATATGTAAATATTTTGTAAACGACAACATGTCGTGTTGTGTTTCAATTTTCATTTCTATTATTCATTTTTTCCATATTGATATTATTGTTTAGAAGTTTAAACTAATATTTTGTTATTCATTTAGGGTAATATTTAGAACTTTCTTGAATTAAGTAGACCAATCATATGTTTGTTAATGAGTGCTGGTTACTTCGTGTCTCGACGTGTAGTCTCGTGCAAGAACGGATATGCCTGGATAGCTCTGGAGTTGTATGGAAATTGCGAGATTGTTCGAGAAATATGCCTATCGGTATAAAAGACGGTGACGAGAGATAGATTCAGTCATCAGTTTTTATTCGAAAAAAGAAGATGGATTCAGTCATTATTTTTATTCGAAGAATAAGAGTGAGATTCAGGCATCAGTTTTAGTTATTTGAGAAAGATTAAGTGTTTGCTGTGAATATTCAACTTGGATTTGTGATTGAAGTTAGATCTACGGAAGTTGTGATTTTATTTCGTCAATCTCTACGATACATCTGAATTACTGCTTGAGCTGAGAGACGGCGATTTCATTGAACTGTGAACTGTTTTCGGAATTTCTTCGTGGGACCAAATTCACACCCTAGACTGGAATTTGAGACTTTAATTTTATATCATTGCATTAGATACAGGCCAGTACCGTTTTGTATTGTGATTAATTTTGAAGTTTGAAACTAGTATTATTGTGTTTTGTAATTAATTTCGAATGTTGTAACTTAATATCTGTCACTGTTATTATATAATTTATGTTATATCTGTTATATTTGTTAAAAGTTTAGTGTAATAAATTATACAAGCTGTTATCTGAGTTTTTCTGTTGCGTTTAATCTACGAAGAATATAAAACATTAAAAAAATACGTAACACCCACCTGGTCTTGCCGAACCTGAAGTTTAGTGTGCAGAAACTTCTAAATGTGAGTTACTAGTTTAGAGTTTGAAATTACAATCCTCAAAAGTTGTTTTTGCATGATTGGTTTTAATTTTGCTTTTCGTCTCTCATTTAGCAAGGAGAGACTTGAGGAAAAGCAGCTGTTCATCACCAACTCTTGAGCTACTCTTTTACCAACGAATAGTGGGATTGATATTCACATCATAATGCCCACAGGGCTGAAAAGGAAAGCATGTTTAGCGCGACAGTGATGCGAACCTGTGACCCTATGATTATGAATTTCCCCCCTTAACACGCTTGGCCATTCCGGGGCTGGTTAGAAACTATTTATTGACTTAAGTGTGCATATATGCATATATTTCGCAAACTACACACTTATTTGAGTATTTGAACATAATAAGTATAGAGCTTTGCCGTATCAAGCTACCATATGAAGCAAGATAATATATATTGTACTATGTGAACCATTCAAAATTTATTTTTAAAAAGTACCATTTTTCTGGTAATGAAGAGTTCTTATTAGGCAAGCTGTTTTGGCTACATCATCTTGATTTTGTGTTTGTTCCTAGAAGAAATCGTGGCAACTTGTAACACTGAAACAGAAGAGCTATCCTGATGTTCCAGGTAATGTTACATGAAATAACAAAGAACAATTTCACCCTGAAACACAATGTAATTGAATTGCTACCAATACTATCAGTAACTAAGACGTATTGGTTTTTTGTGCAATCATTTCAATATTGCATCTACTCAACATCTCTATACCTTGAAGGACTGACTTAAAACATTAATGAAAAGAATGCACAGAAATATTCAATATTCTAATATCAAAGATATATTTATATACAAACCAAATAAATTATTTCACTTTAATGAACTTATTTAAAGTTATATATATTTATATATATATTATATATATTTATGAAAATTTCTAATTCTTTACTTAAATTGCAGATTCTCTTATGGAATAACAGGTGTAGTTCATATTCATGGCAGAACTGTATCTTTGACTCTATTATTATTATCTGTGTCAGGCTTTTTCACAATAAATTCTCAATTAAGATAATTAATATTGAAATTAATGTACATAATATATTGAAATATACAGGCAAGACACTCGGTAATAAATGTATCATGACAATGAGAGATCCACTTCAAAAAAATTATTCTAAAGACTGTTGATATAGATATTAAAACTTTGATTAAAATAAAGTACAGAACAATGTGTTGACCTTATTAACATAGAAGTTTCACAATCAGGCTAGACCGTTGATTGCGTGACTACGTAATCCCTTTTTGTTAGAAATGCTTTGCAGAACTTTGTAATTAATGCAAAGGGGTCCACCCACAATGTTTTTCTGTGGGGAACATTGGTCTATTGGAGGGAATTATAAATCGTTATTTGTATGAGTAATAATGTTTGTTTTCAAATCTTTTACATTCTGAATCATTGTGTAAGGTCACATTAAGGTGAAATTTATATACTCACAGTTCATTGTGTAGATACTTATGCAGAAAGTAAAGGATCAGAAATATGGGAAACATCGGTCAATTGGGGGAAGTCTATATCGTTATTTGTATGAGTAATACTGTATATTTTCATTTCGTTTTCATAAGAAAAAGGTGTAAAGTGAAATGTCACATTATGGTTAAATTTATACACTCACAATTATCAAACAATACTTCTAATTTAGTGACAAACGGAATAATTCATTTATTTATATAAAATCAAATAATTCAGGTAACCTTTTGTTGTCAAGTAGTAAAAGTCATCATCTAAATTGGATTAAAAAAAACTCAGATCGAAGGAAGTCAAACGTATTTTCCATTAAACATTTTGAATTTGAATTTTTAATACAGTGGCTTAAAAAGTAATAAATTTATGTTGTTTATTTCACATAAGTATGTAAGAAGTAATGACTTCAAAATTTCAAACACACTAAAAATGACGAATGTCCTCCTATCTTTATGCCGTTATGCTTCACGTGGAGCAAATTTTGATCATTCAAACTTCAAAAATTATTGAAATTTGATTTTGTTACAGTTAGGTGCAAAGTTACATAAAGAAGTAACAGCACCACCAAAAGTAAACCTTATTTAAAAGCCTTACCAATTTATTCAGGGAAAAAAAATACTTATAGTATTATAAGTGTAGAAGCTATAGAATTTAATTAGGTCACCTCACTTCAAATTAAAACTTGTGTGGTATCTAACAACAAACAATACGATCAGAACTGATATTAATGAGTTCAATACATTTATAACATAAACCAATTTTAATTTTAAAAAAGAGAAATAAAAAGTGATGAAGGGCAGTGATAAAAATATGTAATCAAAATAAATTAAAATTACAATAAGTAGAAATATAATGAGCAAAGACATATAAAATATCTTAACATTTCCTTTATTTTGTTTCAATAATTTGGTGTCTGAAGTGAGAATCAAGCACTGAAACATATTGAGTCATTTCAGTCTAACCACCAAGATATTTTGAATTTAATTCATTGCAAACTGTTTAACCTTGTAGTTGTGGAGTTGAACCCATTTGTCTATTTCTGTGATCCAAAGCTCAACAATATGTAGTATAACTTTTAGCTTTTTTATCACATCTTCAAAATAATGGGTCATTTTTTGTTAAAAATTACAAATATTTGGAATAAAAAGAATGAGATTACTTTAATATGTATTGTAACAAAAGAATTGTTATTTTTATCGTTCAGTAGTTTCTATTTTGACTAAATAATTTTAGTATTATCAACAATGTATAATCCAACTGAATGTTTAAAATTAAAAAAAAATAAATCATGTTCATACCTTTTTATTTCTGATTGATTAAATTTAAATTATCTCTTTTTTCTTATATTCTTAACTGTAAGTCTGTACTTTTTTGATATAATCTAACTTTGAAGTTTTATATTTTTACCTGTCCTTTAACAATTAACTATCATTGCATTACATGTTAACAGGTATTACCTGGCAATATTCGGGTATCAGTAGGCAAAGACAGTAGTTTTCTTCAGAAGAGGTGGACATTTACCTACTGCACTAATCCTAATGAAACAAAACAGTTTGATTTATATTGTAAAGTATCATTAAAATTTTCTGACGTGCATTTTAAAATATAAATAACTGATAATTAACTTAAATGTAAAACTAAAATCTAAAAGCGCAAGCAAGAAGAAAAGCACCAAAAACTCTATGAGCGATTTCACAAGTTCCTTAGAGAATTTTTTATGTCAATTCCAAACTTTTAGTAGGAGATCATATTTTGAAACGTGGTATTTCTTTTGGTTAAAAGCAACTAATTCAGCTAATAAATCACAACTCCATGTTTAGAAATCTGGAATCTGTTAAGAGTTAAACTAAATTCTTTTTTTTAACATTCTAAGAAGCTTGAAATAAAAATGCTTAAACTGAAGAAATAACCAAACTTTTATCAACACATGGAATTTTAATGTATATCAAGAAGTATCAAAGTTACAAAATTTATAAAATCGTATTATGCTAACCAAACTGAAGTTCGGGAATAGTTCTTTACGTTTTTTTTTAAATAAAGAAATTAAAACTTAGACAACATAAAACTTTCAATTATAGATAAATTTAATGTTAATATTGTTGGTACACATTGATGGTAAGATTTAAATACAATTTTGAAACACAGTTACATTTCATTATGTGCACTGATCAGATGTACTTTCAATCACATAGTTAACGTATTCAATGAGCAAAACAAACATTAGCATCATTTATGTAAACTTCTTTCAAACCTGTGCTCATTTACTTAAAATCTTAAAGGTTGTTCCAATTTTAAAATTATGGTGCAATTTTGAATTGTACAAAATGAGCTTCAAATTAACAGAACCTCGAAATAATGAGATTAACAAAATGAATATAAAATACAACAAACATAACTATATTTAACCTTACCCTTGTATCACTGCATTCCTTCCTAAGCTCTTTATGAGATCTTAGAGAATTTTTCTGAAGGTTCTCAGAAGTATTTTCATCAACAAGAATTCCCATGTCTCACCCCAATATCATATTCAGTTTGGTACTTAGAAAGGAAATGTCAAAATATAAAGCTATACAATACAGATTGCTTAAAACTCTTTAATACAAATTAATCACTGCATTCTCATTTATACAGTTCCCTGAAAATTTATTAAAAGGTATTTCAAAAAAATATTTAATTATAAATGGAGAAAATACACAATACGATTGTCAACTGTTTTGTGTATGGTATAGAAATTACTAAATAAGCAAGATATTTCTACAGATATCGTGATTTATTTATCTTGATGTAAAAAAATGAAATTAATGAGGATTCATGATCAATGATATCTCAGAAATTTTAAATTTTAAGTTATGTGCACTTTTGCTTTAAGGAGAACATTATATGGGATTAAACAGTGCAGAGAACCAAAACATTGCAAAAAAAAACTAGCAAGTAAAGAAGGGTATAGCAGTGTTACAGTATGCTTCATTGACAAAACTGTATTGTTAGGTGTATAAGAAATAAAACAAATGATATTAGAAACTAGTCTAAGCAGAGGATTCTGATGGAATGGGTTTAATTGACATTTTAATAACTTATACAATAAAAAATTATAGCAAGTAGAATAAAAATTTATATGCGTCAAACAAGCTTCATTTATGTCTTAATCATAGATATTTTAAAAATTAATTCCATAATCGACGTTTTAACGTCTCGTCGAATTAAAAACAGAACAACCAGTTACTAAATTAAATAAAAAAGGTCAGTAAATAAACAATTGAAACCCAAACGGAATCATGGTATACATCTTTATTAGGATCCAGTGGTGTAGCGAAATGCTTACTGTTATGTAAATGTCGTGTAAATATTTTGTAAACGACAACATGTCGTGTTGTGTCTGAATTTTCATTTCTATTATTGATTTTTCCATATTGATATTATTGTTTCGAAGTTTAAACTAATATTTTGTTATTCATTTAGGGTAACATTTAGAATTTTCTTGAATTAAGTAAACCAATCATATGTTTGTAAATGAGGTGCTGGTGACTTCGTGTCTAGACGTGTTGTCTCGTAAAAGAACGGACATACGCGGATTGCTCTGGAGACCTGTAGAATTTTCGCTGTCTTTCGAGGAGTTTAGGCCTACAATATATAAACAGACGAAGATGCGAGAGAGAAAAAAGAGATATTCAGACATTAGTTTTTATTCGAAGAAAAGAGGAGAGTCAGATATTAGTTTTATTTCAAAAGAAGGGAGTCAGTTATTTCAGAAAGATTAAGTGTTTGCTGTGATTATTCAACTTGGATTTGTGATTGAAAATAGATCTACGGAAGCTGTGATTTTATTTCGTCAATCTCTACGATACATCTGAATTACTGCTTGTGCTGAGAGTCGGCGAATTTATTGAACTATGAATCGTTGCTGAACCTCTTCATTTAAGCTTCGGAATTTCTTCGTGGGACCAGATTCACACCCTAGACTGGAATATGAGACTTTCATTTTAGATCATTATAATAGA
Source organism: Carcinoscorpius rotundicauda (assembly GCA_011833715.1). Classification (NCBI taxonomy): domain Eukaryota; kingdom Metazoa; phylum Arthropoda; class Merostomata; order Xiphosura; family Limulidae; genus Carcinoscorpius; species Carcinoscorpius rotundicauda. Next base: position 45,914,175 of record CM022397.1, on the reverse strand, counting down.
TACAGGCCAGTACCATTTTGTATTGTGATTAATTTTAAAGTTTGAAACTAGTATTATTTTGTTTTGTTATTAATTTCGAACGTTATAACTTAATATCTGTCACTGTTATTATATAATTTATGTTATATCTCTTATATTTGTTCATAGTTAAGTGTAATAAATTATACAAGCTGTTATCTGTGTTTTTCTGTTGCGTTTAATCTACGAAGAATATAAAACATTAAAAAATACGTAACACCCACCTGGTCTTGCCGAACCTGAAGTTTAGTGTGCAGAAACTTCTAAATGTGATTTAGCCGTCCCTAATTTTGCAGTGTAAGACTACAAGGAAGGGAGCTAGTCATAATCACTCACCGCCAACTCTTGGGCTACTCTTTTACCAACGAATAGTGGGATTGACCGTAACATTATACACCCTCACGGCTGGGAGGGTGAACATGTTTTATTGCGACGCGCGCGCGAACTCGCGACCCTCGGATTACGAGTGCACGCCTTAACGAACTCGGCCATGCCAGGCCCAGGAACTTAAAGTAAGCCCATGGGTAATATTAAACGTAAGTTTTCTGATTCGCATAATTACAATACATTATACTAGATATATTGCAATAGATTATTTGAAGCATCGATATGAGTTGGTGAGATGAATCCTTATATAAAGTAGCAGAAATACCCTTAAGTAGAACTGTTCGTTCCTTCAAAAGGTTATCGAGCCTGAAGTCTTTCCTGGAAAACTTAACATTTAATAATATTTATAAGCTATGAGAAAAAAATTATTTCAATCAGATTTAAGTTAGCAATAAGCCATCATTACTGTATTACGTCACAGAGTAAATTTTATTCAGGAATTTCTTTGCAGGCTCATTTTTGTGTTGCAACACTCATGACATTTTCACTGAAGAAAAAAAAATAAATTTCTGAATTGTTTCTTGATAGTTTTATATTTGAAACTTACTCCTTTTTCTGATTTATATTACTTAACTCTAAGACTTACCAGCCTTTATTTTTAATTTATATTGGTTAAATCTGAAAATTACCAGTTTTTGTTTACAATCTTGATTGGTTTAATCTGAAACATATAATTTTTTTTGAAATCTCAATTGCTTTACTTATTGCTCAGCTATAACAACACAACAAAGGACTTAAATGAAAATAATTCTAAAAGTGGATGTTACATCTTTGATAGAAGATATCTGTTGAAATTTTCAAAACCGTACCTTAACATTTTAGATTCATTAAAAATTGCAATGGTACGAATGAGACAATTTCAGACTATTTCTTAACTTTAATATACCTGTGATAAGATTTTGCTCTAGTAATATTAATATAGTTTTAAGACTTTCTTCTGTTTCTCCTGATCTAATATAGGTATTAATAGAGAATATTTACTTCAAAAGAACGATTACTTACAATTTTATACGTTAATAAACTTTAAAAATGAGCTTACTGCACATCAGTTTCCTCATCATGTCCTAAGAGTTACGTTTTGTCATCGTAAGGCTTACGACCAGAACAAGAGCTGCAAAAAGAGCTTCCGTGTTGAATGTTGAGAACGTTGCTGTTTTCGTGAATATTTCGATTTAGAAAACCCACTGTTATATCATTCATTCATCAGATCTGAGCCGATAATTTGAACTATAGTATAATTTCCCAAGAATTATCAGAACTTTGTTGACATATTTACCGTTCATTGTCTAGCTTCCTCTGGATTGGACCAATTGTATTTAAATTTAACTAATTGTCTAAATATACATCCACATGAAGAAGATAATACAAGCAATTGTGTAGTGTTATGGAAATGCGTTCCCATCTATGTGTATTTCTTTTTCAGAGACGTTACGCTGTTTCATGATTATTTCGAGCAAATCAGCCTTTACAAATTTCTAGCTTCATGAAGTTTTTCCTTCCCTTAGAAAAAGGAGGACAAAGATTCATACACTCCTTCGTCCAAACTGTATGCAAGTAATCAAAGTTTTATGACAGCAGTGATCACAAAATGTAATGTGTCCTACTGCGAATTATGATTTCAAAAGTTTCAAACAACTTACGGTCAGAAGTTTTACTTCTCAATTTTCACTCTTATTTTGAGTAGTTATGTTATTCAGAGCTAAATTAGAAATTTGACGAAACAAATTGAAAAGTATTGACGAAATTTTTAAATACGAACAATGAAATTCCAAAGTACATCTTCAAATAACTTCAACTTATAATTGTTTCATACCTCTTTCCTTTGTTTTTAACATTCAGAGGCTGAATAAGAAACATTCCGATCATAAAGCAGTGAATAGCCGCTACTTCATAGCAAATGAATTTATGCTGTTTAATACCCGACATCGCAGTCGAAATGATTATCAGCTTGTTTGTAGTATAATGATTTCAATGTACAATGCCAAAAGTATAACATGAAAGTGAAAGAAAATATTTGAGACATGGCTCTGTACAAAGTCTGACGAAGTCTAATAAACTTCATAAGTATTTGATTGTTAGTTATCATCCCGAGTTTGTCGGAATTTAGTAGTAATAGGCGTTTAGGAACATCCAAATTTTTTTCACCATATTTACCCCGTAACCAATAAATGTTAAGTTTCTAGTAATACAAATACGGCCTCTTTTGCTTTGGCTACGATTATTGTTCGTCATCTGTACTCCCATATATGGTTCCTCTCCACTGTTGACGATGGACACATGCTCAGATTTTGTATTTAATCAGGACCGAACTTTGTTTGTTTTGTTTGATTTTTTTTTTAATTGCGGACAAAGCTACTCGAGGGCTATCTGTGCTACCGTCCCTAATTTAACAATGTAAGACAAGAGAGAAAGCAGTCAGTCATCATCATCCACCGCTAATTCTTGGGCTACTCTTTTACTAAGGAATAGTGGGATTGATCAACACATTATGACACCCATACTGCTGAAAGGGCGATCATGTTTGGTGAGACAGGGATGCGAGTCCGCGACCCTCAGATTACGAGTCTCATGCATTAACCCACTGCTGTTTGAAGTTTGGTTAAGATAGTTTTGGTTTTAGTTGTTGTATAACTAAAGATTCTTTTATTTTTGTTTAAATAAGCTCACATTTTCTCCTTTTTTGTCATGAAAATAATTTTGTTAATAACAAGTAAGAAGCAACTAGTTTAGTCTTAAGTAGAGGTCAATGTCGTTGTTTTAACGAACTTCACCAATAGTTATTTTCACGGTCTTTATTACTTTGTTCCAACATATAATAACGTTTGCTACATAGTGGACTACCTATGCTTTCCTCACAAGGGTATCGAAACTGGGTTCTATCGGTGTGAGTTCGCACACATGTTACTGTTCCACCAGGCGCCATATCCTTGAGAAAAAAGTGATAATGGTATGTGACGAATACATACATACATTTATGTATGCACGGGTATAAATTTTAATATTCGTATTCAATGGCCGTGGATCCTTTTATAATATTCCAAAAATATATATTTTTCACACGAAGTAAATTTTACAATGAAATATTTAGTTACTGCATTTCTGTGTTGATAGTGAAATACAATAGAACAATATTTCTAAACACACCTTTGTCACTATCGTTATCATTAAAGTTTATAATCTTATACAAAAAGGACTGATCGAAGATTGGTTGATTTTTTTTTATTTATTGTTGTGACGCTTTTAGATGTTTTATACGCATGATAACTAAAAGGTCATTTTCTAGAATGATTTAAGCCTATCTTTATTTTGTTTCAAATTTTAAGTGTGTATTTCTGAGAACAGCTGCTTATTTAATATAATATTTAAAATTGTGTTTATTTGCTTGTATCTGTTTTCTTATAGTAAAGCCACATTGAGCTATCTGCTGAGTCCACGGAGGGGAAACGAACCCATGATTTTAGCGTTGTAAATTGGTAAAATTACCGCTGTACTAGCAATGTGGGTGTTTGTTTGTAATCATTTTAACTATGAGTTTGGAATACTTCAATCTCGAGAAAACTCAAGTTTTGTTACTTCGTAGGCCTTACATACTAAGTAATTTTAGCTAGAATAAAATTTTAATGTGCCCACATGGAAACTGGGGCTGAGCCCCATCTAGCCCCCACCAAAATACGCCACTAATTGTCAGTTCAGAGAATAGTCGTTGTTTTATGTTTACTTAAGAGGAACAAAAAAGTTAATGAATAACATTTGGATTGATATTGTGTTTAAAAAGTTTTAGGAATACATAAAAAAGACCTAAAAGGAAATAACAAAAACATTATTTCTTTTTTTCTAATTATAATATTCTGTGCTACACAAATTTACTTTGGAAATATATAATTTTAGTATTATTAAGTATGTCTCGTTTATTTCTCGTTTTATTCTCTTTGATTTTTTGTTATTTATTTCTTACTATACAAGCTCCAAGAAACAGCTACTGTGTATATCGTAGAGTATTTGTCACAATATACTTTTTCGAAAAAGAAATATCTGCATTTTGATGTAGGAACAGGTGTATACTGATAACAGAAGTATGAAAGTTATTTATTCTTAACAAAGAATGAAATTTTTAAAACTGAATAAAAATTATTTACTTTTAGATATGTAAAATGACGAGGTTTTGCGTTTTTTTGCATAACCTTCATGCTTCTTTTTGAAAAGACATATAATTTGTGATGAATTTATAAATTGCAGATTAAACCTTCAATAATGGAAAATTAAACGGAAGAGAAATAAGTGTAATGTGAAGTTTTAAAAACAATGTATTACATAATATTATTTTAAGCTTCAGGCGTGAATACATGGAACCAGTCTTCATTGTTCATTACCTAAGGCCTCAGTTATATGAAGTGAAACATTTTGAAACTTTGAAGGGAACAAAAGGGATCAAGCAATGGATTTTAATATTGTAAATTACAGGTCAAAATGTTACTCAGTTTTATTTGCGAGACACCAAAATGTATTATAATTTATGTTTGACGGCAGATAAGGTTACATTATTTTCTAAGTGAACATTAATGTGTTAAAATTTAAACAGTAGTTCTTTACTCTGTGAATTTTTTTTAAATATTAATTTTCAATATAAGTAACATATATTGATGTTAAGTGTGTAAATTAACTAATCTTAACCCTGGTAAATCTGGTACCGATAAATCAGACATGCAGTGTACTCTTGCATGTCTTATTTTTTACGTTCCATAAAAAATATCTTAATCTGTGTCAAATTTAAAATTAGTACTTTGATGTTAAATAAAGTGTATAATGCAAAACAAATCTGTTCCAACTGCCATTTCTGTAAAACTCAACAGAATCTTGCATAGAAACAAGGGATTTATATAGTTTAGTCAAAAGTTTACAAAAGGTTATCACTTAGAAGTATAATAAGCCATACATTCTTCTCAATACAGTTTATTTTTACCCTTTGTTAAGTTGTAAGGTTCTCTAAATTTATCTTTCCTGAAGCAAGTACTTTATCAACACAATTAGATAACATAGATTCTTATATGTCTACCTTACAGTAGATGGTGTCTAAAAATAGTGTTTGTTTTTTAAATAATCACAAAGCTGCTCAATGTGCTATTTGTGCTCTGTCCACTACGGGTATCGCAACCCGGTATTTAGCGTCGTAAGTCCGCTGAGCCACTGGGGGCAAGTAGAAATGTAATCACAAATTTATGAATACTGGGAAAAATATTCATATCTCAGAATTCGCGGAATTTCTTTGAATATCATTATAATTTCTGATAATTGTTTGATGCCAATTTGATAATTACATAAACATTTTTTAAATGCAGAATAACATGGTATGACAACTCATATTTAATTAGCTAGACTGCAATGGACCACAAACTGAATGTAAGGCTTCTAAAAAATCTATCTATGGATTTTGGAACAAGTTGGTTCATTTGATATAAAAGTGGCTGGATGAAAGAAAGCAGAAGGCTGTTATAAATAGAGCTCAGTCAAACTGAATTAATGTTACAAGCAAGGTACCTCAGGGCTCAGTGTTAATGCTTAGTTTTTGTGATTTACATCAGTGAAATAAATGAAACAATGGACAATAAATTACTTAATTTACAGATGATATAAAGGAATAGATTGTTACTACTTGTGAGAATGCTGCTGGTGGTTAACAAATTAGTTTATGTTATTTGAGCACCAGATAATTTTGTTTGTTTGTTTTGGAATTTAGCACAAAGCTTCAGAGGGCGATCTGTGCTAGACGTCTCTAAATTAGCAGTTTAAGACAAGAGTGAAGGCAGCTATTCATCACCACCCACCCCCAACTCTTGGGCTACTTTTTTACTAACGAATAGTGGATTGATGGTCACATTATAATGCCCCTACGGCTGGGAAGGCGAGCATGTTTGGCTCGACGCGGATACGAACCCGCAACCTCCAGATTACGATTCCATGCCTTAACGCGCTTGGCCCTGCCGGGACATTGAGCAAATAAATGGGGTTTGGGAGATATAAAGTTAAATGAATTTTATAAAATTCCTGCCTATTCTCTAAAATTATGAAAGATACTCTAGTTCAAGAATGAAGAACATACTTTGTGGCTGTATGAGTGATAGTAAGAATTAAGATTAATTTGGAATCTTAAATTTCCAGAAATTCGATTCATCATTTTGAAATTATTCACTGGAATGCCAAGAGACAGTTTGCTACATATGTTATTCTGTAATCCTGAAAAAATTATAACTGTGATTTATGCTTGTTAATTTCAGATACAAAACAGGAACGTTTATAGATTTCGAACATTATAAATCGTTTAACTTCAGTTAATTAACATCAGATATTGGTATTTTTTATGAAATATTTCATTACTTCATTCGTAAGAAACTCCAATTGTTATCGGCATGGGAAAAGCAAAGAATTAGCTTCCTTCCTCTTTATCAAAATCAACTTGAAATTAATTCGCTCATCGTAAACCCTCACTAACATATTAAGGAAATCTGGATCAAATGAAAGACTAAAGTTGCTTGTAAATTTGTAAAATTTGTGTTTATAAATTATTATATCCAATTATTATTAAGCCCTCATCGTGAACCGTCACTGACATATCAAGGAAATCTGGATCAAATGGAAGACTAATGTTGTTTGTAAATTTGTAAAACTTGTATATATAAACTATTATATCTAATTATTATTATTATTATCAATTGTATTATATATATATACTAAAATGTATATGTTTTGAGAAAGAAAATGGTGTTCATCAATCTTTATAACAAATATCATAAATTTACTAAATATCAACATTTAATTAATTTCTCAATTTCAATTATTAATTAGCTTGTAACATGTAACCTATTAAAATGGAGGCTTGTTTGAGATAAATCATAAAACGAAGCTGAATGTAATCGTTTTGAAAGTAATATATTAAAGGGCACAAATAAATTGCTGAAGTTTGTCTTGAAAGTGGAGGATATATTGTGTGATAAAACTATTTACATTAAAATGTCATTATTTCAATAAAACGCATAAATTAATATAATAAGAGTGACATCACAATAAAACTTTAAGTTAAATCGTATAATGTATTATCGTGAAGCATTTGGATGTTTATCAAACATTTTTTTTAAAAATAATATTTTCTAGTGGCCTGATTTTTATTAGAAGAAAAGGTTTCAAGTTTTTAAACAATCGAAGCTGCCTCTACACCAATGATATCCTTCGCTTATTTCTAAGTAGTACTCTGTTCCATGTGTTAATCTTTGATTTTGACAATGAGAAATGAAAAACCATACATATTCTTTACGTGTAAAAAACATTACTAACACATGAAATTGTTTTGGTTATTTAACTTTTCAATGTTAGCAGTATGTTTCATTATATCATTTTAAAATCTATTCATTTCACTGCACACTTTACAATATCATAAATCTTAGAGATAAAGGTTGAGTCTTGTTTGATATAGATTAAAAACAATTGTTTTTAGAATTTTTTATTCATTATATTGGTTTTGTAAAAGCAAATGAAAAAAATATTTATTTAAATGGTATTATGTATTTTTTATTTATGCTGTAAGAAAATGTGTAACAAACCACATATCAGTAAATAAGAGGTATCGTTTGTCATCATGATTAAGCTTACAACCAAAATATAAGTAGCAGTTTTTGAGCTTTTGCCATTCGATTGCTATTGTATTCATGAACATTTTCGTTTGAAAACCCTTTTGATTTATCACATATCATTTCAAATCTGAAACTAATTGAGAAACTTTTTGACAAACTGTTTAAATCTGTATTCTCTGATTATTTTGTGTATCTTTTAGGTTAAAAAAATGTATGTTTTTTATAGCAAAGACTCATTGGGGTTTTCGCTGAGAACACCAAAGGGAAAAGAAACTCTAATTTTAGCGTTATAAATCTGTAAACTTACCGCTGTACCAGCAGGTGACACTTGGTTCGGAATTGTCCACTTAGTGAGCACAAATTAATACACAAGTGAGTATTAATTATGAAGATAGAGTTGTCATGCAACAATGATATGATTGTACAACGAGGCTACAGTTTTATTTATTTTCGAGACATCATCCATCAACATGGCACCCTATCTTGAAGAAATAGCAATAAAATACTAAGTGTCACAATTTTAGCTTATGTTACAAAAATTAATACAATATAGTTACATATTAAACAGTTACTACTATCACTTATAAAAAAAAATTAACCTGCAAGATTCCTGACAGGAGAGCAGCAAGCTAATAGACTTAAAATTCGAAATTGCAAGTTTCGATTTCTCTTTTGTTCGGACAGTAGCTAACGTAATGCTCGTTTACTCTCAAAACAGACAAACTCGAGAACTTGTTAATTGTAAAATTTAACATATTCTGTAACATTTATCACATATAAATGTTTCTTTTATATTTGTAAAAAAACTTGATAGTAATGGTAAAGTTCATATTTTATTGCTTCTTGTTTAACACCAGTGACTGAATTCAAAAATGATGACCAACATTTTTTGAAAAGATTATGTTCAAATTTTATACAGGTTATTTGAAGTCAATGGAGTAAAAAAATATTTTTTATTAAACTACGATTCTATTCCTTGTTGTTTTATGTTGATAAACTCATAATAACATTAGCATGATCTGTTTTCCATTTTTCTTCTTGTTTCAGGTATACATAATTCTTTTAGTCTGATTATGTTTTTCAATTTGTAATTATAAGTGCTAAATTATCAGGTGCAAGAAGCGTGGATCTTTGGAATTTGTATTTTGTAGGGTTAAAGGTATCTTTCCCCAAAACAAATGATACTATATCTGCATGTAGCGGGCAACTGTATTTACCCAAAAATAGCTGTATTATCGTGATTCCAATAACTTCTACAAATTGAGATGTTAACATTTGTTTTAAATGACAATTTAAAACAACACTAAACGGAAAAATACTATCAAAAAGTAGAAACTAGTTTTGACATTTCATCATCCATTTGTCTGGCATTGTCTTCTTCTAGCCAACTTGATCATAGTGATGCCTACCATTAAGGCAAAACAAAGCTCAGAAAATTGTTTAGGTCAAAATCTTATAGGAAGATATTAAAATTAGACAATTTACTGGTAAAACAGCTTTTTACAATTTCTTTTGTTTATGTAGTCATCTATTTTGTATAAAATCATCGTTAATTTCCAGTCAATTTGACAGCCAGGATGTAATACATGAAAAGAAATGCTATTGCTCATGTTCCGTGTTTGATATTTTTGTTTGTGCTCAGAAACTTTGGGTTGTCATTTATTCCGATTTAACTCACGTTACTTCTTACAGGCTTAAAATGGTATAATAAGAATGCCACATTTTCTCTTCAAGTTTTATTTTATTTAAAAGTAGATTATTTGAATGGTGCTTGGTTATTTTTATCATTTTGATTATCACATTTGTGCTGACGTTTTATTTTAGATACGATAAGTTCATGTATAAAACAGTCATAACAACATACGGTGTGAATTGTAGGTGTATTGACTTATTTTCATTTGGTAAGGTTTTGTAAATTTGATGATATATGATGTGGATAAAAACTTTAAGGACCATCCACCTCATTCCTTGCCCATCCCACTTTATAGCTCTAGGTAAGGTCATCACTTTTAAATTCACTTAATTTATTTTAACTTTACCTCTAGTAATCTTGGACAGCATGAGATACGTCCAATATGTATGAAAGATTTTTGTAGTTAAAATACAATATCTTAAGTTATTTTTGAGCTATTTTAAACTTCTCCTTCAGTTTTTATCTTTTTCTCTGTTGTGTTTCGACATGTTTTCATCCTTCTCATTCAGTGCCTTTCAAAGGTCATCACTTTTAAATTAAATTACTTTTACTTTACCATTGGTAATCTTGGACAGCGTGAGATACGTCCAATATCAATGAAAGCTTACATTACTTTAAATACCATGTCTTAAGATATTTTTGAGCGATTCAGAACTTCTCCTTCAGTTTTATCTTTTTCTCCGTTGTGTTTCGACATGTTTTTTTCCTCCTCATTCAGTGCAATTAAATGTTAATGTTACAATACATAAAAATTTTGGCTATGAAAGTAATAATCAAGGAATACAAAATTATTAATGGGTATTCGTGTTTTTCTTGAGAATTCCGGAAGCATTTATATATTAATTGTAAAATATCATGAAATTCAGGTGCAAACTCTCTAAAATAATGACATACTTAAGTAAAACTGATTAGTCGTGTCAAAATGAGATAATCCAAATGAAGAAAAAACAGATAATTTGTCTCTGATTAATACTGTGTTTCTCATAATACCGTATTTTCCGCCTAATAAGCCGAATTTCTAGCCCTAAATTTTGGACCTGAATTTTGGGGATCGGCTTATTCACCGATCAACAGCATCGGACCAAAATATACCGAAGACCAAAATCGGCCCCAAAATCATACCTTTGATTTCACAGTTACGGCAGAGTTATTTCAGTTGAATACACTTTATTTATTAATAGAAAAAGGTCTATACATTACGAATGACATGTATTCATAGAAATAACAAAATTCATAAAAAATACATATTTTATCTCAGAAATTTATTAAAGTCCATCAAATTCATCATCTTCATCAGTCAGAAGCATCAAATAATATATTCCAATCCTCGGCAGAGACCTGGTCGTCGTACGGGTCATTCTCTGCCTCGGCTAATTGGGCGGTAAAAAGGAAAAGCCATCATTTTCAGAGCTGAAAATTGGCCTCGGCTTTTTCGGCGATTCGGCTTATTAACCGGAAAATACGGTATGTTTTTTGCTTATCAATAAAATTATTAATACACATACCAATCGTTCTGAGATTCAATTTTACTTCAAGTGGGTTTTTGTCACCACAAATTTTACACTGTGTTATTCAAGACATTTTTGAAAACGTTTTTTAACTTTCTTTTTTATTAAACCAAATATGTAATTTTTAGAAAGTTGTAAGAACTAAACTTGAGTAATGAATTGCCACACACTATAACTACAAATTTAAGTTTGGTTTCACGGCAAAACTTTGTAGCTACATTTTTTTTCTATTGCACTGATATAAAGTGTGGTTTTTAGGTGTTTCTCGAAAATATATTTTTAAATTTTTTTTCCGGAAAGTTTGGATGTCAATAAAATGGTCAAAGTTGTCTTCTTTCTGTTGGTTATTTTTGGTTGTTTTCTTGTTTTGTAATTTCTGTAAAAAAGTATCACAAGTCGACTTCAAATCAGATAAACACAACATGACCTTGAGAAACATATCAATACCAAATAAGAAACAAAATGAACGCAAAATTAAAGAAGCCTTACTTATACAGGAACTCAAGCCCAAAATAAAACACAAAAAAGGAACACCTTTATACCCATATTAAAAATATAATCAAAATCTCAGCACGTTCTCTGTATTCCTGCACTCAATTACAAAACCATCTTCAAACAAGTGGTCAACTGTCAGTCAGTTAACTCTTTCTTTCATTGTGAATCTGACGATAACCGAAGAAATTCGAAACATTGTTTATTCCTCTACATAAAAGTTTTCTCAACTTTTACTAGCCGTTTTTACATATATATTATTCTCTACAAGTGGGTTTTCTCGTCATCACAGATAAATAACAAATAATCAACCAATCTTGCAACAATCGGTTTCGTACACGATTATTAATATGGTGTTCTTTGATATTTCACTGTCAATAAAGACATGCCGCAATTAATTATTTCATTATAAACTTTACTGCGTGTAAAAGAAAAAAAATATGTATATATGTTATCAGAATATTACGAAAGTAATCATTATCATTTCATTTTACCTTTAACTCGAATAATAAAATTCAAACCGTGCACACATAAATAATATTCTACGTATTTGCTATACAACATTTCCCGTTTTCTCAGGTATATTACCTTTTATGGCACAGTGGTATGTCTACGGAATCACACAGGTAAAATACGATTTTATTACCTGTAGGAGACAGAGCACAGATAGCCAATTGTGCAGCTTCGTGTTTAATTATAAATAAACAAACGTTATATTAGTATTCTTACATTGTTTCAACAGTGTAACAAAGACCGTGAAAATAAATATTAATGATATCAGTTTAAACATCGACTTCTTCTCAACACAAAACTAACTTCAGACATGTTATTAACAAAATAGTTTTCTTTACAAAAAAACAAAAAAATGTTATTTTCTTTAAACCAAAATCAAGGAGTCCTACTGACACAATAACTGAAAGAAAATGAAATCAACATAAAGAAACGCCTTTGTACCTATGCTAATTAATTACCTAACTTCCAAATGCAACGCCCTGTACAACCCCGAACACCTTTATACTTTCGTTCCTTTGACTCGTTGCTGACTCTCTCTTTGTTAATCTGAAGATGAACTAAGACGGTCGAAACGTTGTTTGAATTTAAGTGCTAATACCCATATCAAGCCGTCTTAGAGAGACATTTTTATTTCTTGTGGTTTCTCGTCATCACCGAAGATCTTTCATCCGTTGAGCAGAATTTGTAAACTGAAATTCTTTGGTATTTCGTACACGCTAATCGATTTACAAATTTTGCACACACTCTAATATTTTTGCTTTTTTGATGTTCAACACAAAGTTGGAAATTCGGATACCTGTGGTCCACCTGTCAGGATTATCAGAACCAGGCAAAGCATGACCAGGTAGAGGTTCGATTCGTAATGTGAGGGTTGCGGGTTCGAATCCCGGTCGCACCAAACCTGTTTATTCTATCAGCCGTTAAGGTGTTATAATATGACTGTTAATCCCAGTATTTGTTCGTAAAAAAAAGAGTAACCCAACAGTTGATAATGGGTGGTGATGTCTCGCTACTTTCCCTTCTGTCCCTGTTGAATTAATGACGTCTAGCGCCGATAACCCTCGAGTAGCTTTGGTCGAAACTTAAAAACAAACAAAACAATTATCAGAACCTGCATTTTTGCCTTATATGCTTTAAGACTCAGTGCTAAGCCACTTTATATCTTAACTGAGGCCTTAAGAAACTCCAAACATTTCTAAAAACACGATAAACATGTTTAAATTGTGAACTGATTTCAGTTATAAGAAATGTTTTTGTTTTTTTTAGAATTTCGCACAAAGCTACTTGATGGCTATCTTTGCTAGCCGTCCCTAATTTTGCAATGTAAGACCAGAGGGAAGGGAGCTAGTCATCACCACCCACCGCCAACTCTTGAGCTACTCTTTTACCAACGAATAGAGGTACCCTTGGGCGACCCTCAGATTACGAGTCACAAGCCTAAATATGTCTGGCCATCATGGGCCAGACAGTTAGTCATCAACATAGTTCGCCAGCTCTTGGGCTACATTTTTACCAACGAATAGTGAGATTCATCGTCACTTTATAACGCTTCCACAGCTGAAAGGATGAACATTAACGGGAATTCGAACACGTGACCCTTAGATTGTGAGTGAATTACCCTACGTGCATTGAAAAAGTATTAATATGTAAATAAATAATCCTTCAGCTACGGTAAAAATTATTATTACTCAATAAAATTAATGATGCATTTCGGTTACTTGGATGAATAAAATTTAAAAAAAATATTCTTAGATGATAAGTGTATTTCAGAAGACAGTACCAACTTAGGAATTTGTAAATAATTTTTAACTCTATGTATAACTACTTTAATTGAATTCAATGTCATTAATTCCTTATCACCATTGTTAATAGATTAGTATTTTACACCCTGAGTCATAATATTTTGCTACGAAGTAAATTTCAACATCACAAAGGTTTTTGTTTTTTTAACATTATCAATAGTGACCTTGTGGTTTGGAACATAATTCGAAGTTGACTGTTTGGAGTTCCTTTGAAAAGTATTATCTCCCATAAGCTGTGGAAATTTAAAAATGCAATATTTGATTCCATTCTACGATTGTAAAGAATACCTCACTATTTGATTGTGGATGGTATTCACCAGGACATCAAAAGGTAGGAAACTTGAAAATAATGCAAAGTACATAGAATAAGCAGAAGCAATGATTCCCGGTTTGCTTTGTTAAAATATCTTTAGGATTTTATTATTTTTTCACAATTTTTATTTTTATTGATTTTATTAGAAATATTTATTTTGATAAAAAATCATAAATAACATCGATTATTTATTTAAAACGCCTGAAAATATTAAAAGCCATTTGAACCGCGCATGATAAGGTACACTAATAATGTTACTCTACCTGTGACGGTATTTTTTACTTCATCCGAAAGTTAAGATAAGTGAGTAGTTACCACAAAGTATAACTGTTATATATAACACGTTATATGATGATATTTATATACTTCAGCACGAAAGGTGTCCAAGTCTAAAAATAGTTTAATATATTTCCAATATAATTGTATATACATTCATGTATATATGAATTTTCAACTTACTTCTTTAGAAACATTTGTTAATCATTTCAGAGAGTGTGTTTTCTGGGTCCTTACGAGCTGCTGCAAATCTACCAGTGACACATTGGTTGAGGTTCTGCAAGCATTGAGTTGTAACACTTATTGTAAATTATGTAAGATATTACAAAATGAGAAGTTTGTACAAGCATATAATGTATGTGTTTAAAGCTTAAGAAGTGAGTTAGAGTTCTGATGTATGATATCATATTTAACATTGCCCTGTAATGTCCTGGATAACTATTAAGTTACTTAATACATTCCTCTCTTAATAATTCCAGAACTATAATGTATAGTGACGGTAGTAATGTATAGTATGTTTGGTTAAAATGTCAATTTTAACGTAGATGAGACGTCAAAACTGCAAGAAAATCCGCTGGATTAATTATTCAATGACAAATAATGTGAAGGAACACACATTGTATGAAGTCGCGAATCACCCTTTCTGTAGGGTTCTGAAATGTTATTTTTGAAAAGTGCCAAATGTAGCTATAAAAGAGACTTAACTGGTAATACTTCATTAGAGAACATTTTAATATAAGTAAATATTTCAATATTAGTTATATAAACGTAAATGAAAAAATATGTATAATAATTCAAAAACATCTCTATATCTGCGTCTTTTCCTTCAGCACAAATGTCATTGAAGAACACTTCTTAATTCCGGTAAGGAAATTTTGCAAATTCACACTCTCGAATTACATCTGAAAGCTTCAAATGAATTATGTTTTGTACTATACGATATTATTTCATAAAATTTAACTTTATAATTAAATTTTTGTGCAAGAAACGATAAAATTGTGCTAAATAGTATCACAACTACTTTGTAATATGTTCTTTTTCAGTTTGTTTACAATCAATTTAATACTTTGCTTTAGATATGGATAAGTACTTTCAAACAGAAAGTAGGTAACATTCTTAATACAAAGTTCAAAAAATGGAAATTGTAAATGAAATAAGGAAAAGTAAATGAAACTTTCGTCGTTCTAGATCTGTAATTTATTTTTAATGTTTACAGATTCAAGACAACAATACGTTGTTTAGCAAATTAGAATGAATTGTCGAAGCAATCGTCGTGTACAAATACCAGCCCACTGTGAATTATCAATAATTCCAATTCAGTACATTTTGTCAGCTCGTTAATTTTCTCAGGCTTGACTTCATTTGTCTCTGAATAAAAAAAAAACATTTCTGATTTACTTAAACTCTTTATTTTTCTCATGTTTCTAACCAACTTTTCTTGACACATATTTAATAGAAGGAGAATTTCCTCTTTTGGCTAAGTAAGAGATTATAAATCACAATTTATTTTAACAGCGTATTGCTTGACTAGTCAGATAATTTCAGAAGTTTATGTATAATCCAAATCAAAGATGTTTGTTGAATATTTCAAAATTAACCTTTGATTTCTTATGGCTAATTGCCACACTATCAAACCCAGAAGATTTTACTTTTTTTTAAAGTACAGAACTGTAATTGTATGTATTATAAATCTACGTTTTACTTCAGTTTCTAATGCTTGATTTCATAGAGCTTAAGCATAGATATGGAAAAGAACATTTATTTCAGTATTAATATTACGAAATATTTAATACACCAATAAATATGAAAAATATATTTTGAAAATAAAGTTACTGCATAACATTTTCTACTCTTCATTGACTGTACTGCCTTTCGTCAAGGCCCGGCATGTTTACGTGGGTTAAGGCGTTCGACTCGTAATATGAGGGTCGCGGTGTAAGATACCTACCCACAAAACATGCTTGTCTTTTTGCCGTAGTGACGCTATAACGTAACGGCTAATCCCACTATTCGCTGATAAAAGAGTGTCCCAAAAGGGAACGATGGGTGGTGATGACGATCTGTCTTCCCTTTCGTCTTACATAGCTAAATTAGAGACGGTTAGCGCAAACAGTTCTTGAGTAGTTTTGCACGAAATTCAAAACAAATTAAACTAAGCCTTTCGTCAATATGAGGGTTACGAGAATAATAATAGTTGCAAATAAAACTTTAATGTTAAGAAAGTTTTCTGTTTTTAAAAAGATTTCCGGTCAGAAAATACATTGTTTTATCATGATCCAGCAGCCTGGAGCGAGTATTTTTAACCACCCTAAAATTAATACGTTTCCTTGTATATTTATCAACCATTGCGTTGTTCTACCCGATTTAAGAAAATGCGTTTTGGAAAGTACATACCAGAGATATATTCAAATACAAGAGAATTTCCTGCATATAATAAAGTCATTGATTGATATTTGTTATAATACAATTTCATTCCTTTGTTATTGTATGTTATGCATATTTCCGATAAGAAGCGTTGTTTAATTGTCTGTTTGTTTGGCGCTTTGTGGAACAAAGCGGCTAGGAATATCTATGCCAAACATTCTTTAAAGATGAAGAAAATATTAAACTCTATACAAGCAATAAAAAAGCGAAACACAGCACAAAAACAGAATCAAAAGGCTTATGATCCCAAGAATGCTAAAAATACGATCAATATAGACATTATCACCATCGTCAATGACATTTTCCTATCTCAATGATAAATCTGGAAACAAAAAGCCTGCATAATATAAAAAGCTACTGCTGCCACACAGTGGTCTATTGATGGCTTACAGACGACGGTAGAATCAAGTGCTGCGAGAGCAGTGAAAGAGGGCCAGTTTTCTTGATCCTGCTTCCACCGAGGCACGAGGGTCGGGTGGCATCGACCACTGCCAGTTTCTCTCAGAATTATAGGAAAATTATCACTGCCTCGTAGTTTATTGTCATCCCTTAAAATGGAAAAGTAATGCAGATGAGCAAATGGAGAGATGAATTGCAATAAAGAACTGACGAAGAGCATGAAAATAAGTAAAAGAACCGTCATTCAAAAGAGGAAGGTTGTGATCAGAGAACATATGTTCTACATAGCGACCACTCCTATCAATATCAGCACTTCCTCATAAAGGATGATGACAATTAATATCCCGAAGGATTAAAAAGGAAGGCGACAACTCTTCTGTCAGAGCATGAAGTTCTGATTGATCATATATCTCTCCAAGCAACAGGTAGAGAGAACAAACAGTGATGATATGACCCAAGGAAACAGCAATTTCTTCTCGTAATGAATTCAAGAGAAGTTCACTGCGTTGAGATGTGGATGTTTCCACCAACTCGGCATCAGATCGTAGCTTCTTCATTGACTAAGGAGAGCCAGCAACTCCCTTCAGTTCCTTCTAAATAAAAATGTGGACATTTACCCTAAGGGTTTGTAGGAAAGAGGGTATAGGATAAGAAAATGAGGCACAATAACAGGAATAAACACCGAGGGGTTTTGTTTATGAATGAGACTTCCAGCATGTTAAACGTCGTATTAGGAACATGGTCTTTACTAGTTTAGATATAGTTACCTCTTTCTTTCTTTGCGAACCTGAAGATGACCGAAGAAGGTCGAAACGTTTTTCGCTCATCTACATAAAAATTTTCTCAACCATTACCAGCCGTTTTTACATATATATATTTATTTATCGTAATGACGCTGTTAATATGATTCATATCCATAAAAACTGGAAGGTCGTTTTCTTGAATGATTCAAGTCTTTCTTTACCTTCTTTTCTTTTACGTGTATATTTTCTAAAACAGCAGCTTATTTAATATAATATTTAAAGTAATGTTTATTTGTAATAATTTTAACTACAAGTTTGTTTTGTTTGTTTTTTGAATTTCGCACAAAGCTACTCAAGGGCTAGCCGTTCCTAGTCTAGCAATGTAAGACTAGAAAGAAGGCAGCTAGACATCGCCATCCACTGCAAATTCTTGGGCTACTCTTGTTACTAACGAATAGTGAGATTGACCGTCACATTATAACGCTCTTACGGCTGAAAGGATGAACATTTTTAACGCGACGGGGATGTGAACTAACGACCCTCATATTACGTGTCGCACGCCTTAACTCGCTTGGCCATGCCGGGCCTTCTACAAGTTTGAACAGATTTAATATTGCAAGAACTCTAGTTTCATTACTTTGTGGTCAACAATGACAGATTTCTTTTTTTTTAAGTTCAGGAGCTAATAATTTTTATGTGTTCTATATCCTATGTGATTTTATAGAAAATAAAACTGTCAAGGAGTCCATATTAAGATCATGGACAGCGGAGCTGAGTACGCAAGCACCAACCTAAAGACGCCATTAGTGGTCAAGTCGCAGATAGCACATTGTTTGAAAGTTTACTTTAAAAGAAACAAACAAAGTTAATTTCATCACTTGGCTCGATCATGTGTAAAGAAAGTTTCAGAAATAAATTAATAAAAAGTTCTAAGAACGAATAACAAAACATAATTTACGGAAGCATTTTCTTTCCTCATTGCAATATTCTGTACAACATATATTTAGAAAACATTTTTGTTTTATTGAAAAAAGGTCGTATTTTCTTTCTCTAAACAACACACCAAAAAACAATATATGTTTAATTAAAAAACACAAACTGAACAATTGTATTGCTTCAAAGGAGTTTTATTTTCTAGATAAAAAGTATTTAAGAGTTAAGCACAGCCGAATACAAAGGAAACTTTAACAGATTCAGATTATATGATAGGTAAAATGTATAGATGCTGGTCTCACAGTCAAATAATTAAATACCAATTGTGGTTTAAACCAACAACATATAGTTAGTGTTCTGTCCCTCACAAATATGAAACCTGAGTTTCAAGCTGTGTAAGTCCCTAGACATACCAAACGTGATACTGATTAGAGCGTTTTATTGATATATAGTGACAAATATGGATTTCTATTAAATGTATTTTAACAGTATATAAAAAATAACGTATTAAAAAAAAGAAGACCGCCATCTTAAAAAAATATCCACACATGTAGAAAATATGTGAATAATTTAGTTCCAGTCTACTGTGTCAAAAAATAAAATAAATTCCAAAATAAAATTAAATATACTAACTAATAATACTATTTACAGTGCATTTTAGTTGTCGTGGAATTCCCTATATGAAGAGAAATTTGTGATAAATAGTCACTATAACTACTATATAACTGTTGTAAAACACTTATGTTACATGGAATTTCAAACATCTTTTACGATATTGTAAAGAATAAGCTTACACTCTCTGGCACATATAATGTTCAAGTTTCAAAATATTCATTTCATTTATTGCTGATGTATTGATATATTTTGATTTTCTCACCTGACATCCTCAGAAACAGTTCTTAACAGCATCAAATGCTGCTTCGTCCATACCCTCTCCAGCTTTTAAAATTTCTTTATCGAAACATTCTTTTACTTCCTGCATGAAGAGATAAATACAATAAATGTTATGGGAAATGTAAGAAAATTGAAAGTTTGAAGAAAATATAGAAATAATGCAAAATAACAGAGATCCCATAACCTGAGAAGTTTGCCTTTGTTCTTCATTGGTGAGCTGGAAATGGTTACTTTACTCCTTTCGTTGTTATTATTAACAAATTATTACAAACATTCTGGAAAAATAATATAAGGATGCAGAAAAAGTCGTGGAACACACCTCCAAAAATATATGATTTTTTACATCAATTTTGCCAAATTCATAGTGCCCAATTTCTACTCTTACATGATATAATGAACCGTATTGTGTTTTACCTTATTTTATAAGTAGAAGACAACACTATGACTGTTGCATGGAGTGACGATTTTTCAAGATTATTGTTATCCAACTCTTAATGGTCAGCTGTTGGAAGAAAAGGACTCAGGAATGTACAGAATTTGCTTTTTCGGAATTTTCCCCCCAAATTATATGAAGGCTATCTGCATTAGTCGTCCCTAATTTAGTAGTGTAAAAACAGAGCGAAGGCAGGTAGTCACCACAACTCACCGCCAACTCTTGGGTTACTCTTTTACCAACGAATAGTGGAATTGGTCGTCACGTTATAATGCCCCCAGTGCTAAAAGGACAACATGTTTGGTGTGATGAGAATTTAAACCCGAGATTCTCAGTGACTTATCCACCAGGTCATGCCAGCCCATTTTGTTCGGTGTCTCGTTGCTTTGTTTATTTTTTATTCTTGTTTCTTTTTGTATGTAAACAATCACAGTTTTAATGCTTATTTCAAGTACAAATAATATTTAAACTTTCAATTTTTAATATAAAATCCTTATGCTTCTTTGTTTTATTCAATTTGTCTTTATTTCAACTACATCTCCAACAAAAGAGTTAGTTGGAAGCTTAGCAATAAACTTGTGGTCGCTAAACATTAGAGTTTGTTTCCGTGCAGATCACAGAAGCTTTATTCTGAACAATAAAACCAACTGCTTTATGAGCCAGTTAATGATTTAAAAATAATTTGTTTTTTTATCTCTTCACACATACTTTTATCTGTAACAATTCATTGCACTTGTCCTTCATATCAGGCCTTCAAACCACTATTGTGAATATCATGCAACTGATATAATCTACCTTTATATTTATAATATCATATTCCTCTATTGCTGAGTGAATTTAAGGAAAGACTGTAATTAGGGAGTAGATTGTTTGTTTGCTTGTTTGTTTTTAAATTTCGCACAAAGCTACTCGAGGGCTATCTGTGCTAGTCGTCACTAATTTAGCAGTGTGAGACGAGAGGGAAGGCAGCTAGTCATCACCACCCACCGCCAACTCTTGGGCTACTCTTTTACCAACGAATAGTGAGATTGACTGTCACACTATAACGCTCCCACTGCTGAAAGGGCGAGCATGTTTGACGCGACTGCGATGCAAACCCGCGAGCCTCGGATTACGAGTTGCACGCCTTAACGCGCATGGCCATGCCAAGCGATTGAGATCTCTGAACTTAGTATCTCTTAAAAAAATAGATTGGGAGTGAGATGATTAAAGCTGTAATATTGTTAATGTTTAATTTCTCTTCCAGCTTTCATTATAGGTAACTGTAAGATGAAGGGAACAAAAATACATTTTCTCACGGTAGAAATAACCTACAGCTTAGTGACCTTTGATTTCTTTACAGCTTGGTTGTCCTTTTTACCTTCATATTTCGGAGATGCAAATAATTTAAGGCAAAACGAAATAAATATTTATCAATAAAGGGTGGTTTCGAAATGTTAGTTTATAAGGTAATTTAGTAGCTTGCATAGCCCAGGTGGACCAGAATATTTCTAATTGTTATGTAAGAATGGATTGAACACAAAAATATTCCTTCCCATTGCAATAAAAATAATTTAACATTATGATGCGTGAATATTACTTTACCAGGATACAAAACATGTAATTTATGGAAAGTCTGGGGTCCTATTTCTGCCTCTAAGAAAGGTTTGAAGATTTAAAACTGTAAGATTAAATCTTGAGTCACTGAATTAAGAGAAGTGAGTTTTAATACATAAGTTACAGCAATACATTACATGAAAAAGTGGTCAGGCCATTGCGTGGGTGGAGCAATCGCTTCCTGTGGCTGCAATATTACGTTAATTGTTGACTTATAATATCATAGATTGATACATCCATATTTATTCTTAGGCAAATTAAAATTTATATGGTAATATTATAGTTATGTATTATATTTTGTGATGCTGTGTATATAGATTTTTAATAAAGTGCTTCTCGCCGTTACATTGTATTTACAAAGTTCTGTATTGTTGTGCAAATTTCTAATTTTATTTATAGTTACCTTATAGTACCATATTGCTGCATCTATACTTCTACACATAAATAGTTAAATATAGTTAGATAATTAACTAGGTTTGAAATTAATATTTTTAAGCAGTATCTTCATAAAACGTAAAAAAAGAGAAACAACTGTCAAAATTAAGTATCTAGTATGTAAATTGTAGCCTTTCAAATATACTACAAAGAGGCTTTCAAACAATTAAATTTTAAAATAACAATTACTTGATACCATCCTAGTATAAGCTAAAATTGATCTAAACCAAATAGAGTATAACAAATGATAATAAATACTAAATTCAAACTTCTTGATGTAAACATTTTTCAGCTAATTTTGTGGGAAGTTTCGAGCAGATGCACTTCACCAGACACTAATGATCTTTAATGGTTGAAAAATATTTTCATTTAGACGTATCGAATTATTCTTCACTTAATTTATTCATGTTTTTCGTCTCATGCGTTAAGGAATAATATGCATCCATAAGCCAATCTATTTTGTTTTTAAAACATGGCAGCTTGAAACAGACAAAATATGAGCCCGATCCCGTGACTGAAGCGACACCAACTTACACTGTATCCAACATATCGAGTGTAGTGAGCTCCATATTGTATTCAAAACATTTGAGATTACAAAAGGAAACATTTCGAGCGATAGTTAATTATACAGCAAAACTAAATAAGATAATTTAGAGACTAGTGATATGAACGTAAATAAAAAATAAAATTATATATTAGATAAACATCACCATCACTTCCGCTTCTCTTTCTGCTTTGCACATTTCTCCAACGAACTCTTCATATTTTCCATAAAAGAATTTTGAATATTCACATTTTGTAACTGCATCTGGAAGCTTGAGATAAAAAATACTTTCTGGTCAATGAACTCCAATATTACACTCTACAACTTTGTTTTCATGAAAGTTAACCATATCCATGTGGCAGGAATCATATGATTCTTATAAACTCTATTATAACCACCTTTAAACATATTTACTGTCTCTTTATTATTAAAAAGTTGATATATAAACATAAACAAATTCTTAAGAATTAAAATAAAACAATATTTTGAAGGAAAGACAGAGGATGGAAAACCAAACTGAAAGAAACGAAACCACATTGTTTTAGATCTGTAAACCGTATCTGAATATAATAACACATTTATTGGGTAATCATGTACACAGTAAAAAATTAAAGCATCTAGAATGAAAATTACATGCGTCAAACGAACTTTCTTTGTATTATAACCACAAATATTTTAAAAATTAATCTTGTTGTCTTCGTTTTTACCTCTCAATAACGAATTAATAAAATAAATAAAAAAGTCAGCAAATAGATAGTTAAAAGTAAATAGGAACACAGTAGACACGTAAAACAGCCACCAGTGATATAACGATACGTCTTTGGACCAACATTGCCAGAACCCGATTTTCGATACTCATATTGGTAGAAGCACAAGTAGCCCATTGTGTATCTTTGTGTTCAACTATGAACAGATATCAGAAATAATCGGTAAGGTTTAACATAATCACGTGCATCAGATCAAGGCCATACAAACTTGAATTGAGAAAATAACTTTCATGCTTTATTTTTTTTAAATTTCGCACAAGGCTACTCGAGGAATATCTGCGCTAGCCGTCCCTAATTTAGGAGTTTTATATTAGAGGAAAGACAGCTAGTTCTCACTAATCGCCGCCAAATCTTGTGTTACTCTTTCACCAACCAATAGTGGGATTGACATTACATGATAACGACCCACGGCAGAAAAGGCGAGAATGTTTTTGGTGCGAGGGGGATGCGAGCATGCGACCCTCGGACTACGAAATGCACTCCTCAACCAACCTGGCCATGCCGAGCCTTGCTGTATTGTTGTAATTATTTCTGTACAGCGCATGTTATTAATGTGGATTCACATGCCGGCAATATGGGAATTGATTGCATAAGTTAAAGTCAGGGGCGCTGCAGACGTCATTCTGATGGTGCTGTACTAACAACCAGGAGAATTTTACAACAAAAACATCTTCTATTTTATAGAACGCCTTGTATGAACTGCTGCTTAATCGATGTTTAACACTTAAGTAACTTGGATGGTACAAATAGTGTTAACATTTTTAAATTTCTCTGATTATGTTTTCAAGATGTGTAAAACATCGAGACCTTCCGATAGGTGATCGATAAACCTATAACACCGAACATTGTCATTCCATAAACTTATGACAAACACACGAAACCTTGATTCTTAGAATTATCTTTTAAAATTTTAACTGAAGACCAAAATATGCTAAGACAGAATATTCATGTCAGAACACTATATTTCCAAAATGTTTTGGTTTGTTTGTTTATTTCTAATTAAGCACAAAGCTACACAATGGTTTATCTGTAATCAGCCCACCACGGGTATCGAAACACGGATTTAACGGTGTGAGTTGGCAGATATGCCCCTGTGTTAATTGAAGGAGTTTTCAAAATTACACTGAGTTAACGTTATGTGATTAATTATAAAAAAAACACCTACCCATTCTGCTTAATGTTTTAAACGTTATCCCATGCACACTCTCAGATAATTTACTTTTGCAGAATCGTCTTTAAAACCTACATAAAATAAAAACATGTCTGATCTATTTAGTGGAGGAGAATTTAATATTACGAACCAGTGGTTGTAAAACTACTTTATTAAACGTAATCTTTCTGATTCGCATATTTATGACACATAAAACAAGATGTATTAAACCAAATTCTTTGAAGTATCGATGTGAGTTGGTGAGATGAATCATCATATAAACTGTTAGAAACACCTGCAGGCAGAACTGCTATTTCCTTCGAAAACTAAGCATTCAATAATGTTTATCAGCGATGAGAAATATGATTTTATTTAAATTTAATTTTAGAATAAGCTGTCATTACTGTATTACATAACAGAGTAAATTTTGTTAAAGCATTTCTTTGCATTTGCAGTTATCCATGAAAGTGTTTTCTTTTCTGTTCCAAAATGTTTACTGAAAGAAAACAAATAACGTTTGTTTTTTCTTTTAAAGGTTTACTGTTTGAAACATACTCCTTTTTGGGAATTTTTATTACTTAAATTTGAAACTTACCAATTTTTAATGGTTAAATCTGAAACTTTCCAGTTTTTATTTCCAATTTTTTCTGGTTTAATTAGAAACATAATTTTATGCAAATCTCAATTGTGTTTTTTATTGCTGAGTTATCAAAATAGAACTTAATACTCATCAAAATAACTCCAGAAGTGGATTTTTAACCTAGATAGAAGGTATCTGTTCAAAGTTTAAAAACCGACACTCAATTCTTCAGATAGACAGAAAATTGCAACGGTCCAAATGCGAAAAGTTCATACTTCTTTTTTAACTTTAATAAAATAGCAATGCATATGACCAAATTTGCTCTCATAATATTTCGATATAGTTTTCAGATTCTTTGTGTTTCTCCTTATTCAATGGAAATATCAATTGAAAACATTTCTTTCCATAAAACGATTGAATAACATTTTATCAACTCATAAACTTTAAAAATGAACTTCCTGCAAATCAGTTTCCACATCATGTCTATTGTGTTGCCATTCGTCATGGTCAGGCCTACGACTACAAGAACTGTAAACAGAACTTTCACGTTGAATGTTGAGAACTTTGTTCTTTTGATGAATAATTAAAGGTGGAAAACCCACTTTTATATGTTACGTATTTTTTTATGTTTTAAGTTCTTCGTAGACTAAACGCAACAGACAAACGCAGATAACAGCTTGTATAATTTATTACACTAAACTATTAACAAATATAACAGATATAACATAAATTATATAATAACAGTGACAGATATTAAGTTACAACATTCGAAACTAATTACAAAACAAAATAATACTAGTTTCAAACTTTAAAATTAATAACAATACAAAACGGTACTGGCCTGTATCTAATATAATGATCTAAAATGAAAGTCTCTTATTCCAGTCTAGGGTGTGAATTTAGTCCCACGAAAAAATTCCGAAGCTTAAATGAAGAATTTCAGCAACGATTCATAGTTCAATAAATTCGCCGACTCTCAGCACAAGCAGTAATTCAGATGGATCGTAGAGATTGACGAAATAAAATCACAGCTTCCGTAGATCTAACTTCAATCACAAATCCAAGTTGAATAATCACAGCAAACACTTAATCTCTCTCAAATAACCGACTCTATTCTTTCTCTTCGAATAATAACTGATGACTGAATCTCTCTCACTAACTTCGAATAAAAACTGATGTCTGAATCTCTTTCTTTTTCTTAGAATAAAACTAATGACTGATTCTATCTTCTTTTTTCGAATAAAAACTGATGACTGACTTCTTCTTGCGTCACCGTCTTTTATACCGGTAGGCCTACTTCTCGAACAATCTTGCAATTTCCATACAACTCCAGAGCAATCCGCACGTGTCCGTTCTTGCACGAGACTACACGTCTAGACACGAAGTCACCAGCACTCATTTACAAACATGTGATTGGTCTACTTAATTCAAGAAAATTCTAAATGTTACCCTAAATGAATAACAAAATATTAGTTTAAACTTCGAAAAAATAATATTAATATGGAAAAATGAATAATAGAAATAAAAATTCAAACACAACACGACATGTTGTCGTTAACAAAATATTTACACATATACATAACATATATAATTCTTCCAATAGCTATGAGCCAATAATTTCAACTATATTGTCATTAACCCTAAAATTATCTGAGCTTTGCGGGTATATTTACCTATCATTGCGTAGCTCTTTCCGGATTGGTGAAATTGGACTTGGATTTAACTAATAACGATGTGACTGTATCAAAGAGAGGCGCTTCCTCCAAACAATAAAATCACGTGACTCAAACCTGTTTGCTTCACTGTAGAAGCTTCACTCTGTTAAATTACGTTATACGTATTACAAGCTAAAAAAGTTGTTTGAAGTTATGTCCATAAGAAGAAGGTAATACAGACAACGGTGTAATGCTGGGAAAATACCTTGCCGCTCACATAAATATATATTTTTTTGTCATAGGTAGAATGTTGTTCCCTGATTATTTCGATCAAACCCAACTTTACAAACCACTGACTTCATGAAGTTTTGGTCACCCTTAGCACAAAAACAAATAATGATAAACACTTTCATCCAAGTAATCAAACTATAATGACAGGAAGGATTAAAAATATAATGTGTGCTTCTGTTTATTATGGTTACCAAACAAATCATGGTCAGAGTTACAGTTTTTAATTTTCACACTTGTTTAAGAGCTGATTTGGAAACTTGAAGAAACAAAATCAACGTTATTGTTCAGATTTTTCAGTGCGGACAATGAAATACAAAATAAATCTCCTGGCTTTGTCTATTTTCAAGTTTTTCACCATGTTTTCCGTGTTATTTTTCACTCAGCGACTGAACTAGATACATAATGAAAAAGCATTAAATTTCCGTTACTGTAGAACAGTTTGAGTTTTGAATTGTTTTAGAATTTTGCACGAAGCTACTCGAGGGCTATTTGTGCTAGCCGTCCCTAATTTAGCAGTGTAAGACTAGAAGGAAGGCACCTAGTCATCACTAGCCACCGGCAACTCTTGGGCTATTCTTTTACCAACGAACAGTGGGACTGACCGTCACATTATAACGCCCCTACGGCTGAAAGGGCAGTTTGTTTGGCACTACGGGGATGTGAACCCGCGACCCTCATATTACCAGTCCCACGATTTAACATGCTTAGCCATGCCGGCCAAACAAGGCACAATCAAGGTCTTCCAAGAAGTTAATTTATAAATTTGTTAGAATTTGTTTGTTAATGTTTTGAAATCAGTTAAAATTAGATATGTAGAGTTTTTAGCAAAAGTAAAGGCCGCGTGGGGAATCTCAATGATTGCGAGTTAAGCCCTATTTCATAACACGTAATAACCATAAACCATCTCTACCAAAAAACTACACTTTGAGTCGAATGATTCGATGAAAAAATCACAAACTGATCAACTAATCTAGTAAGAGAAATCAGATTTTGTAACGCTTTCAATACCTTCAGTCATTTGAACAAATTAGGACACTCTATAAAAGCCTGTGTATTTTTGTAACATTTTTGGATAAATAGAAGTTCAATCTCAATTTTCACAATAATGAGAGATAATAGAAATATAACTAAACAATTGAAACTGATGAAAAGGCTTTTCAAAAGCTTCTGTAAAGGTGATTCTACAAAAATGCATATTTCAACTGAGGAAAAAACTTAGGACATCCTACCCCCTAATAACTAGTGATACCCCCTTTGGCTGAAATAACTGCAGTGAGACACTTCTTGTAGC
The DNA here is from genome assembly GCA_011833715.1 of Carcinoscorpius rotundicauda. NCBI lineage: Eukaryota > Metazoa > Arthropoda > Merostomata > Xiphosura > Limulidae > Carcinoscorpius > Carcinoscorpius rotundicauda. The sequence continues at coordinate 45,885,416 of CM022397.1, read as the reverse complement.
CATCTACCAGTCTCTGACATTGGTCTCAAGAACGTTTTCCCCACACCTCAGTGCATAATTTTCTCAGCTGTGAGATGTTAGAGGGTTTTTTGCATGTACAGCCCATTTCGTGACATCCCACAGCATCTTAGTGGGATTAAGATTTGAACTTTGAATTGGCTATTCCAGGACTCGCCATTTATTAGTTTTCAGCCTGTCCAAAATGGATTTACTGGTATGTTTGGGTCATTGTTGTGTTCAAGGTTCTTGTTTTCCTGCAGCTTTACTTTTCTTACTGATGGTCTCACAAGTTCCTTGAGCACCCTCTGATTCACCGTAGAATTCATAGTGGATTCTATGATAGTGAGGTGTCCATGTCTTGCTGCAGCAAAGCAGCTCAAACCATGACTCTTCCACCTCCATGCTTCACAGTTGCTATAAGGTTCTTTTCCTGGAATGTTGTATTTGGTTTACGCCAAACATGTCCTCCGTTCTGGTGTCCAAATAATTCAATTTGGACTCATCTGTCCAAAGAACATTATGCCAGAAGTCCTGGGTTTTGTCTACATTCTATCTGGCAAAATTAGTTTGGCCATGATACGTCTCATAAAGAGCAAAGTTTCTTAACTTGCACATCTTCCATGCAAAATTTTCTTATCGCAGATGCATGCACTTTCACATCAACTGTAGCTAGAGCTTGTTGTAAGTATTGAAAGGTTAAAAAGGTTAGAAGACTTTTTTACCATCTTACGGTCTGCATGGACAACCAGACATGGGTATGTTGGCAGTTGTTTTGAAAGCCCTTCGCTTGTAGAATATTTTACGGAAAGTGGAATGACTGATTTCAAAATAATGTGAGATCTTTTTAAATTCCTTACCATACTCATAAGCTGCTACAATTTTCCTTCTGAAGGCCTCAAAGAGCTCATTTTCTCTCACCATGGTGCTCACTATCACACCAAAAGTCAGGAGCACACTCAACTAAATGTCTGTGGTTTAAATAGAGAAAGCCTCATTCAAAATCCTGAGTAACGATCTTCTAATCATGTGCACCTGGTGTGATACTTCTGTGTATGAGTTGAGCCATTGTACGTGGGAATAAATGTTGGGGTGTCCTAACTTTTTCCTCACTTCGAATATGTATTTTTGTAGAATTACATTTACAGAAGATCTTGAATAATTTTTTTTCTTCAGTTTTAATTGTTTTGCTACATTTAAATAATCTCTCAGTATTGTTAAAATTGAGAATAAATATGTGTATATCGAAAAATGTTAAAGAATACAGAAGTTTTCCTCGGGTGTTCTAACTTTTTCACATGACTGTAGGTATCGTGGACAAGTATTAAAACTGAACAATTTGATGATATAGTGTCACTAGAGAAGTAAAGAAATAGATACATAAGAGCACAAAACTAGTTTATTTTTGTTTTTTGATGCAAGTTAAACAGAACGCTATCGGGGTACGTTGACCTGAAATAATCAAATCACAGGTTTGAGTTTTGTAGCTTCGTAAACTTATTGTTTTTATATTTAATAATCTCTTTATCTTTATTTGGACTTAGTGTTTCTCTGGCCTAAAATACCATCATGTTTATATTAGTGATAAATATTCTTGTATTATAGGTATTGAATTACGTTTATGAAGAAATAAATAAATTTGTTTCTGACCGTGTTTCACAGCCAGATTGCATATTTAGACTATTATTGCAGCAGCTGAACGTTCAGAACTTTACATTTAAGCTCTATTGGGGAACTAGGAATTTTAAACTCAAACAAACCCAAGTTTTTGTAGATGTTACGTAAAATGAAGTAAAAACTATTTACTATCATTTCAGTAAAGCAATTGTGTGTTTAACAATTTAAATGAAATTTCTTTGCAATATTTTTAATGTATGCCTTAATATATATTATGACGTTATTATAGTGAGGAGAAACATTAAAACATCAAATAACCATTTTTAAAGAAAGTTTCTTTGATCCAAACTAATTAAATTGATAATAACTTGGATACAAGGATTTAACTATATGATTATAGTGGGACGTCATTACCATTTCATGTTTTTAGCTTGGGTCTAATACAATCAAATTGTAAATTTCCATATAGAAACCACAAAGAGTTAATTATATTTTTTGTGAATTTCAATGATTACAAGATTTTCACATGCTTCTACAGTTATAAAAAATTATACTAACTGTCATAATACATTTTAGAATCTAAGAAGATGACTTAAGGAAAGCTACAGCACAAAATGTTTTTCTTTTGTCGTTAAGCACAAAGCTATGGTAAAGGTTATCTGTTGTATTTTTACCATGGTTATTGAAACTAAGTTTCTAGCGATATAAGACTGAAGCCTTTCAGTTGTGCTTTTGTCAGGCTGAACATAAAGTGTAAAAAATTATAAAATCAATGCGTTATATTTAATATTTAAATAAATTATACTGATATTATTTAACGTGATGCCTTGTAGGAATTAAAACTGGTAAAAATAATAGAAGTTTTACGAAGACGATCAATGAAAACGTGTTACGTGAAACCTCATCGAAAAGTAAGAGAAAGTTGCGTAACATAATTTTCTACGAAATTTTGATTTGTATATTCTGTATTAAATGTATAATTTACATTTGTCATAGCGAAACGAGAACATATTACAATGACGATGTTAACCTAGTTGCAATTGCAAATCATTAGTTGGTCATAGGTGTCATTGCCGACTAATAAGACAGCGTGGTAGCAAAGTTCGTGAGTTCCTGAAATACGTTTAGAAAATTTCGGTTCGTTACTGTAAACCAGGTATGGCCAGGTGGCACAGGCACCGAATTTGTAATCTCAGAGTTGCAGTGTGTAATCCTCATCACACAAAACATACTAGCTCTTTCAGCCATGGGGACGTTACAACATTATGGTCAATCCCAATAGTCATTGGTAAGAGAGTAGTCCAAGAGTTATGGGCGGCTGATGATGATTAGCTAACTTTCCTTTCATCTTATTCTTACACTTCTAAATTATGGACGGCTAGTAGTTTTTTAAATTAAAAACAAATTTTTATTAGAATTCATTGTCTCATCTAACAGCGTGTTTTTTTGTGTTTTGGGACTTCTTACTCAGCAAAGTGACTCAAATATTATTTTGCTAAACTTCCTCACAGTGTAATTAACCATTGTTGTTTTTCTGTTTTGAATTAAGCACAAAGCTACACAATGAGCTATCTGTGCTCTGCCCACCACGGGTATCGAAACCTGGATTATAGCGTGTAAGTCCTCAGCCAATGGGGGGCGGTGATTAACCAACACTTGTGAAGAATAAAACTACAGACATGAAAAGTAAACATACATCATACAGTAGTAACAGGACATTCAGAGATTATCTTAAGTAACTTACTGATCTGAGGTTAGTATTGATGATACTAAGTGAAGCAAGTGAAAGACTCATGAAAATACAAAATTCAGCCATTGCAGAGTACGCCACGACAACTGGACACAGAATAAACTGGTAAAAAACAAGAATCGTCGACACAGACAAATTCTGGAAGACAAAAGACATAAATGAGTCATTTGATATTTACACCTTCACTAAACGGAGATTCTGCATAATAGGTAAGTGACCTGTAGCTGTCGTTGGTTGAATATTCAGGAAGTCTCTCCTCCAATTATATCTCATGTAAAGCAATCTAAATTATGAAAGTCGTTTTATTAACAACAAGGAATAAAGCAGTTACCAATTGAATTTAATAACAAATTAAAACATACAAGGTTTCAAGATATGGATTGATGTAAAAAATAAAAATACCATGAATAAATATAATCGTATAATAAATGGTAAAAAGAAAATATAAGTTACGTATTTTTGCACACAAATGACAAGGTAGATATGCAATATCACTACAACTTTCCTTTTGGTTTAGTTAATGTTTAGAATACAGAGAACAAGAAAACAAAGCATAGACACTAGATGTATGATTTTATAAAAATCTATATCATAGAAATAAGTAACAAAACCCATGACATGTCAGTTTATCATAAACATTTAATGTTTTCACTTATAACTTCTCATTTTAAATTTCTAATTGATATATATCTGAGCAATATATACATGTATCTACTTTTGTTAAATGTAGAAAACAATTCCGTTAATATTTGTAAGACATATGTTGATATGAATAAAAAATACTTTTTAATAAAAAAAAATGTTTGAAAACAGCTATTATTTTCTCCCAAGTCAACCATTTTTTGGAATTGTTTTAAATTAAGCACAAAGCTAAACAATGGCCCATCTGTTCTCTGCTCAATATAGGTACTAAAATCAGAATTTTAACAGTGTGAATTTGCAGACATACCACTCGGTCATTGGATGCTTACCTCTTGAGACAGAATGGGAAAAATTTCAAATTGTTCCTGTGGTAAACAACACTGTACAATAATTTGTTTTTTACATTTTTTTTGTTTCTAGGCAGAACGTGTTACATCCCAATTGCTTATGCCTAAAGTCAATGAAAAGACCTATTTTTTCTTCTAAATTTCCTTTTGTGATCTACGACATTATAACGAAAACATAATTGGATAAATATTTGAGGACTGATGAGTGAACGTGATTTACATTACAGTCGCAAATCTCGAAAAACAAATAACTTCTAAACATTTTTGTTCATTTTTATATAACTTTAGAATAAAAACATGTAAATCTTGAATCCCACGCTGTTTTATTGAGACCTAATGTAAATGAAAATGTGAAAGTTTGCCGGATTTTACTTTAAAAATAGCTTAATGTCTAAATTTCATTTTCACGTAACAAAAGTAAAGCTTGAAGGGTCATTTTCTGTATACTTACAGCATAAGCAATAACGAATAGCACATACTATCCAGGAACAAAATTTATTACAGTGAGTAATGTTATAGAAGTTTAAGGTAAAGAGGGTGTGATGGCATGAAAAAGAGAGATAGGGTATTTTTCAAACAAGGTGAACCACACCAGATACAAAGTCTTCTCAAAGAGTATTGTAATCTGGAATTGGATATCAAATAAGGGGAAGTGAGAAGTGAAGATAGCAAAACTGTAATTTAAAGATTCACCAGTAACGTATATTTTTAACTGTTTATTGTGCAGGCTCCACATCTCGAAATTTTCAAAGCTTTCGTGTGCGTAAGAATCAACACTGTATAAGATATGTATAAAATACTAGTGATTAACAGTATCGTCGAGAGCTTTGGTGAAGATTAGTCGCGACACAGGAGAGAAAGGTAAAGGGCGTAAAGCTAGCCATGAGAGACGTCGTTCGCTTAATCGAGGCGAAACAGTATCATTTCAGAATTAATTTGCTCGGCGTGGACACAGGTAGTCGATAAAATATTTAGTTGTAGACTGGATATGAGACTCAGTGTTGTCGGTAAGTTCGTAAAACTTGTATATAAATCATCATTTGTGATAACTATTAGTGTAACTTTTATTATAATTTCTATTGTTTTGTCTTTGTAAATTGAAATATGTTTGCATCAAAAATAAAAAAAAATATTTTTTTGTGAAACTCATTTGCAACTAACATAAATTTAATACATGTTAACATTTAATTAACTGGTAAGTTCAAGTTAAAATTCCGGTTATTTAAAGTAGTAATACATAACGTGTGTGATGTGATAAATCAGAGACTCAGCAGACGAAATGCAGTATACTGTGTAACACCCCCTCCCTGGAAAGAAAATTTTGAGTAACGAATTATGCTGGAAATAATTTATTCAAAATATGTGCTTCACATTTGGAAGATCAGACATCATTGATAAAAAGTCATTGGCTTAACTGTAACTAAACAGGAACTGATATTTAAGTGTAAAACAGCCACCACAGAAGTTACAAATCGCACATACAACTCCTCCACTGATACAGTCGTTCCATGCGATTAAGATTAATTATTTAACTATTTAGGTCACCAATACCGTTTTCTTGAATTAAAATAGTAAATATAAAAAATAACATATCTGTTTCAAAAAAAAAGTTTGTACTTATAAAAATTTTGAGGTTGTGTTTTTTTTTTTGTAAATGTGTAGATAGTTATAAAGTTTGCATATCAGTATCATATATTTATAAACCTACATTTTACAGTGTCACTATTACTGATATTCCTACTTGAAGCTGATTTACCGGTGATAAAAGAATCAACATTTCCCTTAAGCAATTTTTCAGTTAAATTTTTGGAATACGGACATTTTTATAGGTTAAATCTCCACAAAAATTGTGAAATTGTTGAGCAAGTTCGTTTTGAATAAAGAATAAAGCTACATAATGAGCTGTCTGTGCCCTTCCGACTACAGTGTGAGTTTTTTAAGATGACATTGTGCCACAAGAGGACGATGAATGAAATGTTTTCCATATGCAGTAAACGCAATACTTTGAAATATAAATAGGTAAGGTACAGTGAACTCGTCAAATGGACGATATAATACATTACACTATAAACCGACTCATAAACAACCAGCAAGTTGAAATTAAATTTACAACACTTGTCTTATACGATGGGCGATTAGGTGCTCGGCATTCGTCTGGCTCCGTTCTTAACAAGTTGTTTGATTTCACAGATTCTATGATAATATATCCTATTTGTCGTTGCTTTACTTGCGTTATGATACTTTATGTCTAAGTATACGTTGATGTTTTAATTAATATATCCTTTTCAGCCATGTCCATTTACTCGTTGTAGCATCTTGTACACTTACATCAGAGTTTACTTTTTGTAAGATTGCACATACAGTCCTATACTGACAACTGTTACATCTGTTGCTCATGTACATACACATTAAACATAAATATAACTAAACCTGTTCCCAATAATAGGTTTTTCTAAATTATTCTTCATATAAGGGAGATATACCAAGCTCATGTATACTGTCCTTGCGTGTCTGTGTTTTTGTTATGGCAAAGTCACATCGGACTATCTTCTGAGCCCACCGAGGGGAATCAAACCCTCTAATTTTAGCGTTCTAAATCCGTAGAATTACCGCTGTACAAGCAGGGAACTAATATCGTTACACTAAAGTTTGCTTTTTCTCATAAGTTTCCTAAATTATTGCTCTTACTATTTGAATAATTTGTGAGAATGCAGCGTTTGTTTATCCTGGATCTCTGTAATCCTTTGTTGGTATATAATTTCCTAATTTCCTATATTATCTTGTTTAAATATTTGTCTTCTTGCTATTTTTAGCGAGGCTTGGATGGCATAAAAATAAACAATCATGAGGATTATTTTACGTTGAAGAGTAACTTAGAAGGAAAAAATGCAACACAAAATTATAATTCCTTCAACATTTTAATTTTTCTCGTTCGAACTGTTTGGGATTACTTCTAACTCATTTTTATTTTCCGTTCAAGACCATACAGATAATGTTTGGTGCACATTTGCACTTAATGTAGAAGTATTTAATTCTCATTTGACTTCAGTCATCAAGTCTTTAATCAGTACTTAAATCCTAACACGTTTCGTGAGAAAAGCGTACCATTTGTTTGCTAACGTTTCGTTTCGTTTTTCAGAATTTCGCACAAAGCGACTCGAGGGCTATCTGTGCTAGCCGTTCCTAATTTAGCAAAGTAAGACTCAAGGGAAGGCAGATAGTCATTACCACCCACGGCCAACTTTTGGGCTAGTCTTTTACCAACGAAAAGTGGTATTGACCGTCACATTATAACGTTCCCACGGCTGGGAGGGCGAGCATGTTCAGCGCGACGCGAGCCCGAAACCGAAACCTCGAATTACGAGTCACGCGCCTTACGCGCTTGGCCATGCCGAGCCATTTGTTTGCTTACAAAAAAAATAGCTCACATGTGTTTGTATAGCTAATTGCTTATTATGTTTCTTTTGCCAGATGTGGCACGCAAGCGTGCGTGTTCTTCATGTCAAGAAACAGTGCTGTTTAAGTTAACTGCAATTCTAACAAAAGGATAGGGAGTAGTCGCATTATGTCTGTTTCAAAACTTTCCTTTACCTATATCGTTTTGTATTCTGAGCGTTTATTTAAAATTACTCCATTAATTGACACTTACATTAAAGTGTGATCTTTGATAAATCAATATTTATTATTGGTTACGAATAACCTTTAGAAATGCAATAAAAAAGTGAAGTATACAAGTTCATTCAGAGATGAATTAACAGGCAAATAATTCCTAAATGGACAGAATGAGAATATTTATGAATGAACGATTTAAAGAGTTTTATTATTTCTACATTTTGTAAGAAACATATACGAAATAAGTCAGTTTACACTTTAAAGTGCCCCCAGTGGCTCAGCGGTGTGTCTGCGGACTTACACGCTAAAATCCGAGGTTTCGATACCCGTGGTGGGCAGAGCACCGATAGCCCATTGTGTAGCTTCGTGCTTAATTCAAAACAGCAACAACACTTTAAAGTATAAGGCAATGTCGCCGTCTAGATCAACATCAGAAATCGTTATTTCCATAGTCCTTTGCATTTGCATATATTTAAGTAGATTTCTGTATTTTCCTTTTGGTCATGTAGAATGTTTTTGCAAGTAAAGGTGCAACGTTTTCAGCACAGTGATCAATGCAACACTCCAGTACAAAAGTAATTATTCTATTTGTTTTCGCAGTGTTATTGTCATTGCTATGTTTTAAAACTGCCTCACCGTTAAAAGCAACAGTTGTTCTTGTGTTGAAACTGAATTGAAAACAAAAGTATCACTGTATAAATTATGTTCAGATTCTAGTTCAAAAGAAAAATGGAATACTATATGTGCAATACAAACTGAAGATGGCTAGAATTAAAATATAAAAATCTACTAAAAGACATGCAGGTAAGGTCAGTACTGTAACAAAGACCATGGAAATAAACATAACAGATGTTGATGGATATGTTGACATTACACTCGAGTTGTAACGAATTTTGTAGTACAGTTTAAGATTGTATTTAAAAAAATAGTAATTAAAAATAATTTACTTATTTTACTTGTTGTTGTTGTTGTTTTGAATTAAGCACAAAGCTACACAATGGGCTATCTGTGCTCTGCCCACCACGGGTATCGAAACCCGGATTTTAGCGAGTAAGTCCGCAGACATACCGCTGAGCCACTGGGGGGCACTTATTTCATTAATTTATTGTGTGTGTTGATGAAACTTTCATAATCTGGCGTCTAATAACTACTTTCTCAAAAATATGAATATATCCTGTTAAATGTGCTTTCTTTCTTTAAATTTTGATGTATTACCTGATCAAAGTAAACTACACTTAAGAACCTGTGTCTTGTTGAACAGAATTCAAGTTACAAAAAACTTATACTGAATGAAATGCACTTTAAACTGAAAAAGATGTGGTAAGTTCAGTTTCGGAAAACTGTGAGATAAATATTGGATAACAAATTAAACAATAAGTTGAGGATATTGAAGGAAGAGCGTTATATAAAAACGATGTGAAATACTGAAAACAATCAGATACCATGAGAAAGTATGAACTTCAGAAAGTAACGAATACATGAAAAATAGCAGATGCTGACGAATGCACTGTATGTGGCAGATACTGAAAGAAATTACATCAATAAAAATAGTAAATTAAACGTAAAGAATTACATAAGATATTTATAAACACATGTAGTAACATAAGGACAAATTTTAGGTGCAACAATGGGAGTAACAGAGATTATAGATGAAACGGTATGTTATAAATATCAGATACAGAAAAAGATGTGGGAGCTGGAAATAAAAATGATGGTCAAAGTAATTCATAAGTTTAAAATTTTCTTGTACTGAAAGGTTTTCAAATAAAACTTCCCTTTAAGTACTTTTTAATGTTACAAGTTCCTTAAAACTACACAAAATTACTTTAAAATATTTCAATTGCTAGTTCTTCGCACAAGCTTACTGCAAATTATATTTGAAGTGCTTTCATAATAATTAGAATATTTTCCTTCCCTCATTTTTTCTTTATATTTTTTATTGGAATTGGAAACGAAAAACTCAATATCAATAATGAATTAAGCTCAAATATCGTATGATGTATATTCCGAATAACCTATTCATTAATTACTTACATAAAAAGAAAGTCATGCCCTTTTTGTAAATTAGTAACAGATCTGTCCATACTGTTAGTTTACGTAATCTGGTGTATATGATGTAAAACTGTTTTGTTTTAAAACCAGCACTGTATGTATGCTTTACAACAACTTAAAACAGATCTATTTCACAAACAAACAATGTTAACATATAAATCGTACCTTATAGATGTGCCTAGCTTTCTTCATAAAATCATTTTTTTTCTTGTAGACAAATCATCATAAATACAATTTCTAAAAAAAGTATGGCTATCAAGTTGAATGATACTTACATAGTGTTATAAAAATGGCTTTGGTTAAAAACTTGTTTGTTTGTTTGTTTTGAATTTTGCAAAAAGCTACTGAATGGCTATCTGTGTTCGCGTCCCTAATTTAGAGAGAAAGCAGCTAGTCATCACCACCCACCGCCAACTCTTGAACTACTCTTTTACCAACGAATAATGGTATTAACTGTAACATTATAACGTCCACAGGGATGAAAAGGAAAGCATGTTTGGTGCGACGGGGATGCGAACCCGCGACCCTCAGATTACGAGTCTCCCTCTCTCATCACCTTAACACTCTTTGGCATGCCGAGGCGGGCTAGAAACTCTTCATTTACTTAAGTAAATTTTAAAAGTTTCATAAACTGTGCACACTTATTTCGGTATTTGAACATAATATTGTTTTGAATTAAGCACAAAGCTACACAATGGGCTATCTGTGCTCTGCCCACCACGGGTATCGAAACGCTGATTTTATATGACTACATCATTTTGATTTTGTGTTCCTAGAAGAAGCATTGTTATCTTGTAACACTGATACAGAAGATCTGTCCAGATGTTCCAGGTTATGTTACATAAAATAACGAAGAACAATTTTACCCTGCAACGCAATGTAATTGTAATGCTTCTCCTCTGTATCAGTTATTAAGACATATATGTTTTCTGTGCAATCATTTCAATATAATATACTAAACATCTCTATACCTTGAAGGACTGACTTAAAACGTTAATGAGAAGAATGCACCAAAATATTAAACATTCTAATATCAAAAATATATTTATATACTGAACAAAAGTTATTTTACTTTAATGAATTGATTTCAATCCTTTTCTATGCCAACAAACTTTGTCTTGCTATTTTCATGAAACCATGCTTATTCTTTACTTAAATTGCTTGTTCTCTTATGGAATAAGAGTTGTAGTTTATAGTCATGACAGAACTGTATCTTTGATACTATTTTTATTATTTGTGTCCGCCTTCTTCACAATAAATTCTCAATTAAGATAATTAATATTGAAATTAATGTATATAATGGATTGAAACATTCAGGCAAGATACTCGATAGTTAATGTACCATGATATTGAGAAATCCACTTCACGTAAAAAATTATTCAAAAAACTATTGGTCCAGATATTAAAACTTTGATTAAAAAAAAGTGCAGAACTATGTGTTAACCTTGTTAACATACAATAAAGCTGGACTATTGAGAATGTGATTTCTTAAGCACTTTTTGTTAGAAATGCTTAGCAAGGCTTTGTAATCATTGCAAAGGGATCCACCCACAGTGTTTCTTCTGTGGGGAACATAGGTCCATTGGGGGGAAGTCTAAATCGTTATTTGTAAGAGTAACATTGCATGTTTTCATTTCTTTTGCATTCTGAATCATTGTGTAAGGTCACATTACGGTGAAATTCATAAATTTAAAGTTATCATGCAATAATTCAAATTAATTTACAAACGGAATAATTCAAGCTTTTTCATAAATTATCAAAAATCAATGATTTCAGGTTACCTTTGGTTGTTAAGTTAATGAAGTCATTATCTAAATTGGATTAAAAAGACCCGGATTTAAGTAAATCAAACTTTTTTCCATTAAAACATTTTCAATTTTAATTTTTAATACACTGGCTTAAAAAGTAATAAATTTATGTTGTTTATTTCATATAAGTACGTAAGAAATATTGACTTTAAAATTTCAAACACAATAAAAATGACGAATGTCCCACCTTCTATCTTTATGCCGTTATGCTTCACGTGGAGCAAATTTTGATCATTCAAACTTCAAAAATTATTGAAATTTCATTTTGTTGTAGTTAGATGCAAAGTTAAACAATGAAGTAACAGTACTAGCACAAGTAAATCTTATTTAAAAGCCTTACCAATGTATTCAGGGAAATAAATACTACTGGTATTAGAACTACAGACGATACAGAATTTAATTAGGTCACCCTCCACAGAATTAAAACTTGTGTGAGTATCTAATAACAAACAATACGATCAGAACTGATATTAATGAGCTCAATATCTTTTCAATATCTTTAAACGAATTTGAATTTAAAAAAACAAATAAAAAGTGATTAAAAACATGTATCATCCAACTGAATGTTTAAAATTAAGAAACAAAATATGTACATCCCTCTTCATTTCTTATTTATCAAACTTAAATTGTCTCTTTATATTTATATACTTAACTGTAAGTTTGTACTTTTTGCATATAATTTAATTTTGATATTTTATATTTTTTCTTGTCCTTTAACACTTTATTATTATTGCAGTGATTGTTAACAGGTAATCCCTGGAAATATTAGGATCTCAGTAGGTATAGACACTAGTTTTCTTCAGAAGAGGTTGACATTTACCTACTGCACTAATCCTAATGATACAAGGCAGTAAAGTATTATTAAAATTTTCTGACGGGCATTTTAAAATATAAGTAATACAGAATTAACTTAAATGTAAAACTAAAGCCCATATCCAATCTAACTGTCTGTCTACTTAATATATTTAAAGTGCAGGCAAAGACAAAAGCACCAAAAACTCTATGAAAGATTTCACAAGATCCTTATGGAAATTTTTATTCCAATTCCAAAACACCTAGTAAGATATCATATTTTGAAACGTGGCATTTCTCTCGCTTATAATTAACTAGTTCAGCTGAGAAATCACAACTCCATGTTTAGAAATCTGGAATCTGTTAAGAGTAAATCTAATTTATTTTTCTCTGAACATCCGAAATAGCATGAAATAAGAATGTTTAACTGAGGAACTAAACTCGCTTTTATCTGCACATGGAATGTTGATTTATATCAAAATGTATTCTAGTTATAAAATTTATAAGATAATATTTTGTTAACCAAACAGAAGTTAAAGAATATTTTTTCACGTTTTTTTGAAATAAAGAAATTAAAACTTAGGTAACATAAAACTTTGAACTATAGGGAAATTTAATGTAAATTTTGTTGATACTCATTGATGGGAAGATTGTTTAATTAATTTTGAAACACAGTAAAATTTCATGAAGTGCATTGAACAGGTGTACCTATAACCATATAGTTAACGTATTCAATGAGCAAAGAAAATATAAAAATCAGTTATGTAAATGTTATGTAAATGTGTAAATATTTTGTAAACGACGGCATGTCGTGTTGTGTTTGGATTTTCATTTCTGTTATCTATGTTTCCATATTTATATTATTGTTTCGAAGTTTAAACTAATATGTTGTTATTCATTTCGGGTAACATTTAGAATTTTCTTGAATTAAGTAGACCAATCATATGTTTGTAAATGAAGTGCTGGTGACTACGTGTCTAGACGTGTAGTCTCGTGCAAGAACGGACATGCGTGGATTGCTTTGGAGACCTGTAGAAATTTCGCGGTTATTCGAGGAGTTTAGGCCTACAATATATAAACAGACGAAGATACGCGAGAAAATGTAGAGTCAGACATTAGTATCATTTCAAAAGAAGAGAGTCAGTTATTTGAGAAAGATTAAGTGTTTGCTGTGATTATTCAACTTGGATTTGTGACTGAAGTTAGATCTACGGAAGCTGTGATTTTATTTCGTCCATCTCTACGATTCATCTGAATTACTGCTTGTGCTGAGATTCGGCGAATTTGTGACGTTCATCGGAGGCATCGTGAAAGGAACTTCGTCGAATTTATTGAACTGTAAACTGTTTCTGAACTTCTTCATTTAAGTTTCGGAATTTCTTCGTGGGACCAAATTCACACCCTAGACTGGAATTTGAGACTTTCATTTTAGATCATTATATTAGATACAGGCCAGTCCCATTTTGTATTGTGATTGATTTTGAAGTTTGAAACTAGTATTATTTTGTTTTGTAGTTAATTTCGAATGTTGTAACTTAATATCTATCACTGTTATTATATAATTCATGTTATATCTGTTATATTTGTTAATAGTTTAGTGTAATAAATTATACAAGCTTTTATCTGTATTTTTCTGTTGCGTTTAGTCTACGAAAAACATAAAACATAAAAAATACGTAAGAGTAAACTTCTATTAAGTCTTTGCTTATTTACGTAAAATCTTAAAGGTTGTTCCAATTTTTAAAATTATATTGCAGTTTTAAATTTTAGAAAATGAACTGGAAATTAACAGAACCTAGAAAAAATTAGATTAACAAAATTAATCCAAATACAACAAACATAACCACATTTAAACTTACCCTTGTATCACTGTATTCCTTCATAAGCTTTTCTATGAGATCTTAGAGAACTTTCTGAAGGTCCTTAGAAGCATTTTCATCAACAAGAATTTCCAGGTCTCACCCCAGTTTCATTTCCAGTCTTCTACTTTAAAAGAAAAGGTAAAAATATAAAACTAAAAAAAAAGATTGTTTAAAACTCTTTAACACAAATTAATCGCTGCATTCTCAGTTATACAGTTCCCTGAAAATTTATCACAAGGTTTGTTAAAAATATATAATTATAAATGGATAAAAAAATACATCATACAGTGGTCAACAGATAACGTGATTTATTTATATTGATATGAAAAAAATGAAATTAATGAGGATTCATGATGAAAGATACTTTAGAAGTTTTAAATTTTAAGTTATGTACACTTTTGTTTGAAGGAGAAAATGATATGGGATTAAACAATATAGATAAAAACGGTATAACAGTGTTACATGATAGTTTTAACAGTACGCTAAATAATTGACAACACTTTACTATTAGAAGTAAAGAAATAAAACAAATGACCTTAAAAACTAGTCTAAGCATAAGATTCTGATAGAATGGGATTAATTGATAACTGGTTAAATATTGACAATTATTTTATAATTTATATTTCTCAAAATTACAACATTACAGCTTATTTATTAAGGTGATAGAAAAAAGGAGTAGCTTTCATGTAAAATGTGAGTTACAACCTGTAAAAGTTGCGACAGTTCAATCTAAGACTAATGACATCGATTAAATTTCCGTTTCTTTTAGCTAATAAGAAACTCTATCATGACATAAAAAATTAATTTCTTGCTGGTATATAAACATAAAAATGTTTATTTTAAACATACGGAATAGAAAATTCTAGATTTAAATTGCAAGTACAATAGGTTTTTAGAAACTCTTCAAGGTGGTTTTCTTCGGCGATTCATGGTATTTTTCATTTACTGTTAATTTCTAATAAAACAATGGTTGATAGCATGAAGACTGTTGAGTCCGTGAATGTAAGTTATCATTGCCCAGTTAGATTTAACGGTTTACTTCAAACACAGATTAAAAATAAAATGTTTTGAGACAAAAATATTTAAATGATGAAACAAGAAGTATCTTTTGTGAGTTTGACAGCTGAAATAGTTTGAGATGATACTGATCAAATGTACAGTATCTTTGAAATACGTTACTAAATATACATCTTGAATGTCTCGGGATTTACAGGTTCAGAATTTTTCTTGCAACCACTCTTTTTGTCCATAAAACGATGAATATAACACAAACAATATGTAATTATTATTAAACTTAACACCAAATATCATTTTGATTCTGTCAGAGAATTTAGAGAATACGATAGCCAAGTTCAATCAATATGAACACTAATGTGAAATATTTAATAAACTTCTTTCAAACCATTATATTTCATTTATACTAATGCTTAAAAGATTTGGCAGCGGTAATCAAACAGATTTATTAACATCAATAATATGAATTAAAATCAGATTTTTACCATGGTTAGTAACTTCCCTCTGGTGTAATACCGCTAAATGAGGGACGGCTATCACAGACAGCCCTTGAGTAGCTTTGTGCCAAATTCATAAATAAAGAAACAAATATAGTTATACAAATATTTTAATGTTTTGTTTATATGAATCTACAGACCTTTGGTTTTACAAAGTGGCCTGTCCTGAAGCTACAATAACAGAAATAACATCTCCACAAGCAATTACGCATTTCAATATCTCAAGTACGGAAAATAA
Organism: Carcinoscorpius rotundicauda; assembly: GCA_011833715.1. Classification (NCBI taxonomy): domain Eukaryota; kingdom Metazoa; phylum Arthropoda; class Merostomata; order Xiphosura; family Limulidae; genus Carcinoscorpius; species Carcinoscorpius rotundicauda. The sequence goes on along the minus strand of CM022397.1, from coordinate 45,869,188 downwards.
TATTGCCTGAAATTTTCTCAAAATTTTGAAATAGTTGGAGGAAATACTTTTAATATGCGGTTAACATTATACCTTCAAATACACTGGTACTTTAGTAATTTAGATAATAATATAACTTATACTAATCTAGATATTATATATTTATTTTCTTTTACACGCAGATAAGTTTATACTGACATAATTAGTTGCTGCATCTCTTGGTTCATAGTAAAATATCATAGAAACACATTATCAATGATCGTGTGGGAAACCGACAGTTGTAAGATTGCATGAATATTTTTATTTATCTCAATAAAAGAAAGAACGGATTTTCTTTTTCTAAACAAGACACCAAAAACCAACATATATCAAATAAAAACACAAACTTAGGAGTTGTATTGCTTCAAAGGAGTTTTATTTTCGAGATAAAAGGTATTTGAGAGTTAACGTATCACAAAACGGAGAAAACCACCAGAGATTATATGTAGATGCTATGCCTCATCAACTGTTATGTGCTCCTTAAAGCTGTAAATATAAATAACATTGAAATACATAAATGTTGGTGTCAGTTCACTTACAACAGAGCAACTAACATTTTATTAAATATATTAGTCAAATAATTCAATACCAATTATGACACAAAACAACATCATGTAGTCAGTGTTCTATAATGGGGACACAATGAGTTATCTGGATTCTGTCCCTTACTGGTATCAAAACTCGGTTTTCAGCGGTGTGAGTCCACCTTGGGGAATGTAACCCAATGGTGTAGCATTGAGTCACTGTTGTAGTCGAGACCACAGTGATCGAGAATGAAAACACAGAGCTCAATAAAAAAACATTGTAATAATTTACACAATAATAAATTATAGCAAGTAGAATAAAAATTTATGTGCGTCAAACAAACTTTATTCATGTCTTAACCACAGATATTTTAAAAATTAATTGCATAATCATCATTTTAACGTTTCATCTCATGAAGAACAAGACGAGTTCCTAAAACAAACTAAAAAGATCAGTAAATAAACAATTTAAAGCCAAACGGAATCATAGTATACATATTTAACAGGATCCAGTGGTGTAGCGAAATGCTTACGGACCCACAACGCCAGAAAAGAGGTTTCAATACTAATGTTGGAAGGAGCACAAACAGCCCATTGTGTATCTTTGTGTTCAACTACAAATAAAAGTTGTTAATATCAAAAATAAAAGTTGAGATTTAACGTAGGCGTGCACCTGATGAAGCTAATAGGAACTTTAAGTAAGCCCATGGGTAATATTAAACGTAAGTTTTCTGATTCGCATACTTACAATACATTATACTGGATATATTACAACTTATTATTTAAAGCATTAATGTGAGTTGGTGAGATGAATCCTTATATAAACTACCAAAAATACCCGCAAGTACAACTGTTAGTTCCTTCGAAAAGTTATCGAGTCTGGAGGCTTTCATGGAAAAACTTAACATTCAACAATATTTATCAGCTGTGAGAAAAATTATTTCATTCAGATATAAGTTAGCAATAAGCCATCATTACTGTGTAACATCACAGAGCAGATTTTATTGAGGCATTTCTTTGTAGGCGCATTTTTATGTTATAACACTCACGACATTTTTACTACAGAAGAAATAAGCTTCTGATTTGTTTCTTAAAGTTTAACATTTGAAACTCACCTCTTTTCTTTTTGTGATTTGTAAAACTTTACTGTAAAACGTATCAGCCTTTATTTTTAATGGTAAAATCTGAAACTTACCAGTTTTTGTTTCCAATGTTGATTGGTTTAATCTGAAACATATAATTTTAGTGGAAATTTCAATTATTGCTCAGCTGTAACAATACTAACAAGAACTTGTAATAAAAATAATTCTGGAAGTAGATGTTACATCCTTGATAGAAGATATTTATTAGAATTTTATAAACCGTATCTTATCTTCTGAGATTGATTAAAAATTGGAATGGTATGAAAGAGAGAATTTAAACTATTTCTTAACTTTAATAATATAGCTATGCATGTGATAAAAATTTTGCTCTAATAATATTTGATATAGTTTTCAGACTTTTTTGTGTTACTCCTGATCTAATATAGGCATTAATTGAAAATATTTACTTCCATAGAAAGATTGCTTACAATTTTATAATTTAATGAACTTTGAAAATGAACTTACTGTACATCAATTTTCTCATCATGTCTATAGAGTTGCGTTTTGTCATCGTTAGCCTTACAACCACAACAAGATCTGCAGCCAGTCTCCAACACCCATCGACAACTCTTGGGGTTACTTTTTTACTAAAAATAGTTGGATTGATCGTATATTAAAACGCCCCAACGGCTGAAACAGCAAGCACGTTTCTTGAGACATGGATGCGAACCCGTGACCTTCAATTTACGAGTCACACGCCTTAACTCACAGTTAGAAGTTCGGTTAAGATAGTTTTGGTTTTAGTTGTTGCATAACTATAGTTTCTTTGATTTTGATTTAAAGAAGTTTAAACATGTAAGAAGCAAGCAAGTTTAGTCTTAAGTAGAGGTCAATGTCATTGATTAAACGAACCTCATCAATATTTGTTTTCACGGTTTTTGTTACTTTGTTTCAACTATTGTAACGTTTCCTACACAATGGACTTCCTATGCTCTGCTCACTAAGGGTATCAAAACCTGGATTCTATAGGTGTAAGTCCACACACATGTCACTGTTTCACTAGGGGGAAATATCCTAGAGAAAAAAATGGCTTACGGAGTGTGACGAACACATACGCTATTATTTATGTTTGCACAAGTATAAATTTTAATATTCGTGTTAAACGTTTTTTTGACGTTTTTGTGGTTACTTTTATAATGTTCCGAAAATATGTATTTTACAGGCAGTCAATTTTACAATGAAAAATATAGTTGCTGCATTTCTTTGTCGAAATTCAAATACAATGGAACAATATTTCTTTAACACACTTTCGTCACTATGGTTATCATTCAAGTTTAGAATCAAATACGACAAGGGCTGTTGTAAGATTGATTGATATTTTTTTATTTATCCGTTGTGGCGCTTTTTTATGTTTTATACGCGTGAAAACTAAAAGGTCGTTTTCTAAAATGATTTGAGCTTGTTTTATATACTTTCTTTTTTTATGTGTGCATTTCTGAGAACAGCTGCTTATTTAATATATTATTTAAAATTGTGTTTATTTGTAATCATTTTAACTAGAAGTTTCGACTACTTCAATATCGCAAGAACTCAAGTTTTATTACTTCGTAAGCCTTACAGCCAAAGTAATTTCAGATAGAATAAATTGTTAATATGCCCACATTAAGACCATGGACACTGGGAAGAGCTCCATCTAGCCCCACCAAAATACGCCACTAGTGATCAGATCACAGAATGTTCATTTCTTAGATGTTTACTTAAGGGAAACAAATAAAGTCAATGAATAACACATGGCTCGATATTCTGTTAAGAAAGATTTAGAGATATATTAAAAAAGTTCGAAGATGAAATTACAAAAACATAATTTCCTTAAGTATTTTTCTTATTGGAATATTCTGTGTAACACAAATTTACATTGGAAATATATAATGTTAGTATTATTAAGTATATCTCGGGTATTTCTCTTTTCATTCTCCTTGATTTTTTGTTATTTATTTGTTGCTTTACAAGTTCCAAGAAATAGATACTGTGTATATCGTAGAGTATTTGTCACCATATACTTTTTCTAAAAAGACATATCTACATTTTGATGTAGGACCAGGTGTATACGCATAACAGAAGTATGAACATTATTTATTCTTAACAAAGAATGAAATTTTTAAAACTAAATGAAACTTAATTACTTTAAGATGTGTAAAATTACGAGGGTCTGTGTTTTTTCCATAACCTTCATGCTTCTTTTTGAAAAGAAATATAATTTGTGATGAATTTATAAATTGCAGATTACACTAACAATAATGGAAAATTACATGGTAGAAAAATAAATGTAATATGAAGATTTAAGTACAATGTATTATATAATATTATTTAAGCTACTGACGTGAATACATAGAACCAGTCTTCATTGTTCATTACCTCAAACCTCAGTTATATGAAGTGAAACATTTTGAAATTTTGAAGAGAACAAAAGGGATTTAGCTTGGGTTTCAAAATCTTAAATCACAAGTCGCAATGTTACTCATTTCCATTTGCGAGAATCCAAAATGTAGTATAATTTATTTTTGACGGCAGGTAAAGTAAAACTATTTTCCAAGTAAACATCAATGTGTTAAAATTGGAAAATTTGCATATTTGGTAGTTTATTCTGTGAATTTTATTGGAATATTAATTTTTAAATGTAAGTAACATATATTTATGTTTAATGTGTAAATTAACTAATCTTAACCCTGGTATAACTGGTATGAATAAATCAGGCGTCCAGTGTACTCTTGCATGTCTTATTTCTTACGTTTGATAAAATAGTATCATCTTATTCTGTGTCAAATTTAGAATTATTACTTTGATTTTAAATATATAGCATAAAGCAAATAAACATGAAAAATGTGTTACAATTGTCATTTCTGTATAGCTCTACAGAATCTTGCATGTAAACAAATATTTATATAGTTTAGTCATAAGTTTACAAAAGGTTATCACTTAGAAGTATAATAAGCCATACCTTCTTCTCATTACAATTTATTTGTTCCCACTATAATCGCTTACCCTTTGTTAAGTAGTAGGGCTCTTGAAATTCAGCTTTCCTGGAGCAAATACTTTATAGGACAGAAATAGATGACATAAATCTAAGATGACTACCTTACAGTAGATGTAGATCTTGTAGAGTAAAGAAGTAATGTTTTTTTTAACTAAGCACAAAGCTACTCAATGGGCTACTACCAATAACAAAACCCGGTTTTTAGCGTCGTAAGTCCGCAGACATAAAGCTGAGCCACCGGGGGGCAAGTAGTAATGTAATCAAAAAGGTATGAATACTGGGGAAAATATGCATATTTAAAAAATCGCATAATTACTTTTAATATCATTATATTTCCTGATAATTTTTGATTGTTTACTTGATAATTACATGAACATTTTTTTCAAATACAGGTTATCATGATATGATAACATATATTTATTTAGCTAGACTGCAATGGGCAGCTAACTAAATTTAAGGCTTCTTAAAATACATCTCTACACTTTGGAACAAGTTGATTCATTTGATAAAAAGTGGCTGGATGAAAGAAAGCAGAAGGCTGTTATAAATAGAGCTCAATCAAACTGGATTAATGTTACAAGCAAGGTACCTCAGGACTCAGTCTTAGTACTTAGTTTTTGTGATTTACATCAGTGAAATAAATGAAAAATGGATAATTAATAACTTAAATTTACAGATGATATTAAGGAATAGAGTGTTACTTGTTGTGAGAATGCTGCTGGTTCTTTACAAAATGGTTTAAGTTGTTTGGTGATTTGGGAAAATAAATTGGAGTTGGGTTTTAACTATAATAAATGGCAGGTAATGTATGTGCATTATCATAATATGAATTGTAAGTATTATTTGCATGATACTAACATTCACAGTGTCATGAAAGTAAATGGATTTTGATGAAACAATTTTTCAATCTCAAAAGTCATCCAAACAATGTGCTTGTTGCTAATGGTAGGGCAAATAGGATTTTAGGTTCTATCAACAGAAATACCTGAACATTTTCTGAACAACAACCTTACCTAAATTTTCTAAATCAGCTTCTAAGACTTAATGCTATAAACTCTAAATACTTTTAAGTCTGCAGGAAGTTATTCCACTAGGTGAGGACTTACTGATTATAACTTAGGCCTATATCGTGTTTTAATGTTTTGGAAAGTGGTACTTAAAGTGTTTAAATCTATTTACGGTTGAAAGTGTAACATCACTTAATGTATTACCAGTTTAAACAGTTACACTGGGGGAGGCTATTAAACTATTTGCTGATATATAACATCACATACTGAATTTTTTGATCGTATATTTCATCTCTTTGGTGTTTGTGAATACAGCTGCAATATTATTTTTACAGAATGCATCATCTTTTTGTACATATTGATTTTATTTTTTGTCTTCCATGAAATTGTATTTTTTGAAATTCTGTTATAGAAAATCTTATCAGAAAATATATCAAAGTATATGTGTAATTTATAAGGTTAAATGTGTTTTGTGAAATTTTTGACTATTCAATAAAGTTATGAAAGATGCTCTAGTTCAAGAATGAACGAAATACTTTGTAGCTATATGAGTGATAGTAAGAATTAAGATTAAATTGGAATCTTAAATTTCCAGAAATTCAATTCATATTTTTGAATTGCTGGTGAGAATTGAAATTATTGTGGAAGCTAAATTTTCTAGAAATTCGACTCATCCTTTTGAAATTATATACTGGAACGCCAAGAGAGAGTATATATTGTTGGTTTGCTACATTTGGTATTCTGTAAACCTGAGAAATTATAACTGTGATTAATACTTATTAATTTCAGATACTAAACAGAAACGTTTATAGATTTCGAACATTATAAATCGTTTAACTTCGGTGAAGTAAGAAACTTGACTTGTTATTGCCATGTGAAAAGCAAAGAATTAGCTCCCTTCCTTGTTAGTGAATTGTATCAAAATCAACTTGAAATTAATTCGCTCATTGTAAACCCTCACTAACATATCAAGGAAATCTAGATCAGATGGAAGATTAATGTTGTTTGTAAATTTGTAAAACTTGTATATATAAATTATAATATCTAATTATTATTAAACCCTCATCGTGAACCCTCACTGACATATTAAGGAAATCTGGATCAGATGGAAGAATAATGTTGTTTGTAAACTTGTAACACGAGTGTATATAAACTATTATATCTAATTATTATTGTTAGCAATTGTATTATATATATACTAAAATGTATTTGTTTTGAGAAAGAAAATGGCGTGCATCAATCTTTTTAACAAATATCATAAATTTACTTCAAATCAACATTTAATTAATTTCTCAATTTCAATTATTAATTAACTTGTAACAAGTAAGTTATTAAAATGGAGGATTGTTTGAGATAAATCATAAAACGAAGCTGAATGTAATCGTTTTGAAAGTATTATATTAAATGGCACAATAAAATTGCTGAAATCTTTACTGAAAGCGTAGAATATATCAGTAATAAAACTGTTTACATTAAAAATGTTATTACTTCAATAAAACGCATAAATAATATAATAAGAGTGACATCACAATAAAACTTTAAAGTTAAATCGTATATTGTATTATGGTGAAGCATTTGGATGTTTATCAAACATTTTTTGAAAAAAATAATATTTTCGAGTGACCTGATTTTTCTAAGAAAAAGAGGTTTCAAGTTTTTAAACAATCGAAGCTGCCTCTACACCAATGATATCCTGCGCTTATTTCTAAGTAGTACTCTGTTCCATGTGTTAAACTTTGATTTTGACAATGAGAAATTAAAAACCATACATATTCTTTACGTGTAAAAAACATTACTAAGAAATGAAATTGTTTTGGTTATTTAACTTTTCAAGGTTAACAGTATGTTTCATTTTATCTTCAATTTCACTGCACAAATTACATTATCTTACATCTCAGAGATAAAGGTTGAGTCACGTTTGATATAGATTACAAACATTTATTTTTATAATTTTTTCATTTGTTGTATTACCTTTGTAAAAGCAAATGAAAAAAAATATTTATTTAAATAGAATTATGTATTTTTTATTCAGACTGTAAGAAGTTTGCTTATTCTTTTTGGAATTTCGCACAAAGCTACTCGAAGGCTATCTGTGCTAGCCGTCCTTCATTTAGAAGTGTAAGACTAGAGGGAAGGCAGCTAGTCATCACCACCCAGCCAACACCAACTCTTGGGCTACTCTTTTACCAACAAATAGTGAGATTGTCCATAACATTCTAATGCCACCGTGGCTGAAAGGGCGAGCATGTATGGTGCGATCGGGATGCAAACCCGCGACCTTCAGATCACGAGTCGCACAACTTACGCGCTTGGACATGCCAGGCCAAACTGTAAGAAAACGAGTAACATCCTACATTCCAGTTAATAATCGGTATCGTTTTTCATCATGGTTAAGCTTACAACCAAAAAAAAATTAGCAGTTTTAGAACTTTTGCCATTCGATTGTTATTGTATTCATGAACATTTTAGTTCGAAAACCCTTTTAATTTATCATATATCGCTTTAAATCTGAAACTAATTTAGAAACTTTTTAATAAACTGTTTAAATCTGTATTCTCTGATTATTTTGTGCATCTTTTAAGTTAAGGAGTGCGTATGTTTTTTTATTGCAAGCCACATTTGGCTATTAGCTCAGTCCATCGAGTGGAATCGAACCCCTAATTTTAGCATCATAAATCTGTAGACTTACCGCTGTACTAGCAGGGGATTTTAGGTTAGGACAAGTCTACATTGTCAACAGAAAGTAAGAGTATTAATTATAAAAATAGAGTTGTGACGCAACGCTGATATGATTGTACAACGAGGTTACAGTTTTATTTATTTTTTAGACATCATCTACCTACACGGCACCCTTTCTTAAAGAAATGGCAATAGAATACTAAATTTCACAATCTTAGCTAATAAAACAATGATAATACAATATAATTACATATTGTACAGTTACTGGTATCATTAAAATAATTTTTGAACATGCAAGTTTCCTGGTAGGAGAGCAGCAAGCTAACAGACTTAGAATGCGGAATTGCAAGTTTCAAGTTCTCTGTGGTTCAAACAGTAAGTAACGTGATGCAGGTATTGTCTCAATTAGAGAAACATCGTGCACTTGTAATTTCTAAAATGTAACATATCGTATAGCATGTATCATATGTAAATGTTTCCTTTATATTTGTAAAAGAACTCTTGAAAGGAAAGGTAAAGTTCATATTTTACTGCTCCTTGTTTGACACAAGTGAAAAGATATAATTATCACCAAAATTCCTCAAAAAAACTATGTTTAATTTTATACAGGTTATTTGAAGTCAAAGGAGAAAATAAAAATTAATTTGTATTAAACTATTGTATTCCTTGTTGTTTTATGTAGAGGAACTCATAATAACATTGGCATTATTTGTTTCCTATTTTTCTTGTTTTTTCAGGTATACATAATTATTTCATCCTGATTATGTTTTTCAATCTAAAATTATAAGTGCCAAATTATAAGGGGCAAGTGGCATGGATCTTTGGAATTTGTATTTTGTAAGAATAACGATATTCTTCGCCAAAACAAATGATACTGTATCAGCATGCAGTGGGTCATTGTATTTACACAATAAGAACTGTATCATCCTGATCCCAACAATTTCCACAAATTGAGATATTAACACTTGATTTAAATGACAATTTAAAACCACACTAAACGGAAAAATATTGTCAGAAAGTAGAAACTAGTTTTGACACATTCATCATCCATTCTTTGATATTTCACTGTCAAGAGAGAGATTTGGCATTTGATTATTTTATTGTAAATTTTACTTCGTGTGAAACATATATGTATACATGTCATCAAAATATCATGAAAGTGATCATTATTATTTCACAATACCTTTAACATGAATAGAGAAATTCATACCGTACATATACAGTGGTATGTCTATGAAATCACACTGGTGAAATTCGGGTTTAATACCTGTGGTGGACAGAACAGAGATAGCTCATTGTGCAGCTTCGTGTTTATATACAATTAAACACGCGTTATATTAGTATATGCACATTGTTTAAACGGTGTAAGAAAGACCGTGAAAATAAATATTGATGATATCGGTTTAAACATCGACTTGTTCTTAAGACCAAACTAACTAATTACAGACACGTTATTAACAAAACTGTTTTCCTTACACAAAAAACAAGAAATGTGAACTTTTTAAAACCAAAATCAAGGAGTCCTACTTACACAATAATTGAAACAAAATAAAATCAACATAAAGAAACGCCTTTGTACCTATGCTGATTAATTACCTTACTTCGATCTGCAACACCCTCTACAACCCCGAACACCTTTACACTTTCGTTCCTTAGACTCGTTGCTGACTCTCTCTTTGTTAATCTGAAGATTAACTAAGACGGTCGAAACGTTGTTTGAATTAAAGTGCTAATACTTATATCCAGCCGTCTTAGAAAGACATTTTTATTTCAAGTGGTTTCCCGTCATCACGGAAGACTTTTCATCTGTTGAGCAGAATTTGTAAACTGAAATTCTTTGGCATGTCGTACACGCTAATCGATTTACAAATTTTGCATACGCTATAATACTTTTGCTTCTATGACGTTATGCAAGAAACTAAAAATTCGGATACCTGTGATCTACTTACCAGAATTATCAGCACCAGGCACAGCATGACCAGGTAGGAGTTCGACTCGTAATATGAGTGTCAGGGGTTAGAATCCCGTTCGCACCAATCATGCTTGCTCTATCAGCCGTGGTGGCGTTATAATGTGATAGTAAATCCCACTATTCGTTGGTAAAAATGTAGCTCAATAGTTCGCGGTGTGTGGTGAAGACTCGCTACTTTCCCTCTTGTCTTACACTGTTAAATTACGGATGGGTAGCGCCGATAGCCCTTGAGTAGCTTTGCTTCAAATTCAAAAACAAACGAAACAACTATCAGAACCTGTATTTTTGCATTAAAAGACTTCAGACTCAGTGCTAAGCCACTTAAAATATCTTAACTGACGCCATAAGAAACTCTACACCTCTCTAAAAACACAAAAACATGTTTAAATTGTGAAGTGTTTTCCGTTATCAGAATTGTAAACTAAAGACAATTCGTATTTTATAGAAAATTAATTTTGAGCTTTATCTGTGGGTGATGATGTGGATTCCAGGAGAAACTTCAGTTGGAAAACACTGAGCTTAATTTCTTACCTGGCACCGTTATTTGGGAGTTGCAAGAATTTTTTTTAAATTCATTAATGGGCGTAAATGTTTGAAGATATTCTAATTTTCTTTATTTGTCTCGTTACAGGTTTACTTGTAATTGGATTTTATATCCTCTGGCTGATCGGTTTCATTTTCAACCTCAAAAGTTTATATTTTTGTGTCCAATATTATGTTGATGATTGCAAAAGCCGTTTCATTTTGGAACCACTTGGAAAAAAACCAGAATTATCTATCCTAAAGAACTGAAAGACTAAGATATGTGCAAAAACTGAGATAAAATGTGATCGAAATATATGATATAAATGTGATATAAAATTGGTAGTGTAATGATTGTTTTTTTGTTTTTGAATATCACGCAAAGCTAAAAAAGTTATATCGACTTGTAGTCCCTAATTTAAAATTCAAGAACCAGTCAGAAGGCAGTTAGTCATCAACACCATCCGCCAGCTCTAGGGCTACTTTCTTACCAAGGAATAGTGAGATTCATCGTCACATTATAACGCCTTTACAGCTGAAAGGACGAACATGAACGGGGATTCGAACTCGTGACCCTTAGAATGTTAGAAAATCACCTTCAGGGCAATGAAAAAATATTAATATATAAATAAATAATCCTTAAGCTACTATAAAATTTATTATTACGCAATAAAATTCATGATGCCTATAGGTTACTTGAATAAAAAAAATTTAGAAAATCTTCTCAGATGATAAGTGTATTTCAGAGGACATTAGCTACTTATGCATTTGTAATTAATTTTAACTTTATGTATAACTACTTTTATAGCATTCATCATCACCCTTGTTAACAGATTAGTATTTTACACCCAAAGTAATAATTTTCCTCTTCGAATAAATTTTCAACATCACAAAGGTTATGTTTCTTTTTACGTCATCAAATTTGAACTTGTGGTTTCGGCACTCAATTTGCAGTTGACTGTTTCAAGCTCCTTTAAAAAATATTCTTTCCCTCTAAGCTGTGGAAATGTAAAAATGCAATATTTAATTTCATGTTACGATTGTAAAGAATAACCCACTATTTGATAGTGGATGGCATTCAGTAGGACATCAAAAAATAGGAAACTTGAAAATCATCCAAAGTACATATAATAAGGAGAAACAAAGTTTTCCTGTTTGCTTTGTCAAAATATCTTTGGTAATTTATCATTTTTCACAATTGTTATTTTTATTGATTTTGTTAGTAATATTTATTTGGATCAAGAATCACGAATAACATCGATGATTTATTTAAAACACCTCAAAATATTCAAAGCTATTTTCAACCGCGCATGGTAATGGAAATCAATAATGTCACTCAGATTGTGATGGTATTTTTTCTTCATCTGAAAGTTAAGATACGTGAGTAATCACCACAAAGTATTACCGTTATATGTAACACGTTACGTTATATGAAATTCCAAAATTTTAAATTGTTCTGCAAAAAGATAATATTTATACACTTAACACACCAGATGTATTTCCAATATAATTTTATAATTAGCCTTTTCAACGTACCTCTTTATAAACATTCGGTAATCATTTCAGAGATTGTGTTTTCTGGGTCCTTACGAGTTGCTACAAATTTACCAGTGACACTTTGTTTGAGGTTCTGCAACACTTAATGTAAGTTATGTAAGATATTACAAAATCAGAAGTTTGTACAAGCACATAATGTATGTGTTTCAAGCTTAAGAAGTGAGTAAAAGTTCGGTTGTATGACATCATATTTAACATTGCCCTGTCCTGAGTGACTGTTAAGTTTCTTAATGCATTCCTCTCTTAATAATTCCCGAACTTTAATGAATGTGTTCGCAAAACTTTCATTCTTGAATTTCATATATGGTTAAAGTTTCAATTTTAACGTAGATGAGATGTCTAAACTGCAAGAGCATTTGCTGAATTAATTATTTAACGGCGAATATTGTGAAGGAACACACATTGTATGAAGTCGCGAATCATCTTTTTTGTAGGATTCTGAAATGCTATTTTTGAGAACTGCCAAATATAGCTATAAAAGGGACTTATCTGGTAATAGCTCATTATAGAACATTTTAATATAAGTGAATAATTGAAATTTTGTTAGATAAGCGTAAATAAATGAATTTATATAATAGTTCAACATCATCTTTATATCTGAAATTTTTCCTCAACACACATGTCATTGAAAAACACTTCTCAATACTGGTAAGGAAATTTGGCAAATTCACACTCTCGAATTGTATCTGAGAGCTACAAATGAAAAATACGTTTGAACAATTGAATAATGTTTTATATTTCACGATTTTCCTTTGATAACATAGAATTTAATAATTATTTTTTGTGCCAGAAACGATATAATTGTGCTAAATAGTATCACAACTAATTTGTAATATGGTTTTACTTCTGTTTGTTTACAATCAATTTAATTTTCTTCTTTAGACATGAATAACTGCATAGAAACAGAAAGTATGTAACATTCTTAACACAGAGTCAAAAAAATTGAAATTATATTTGAAGTAAAGAAAAGTAAATGAAAATTATGTCGTTCTAGATCTGCAATTTATTTCTAATAATTATAGATTCAAGACATCAATTATTGTTTTACAAATTGGAATGAATTGTCGAAGCAATTATAGTTTAAAAATACCAATCAACTCTGAATTATCTATAATTTTGGATTCAGTATATTTTCACAGCTCGTTCAGTTTCTCAGGCTTGACTTTTTTGTCTCTGAATAAAAAAAATTCTGATTTACTTAAACTAGTCATATTTCTCATGTTACAAACCAACTTTTGAAGAAACGTATTTAATAAAAGAAGAATTTGCACTTTTGGCCAAGTAAGAGATTATAAATCACAATCTATTACAACAGCGTATTACTTGACCCCTCATATTATTTCAGAAGTTAATGTATAATCCAAATCAAAAATGTTGATTGAATATTTCAATGTTGACTATCAATTTGTTATAGCTAATGACCACACTACCAAACCCAGAAGATTTAACTTTTTATCTCCACGCACCATACATGCTCACCTTTTCAGCTGTAGTGACGTTATAACGTGACGGCGAATCCCACTAATCGTTGATAAAAGCGTTGCCCAAGAGGTGACGGTGGGTGGTGATGACGAGCTGTCTTCCCTCTTGTCTTACATAACTAAATTGGAAACGGCTTGCGCAAATAGTATTCGAGTAGCTCTGCGCGAAATTCAAAACAAACCAATCCAAGCGTTTCGTCAACGTGAGGGTTACGAGAACAACAACAATTGCATAAAAAACTTTCATGTTGAAAAGTTTGCTGTTTTCATAAAGATTTCTGGTTGTAAAATCCATTGTTCTATCATTATCCAACATCCTGGAGCGATTTAGCTATCCTAAAATTAACATATGTTTCCTTATATATTTACCAATCATTGCGTTGTTCTATCCGGTTTAAGAAATTGAGTTTGGGAAAACACATATCAGAGCTACATTTAAACACAAAACAGTATCCTTCATATAATAAAGTCATTGATTCATATTTGTTTTAATACAATATCATTCCTTTGTTATTGTATATTATACATATTTCCGATTTCAAGCGTTATTTAATTGTCTGTTTGTTTGGCGCTTTGTAGCACAAAACGGCCAGGCTCTCTATGCTAAACATCCATTAAAGATAACGAAAATATTAAACTATTTACAAGCAATGAAAATGCGAAACATAGCGCAAGAACAGAATCAAAGGCTAATGATCCCAAGAATGCTAAAAACACGATCAACATAGACATTATCACAATCGTCAATGACATTTTCTAACGTTAATAATACATTTGGAGAAAAAAGCCTGTATAATATAGACAGCTACTGCTGCCACACAGTGGTCTATTGACGGCTTACAGACGAGGGCAGATTCAAGTGCTGCGAGAGCAGTGAAAGAGGGCCAGCTTCCAACAGAGCTCGAGGGTCGGGTGGCATCGACCACGGTTAGTTTCTCTCAAACTTATAAGAAACTTATCACTGCCTCGTGGTTTAATGTCAATCCTCAAAATAAAAGAAAATGAAGGTGAACAAATAGAGTGATCAATAGCAGTAAAGGTCTGACTACATGCATGAAAATAAGTGAAAGAACCATTATTCAAAAGAGAAATGTTGTGATCTGAGAACATATGCTCTACATAGCGACCACTCCTCTTAATATCGCCCCCCAGTGGCTCAGCGGTATGTCTGCGGACTTACACGCTAAAATACGGGTTTCGATACCCGTGGTGGGCAAAACACAGATAGCCCATTGTGTAGCTTTTTGCTTAGTTAACAACAACAATCATTCAATATCAGCACTTCCTCAGATAAGATGATGTTAATTAAAGTCCCCCAGGATTAAAAAGAAAGACGGCAACTGTTCAACCAGAGCATGAAATATGATTGATCATATGTCTCTCGAGGCAACAGATAGAGAGAATAAACAGTGATTGTATGAGCCAAAGAAACAGCAACATCTCCTCATGAGGAATCCAAGAGAATTTACTGCGTTGAGATATGGATGTTTCCACCAACACGTCATCAGATCGAAGCTTCTTTACTGACTTTGGCGAGCCAGCTAGTCCCCATTCAGTTCCTTTCTAAATAAAAAAATGGGGTCATTTGCCCTAAAAGTTTGTCTGAAAGAGAGTGTAGGATAAAAAAATGAGGTACAACTGGTGGTAGAGATGTTGAAGAATGCTACAGAAACTCAAAGACGTGGTCATTTACCTGTGGACTGTTTTTTTCTCTATTTTATTTAAATTTGTTTTTCGAGAATCCATAATAAAAACGGGAAATTTCGGTTCCTACTGATCCCTTCCTCAATGGAGCCATACGAGGTGATGGACTACAATATCAAACAAGGAAACAACATGAACGCCAAGATTTCGTGAGCACTATACCCAAACACCAGCAACAGATGCAATAGCCACAATACATGTTGAGAACTTCCAACACTGGTAGTTGGTTTACCCTAACTCAAGTGGACCAGTTGATTGACTCAAGGGGCCATTCCAAGGCCACCCATCTACAGGAATACAAAGTGAAAGTGGTATGTTAGTGTTCGACCCCTAAACCAACAGTATCCTCTCCTTACCTTCACGGGTCAACACACATGGCAGACACATGAGTGGATGTCGAGATCGCAGAACCTTCCTTGGAAAGTCTCCTTACCATGTACAGGAATACACACCGAATGGTTTTGTTTATTAATGAGGCTATCAGCTTCTTTTATGTCGTATTAGGAACATAGTATTTACTAGTTTAGATATAGTTACCACTTTTTTTCTTTGACAACCTGACGAAGATCGAAATGTTTTTCGCTCCTCTGCATAAAAATTTTCTCAACCCTTACCAGCTGTTTTCACAGATATATTTATATTTAACGTGATCACACTGTTAATATGATTCATACTCATAAAAACTGAAACGCCATTTTCTAGAATGATATTTTAAATTCAAGTTTGTTTTGTTTGTTTGTTTGAATTTCGCACAAAGCTACTCGAGGTCTATCTGTACTAGCCGTCCCTTATTTTTTAGTGTAAGACTGGAAAGAAGGCAGCTGGTCATCTCCACCCACTGCCAACTCTTGGGCTACTTTTTACTAACGAATTGTGGGATTGACCCTCACATTATAACGCCCCCACGACTTAAAGGACAAGTATATTTAGCGCGTCGGGGATGTGAACCCACAATCTTCAGATTACGAGTCGCACTCCTTAACAAGCTCCATGCCGAGCCCTCTGCCTGTTTGGACAGATATATTTTCGCAAAAACTCTAATTTCATTACTTTGTGGTCAACAATGACAGATTTAATTTTGTTTCAGTCCAAGAGCTAATAACCTTTATGGGTTATATATTCTTTGTAATTTTATAAAGAATAAAACTGTCAAAGAGTCCACATTATGATCATAGGCACAAGGGCTGAACACCCAAGCACCTAATTAAATACTCCATTTGTGGTCAGGTCGCAGATAGTTTATTGTCTAAAAGTTTACTTTTCAACAACCAAACAAAGTTAATTCATGATACTTGGCTCGATCATGTGTTAAGAAAGTTTTAGTAATACAATTATAAAAAACGTTCCAATATCGAATTACAAAAACATAATTTACAGAGGCATTATCTTTCCTCATTGAAATATTATGTGCAACACATATTTAGGAAACTTTTTTTTTATTTTATTTTAAAAAAAGACCTGAACAAACAATATATATTAAATTAGAAAACACAAACTGAACAATTGTATTGTTTTAAAGGGTTTTATTTTCGAGAAAAAAAGGTATTTAAGGGTTAAACACAACCGAAAAGGAAAGAAACAACATATTCAGATAATGATATAAAAGGTAATATGTATAGGTGCTGGTCCTCATTTGCTGTTAAGTGATTCATTGAAGCTGTAAGTATAAATAGCATTGAAATACATAAATGTTGTTGTCAGTTCATTTACAAGAGATTCACCAACATTTCATTAAATATATTATTAAAATCATTTGACACCAATTGTGGTTTAAACCAACAACATATAATCAGTGTTCTATATTGGTGACACAATGAGTTATCTATACTCTGTCCCTCAAATATCAAAACTCGGTTTAAAGCTGTGTAAATCCTTAGACATACCAACCTGTCACTGTGTGGATTAGACCGTTTTATAGATATATTGTTACAAATATGTAATTCTATTAAATGTCTTTTGGCATTATTTAAACAAAATAACGTATTAAAAGGAAAAGGTATGGTGTCATCTTGTGAAATAGCCACACATTTGGAAAATATGTGAATAATTTTGTGCCAGTCCATTGTGCCAACAAATAAAATAAATGTGAGAATAAAATTAAATATACTAACTAAAAATACTATTTACAGCACATTTTATTTATCGTGGAATTCCTTATACAAAGTGAAATTTATGATAAATAATCACTATAACGACTGTATAACTGTTGTAAAACAGTTATGTTGTATAGAACAACAAACTTCTTTTACGATATTGTAAAAAAATACGTTTACAGTGTCTAAAACATATAATGTTGAAGTTTCAATATATTCATTTCATTTCTTGCTGATGTATTGATTTATTTTGATTTTCTCACCTGACATCCTTAGAGACAGTTCTGAAAAGCATCGTCCAGAACTTTTATAGCATTTAAATGTTCATTAAGAACTCATTCTTTTATTTCCTACATAAAGAAGTAAATGCAATAAATATTATGGAATATGTTATAAAATTGAAAGTTTGAAGAAAACACAGAAATAATACAAAATAATAGAAATCCCATAACCTGAGAAGTTTACCTTTCCTTTTCATAAGTGAGCTGGAAATGATTACTTTATTCATTCAGTTGATTTTTACAAACAAATTATAACAAACATTGTTGCAAAATAATATAAGAATGCAGAAGGAGTCGTGGGAAACACCTCCAAAAATATATCACTTTTTACATCAATTTTGCCAAATTCAGACCAACATAGTGTCCACTTTCTTCTCTTTCAACATAATTCAACATGATATAATTAACCGTAATGTGTTTTACCTTATTTTATAAGCAGAGAACAACACTGTGACTTTTGCGTGGAGTGACGATATTTCAAGATTATTGTCATCCAACTCTTAATGGTCAGCTGTAGGAAGAAAAAGACAAGGAAGAGTCTAGAATTTTGCTTTTTTTTCAAATATTGCGCAACGTTACATGAGGAGCATCTGCACTAATCGTCCCTAATTTAGTAGTGTAAAAACAGACAGAAGAGAGGTAGTCACCACAACTCACCGTCAACTCTTGGGGTATTATTTTACCAAGGAATAGTGGATTGTTTGTTTGTTTTGGAATGTCGCACAAAGCTACTCGAGGTCCATCTGTGCTAGCCGTCCCTAATTTAGCAGAGTAAGACTATAGGGAAGGAAGCTAGTCATCACCACCCACCGCCAACTCTTGGGCTACTCTTTTACCAACGAAAAGTGGGATTGACCGTCACATTATACACCCTTACGGCTGGGAGGGCGAACATGTTTAGCACGATCCTCGGATTACGAGTCGCACGCCTTACGCGCTTGGCCATGCCAGGCCTGGGAATAGTGGAATTGGTCATCGCGGTATAATGCTCCCAAAGCTAAAAGGACGAGCATGTTTCATATAATGGTAATTCAAACCTGTGACCCTCAGTGTCTTATCCACCTGGCCTTGCCGGCCTATTTTGTTTGTTGTCCCGTTGCTTTGTTTATTTTTTTTATTATTCCTTGTACTTGATTGTGAACAAGCATAGTTTTAATGTTTATTTTAAGTACAAATAATATTAAACTTTCAATTTTTAATGTACAGTTTTTATGCTTTTTAGTTTTATACAATTTATCTTTATTTCAACTACATCTCCAACTAAAGAGTTAGTTAGTAGCTAAGCAATAAACTTGTGGTCATAAAACTTTAGAGTTCGATATCCTTCAGATAACAAAAGCTTTATTCTAAACAATAAAACCAACTACTTTATCAGCCAGTTAATGATTTAAAAATTGTTTGTTTTTTATCTCTTCACACATACTTTCATCTGTAACAAATCATTGCAGTTGTCCTTCATATCAGGCCTTCAACCCACTATTGTCAATATCAGGCAACTACCTACTATATTTATCTTTATAATATCATATTCCTCTATTTCTGAGTGTATTAAAGGAAATATTGTAATAAGGGAGTAGATTGTTTGTTTGCTTGTTTGTTTTTTGAATTTCTCACAAAGATACTCGAGGGCTATTTGTGCTAGCCGTCCCTAATTTAGTAGTGTAAGACTCGAAGAAAGGCAGCTAGTGATCACCACCCACTGCCAACTCTTAGGCTACTCTTTTTTCCAACGAAACATAGGATTTACCGTCACATTATAATGCCCCTACGGCTGTAAAGGCGAGCATATTTAACGCGTCGGGGATGCACACCCGCGACCCTCAGATTACGAGTAGCACGCCTTAACACGCTTGTCCAAGCCAAGCGATTAAGATCTCTGAACTTAATGACTTTTCAGAAAACGGAATGTGAATGAGGTGTTTAAAGTTGTAACATTGTTGATTCTTCATTTTTCTTCCAACTTTAATTATTGCAATTGTAATATAAAGGTTGAAATACAACCTACAACTTAGTCATATTTCATTTCTTTACAGCTTTGTTGCGCTTGGAACTGTTTGTTTCAGGTTTTATGACGCTGTGTATATAAAATTTTAATTAAGTACTTCTCATAGTCACGTTGCTTTAACATAGTTCTGTATTGTTGTGCAAATTTGAAATTTGATTAATTGTTATTTTATAGTACCATATTGTTCTATCTATACATCTGCAAATAAATTCCAAAATATAGTTAGATAAATAACTAGATTTGAAATTAATCTTTAAAGATGCTTTTAGAGCAGTATCCTCATAAAACCTAAAAAACAGAAGCAATTGTCAAAATTAATTATCTGGATTGTAAGTAGTAGCCTCTAAAATATACTTCAAAGAGGCTTTTAAAAATTAAATTTTAAAATAACAATTACTTGATACCATCCAAGTATAAGTTACAATTGATCTAAACCGAATAGAGTATATTAAATGATAATAAATAACACTCGTAAACTGAAACTTCCAGATGAAAACATTTCTCTGCTCATTTCGTATGAGGTTTCGAGCAGACGCACTTCATGAGACAGTGATGATCTTTAATGACTGAAATTATTTAGACGTATCGAATCATTCTTTACTTAATTTACCTAAGTTTTTCGTCTCATGCTTTGCGGAATAATACGCATCCATAAGCCGGTCCAGTTTGTTTTTAAAACAGGGTAATTGGAAACAGAATAAATACGAGCTCGATTCCGTGACCGAAGCTTCACCTCTCTACGCTTTTTCCAACATATCGAGTATAGTCAGCTCCAAATTGTAATAAAAACATTTTAAATTACAAAAGGAAACATTTGGAGCGATACTTAATTATACAACAAAACTAAATAAGATAAGTTAGAGACTAGTGATATAAACGTAGATAGAACATGAAATCATATATAAAATAAACATCACCTTCTAATCCGCTTCTTTTTCTGCTTTGCACATTTCTCTCGCGTGTTCTTCAAAATTACCAAAAGGATATTTTGGATATTCACATTTTGCAATTTCATCTAGAAACTTGTGATAAAAAAAATACTTTCTGGTCATTCAACTTTAATATAACATTCTGCAAAATTGTTTTCATGAAAGTTAATTGTTTAACCATATCCATATGGGAAAGATCATATGATTCTTATCAATTATATTATAATCACCTTTAAATATATTTATTTTCTCATTATTAATAATAAAGATGATATATTTATTTTTTACACAAACAGCCTCTTAAGAATTGAAATAAAACAATATTTCAAAGGAAAGACACACTATGGAAAACAAAACTAAAAGAAACAAAACCACTTTGTTTTACATCTGTAAACTGTATCTGACTATAACAACATATTTATTGTGGAATCATGTACACAGTGTTACGTATTTTTTAATGTTTGATGTTCTTCGTAGACTAAACGCAACAGAAAAACGCAGATAACAGCTTGTATAATTTATTACACTAAACTATTAACAAATATAACAGATATAACATAAATTATATGATAACAGTGACAGATATTAAGTTACAACATTCGAAATTAATTACAAAACAAAATAATACTAGTTTAAAACTTCAAAATTAATCACAATACAAAATGGTACTGGCCTGTATCTAATATAATGATCTAAAATTACAGTCTCAAATTCCAGTCTAGGGTGTGAATTTGGTCCCACGAAGAAATTCCGAAACAGTTCACAGTTCAATAAATTCGCCGTCTCTCAGCACAAGCAGTAATTCAGATGTATCGTAGAGATTGACGAAATAAAATCACATTTTCCGTAGATCTAACTTCAATCACAAATCCAAGTTGAATATTCACAGCAAACACTTAATCTTTCTCAAATAACTAACTCTCTTCTTTTGAAATAAAACTAATGTCTGAATCTCACTCTTTTTCTTCGAATAAAAAATAATAACTGACTTCTTCTCGCGTCACCGTCTTTTAACGTGATATGATTAATTATCACACAAACACCGACCCATTTTGCTTGTTGTTTTAAACGTTCTTCTACGCACACTCTGAGATTCACTTTTGCAGAATCGTCTTTTATACCTGCATCAAATCAAAACACGTCTGATCCATTTAGTGGGCTTGATTTTAATTTTACGAACCAGTGTTAGTAAAACTTCTTTATAAAATGTAGGTTTTCTGATTCGCATATTTACGATACACAATACAAGATATATTACAACAGATTCTTTGAAGTATCGTTGTTAGTTAGTGAGATGAATCATTATATAAACTACTAGAAACAACCGCAGGTACAACTGCTATTTCCTTCGAAAACTGAACATTCAATAATGTTTATCAGCTATGAGAAATATGATTTTATTTATATTTAATTTTAAAACGAGCTCTCATTATTGTATTACATAACAGAGTAAATTTTCTTGAGGCATTTCTTTGAAAGTGCAGTTATCAATGAAAGTGTTTTCTTTTCTATCCAAAATTTTTACTGAAGAAAATTAAATAATGTTTAGTTTTTCTTTTGAAGATTTTACATTTGGAACATATTGCTTTTTGTGATTTTTATTACTTAAGTTTGAAACTTACCAATTTTTAATGGTTAAATCTGAAATTTCGAGTTTTTGTTTCTAAATTTTACTGGTTTAATTAGTAACATAATTTTATGCAAATCTCATTTTTTTTATTGCTGAGTTATAAAAATACAAGTTAGTACTGATCGAAATAAATCTAAAAGTAGATGTTATAACCTAGATAGAAGGTATCTGTTGAAATTTTTAAAACCGACACTCAACTCTACAGATTGACAGAAAATTACAACGATTCAAATGCTGCAATTTCATATTTTTTCTTAACTTTAATAAAATAGCAATGAATATGACAAAACTTTGCTCTGATATTATTTCGATATAGTTTTCAGATTATTTGTGTTTGTCCTGATCTAATGAAGATATTAATTAAAAACATTTACTTCCATAGAACGATTACTTAACAATTTATACATTTATAAACATTGAAAAAGAACTTACACATCAATTTCCATATCATGTTTATTGAATTGCCGTTCTCCATCATCAGGCTTAAGACCGCAAAAAGAACTTTCATGATGAATGTTGAGAACTTTATTTTTTGATGAATATTTTAAATTGGAAAACTCACTTTTATATAGTTCTTACTATAGCTTTGAGCCAATAATTTCAACTT
Organism: Carcinoscorpius rotundicauda; assembly: GCA_011833715.1. Taxonomy (NCBI): domain Eukaryota; kingdom Metazoa; phylum Arthropoda; class Merostomata; order Xiphosura; family Limulidae; genus Carcinoscorpius; species Carcinoscorpius rotundicauda. The sequence continues at coordinate 45,846,063 of CM022397.1, read as the reverse complement.
TCTAGTCATTGACCCTAAAATTATCTGAACTTTGTTGGTATATATACCTATCATTGCGTAGCTCTTTCCTGATTGGAGAAATTGGATTGCGATTTAACTATTAACGATGTGACTGTATCAAAGATATGCGCTTCCTCCCACACATGACATCACGTGACTCAAACCTGTTTGCTACAGTTTTAATCTTTGTGAAAGCTTTACTCTGTTATATTACGTTGCATGTATTACAGGCTAGATGAGTTGTTTGAAGCTACATCCACTAGAAGAAGGTAATACGGGTTGTGATGTAATGTTGTGGAAATACGTTTCCATTGATATACATATATATATATTTGGCATAGGTAGAATGCTGTTCACTGATTTTTTCAAGCAAACCCACCTTTACAAACCACTGACTTCATGAAGTTTTATTTACCCTGAGAATAAAAACAAATAATCATAAACTCTTTCATCCAAGTAATCAAAGCATTATGGCAGGAAAGACTGAAAATATAATGTGTGCTTCTGTTTATTATAATTACCAAACAACTCATAATCATAGTTACTGTTTTTTTATTTTTACATTTGTTTCAGAGCTGATTTGGAAACATGAAAAAACAAAATCAACATTATTGTTCAGATTTTTCGGTAGGAACAATGAAATTGTTCTAACTTTTTCTACTTATAATTTTTCACACCTGTTTTCTATGTTTACTTTCCATTCAAAAAGAAATAAGCATTAAATTTCCATGACTGAAGAGCAAAAAAACTCATGATATTTAATTCCCGTCTTTAGGTGGGACAAGATTTGTGTACGTTGCAAAGGAATAAATTAGTTTTTGTTTCAACAATTCCTTTGAAAAAGGATTATGTAAACAAACATCATCAATTCTTGACTAAGATTTCGTCAGTCGATAACAATCACAAATATGAAGCATGAAACAATTATATTAATAACATAGTGACAATTAAACTCAAATATTTTCATGTAGTCATGTTGTATTATCAAGAAATAGTTTTCTTGTAATTTTTGTTAAAATCAACAGACAGTTTGTACTATTATTGCTTTCATAATAAGACCTGAGACAAATACATCTGTAATTATTGCTTCAGACATTTATGAAATCTGGGTCTTTATTTTGTGTTTTGGGCCTTCTTATTCAGGAAAGTGACTCATATATAATTTTGTGATTTTCCCTGTCAGTGTGAATAACCAAAACTTGTGAAGAATGAACCTATAGACATGAAAGTAAACATACATTAAACAGAAGTAACAGATTATAGAGAGTTTCTCTGAAGCTATTTATTGATCAAAGGTTAATATTAATGACACTAAGTGCTGCAAGTAAAGGATTCATGAAAACACAAAACTAAGCCATTGCAGAGCATGCCAAGAGAACTGGAAACAGAAGAAACTGGGAGAAAACTGGAATCATCGACATAAAAAAATTCTGTAAGAATTTTTTCACAGATAAATATCACAGAATCGTTTTATATTTATTCTCTTACACCTTCACTAAACAGTGATTCTGCCTAAGAGGTGAGTAACCTGAATTTTGCATTGGTTAAATCTATAGGAAGTCTCTACTCCACTAATTTCTAATTAAAAGCAGTCTAAATTATAAAAGTAGTTTTATTATGAACAAGAAATAAAGCAATTACCAGTAGAACATGATGACAGTCTCCAAGATATTATGTTTCTTTAATGTAAAATGCAAGAATACCATGAATAAATGTAATAGTATAAAAATGGTATAAAGAACATACAACCTACGTACTTATGAACACAAATGTCAATCACTTTCACAGGGTTGTGATCAGGTCCACAGATGTCTTTTGCTCTTCAGAGGTGTCCATCAAACTACACACATCGATCTCGAAATAGAAATCCACTTGTAAATTTTCAGATAGATCCTGTATTAAGGAAATGTGCCTGAATTCTATGGTAAATGTGTTCTCTTTTCAAATTGGTGGTGTCACCTCGAGATCATTCTAATCTTAAAGTACAGGTGTATTGGAACTTACAAGCAGTCATCATTTGGAGAACCATAAAAACTATTAATAATTAAATAATTTTAATGTAGATATACAATATCACTGCAATATTTCTTTGGGTGTAGTAAATGTTTGGACTCTAGAGAACAATAAAACAAAGCATAGAAGTTAGATGTTGAGCTTATAAAAACTTATATAATAAAAACAACAAATCCATGACATGTCAATGTGTCACAAAAGCATTTCATTTTTCACTCACAACTTTTTATTTTAAATTTGTAATTGATATATATCAAACAATATATACATATATCTGCTTTTGTTAAATATAAAGAAAAAAATTATGTTAACATTTGTTAGACATGTATTGACACGAATAAAAATATGTTACTAATAACAAAAAAAAACTTGAAAAGAGCTAATATTCTCACCGAAATCAATCACGTTCTGGAATTGTTTTGAATTAAGCAAAAATTTATACAATGGCCTATCTGTGCTCTGCAAACACAGGTATCGAAATCAGAATGTTAACAATGTGAGTCTGCAGAAATACCACTTTGTCATTGGATGCCCGCTTTTTAAAACAAAATGGGAATAATTTCAAACTGAACCTGTGGTAAATAGCCCTATCTAACAAATTTTTACATTTTCTTGTTTCTGGGCAGAAAGTGTTATTTCTCAGCTGCATATGAGTACGTTAAATGAAAAAAAACTTATTTTTGTGACCAGGTAGCATATAATAAAAAGATAATAAAATAAATATTTGGAGAATTATGCGTGAAAATGAATTTCATAACAATTTGAAATCTCGAAAAACTATTCACTTCTGAGTATTTTTTCTATAACTTTAGTATAAATACATGTAAATTTTGATTCATATGTTGTTTTATTCAGACCTAATGTAAGTGAAAATGTGAAAGTTTGCCTGTTGTTACATAAAAATTAGCTTAGTTTGTAAATTTCATTATCCACGTCATAAAAGCAAACTCGGAAGAGAATATTAGCCATTTTCTCTGCTTTTATAACATAAGCAATAATGAATTACACACAATATCCAGGAACAAAATTTGTGTTACATGGTGTTGTGTTAAACAAGTTTAAGATAAAGAGGAAGTGATGGCAACAAAAAGAGATATGGGGTATTTTTGAAGCATATTGAACCAGACCATTATTGTAGTTTGAAATTTGATACCAAATAAATGTAAGTAAGAAGTGGAGAAATAAAAACAGTAATGAAAATATGCTCATAATGAAAACCAATCTACCGAAAACACAAGGAAACGGGAAAAATAAATGAAGAGTCCAGAAACAAAGTTTTCGAAACATGAATTCCAAAGAGAGAGATCAGAGCTAAGAAGATAAAAGATATGTGTGAGTGTCTCATAATAAAAGGAAAGGAAGAAAACATGAGGGATGTCTAATAGAAGATGAAGACAAACTGACAAGTAGAAACAAGCTTTAAGGATATATGAAAAGATAAAATTTTGTTCTGTCTATAATTTAGTGAAACAATTTGTGTACAACTTAACCAACAACACATACGAAAACAGGTATTTATTTTAGTACTGTTCATTAGAGTTAATTTGTTAAACTTCATCGAGTTAACTCCTTGTGTTGCATATTCCCTTGCGGGCATACTCTGTCTTTTATTATTTTACTATTATACGGTAGCCTACATTTCAAGGTAAGGAAAACATGGACTATCAAAACTAATTGTTCATTGTATATGTAATTATGTGGAAAGTGGAGACATTCAAAGGATCAGACTCACATTAAAAATGTGAAATGCTCCATTCATCATCTTTACTCACTTCATTTTGAAACCAGTTTTGCAACTAGTAGTTGACCGCCTAACATTATTTTTAATAACATATAAGGAAGAAAGGTACTTAGAACTAAGTTAATAATATACCATATAGCTTAACTGCATTTCTGTTTGTTTTTCATACAAATGTTTAGGAGCCTGGTGCTTTATTGTTGTTTTGCACACTGCCAAGATTTTCATAAAACATTGTTTCTTTGTGTTAATGCACGTGTTCTGCCTCATTTTTTAATTTTCCATCTGTTAATATTAGATCCGCCATTAAATAAACACGTATACAAAATGTTAACTTTCTCTTTTATTAGAGACCCAAACATATCTACTTTTGCTCAACATACCACACAGGGGTGCATAATCCCTGTAACCGATTTACTACATTTATTATAATATCTAAGCTTAATTGTACATGATTTTCTTTTTCACCAGTAACGTATATTTTCAACTGTTTATTGTGTTGGTTCCACATCTCGAAATTTTCAGATCGTTCGTGTGCGTAAAAATCGAGAATGTATTAGATATGTATGAAATACTAGTGAATAACAGTATCGTCGAGTTTTGGTGAATATAATTCGCGACACGTCTGTAAAGACGTCATTAGCGTAATCGAGGTGTAACAATATCAATTCAGAATTAATTTGTTTCACGTGGACGTGGATCGTCGATTGTTGTTTTTGTTAATCAAACAAAAAGCTACACAATGGGCTATCTGTGCTCTGCCCACCACGGGTATCGAAACCCGGATTTTAGCGTGTAAGTCCACAGACATACCGCTGAGCCACAGGGGTGCTTAAATCGTCGATAAAATATATTTAGACGTAAACTGAGAGTAAGACTCAGTGTTGTCTGAAGGTTTGTAAAACTCTTTTATATAAATCATCATTTGTGATAAATATTAGTGCAGCTGTGATTGATATTGTATTGCTTTTATCTTTGCAAATTGAAATATATTTACAATAAAAAAGGAAATTGTTTTTTGTCAAATTTTTTGGCAACTAACATAAATTTAATGCATATCAACATTTAAATAACTTCTAAGCTCAAATTAAAATTCCGGGAATTTGAAACAGGTGTGTGTAATATAATAAATCAAAGATTCAGACGAAATACAGTATAATATTTAACACGCTTCCCACGAAAAGGAATTTGGAGTAACAAAGTAAAATGAAAATAATTTATGCATATAATGTGCTCCAAAGAGCACATCACATAGAAAAATCCGACATTAATCATAAAGAGGCAACGACTTCACTGTAACTTAACGAGAACTGAACATTTAGGAGTAAAAGAGCCATCACAGAAGCTGCAAATATCACATACAATTCATCCACTGATAAGGTTATATTATATGATTAGGAGCAAATTATTTAGGTAACCAATACTGTTTTCTTATTTAAAATAGTCAATATCATCTCTGTTTCAAAAAATGTTTATACTTATAAAATCTCTCAGGTTGAGTTTTTTTGAAATTTATAAAAAGTTGTGAAGCTTGCAGATCAATGTCATATCTTTATAAGCCTACAGTAAACAGTGTTTCTACTGCTGCTATTCCTGTTTGAAGTCGGTCGAAGCCTACTGATCATTCCTCGATTAAATTGTACAGTCAAATGTTTGGAAAACGGAATTTTTATCGGTTAAATTTCCATAAAAAATGTGATATTGTTGAACGAGTTTATTTGAATTGAGCAAAAAGCTACATAATGGGCTATCTGTACACTTTCTACCACGGTCTGAGTTCTCTGACATGCAGCTTTGCCACGAGAGGACGTTGAATATAATGTTTTATATGTGCAGAAAACCCGATGTCTTGAAATACAAATAGTGTAGGTAAACCAAACTCGTCAAATGAGTGGAAAATACACAACACTATGAACCGCCCTGAAGAGCTCTTTTTGAATTTACAACTCATGTATTATTCGAGGACGGTCAGGTGCTCGACATACGTCTTACTCATTTTTTAGCAAGCTGTTTATTTGCACAGATTCTGTGATAATAATTATATACTATATTTTGTTGCTCTACTTGCGTCATATTACTTTGTGTGCAATTATACGCAGAAATTTTAGTTATTATACCTTTTTCAGCCATGTCCATTTACTCGTTGTAGCATCTTGTACACTTAAACCGGAGTTTACTTTTTGTAAGATTGCACATTCAGTCCTATACTCACTACACTGTTACATGTATTACTCACGTACATACATAATTAAACTTATTCAAAACAAATATGACTAAAACTGTCTCCGATAATAATTTTGTCTAGATTATTCTTAATATCATTTAAAGGGAGAAATACCGAGCTCATGAATATTGTAGTTGCACTTATTCTCACGTGTTAATATACGTTTTGTTTATCCTGGTTCTCTATAAGTCTTTGTTAATATATAATTTCCTGTAATTTGTTGTTTATGCATTTGTGTTTTTGCTACCTTTTAGCTAGGCTGGTTTGGCATAAATATAAATGATCACGAGGGTTAATTTACATATAAGACTAACTTAGAAGAAAAATGTATCATTATTTTCTAAATACGCTGTTGGCGACATCGTGCATAAATGAGAACTCTTTATACCATGCTTTCGTAACAATATGATCGATAATGCTTTAGATTTTCTTCAAAGTGGACCGGTAAGGCCAAGTGAGAGTCTCGGATTCGAATCCCTGTCATACCAAAGATGCTTGCCCTTTCACCCATGAGAGCGTTATAATATGGCGATCAATCTCTTTACTGGTTGGTAAAAGAGTAGCCCAAACGTTATTGGTAGGAGGTGATGACCAGCTGCCTTCCTTGTACTTTTACACAAAAAAATTAGGTATCACTAGCGCAGATAGTCGTCGTATAGCTTTCCGAAAAATGTACAATAAAATTAAAATTTCTTTAATGTTTTAACTTTTCTGGTACAAAATATTTGGAATTTATTTAAACTTAAAAAAATCCAATATTTTTTTTTGCGTTCAAGATAATGTTTAGTGCACATTTCTACCTTGTGTAGAAGTATATAAACCTCATTTAACTTCACTTAACAAGTCTTTAATCAGTACTTAAATCCGAAAATGTTTGAGGCTGAGTGTTCCATTTGTTTGCTAACAGAAACAACAGCTCACATGTGTTTATATAGTATTACTTCTTATGTTTGTTCTGTCAAATGTGGCACACAAGTGGGCGCGTCCTCAATGCTGGGAAACGGTGCGGTTTAAATTAACTGAAATTCTAACTTAAGAATAAGAAGTCCCATAATGTTTGTCTCAATCGTTTTCTTTACCTATAACATTTTGTGTTCTAAGCATTTTACTATGAATTCCTTTATTAATTGACACTTATTTGATAGTATATTTTTTGATAAATCAATATTTGTTATTGGTTGTAAATTACCATTTGAAATGCAATGCAAAAAGGTGAACTGTACAGATTGATTAAGAGATCTATTGATAGGCAAATAATTAGTGGACATAATACAAAAATTTATGAATAAACGTTTTAAAGAGTTTAAAAAAATACATTTTCTAAAGATCATATACGAAATTAGTCAATTTACACTTTAAAGAATAAGACAGTATCACCGTTTAGAACAACATCAGTTACCTTTATTTCCAAAACAAACAACAAACATAAAAATATTTAATAACGCGTGAAGAAATTTCAACACGAAATAAATAAGCTCGAAGAATAAATTACTACTTTGAAATCGTGTAATCGTGAAAATTTCTTATTTTCATTTTTAAACCTTGAAAATGATGGCTGTTTTCTTCATTGAAACTTTGTGTTTAAGAATAATGTAGGAGAATTTTTAATTATTTTATAAACTACACATTACCTGTATATTATATATTACCTGTGAACCAGATAATGAAACAAACAGCATATAATTAAATAGATTTTCAAAATCACACGGTACCCTTTGCTTCATCACAACCTGAAAATGATATTTAACAAATCACCATAAACTCAACAGTGTTGTTGTTTTGACAGTTTTATTTTCAAAATAAACGTATTTAAGAGTCAAACACATTTCAAAGAAAAAGAAACAACGACAGATTCAGGTTATTTTTAGTAATATATGGATGCTGATCCTCATCAGCTGTTAAGTGATCCCTTGAAACTGTTAATATAAGTAACAATGAAATGATTAGGTATTATGTCAATTACATCGAATAAATCCATTAACATTTTGGATACCAGTGAAATCAGTTAACACCAAATTTGGTAGAAAAATTATATAATACAGGCCAGCTTTCTGAAGTAGTAAGAAAACTTTTAAAGTACGCTTTTTCCAATGAAAAGCAGGATTGACGGTTACTTTAATACCCATCCATAGCTCAAAGACCCAGCATGATCTGTGCGACAGGGATTCATGTACACTCGAATTATGAAACAAGCGTTTTAACCACTTGCTCATGCAGAGCCTTCAAAGGAAGCAAGATGATTGAAAGAATGTGGAGTACGAACGTATATTAATTTTTTGTCAAGAGTCCAATGTTGCAATCAATTAAACAGAGGAAATTAAAATGTCATTCCAACTCATCCAATGATTCAATCATTTCAATATTATTATATTTACAGCTTCAACAAATCACTTAACATCTGATGAGGATCAGCATCTATATATTACTTATATTAACCTGAATCTGTCGTGATTCCCATTTTTTTGAAATGTGTTTGACTCTAAAATACGTTAATTAAAAAAAAGTCAAAACAACAACATTGCTGAGTTTGTTGTGATTTGTTAAAGATCATTTTGAGGTTGTGATGAAGCAATGGGCACCATGTGATTTTGAAAATCTATTTAATTATATGTTGTTTGTTTCAGTATCTAGTTTACAAGGAAAAACTAGTCTGTATATTTTATAAAGTATATAAAAAATTTTCGAAATTATTCTTAAACACAAAAAGCCATCATTTTCAAGTACTAAAAAATGAAAATAAGAAAATTTCCAAATTATACGAGTTCAAAGTAGTAATTCATTCTTCAAGCTTATTAATTTGGTATAAAAACTTTCTTCAAGCGTTAGTTGTCACGCGTTATTAAATAATTTTTGTTTGTTGTTTAATGCAAAGTTAAACAGTGACGATTCTGCAACCTTACGCCCGCTGGTATCGAAATTTGATATTTAATTCGATAAGAATAGTTCATTCGTTATTTAGTTTAGAGCAAAGCGAAACTGGATTATCCTTCATGTACATCCCACAGAATTTAACTCCAGGTGATAGCGTTGTGAATCCTTAAATTAACGACTGTTCAATAAAGGAACCTAATAGTTCCTAATAATGAAGAATTTATAGTTAAAATTAGTACACATAAACAAAATATTGACGCCACACTAATCACACAAGAAGGTAGAATTCAGTGTTAAATCCTTCGAAAAATTATCTTTTCATTTATATTTATCAAACATTCTAGTAGTGTTACTACGATGAATAAAAAAATATGTAACTAATGATAAGAGTCAGTTGTACACTTAATTATAAAGAACAATGTTAAATATTAAACTTCAAATGTAAGTAATGAGTACATAACGAGAGAAATGTATACTTTGTGGTGGTGAATCTTATTTGAAGGAAAAAACGTTGCACATTAAATTATTTTGAATGAAAAATCAAAGAAATGTATACTAGGAATAGTGAGAAACTGTAGGAACACGATAAGGAAAGAAAACCAAATTTAATTGGAAATATTCATATTTTTGAGAAAGTAGTTATTAGACGCCAATTATCGCAGTTTATCAAAACGCAGTAGAAATGAGTAAAATAATTAACTGATTTACAATTGTGTTTTTTTTTTAAAATACGATGATAAACTGTATTACAAAGCTTGTTATAATTCCAGTCCAATGTCACCGTCTCCATCAACATCTGTAATCGTTATTTCCTTGGTCCTTGTTACAGTATTGACTTCACCTCCATATATTTTAGTAGTTTTCTTTGTTTTAATTCTTGCCATTTTCAATTTCTGTTGCACATATTGCGTTGCCTTTTTTTCTCTGAAGTAGAATCTTGATTGCATTTCTAATGGTTATTCATTATAAATAACAAATATTGACTTATCAAAGAGAATACTATAATCTACGTGTCAGTTAAGAGTAATTCACAGTAAACGCCTGGGAACAAGAAAACGATATAGGTAAAGGAAAGGGTTAAAAGAGACATGATGCGATTCCTTATCCTTTAGTTAAAATTTTAGGTGTTTGAAACATCATCATTTTCCTACATTAAGGACACGACCACCTGCGCGCCACATCTGACAGAACAAACACAATAAGTAATACCATATAAAGAAATGTGAGCTATTGTTTCTGTTAGCAAATAAATGGTACACTTAGTCGCGAAACATGTTCGGATTTAAGTACTGATTAACGATTTGTTAACTGAAGTTAAATAAGGATTAAATACTTCTACACTAGGTAGAAATGTGCACTAAACATTATCTGCATTGTCTTGAACGCAAAAAAAATATTTGCATTATTTTAGTTTATTTAACTCCAAATATTTCGTACCAGAAAAGTTAGAACGTTGAAGGAATTTTAATTATATTTTGCATTTTGCAGAAAACTACAAGAGGACTATCTGCGCTAGCGAAACCTAATTTTGCAGTGTAAAAGAAGAGTTAAGGCAGCTGAGACACGAATTGAAATCCGCGTCTCTAGTCAAATACCTAAGCCACTTAGCCATACCGTGCCACGTTGAAAGAAATGTAAGGCATTATTGATCAGATAATTTGGAAAGTTCGTAGGATTATCAGTTCTTATTTATGCCTACAGCATGTTTAGAAAATAAAAAAATCATACATTTTCCTTCTAAGTTAGTCTTAAATGTAAAATAACCCTCGTGATCGTTTATTTTTATGCCAAAGCAACTTAGCTAAAGGTAGCAAAATGCAAGTGCATAAACAACAAAATCTAGGAAAATATATATTAACAGAGGCTTACAGAAATCCAGGGCAAATAAAACGCGCCATTCTCATAAACTATTTAAATAGTAAGGGCAATACTTTAGGAAACATATGAGAGAAAGCAATCTGAAGTGCATCTTCAATATACATAACCTCGGTATTTTTCCCTTTAAAAGTAATTAACAATAATCCAGACAAACTTATTATCGGAAACAGTTTTAGTTATATTTCTGTTGAATAAGTTTAATTATGTATGTACGTAAACAATACATGTATTAGTGTAGTGACTATAGGACTGAATGTGCAATCTTACATAAAGTAAACTCTGGTGTAAGTGTACAAGGTGCCACCATGAGTAAATTGACACGGCTCAAAAGGGTATATTAATTAAAATATCAGCGTCTAATTGCAAATAAAGTAATATAACGCAAGTAAAGCACAAGATATAGCATATAACTTGCTAAGAAAGGAGTAAGACATATTACGAGCATCTGACCGTTCTCGAAAAGACACGTGTTGTAAATTCAAATCCACCTCTACAGGTCGTTTCTGGAGCGGTTCATAGTGTTGTGTATTATACCATTCATTTGACGAGTTCGGTGTACCTATAGTATATGTATTTCAAGGCATCGCGTTTACTGTATGTGGAAAACATTTTATTCAACATCTTCTTGTGACAGAGCGGTATTTTAGCGAACTCACAACGTGGTGGAAAAGTCACAGATAAGCCAATATGTAGCTTTTTGCTAAATTCAAATAAACTCGTTCAAGAATTTCACAAATTTTGTGGAGATTTAACCTATAAAAATGTCCGTTTTCCAAACATTTGACCATACAATTGTATCGGGGAATGATCAGTAGGCCGAGACCGACTTAAACTAGGAATTGCAGTAGTAGTGACAGTGTTAAATGTAGGCTTGTAAAGATACGATACTCATATGCAAACTTCATAACTTTCTACACATTTACAAAAAAAGAACACAACCTAAAAAGATTCTATAAGTATAAACAATTTTTTGAACAAAGATGATATTGTTTGTGATATTTACTATATTAATTCAAGAAAATGGTATTGGTTACTTAAATAATTTTCTCTTTATGTATAATACGTCTGTATCAGTGGAAGAATTGTATGTGATATTTATTACTTTTATGGTGACTGCATTACACTTAAATGTTCAGTTACCGTCAAGTTACAGTGAAGCAAGAACCTCTTTATGATTAATGTCGGATTTTCTTAATGTGGTGTGCGCTTTGGAGCACATATTATTCATAAATTATTTTCATTGTAGTTTGTTACTCCAAATTCCTTTTCGTGAGAAGCGTGTTGAATGTTATACTATATTTCGTCTGAGTCTCTGATTCATTATATTACATATGTTACGTATTACTACCTCATATACCCGGAATTTTAATTTGAACTAAGTAATTAACTGAATGTATTAAATTTATGCTAGTTGCCAACGAATTTGACAAAAATATTTTTTTATTTCAAACATATTTCAATTTACAAAGATAAAAGTAATTCGATATAAATAACAGTTACACTGATAGTTATCACAAATAATGTTTTATATAAAACAGTTTTACAAATTACATACAACACTGAGTCTTGTATTCGATCTACGACGAAATATTTTATGTCCAGGTAGAACAAATTAATTCTGAATTGATATTGACACACATCGATTACGCTGATGACGTCTTTCCAGGCTAGCCTCACACCTTTCGAACACTCTCTCCTGCGTCGCGAATTATCTTCATCAATACGATACTGTTAATCACTAGTATTTCATAAATGTCTGATACATTGCTGATTTTTACGCACACGAACTCTCTGAAAATGAGGGATTTTACTTATTACCGCCCAATAAGCCGAGGTTTTTAAAGACAGGCTCGGTCAATGCTGGAATGAGTGGATGGTTTCCGGCAATCAAAGTTTTACTGCTGCCGGAATTTTGCGCGCTGCATCACTCGCTACCGTCTGTGAGTGGGTCTTCAATCGTGGGACGATATTAGTTTTGAAACTACAGAGTAGTCATGTAAAAAATGCAGCATCTCAAATGCAATGGATGGAAGGGAAGATGAAATGTTGTGGTTGAACGACGACGAGGAAGACAACATTCCACTCACTCAGCTAATAACATCAGAGAATGACCCGTACGACGACCAGGTCTCTGCCGAGGATTGGAATCTATTCTTTAGTGCTTCTGACGATGTAGATGATGAATTTGATGGATTTTAATAAATTTCTGAGATTAAAGTGTGTATTTTTTTATAAATTTTGTTATTTCTGTGAATACATGTCATTCGTAATGTATAGACCTTTTTCTATTAATAAATAAAGTTTATTCAACTAAAATAACTCTGCCGTAACTGTGAGATCAAAGGTATGATTTTGGGGCCGATTTTGGTCTTCGGTATTTTTTGGTCCATCGTTGGTGATCGGCCAATAAGCCGACCCACAAAAATCAGATCCAAAATTTAGGGCCAGAAATTAGGCTTATTAGGCGGAAAATACGGTATGTTTGGGTCTCTAAAAAGAGGAGGTTAACATCTCGTATCTGTGTTTTTTATCGACGGATGTAATGTTAACAGATAGAGAACAAAAATGAGGCAGAATAAGTGCATTAACACAAGGATGCAGCGTTTTATGAAAATCTAAGCAGTCAACAAAACAACAGTAAAGCATCAGGCTCCTTGATATTTGTATTAAAAAGATGTTGGTTGTTTTGGAATTTTGCATAAAGCTACTCGAAAGCTATCTGTGCTAGCCGTCCCTAATTTAGCAGTGTAAGACTAGATGGAAGGTAGCTAGTCATCACCACCTACCGCCAACTCTTGGACTACTCTTTTACCAACGAATAGTGGGATTGACCGTCACAATATAACGCTCCCATAGCTGGGAGGGCGAGCATATTTGTAGCGACTCGGGCGAGAACCCGCGATCCTCATATTACGAAGTGCACGCCTCAACGCGCTTGGCCATGCCAGACCCAATTAAAAACATACAGAAAAGCAGTTAATCTATATAATACATTAGAACCTAGTTCTAAGTATCTTTCTTTCTTGTATGTCATTAATAAGAATGTTAGAGGGTCAACTAGTAGTTGGAAAACTGGTTCCAAAATGAAGTGAGTAAAGATGATATATGGAGTAATTTGCATTTTTAATTCGAGTCTGATTCTTAAAGTCTTCCCTTTCTATATAATTACATGTACAATGAGTAAGTAGTTTTGTTAGTGCATGTTATTTTTACCTTGTAACGTAGGCTACCATATAATAGTAAAAGTGTAAAAGACAGAGGGTGCCCCGAAGGGAATATGCAACACAAAGAGTTATCTCGATGAAGCTTCACAAACTAATTATAATCCACAGAACTAAAATAAATACCTATGCTCGTATATCATGTGGGTGAAGTTATACACTAAATTACAGACAAAACTAAAGTTTATCTTTTTTACATCTATGAGCTTGTTCCAACTTATAAGTTTGTCTTCATCTTCCATTTGACATCCCTCATGGTTTTTCCTTTCCTTTCGTTGTGAGAAACTCACCCATGAGGCTTTTATATTCTTTGCTCTGATCTATCTTTCTGAGATTCATGTTTTGAAAACTGAGGTTTCGGACTCTTCATTTATTTTCTCATTTTTTTGTGTATTCAGGAGATTGGTTTTTACTACTGAACATCTTTTCAATATTGTTCAAATTTCTCCATTTTTCACTTCCATTTATTTGGTATCTAATTCCAAACTACAATACTGTTTAAGAACACTTTAAGTCTAGTGTGGTTTAACTTGGTTTTCTCTCCCCATTTATCACTTCCAATCATTTAATATCCAGTAAAAGACTACAACACTGTTTGAGAATACTTTATATTTGGTGTGGCTCAACTTCCTTCAAAAATACCCATATTTATTTTTCATGCCATCACTTCCTCATTATTTTAAACTTTTCTAACATTACACTATGTAACACAAATTTTGTTCCTGGATAGTTTTGTTATTCGTTATTGCTCACATTGTAAAAGTTGAGAAAATGGCCGTCATTCATTTCCAACTTTGCTTTTATGACGTAGATAATGCAATATAGAAATAAAGCTATTTTTATGTAAAAACGGGCAAACTTTCAATTTTCACTTGCTTTAGGTCTGAATAAAACAGCATATGAATCATGATTTACACGTATTTATACCAAAGTTATGCAAAAATGAACAAAAATGTCAGAAGTGAATAGTTTTTTCGAGATTTGAAACTGTAATGTAATTTACTTTCGTTGCATCATTTCCCAAATATTTATCCTGTCTTGTTTTATTATATGCTCCCATGTCACAAAAGCAAAGGTTAAAGAGAAAAATAGGTCTCTGCCATTTAATTTACTCATAAGCAATTGGGAAATAACAATTTTTTACAAGAAACAAGAAATTGTAAAAATTTGTTACATAGTTCTGTTTACCAAAGGTTCAGCTTGAAATTATTCCAGTTCTGTCTCAAAAGTTGGGCACCCAATGACACAGTATGTCTGCTGCTTTATTGTGTTAAAATCCTGATTTAGATACTTGTGTTCGGCAGAGCACAGATTGGCCATTGTTTAGCTTTGTGGTTTATACAAAACAATTCCACAAAGTGATTGATTTCGGAGAAAATATTAGCTCTTTCCAAGTAATTTTTTTCTTATTAATAACATATTTTTATTGGTGTCAATACATGTCTAACAAATATTAACAGAAAGTTTGTTTTTCTCCATATTTAACAAAAGCAGAAAAATTATATCTTGTTAAGATATACATCAATAACAAATTTAAAATGAAAAGTTGTGAGTGAAAAATGAAATGCTTTTATGATACACTGACATGTCATGGGTTTTGTTGTTTTCATTATATGAATTTTTATAATCTCAGCATCTCACTTCTATACTTTGTTTTATTGTTCTCTATAGTCTAAACATAAACTGCAGTAAAATATTGCATTGATATTATATATCTGCATTAAAATTATAGATTAATATACGTTTTTATAGTTTACGAAATGATGTTTGTGTGTTAGTTCCAGACCCTTGAACTTTACGAGAAGAACGATTTCGATGTGACAAAGAGAACTTATTTACCATAGAATTCAGGCATGCTTCCTTAGTACAGCTTCTACCTGAAGATTTACAAGTGGATTTCTATATGGAGATCCATCTGTTTAGTTTGAAGGACCTTTCAAGAGAAAGAGACATCTGTGGACCTGATCACAATGCTGTTAAAGGGACTGTCATTTGTGTGCACAAGTATGTAAGTTGATTTTCTCCATACCATTGTTATACTATACATTTATTCATGGTATTCTTGTCTTTTACATGAATGAAACCTTACGTGTTGCAGACTGTCATCAGGTTCTACGGCTAATTGCTCTATTTCTTGTTGTTAATAAAAGTGCTTTTATAATTTAGACATCTTTTAGTTAGAAATAATTGGAGGAGGGACTCCCTGTAGATTCAACCAATGATAGCTACAGATTAATCGCCTCTTATGCAGGGTCTCTGTTTAGTAAAGGTTTAATAATGTAAATATAAAACTATTCTGTGAATTTTTTTATCTTCCAAAATTGTCCATGTAGATGATCTTCTTCCAGTTTACTCCTTGTCCAGTTCACTTGGCGTACTCTGAAATGGCTGAGTTTTGTGTTTTCATGAATCTTTCACTTGCTACACATTGTATCATTAATATTAACCTTTGATCAGTAAATAGCTTCAGAGAACCTATGGATAAACTGTTACTTCTGTATGATGTATGTTCACTTTCATGTTTCTAGATTTGTTCTTCAGAAGTTTTGGTGAGTCACCCTGAAAGGAAGTATTAGAAATTAATTGAGTCACTTTGCTGAATAAGAAGGCTCTAAACATAAAATAGATCTAGAGTTCATAAATGTTTAAAGCGATAATTACACGTGTGTTAGTCTCATGTCTCAATAAGGTAGCAATAATAGTTTGAACTGTCTGTTGATTTTAATACAAATTATAAGAAAACTATTTCTTGAAAAGACAACATGGCTGCATGAAAATATTTCATATTCATTGTAGCTATGTTATTAATATAATAGTTTCATGCTTAATATTTGTGATTGTTATCGACTGACGAAATCTTAGTGATTCTTAGACGGATTGGTGATGATGGTTTATATCATCCTTTTTTCAAATAATTTTTTGAAAAAAATAACTAATTTGTTCCTTTGCAACGTACACAAATATTACTAAAACTCTTTGTAATTTGTGTACCTTCTTCGAATTTATGTTTTCTTCGTGTTAGAATAAAGCCTCAGTAAGCTGTTTGCTGTGATCACTGCGTGGAATCAAACAACAGATATTAGCATTTTAAGACTGTAGACTTACTGCTATTTTACGAGTTTTTGGAAACATTTATTAGAAATGATTGTTCTGTGATAGAGTTTTGAATTTTATCACATGAACAATAAAATTTAATGGTCAGGATATTGCGTTAGTTTTTGAAATAGCTCCTTTCAACTACACGCTGTTAGATGAGACCATAAAATCTACTTAGTGAATTTTTTTTCAAGATTTTAACATTCTTTTTCTTTTCAAATTTTGTACAAAACGACACGATGGCTGTCTGTAGTAGCCGTTTATAATTTAGAAGTGTAAAGTCAGAGGGAAGGTTGCTAATCATTATGAGTCGCCGCTAACTCTTGGGCTACTCTTTTCCCAACGACTATTGGGATTGACCATAACATTATATCTTCTCCACAGTTGAAAGGTCAAGTATATTTTGTGTGACGGGGATTCCAGACTGAAAATTTCAGATAACTAGTCGGTCGACCAGTATGTGACCCGTCTTTCAGATCAAATTTGCCATATTTAAAGAGCAAAAACCAACGGCGGGCGGTACTTTTAGGCATTGCTCCTTTGCTACACACAGAATAGATCTCACGTTCAGCTTCGGCATTAACACCTTGAATAAATGCGAAAAGCAGATGGTGTCGAAAATGCTCGAATTTGTCCACTTGACATTCCATTTAATGAGTTGAAAATGAAAGCAAAAATTAAAGAAATATGAAAATCAAACACACCATCTATTAGAGCAAAAAATTATCTACCAAATGACATGAAATATTTTGCGAAAGCGTCTCATTTATGAATATATTTTTTTAACTTGGAGAAACGCTCACGAATTATTCCTCAACCCAATAAATAGCCAATTGTTATTGCTTGGATAAAAGCAGTATTATTCTTTTTTCAACAACACGTAATTTCGGTTAATTAGAAAAGAAAACTGGTACTCAAAAGTGATTTCGGTTTATAATAATATTTTATTTTTATATTTCACAAATATCAGTTTCATTTCCAGTTGTAAGAAGGTAGCACGTTTTTTCACGAAACAATATTTCTACCCTATGTAATTACCAGCGTGTGTCCCGACAAGATTGGTTTCATGAAACAGGAAGAGCAAGGAAATCCAAAATTTATTGATCGATAGAGAAAGATTGTTTACTATCCGCCCATTACGAATGTAGCAATAAGGTGTAAGTATAATCAGGGTTGCTATAATCATTCTTAAAATAATAACACAGTGTAGGATCACCTAGCTTAGAATCATAAAATTGATCGTTAAAGTAAAAATTTCTGTTAAAGTTTGAAATTATATCATTTCTGAATTTATGTACTTTCTGTTAAATTATCATCGTTTATGAAAAATAAACAAAGACTCCAATTTAAGTAACCTAAAATATTTTTACAGTTTTTTTTCTCTATACATTTTATTTTATGTTTTCAGTATCTAAACTAATAACAATATTAGTTATGGATGAGATGCTAAGCAACTTGACATAAAAGCCGTGGTTGGAACATTGTGTGACCAAAACGCACTATGTTGATGTATATTAAAAGTTGTTGCTATAAATTTTTTCAAAAATAATTATTAATAGAAAACGTCAGGAATTCTTTTCCTGAATTATCTTATATCTAAATCGCTCACAAGCATTTGACTGCTTCGTCTGCACTTTTCCGTCTCTCTATTGATTAAGCTTTAATTTTGCAAACTGTAGCCAGTAAGAGTTGAGTTAATCGGAAAAAGCTTATGGTTATCAGTCACTCTAAGACTGTATAGCACTGTTCAGTTAAAGTGCTTTTTCTAAAACTGAACTTATGCAAATGTAGGAAATCAACGTTTAGTTGTTTGAAAAGTTATTTTTGATAAGTTTGTGCAGTGGTTTTGTAAATTTTTCATGTATTCATACTCACCTTATTTCTGTTATTTTTGGCACTGCGACACTTTCGTCAATACTTTTATTACTTGGATATTAAAGGAGCACTTCATTTATTATTTTTTCACATGTTATTTTAAAACGACGTTAAAAATATATAGTAAAATATATAATAAATATATAATGTAAAAAATATCCCAGTTTACCTCTCGTTCTTAAAGATTTCTTTTGACAAACGTAATTAGAAATGCGTTTGAACTTTATTGTGAAAATTGTAAAAAAAAAATGTTTATCATGGGGAGAATAAATGTCAGGTTGTAATATATCCTAATAATTTGAATAAAAGTACTATCCCCTCAAAGGCTAATAATATTAATTGAAAAATATAAACAAGCCAAACGGTAAAAAAATAAAAATTAAAATAAAATAAGTCAAACATTTACAGCTGTACCTGTAACAAGTGACGAAATAAGAACTCAAGTGTCAAATACTTAAACAATTTATAAGTGAGGTTTCTGTGTTTGTTTTTGACCAAAAAGCTCTCAGCTGATTTATAGGTCAGTAGTTGGACTGGAACGTCACAATTATTATCAGAACATAAAGTAACGACTAAATTTCATTTTTAAATGTTACATACACACACTCAAAACGGTAATTCCACCAATGGTCACAGTGAATATAAACATTTATACAACTGTTGAGTATGACAGTTAATTTTAAGCAGAGATGTCGCTAGGTTCTGAAAATGAGGACCCTTGTTCCTGATACCGAGTTTGTGACATGAGAAATCAGAATAGAAACCCACGACTAAATCATACTGAAACGCTGAAAATTTCCAATCCAGTGGAAAGTAGTTAACACTAAAATATCAATTTTACTGAGAATATGTAACTTTGAAGCTGAAGGGTATCTCATATGATACACAGGCCGAACAACAAAGTTTTAAAACAACAATATTCAAATTTACTTAACATTAATTTTAAATTATTCGCCAGAGACAGGGCAACCATTCGATAACCTTGGGTTTCATCATGCTGTTTCAATGAGGAATTGAATGGCACTTGTACAATGCTCTCATAGCTGAAAGTGTGGACCATATCCAATTTTGTGGCTCCTCTAACTCTGGACCGTACGATCTGCACCTTTCGAAAGCTTCTCCCCTGGGCGACACCTCACCAAACTGCAAAAACACGCAATAATTTTGAGAATATATTGGTGTTCGATGGAAAATTAAACACCTGCTATATAGTCTTTTCAATAATATATACTAAAGAAAACAAGATAATATACAAAACAATCAAAAGTGAAGTAAATATTTTTATAAAACACGTCAGAAGATACATTTCTGTACTTTTTGAAATATACGTACTATCAACTTGTACCATACTTTACTCCAGTTAATGCATCTACAAATAGCAGGTCTTTATTTTTTCAGTGGAAAATTCAAGCGCTCTAACTGTTGAAAATAGTAGTTTGAAATAATCGTTACATTAAGTGGCAAAAATTCAAAGTGGATCACACCAACAACTCCCACTATACGTTTAGCAAGACCTTTCTATGGTGGAGGTCCATTTTAGGCTGAGCTTTAGTTAACTTACATACACTGAACTATTGTCTGTGACGTTTAACATTTTTATAGTATATCCAATTGTCATCTCCAGTCACTTACCTGTCGATAAAAGGGAAAGTTACACTCATGAGAGTGCAGAGAAGTGCAAATGTCCATTCTTTTTTTGAGACTGGCTTCTGTCAAATCAACGAAGTCCCATTTTTTTAGTTTTGACACCTTTCCAAGCGGATGCAGATGATAATGAATTGTTGAGTGGCTTGAATTAAGCTTCTGTGATAGTTCTACAACTATTACAGCACAATCTCCATCAAGTGCAGCCAGGAGCAAGTCATCATTGAACTCAGGTTGTCACCTGGTCTGAGCTTCTGAAACCACATTTGATATTGCCTTTCATTGAGAAACTCCGCATCATAATCATCCTGATTGTTTTGTGTGGTTTCTGCTGCACTTGTGACTTTTTTAAACTGTTAAAGCAGTTTTTGCCCAGTGTAATCCTCAGCCACATTTTTCTTCATCGGTGTGTATTTGATTAATCATCTGAAATTGTGGAGTTGGGTTAGTTTCTTGTATGTGTGTGAATATTTTCACACATTCACAATATATTTTAATCATTAAAGCATTTTACAAAGACAGAATTAATGATGCACTAGATGTATTACATTTTCAGTTATCACTTATTGAATGACTTGAGATATATAATGGAAAATCGCTTTTTAAAAGTGGATGCAAAATTTCTTTATTCGAGTTAAGCAGTCAGCTTTTTCTAATCAACAGTATTGAAATTTGGAAAAGCTTAACCTAAAGCAAACCTATAAACCTGCCTTTTTCGTTTACTTACCCGCGATGGCTTCAAAATAAATAGTTCGTTATACAGCTTCGAAAAGAACAATAAAATAAGTTAAATAACTTATTTCCAAAATGTGTTGAAGTTTAGTATTATTTTTTATCTAAACTAAGTTACTGATAGAATTAAAATATATCTTAATACTATTGATATGATATACCAAAATAATAAATGCAAATTCTGCTCTATCAGTTTAGAGCACCACATGATCCAACTTCCAACCACAATAGGTCGAAGAACATATTTCAAAAATTATTTTCTATGAGGAAGCGTTAAAACTACTAAAACAAATAAAACAATTGTTTAAGAGTAGACACCCAGGCACGGGTGCTGTTTAATAGTTTACCTCCCTTTGTTTAGCAGTTCTAAATTAAAGATGAATATGTCTGAAAGTTGATGTGTCTGGCCACTCGTTTATATGCTGTAAACTGAAAATACCAAATTATAAAGGGAAAACTAAATATGCTACCATGAAGGCTTCATAATACTGTATTGTTCATCAAATATTTTATTTTTTGGACCGAATTTTAAAAATGAGAATAAATACATTGTATACTGCTTACAAGCGTTAATTAAAATATTCAATTGCGTTTTTTTGTAGTTTATCAAATAAGAAAGTACTTAAAGCTCGGGCTTTATATTTTGGTGCTTTTCGTAATTTTTGTAATTTAATATCTTTCTGTGTACATGAAGGTAAAACCGTTAACACTCCTTCGAAAAAAATATTTACATCCACTAAAGTGATACCCTTAGTGGATGTTTGAAAAAAAAATGTTTGACTATTGCGCTACAATGGCTCAGCGGTATGTCTGCGGACTTACATGATAAAATCCGGGTTTCGCTACCCCTAATGGGCAGAGCACATATAGCCCATTGTGTAGCTTTGCGCTTAATTCAAAAGAACCATAACAAGTTTAATTATTATTTCGCAAATGTCTCAAAAGTCAAGATATTATTGCTCCTTAAAATATAAAGAGATAGGGTCAGTTAATGGCAATTTCATTTAAATACACAATTATTAGTCTAATATTAATAACTTTTCAAGTTGCTCTGGGGCCTATTAGGCCCCAATTTTCGTATGAGTGTTAATATACGATATTAAAATGATGTCGTAAGCAGATCTAGTTTATGGACGTAGATTTAAAAAACAAACAAGTGATACTATTTTGTCTCTTTCAAAGAATAATTTAATTTACAGTAGTTCAAGTGAAGGCTGGAGTTTGATAAAAACATTATCGATAAATAATTTGTCTTTTAGTAATTTGTGACTAATTTATGATAAACATGAATATATATTTCTGATATTTCTGTTATTGTGTATTATAAAATCAAATTAGTGCAACTATTTTAAAAAATTCTTTGCATTTACAAGAAATAAAAATATAATCTCAGACTGAGATAGTTTAAGAAATTAATTTCAGAAATCAGATAACTAATTATTCCAGTATGAACTCTCATATCTGTTTTTTACTTGCGATCCAGGTAATGTTTCAGAATGCATATGACCCAGTTATAGTGTTATTAATTTTATAACATTATGGTCTGTGTTACTTGACGTATAAATTTATACAAGTTTGGGTTGTTGTTTTACAGAGATTTTTGTGAGAGTTATGCCTCTCGTAAAAATTAAATATTGTACATGATTTGGTTTGAATTTCGCGCGAAGCTACACGAGTGATATCTGCGCAACCTATTCCTAATTTATTAGTGTTAGACTAGACGGAAAGCATTTAGTCGTCACCACCCACCGCCTACTTTTGAACTACTCTTTTACTAACGAATAGTGGCATTGATTGTCATATTATAATGCTTCCGCGGCTGAAATAACGAACATGTTCGGAGTGATGCGTATTCTACCCCGCGTCCCTCGGATTATGAGGGGAGTGTCTTAACCAACTGATCGTGCCGGCTTTCTTACATCGGAAAACTACGAAAATAATTTTTATTTCAGATAAGTAAGTAAAACATAACAAAGATATCTAAAAACATACACAACTTCAAGAGCATTAAAAATGTTGTCCAAAGTATCTGTTGACAATAATCGAATATTTCGTGGTAGATCTAACAGAATAGAAATTGTGATAGCATTCTTCATATACATATATTTAAGATACATGTAGTATATTATGGTGCAATATGTCAAGTATATATAGAGAGATCAGTCAATTTAATTATGGGTTTCAATTGTATGACATTTTATGGTTTGAAGAAGGTCGTTATGTTTTATTTATAGTAATTAATAACATGCAGATATCATAATTTGGAATGGAAATATTAAAATTTCTTACAAGGCAATTGATATAATCTGGATATTTATCGGGCACAGTTCGTAATAATTGAAAGCTAACCCAACATATATTGTTTTGTTTCACTAAGTTATGAAAAATGATTACCGACTTTTAAACTCAATGAGATGCAGAAACTTTAGTTAAAGTGTGAAGAACATTAAAATTATGTTACGTTTATTTTTAAAAATAAGTATCATGTAAAACATAGAGAAAGTGTTATATAACTGAATTTTATTTTAATAACCGTTTTTCGTAGATTTAAGCAGAAGTGATGTGTTGTTTTCTTAATAGTACAATCGTGAAAAAATTTTCCAAACTTCTTAGTCTACCTTACATATCAGCCTATTGTTCCCCAGTAGTACAGAGGTGTGTCTGCGGACTTAAACGGTAAAATTCAAGTGTCGATACCTGTGGTGGGCAGAACACAGATAGCTCATTGTGTTGCTTTGTGCGGAACTTTAAACAAATACTGAAGCGAGGCAGTGTCCTTCAACACCAATTCAATATGTGACCAAGGTGAATGTTGATTCGCTTCTTTATTCTTAGATCAAGCTTTAATTCTTTGAAATATTACATCATTATTCAGACTAAATAAATGGGATTTCCTGATACTGTGTTAGCATTGAAGAGTCTTTTTGTTTTATGCATTTTTTTCAAATTATATATTTGTTTTACTTGTGAAAGCGAAAGGTAAAGTGCATTACAAAACATCGTACGAAAGGAGCTATGAACAGTTTAATAATTCATTGCATATGTTTACAAGATGTTTGGCAGTAATTCCTGTCTAATAGTGTTAAGCAGATTCAGAATTGTAGAATTTAACCGAGTGTTTTAATGAAAATTGTTGAGTTTCCCCATTTCATTCACCATGCCTTGAAACTTATGAAATTAAACGTAAATTACTTACTATAGAAATCATCATTGCTCGGACAAACCACATCTTTTACAGCTTTCAATTTTGCTTTGTTACAGAGCTATCAGACTAAACGCGCACACACCAATCACATCCTCCCTTTTCGGATTTGTTTAATATGTTCTATATATAACCAATAAAAAGTAGTGTTTATGATTTATCAAATGGCGGAT
This sequence comes from Carcinoscorpius rotundicauda, assembly GCA_011833715.1. Taxonomy (NCBI): domain Eukaryota; kingdom Metazoa; phylum Arthropoda; class Merostomata; order Xiphosura; family Limulidae; genus Carcinoscorpius; species Carcinoscorpius rotundicauda. The sequence goes on along the minus strand of CM022397.1, from coordinate 45,821,396 downwards.
TGTATAACTTGTATGATGAACGGAAATTCATCAACTTCACTTGTGCATTCTCGTGGGAAATTTGCAAACTAACTTTGGATGAATTTGCAATGGCTCTTGTGGCTTATTTCTAAAGTTAGATAAAAACTGAGAGTTAAGAGAAATATTTTTGGGATGTTATTAATCTGTGTTCTAAGTTTCATTGCTTGATTAAATAAACTTTATTTTGTACATTGGTACAATTAGAATACAAATCTAGGGTTAAGAAATAAAAAGAAGGCTGGGTAACTGCTTTATTTCTTGTTTTTTAATGTTTATTATTTATTTACTATTATAAAAGTAAATAAAGTGTGGAACTGGTGATATTCTTATTAATGTTAAGATTAGATTCAGTAAAATAAATGACAATAAAAATATATATAAGAATGTTTCTCTGGCTTGCAGGAGAGCATCTTGCAATAGCTCATGGATAACATAACACTATGTAATATAAATTTTATTCCTGGTTAACTTGTATTATTTTTCAATATCTTTTCGTGTATAAGTACAGAAACTGTGCTTCAAGGATATGGACTTTCAGGCACACCATGTGCAGGCCATTTGCAGTAGTTTTTCAACAGAGCCAGAACTAGTTTTACATAATTTTCAGCCTTGTGATTGCCCAAGAAGCCCGGAATTACTGCGAAAAAGCCGACCCAAGATTTTCTTCTTTCGTACTGGTCTTCTTGGGGAATTCTGTGCACTCCAGGATTTTCTTTATTTGTGTTCAAAGAAGAACACTAGCTTTGACCTATGCCTCAAACAGCTCAGGAAAATGTCTTGAACGTATTTGAAAGCTGCAGACGTTTTATTAAAACCTGTGAAAAAAATTTTTATATGACCCAATTTTATGTGCAATGGCATGTACAACACCTTCTATAGGTCCACTTGTGGCTCACACTTGACATTAGGCCTCCCTACACAAAACTCGTTTTGTTGTGGCCAGTGCTTCCTGTTTCACTTCACTGCGGTGTCTTTGCTATTTCAAAGGCAAAGATAACAGAGAAACTTGGTAAAGCCTCTTTGGAGAAACGTCAGGAATGCCACCATTTTGAAGTCTACGACAACCTTTCAGCCATACTCGTTACACTTCAAGGCTTTTAGTAAGGTCTTGACGCTGCTGTATTCCTCTTTGAGATGCATCGAAAGATATTTAAATTTAAAATACCTAAAATTTGTATAATATAAAATCTTACTATTCGAATAAGCAAAAACTGTCCGTCTTACATTCAAGAGTGTTTTGCAATGCTCCCAGGTAAAATGAGATACTCAGGGTTTATCGTTATCCCCGATAAGCATCCCGAAATATGCCTTTTAGGCTTCAAACATTTTAGCAGATGCTGTCACACAGTTCTGTTCGCTCTTTTCTTAATAAATTGGCCATATACATAGCAGAATACGTGTGGAAAATACTTACAGCTTCTTGATGCCATCTCTAATAATATTAGATCTGTCGATGTGCTAACTCAGGCAGCTAGAGCTAAACTTAATGGGTGCTTGGTGATACCCTGTACATATATTATTCTGGAAAGCTCTAAAAAATTCTTAAAGGTTCTTGTAAATTCTCATAAGTCATACAATACTCTTAAAAGTTCTTGCTAAATTTGAGAAACTTTTCTGTCACCTACTCAATACTGAATTTTCCTGAAATGTTTTGTTGAACAGATAAATTTGAAAATTTCAATACCGAGGCATAAAAGCAGAATTTGAAAAGAAAAATAGGTCTTTTACATTTACTTTAGGCACAAGAAAAAGTAAAAATTGTGTTTCTTAGTGTAAAGCAATTCGATAACATCAAGTTCCTCGAGTGATCTGCAGCATATTATGTCCTGGATGGTAACTGTACACAGGTTCAGGGAAAAATGACATGATATAAACTTGAAACTACTTAGGATAAGTGAATGTGCATTTCTGATAAACCCTACAGGATATTCTAGACGTTTAAAGATCGAATAAATATTTTTAATTTCTTCAGCTATTTTGTTTTGTTTTTTTGGAATTTCGCACAAACCAACTCGAGGGATACCTGTGCTAGCCGTCCTTAATTTTGCAGTGTAAGACTAGAGGGAAGGCAGCTAGTCATCACTAATCCACCCACCGCCAACTACTAGGCTACTCTTTTACCAACGAATAGTGGGATTTACCGTAACATTATAACTCCCCACAGCTGGAAGGGCGAGCTTGTTTAGCGCGACCTTCGTATCACGAGTCGCACACCTTACGCGCTAGGCCATGCCAGGCCTTCTTCATCTGAGGCCGAATAGTGACATGTTATTAAAGCTTTCAGAAACATGCGACTCATAATCGATGTTTCAACTGTTTTGTGGTAGCACGAAAAACTGAGTGTAGGTTAGTCTGTTTGTTGACTTTGTATAGATTGAAAATACATTGAAATGTTTTATTTTATGCATCACAGTAAGTGAAGAAAGTTGGGTATGCGACCGTCCCCTTTTACCTGTGGGTCAGACGCCCATGTGTGTGTGTGTGTATTTTTACATGTAACTATTTTGTGACAACAATAAAATGTGTGAGCTTACAAAAATTACAAGACGAGAAATCCCATTAGTCCCTTTCACACTAAGTGGGTTGTTCTCAGCTATATCTCGACCAAACAATATTTGTTGTCATTTAAGAATTAATCTACTAAACTTTAATGTGATTTTTATCGGGATTGTTACAAGCGTTTTGTATCAAATTTTATACTATTACCTTCACACCATATCAGGTGTACATTATTATTATCTGACATACACATTTAGTTTGTACTGTAATTTATTTAACTCTTAGGATAACTAATTAATACAGTGCTCTGTCATACGTCGGTGTTTGGCTGTTGTTGTTGTTTTGAATTAAGCACAAAGCTACACAATGGGCTATCTGTGCTCTGCCCACCACGGGTATCGAAACCCGGATTTTAGCGTGTAAGTCCGCAGATATACCGCTGAGCCACTGGGAGCCGCTATTTGGCATCTCACTAATAACTTTACATTTTGGACGTCATAACGCATACTTCTCAGGTTTACTACAATTATATCACTGTAAACTCTGATCTATGATTATTGCCACTAGTTTGTTTCTCTTTTTGTAATATATAGATGCTTTATAATATACTGTTCAAACAGAAGAAACTGAAAAGGCAAATTTCGAGGCAAATTGTTAACATATTTATTTCTGGTAATTCTGTATGACATGTGTGAAACTTTGCACATTCACTGCTGAACATCCAAAGTCTGAAAAGGCGAAGTCCACGCTCACAAGTTGAAGTTTAACGTCACTCAACGTCAATAACGAGTATGCCCCCCGTGAGCATCAATAACTGCTTGGCATCTCCTGCCCATGGAAGCGATGAGATGACACATCACATCCTGTGGAATGGGTGTCTACTCAGGCTGCAAAGCTGCTGGAAGCTCAGGTGAAGTCTGCGGTTGAGGTTGTCGCCGTCGCAGATGTCGGTCCAACTCGTCCCGAAGATGTTTGATAGAGGTTTAAATCTGGTGATCTGGAGGGCCAGGAAAGAACGTTGATGTTGTGGTGTCTCAAGAAGACAGTGGTGAGTCGGGCTGTGTGAGGACGGACGTTGTCATGTTGAAAAACGTCGTTGACGTTCACCATGATGAGTTGCACATGGTACCAAAGAATCTCGTTGACGTATTGTTGAGCCGTAAGATTCCCTCGAATGTGCAAAAGGTCTGTTCTGGCATTGAAGGCGATGACAGCCCACATCATGACGCTGCCACCACCAAATCTGTCATCTTCCTGCACACAAGTTGCTGCAAAACGTTCACCTCGGCTACAGTGAATACGGGTCCTTCCATCCTGCTTATGAAGCACAAAACGTAATTCATCGCTGAACAAAACATGTCTCCATCGTCATTGAATCCAAACCCGATATGTCCACTGCAGCCGTACTTGACGATGTTCCTGGGTGAGGATGACGCCTCTGACTGAACGTTGAATTTTGATTTCTGCATCTCTTAGATGGTTGCGTTTGGTCTGATCTGAAATCATACGCAGCCCTGGTATGAGTAAAGCGATAGACGTCGCATTGGTGGTTCTATCCTGAAGGTGACGTAACCGGATGTAGTGATTTTTGGCGGGCGAGGTCACACGAGGTCTGCCATATCCCGGACGGTCACGAGTTCATTCATGTTGTTGGTGACGATTCCATAGCCTAGTGATGGTGCTTAGGTGGACATTCACGGCTCTGGCAATATCTCATCGAGATTCGCCTGCTTCCAGGCGAGTAACTGTATTGCGTGTCGGTGGCTTAACACTGAGCTATGGAAACCGAGAACCCGTCACTTTTATAGAGATTTTGCACATGTTGCACTTGTAGAACATGCAGATCTCTCAAACAACTTTATTGGACACGAATGCATTTTGGCGAAAAATCCAATGTATTCCTCCGTTTTCAAAGTGCACAACTTTTATTGTCATTTTGGTCTGGCAATCAGTACCTTAACACGTGTAACGTCACATACTCTGAGCTTGTAACGTTATTTCATATATTTCTGTTTAAAATAATAAAAATATCCCTTTTGCGTTTATTTTCTTGATGAGTATATTTTAGTCAGTTTGATGTCATGTAGAGAAAATGTGTAAGTACTTAAGCAAAGTGCACTAAGAATAGCGACTGGAACAAAATAGAAGTAAACAGATAACAAGTTGAAAACAGGTGTAAATAATTTGTCTCATAAAGCTGATAGATTCATGACGCAAAGCCTTCAAATGAATGTGAATGGTGAAAATAAATAAACAAGTAAGACATTGAAAACGTCTAACTCGAAATTAGTGATGTTGAGAAACCTCACTTGTAGAGAAAAATATATATGTTGAAACGGCTTGTTTGGGTTGGGAAAATAGTTTACGAAGAGTTTGCTTTCTCTACTAAAATATTTTCCCACCCAAACGAACCATTTTTACACATATATATATGCGTAACTGAAAAGTTTGTTTGTTTTGTAAGAAGACCATATTTAATCTTTTTTTGTGGAAGACGTTCTCTGGACGTTCCCAACTAGTAAAAAATAAAGTCGTTACGGAAAACATGGTGTAGTTTGATAACACGAAGTATTCATATTGCAGTGAATCCTATTTAAGTCTTTCTGAATTAAAGTAGCATTTCAAAGTAAAAAACTGAAAGACATAGGTAAAGGAAAAACACACTTAAAGCGACTGCTTATCTCTTTGTTAGAATTGAAGTTCATTTTAAACACTATAATAAAAGCATATGTTCGCTCTTGTTATGATAAATAAATATGGATAATACTGACTCACCAAACATGCTCTGTTTTAAAGTACTGAATAAATACTTGATAACTGCATTTAAATAAGAATTTTATACCTCTTCACTGGGTAGAAAGGTATAACAATTTTTTTATGTTAACTATATGAATACACCAAAGAACTAAGTTTAAAGAACAACTTTCGATAATATACCAGAAACGTTAAAACTTTGGAGTAGATGTAAACATGTGGGAATAGCATTTGTTGTTAATCAATCTGTAGTCAGTGTGACACTCAGAAAATAATCAATGATGTATTAAACACAAACCTGTATTACCTAACCTATTGTTGCAATTCAATAATGTTTCATCTCACAAACTTTCATCATGCTTGCTATAACTGAACAGTAAATCCGATTTTATAAAATTTTTAACTCTCGTGGTTCGCTCATTTAATGACAAACAAATATTTATATTTTAATCGATGTTCTTGTATGCTTCATTATTTTAAAGAGGTAGTAGATTGAAAACCAATTTAAATAACATTTCTATTAATATTACACATTGTATGCTTTATGTTTGTAATTGTTATTGAGTGATGAAATCTGACTCATAAAAAGTACTTAGCCAAAAACATTAGAAGGTAGTGACATATCTTGCGATGTTGGTAAACCTCGACGTGCAAGGTATTTGTTGCATGGATATCTACGATAGAAAGAATATTATTCCAAGAAAGATAAGTTATTCTGTTATTTGATATCATTTCTGACAACAATAAATTCTAAAGTAAGTAAGTTAAAATTTTTGGTTTGATTTTCTATTTCTCATTATTACACTTGTTTAGCCTTCTTCCTTTCTCCTATAATAATAAAATTCAGATAGGTTTATAAGCACATTCACCCCATAAATTTCCTATTTGAGCTTGCTGTTATTGGACACACCTATCGCATAATTGTACAAAATATAGAAATATGCGAGATAATCAATATGCTGTTCCTTATCAGAAATTCAGAATTCAGTGGTTGAAGTACCCTTTCTTTAAACTCTAGCTGTCATCTTTAAATGTGCAAGATGTTTATGTATTATGTGTGCTATTTGTATTCACTCTAGCTGTTAAGGTTGTTTGATTAGTGATCACACAACACAATATATATATTGTCTTTTACCAATTAACCCACAAAATTAGGATTACTTTTTCTTTCAGTAAGTGAGTGTGTTGTTTGTTGATGGCTCTTACGTAATTAACCAGAAGATAAATATTGGTATCATAACTAACTCAACCATTTCATCATATGCCGTGGATAAAACCACGTATTCAGCTCTTTTCCTATCATTGGATGAGCTGGAATAGCATTCTAATTAGCTCTGTTTCATTAGTTGCAACTTTGGACTATTGACAAAAAATTACTTGAATGTACGTTCGTACTCCACATTTTTTTCAATCAACTTCCTTCCTTTGTAATAAGGCTCTGCATGTTTTCTCTATATTTAACAAAAGCAGATGTATGTGTATATTGTTTAGATATATATCATTTACAAATTTACCATGAAATGTTGTGACTTAAAAATGAAATGCTTTTGCGATACACAAACATGGGTTTGTTGTTTTCATTATATAATTTTTATAAACTCAACATTTAGTTTCTTTGCTTTGTTTTATTGTTCTCTAGAGACAAACATTTACTAAACCCAAAGAAATATTGCAGTGATTATGTATATCTGCATTAAAATTATTGATTAATACACGTTTTTATGGTTTACCAAATGATGTTTGTGTGTTAGTTCCAAACACCTGTATTTTAAGATTAGAACAATCTCGAGGTGACAGCACCAATTTGAAAAGGAAAACACATTTACCATAGAATTTAGGCATACTTCCTTGGAACAGCTTCTACCTTAAGATTTAGAAGTGGATTCCTATATGAAGATCAATGTGTTTAGTTCGATGGATTCTTCTCAAGAGCAAAAGACATCTGTGGACCTAATCACAATCCTGTGAAAGTGACTGTCATTTGTGTGCACAAATATGTAACTTGATTTTCTACATACCATTGTTATACTATACATTTATTCATGGTATTCTTGTCTTTTACATGAATGAAACCTTACGTGTTGCAGACTGTCATTATGTTCTACGGCAAATTGATCTATTTATTGTTGTTAATAAAAGTGCTTTTATAATTTAGACATCTTTTAATTAGAAATAATTGGAGGAGGGACTCCCTGTAGATTCAGCCAATGATAGCTACAGATTACTCGCCTCTCATGCAGGATCTCTATTTTGTGAAGGTTTAAAAGTGTAAATATAAAACGATTCTGTGAATTTTCTAATCTTCCAAAACTGTCCATGTCGATGGTTTTCTCCCTGTTTATTCCATGTCCAGTTCACTTGGCGTACTCTGAAATGGCTGAGTTTTGTGTTTTCATGAATCTTTCACTTGCTACACATAGCATCAGTAACATTAACCTTTGATCAGAAAATAGCTTCAGAGAACCTATGGATAACCTGTTACTTCTGTGTGATGTATGTTCACTTTTATGTCTCTAGTCTTATTCTTCGCAAGTGTTTGTTAGTCACACTGACACGGGGGCCTGGCATTGCCAAGCGCGTAAGGCGTGTGACTCGTAATCTGAGGATCGCCGTTTCGCGCCCGCGTCACGCTAAAGATGCTCGCCCTCCCAGCCGTGGGGGCTTATATGTTGACGGTCAATCACACTATTCGTTGATTAAAGAGTAGCCCAAGAGTTAGCGGTGGGTGGTGATGACAAGCTGCCTTCCCTCTAGTCTTACACTGCTAAATTAGGGACGGCTAGCACAGATAGCCCTCGAGTAGCTTTGTGCGAAATTCCAAAACACAAACTGACATGGAGTATCACAAAATGATATTTGAGTCTTTTTGCTGAAAAAGAAGGCTCTAAACATAAAAATAAACACCAAGAGTTTATAAATGTCTGAAGTAATAATTACAGGTATGTTAGTTTCAGGTCTCATTTCAGGTCAACTGTGTGTTGATTTTAACACAAATTACAAGAAAATTAATTCTTCAAAAGACAACGTGATTACATGAAAATATTTGAGTTTAATTGTAGCTATGTTATTAATATAATTGTTTCATGCTTCATATTTGTGATTGTTATCGACTGACGAAATCATAGTCACCGATTGGTGATGATGGTTTATATCATCCTTTTTTTCCAAATGAATTGTTGAAACAAATAATTAATTTATTCCTTTGCAACGTACAAAAATATTACTAAAATTATTTGTAATTTGTGTACCTTCCCCGAATTTATGTTTTCTTCATGTTAGAATAAAGCCTCAGAAAGCTGTCTTCTGTGATCACTGCGTGGAATCAATTATCAGATTTTAGCATTATGAGACAGAAAGCTTACTGCTATTTTACGAGGGATAATGTATTAACACATTTATAATCACAAATAGACAAAGTTTTTGGAACCATTAATTAAAAATGATGATACTCTCATAGAGTTTTTAGAGTATTGAATTTTATCACATAAACAATTAAATTTCATTTGTGAAGATATTGCGTTACTTTTGAAAATAGCCCATTGCAACTACACGCTGTTAGATGAGACCATAAAATCTACTCAGTGAACTCTTTGTTCAAATTATAATAACAATTTGTTTGTTTTTTGATTTTGTACAAAACTACACGAGGGTTGTCTGGGCTCGACGTACACAATTTAGAAGTTTAAGGCTAGAGGGAAGGTACCTAATCATCATGAGCCACCGCTAACTCTTGGGCTACTCTTTTATCAACGACGATTGGGGTTGACCATAATATTATAACGTCCTCACAGCTAAAAGGATGAGTATGTATTGTGTTATGGGGATTCCAAACCGCAACCTTAAGATTACTAGTCGAGTGCCTGAGCCACCTGGCCATACCGGGCTTACAGTAACGAAAGTAGATTCATCAATTATGTGTTTCAGGAACTCACGAATTTTGCTTTTACGTCATCATTTATTATTATTATTATTCGGCAAAGATATCTGTGACCAACAGATGATTTGTTATAGAAACTAGGTTAATATCGTATTTGTAATCCAGTTTCACTATGACAAACGTTTAGTTAAGCAATGCCTTTCTCAATAGATAAAGTTTTAGCAAACTACAATCTAATGGGAAAAAAAGGCTCAGGTACAAAACACATTTATGGAACCTTCAGTTTTTATTATACAGTTTGACTTGTTGTGATATACTGAAATTATTGTTTTCAAAAAACATGTTGTACCATTTACATTCGAAAGTATTCTCAAAATTATTTAGTGATATAATTTGAAAGTTTAATTATTTCCTTTGGAAATTTGTACCAAATTATGTTGTATTTATTGTATAAATATAAATTTAATTGGCGTGAAAAGACAAAAACAATTATTGAAATTGTTGATGTGCAGCAAAATGAAAATATGGCAGCGATACAAAGTATCGTGTGGTGCATATATCTGAACGAAACATTTATTACACAACATTAAAACAATTTGAAATGTGTATGTCAGCAACTTACTTCACAATTATAAATGTTATAATGTCATGAGAAGATCGCTCATGACAAAACTACATTTAAAACTTGTGTGATGTCCGTAAGCTCTGTGAAGGTGAATGAAATATTTTCTATTTCTATATAATTCTTAATGCAGAGATGAGCGAAGAAAGCTGTGAAAAAGTGAACGACCTGAGAGAATGCATGGAATTAATTTTCAAAGAAAAGTCTGATTGGGTTCGTTTTTGTAGTATTATGATTTACCCTGTTCCCATAATTCACTGTAATTTTGTAAACATCGTGTTCATAACGTAAATGTACTAATTTTAGAAACAAATTACAAATATTGACAAATGTTATTTTAATTTAATTTTTCGTTTCTTAGATTCAGGATTCTAACTTTATATTTGCACGAAAAATGTTACATATCTCCAGTTTCAAAGCAGTAAATATATATACATATATATAATTAGCAATTCGCAATAAAATTGAATTCATATTTAGGTTAATTTGATACATAAAAACTATCCTAAAATTCAGAGTTCCCTGGTGGATCAGTGAGTAGGATCATGGAATTTTAGGCTAAAATATGTTGTGCGATTATCAAAGTGAAGTCCACAGACACAGTCGAATATCTGCGGACTCACATCACCAGAAATCGGATTTCGATAATTTGGTGTGCACAGCAGAGATAGCACATTATGTTGCTATGAGCTTAAGTAAAAACAGTCAACTCATGATTTTATATTCTTTGTTTTAATTATAATTATCAACTCTGTTATTGGTTCAAGAGTGTTACTTACTTTTAGTTTATACGCAGTTATTTATTTCTACAAATACACATTGAATTTATTGTGAACAAACGAAAATAAACAATTAAATGTTTCGAAAAAAGTTATAGAATTTTGTGTAAAAGTTGATGTCAGAGAAAGTTTGTATTTTACCTGAAGCTTCCAGATTGATATCGAGGGTGTGAACTTGCAAAACTTCCTCACCAGAAGTATTGATTTTTGAAACATATTCACTTATTTATCTTAAAAATATTCTGTAATAAAACATCATAAAAAGATCGGTTTGTAAACACAGGATACACGTTTCATAATTCAAATAAATTGGGTTTTATTACTCTTCGAATTCGGTAATTTGTGACTACTTGTTATGATTTGTAGTTGATTCTGAAATTATAATAGCATATAAATAAAGTTTACTTGTTTACAAAGTAGACGTTTTATATCAATTTATTTTAAAAATTATGTCAATACAGGAGGAAAAGATTTCAAACTGTGGAAGTGTTTATCGTTATCTTGTACGTTATGGTTTGGGAACTGCGAGGAAACGAGGCGATGATGTCAATTTAATTAATAATACTAAGAGCAGTTTTAAATGTGATATCCTACAATGGAACATTTAATATTTGTAGAAATATCGAATCTAGTTATATGATGTTGAATATTATATATATGTGCATGCAGGACGCTAAAGAATGCGTCAGTAAAGTGTTTGCAGCAGTTTAAGAGGACCCAGAAAATATACTGAATGAAATGATTTACAAGTGCTGGTGAAAAGGTAAGTTAATAAAAATTAATATACAATTGCATGGCAATACGTTGAGAAACAATATCTTAATTTGAACATCTAATGTACTGAAAAGTGTATGATTATTATTTTCTACAAAAATATCTACATTGTGCAATAATTAAACATTTTACCAATTAGTCATGTAAAATTATAACTTTCAATTCAACTAAAATAAATAATCACATAATAATAATAGAAGTATTGTAAATTATATTTGTAATTACGATATATAATTATATTTTAAAACTTATTTTCGAAATATTTTAAACTGAAACCTTAATTGTTCTTTTTTATTTTCTAATTACATAATTTCATGAAAATTGTATTGTATTTAGTCTGTAGGAACTGGCTGAGAAAAAAGGGCTGATGCAGTTAATCTTTTACTTTTCAATGCTTTCATGCTAACATTAATAACTGCTAAAGTTGAGTTATAACCTTATTTAAATAGTCAATTCCTATTATCGAGTGTGTTATTACTTGGATAAAAGCAGTATTATTCAGTTTTAAACCACAAGAACTTTGGGGAAATAACATAAAGAAAATCTACTATTCCAAAGTGAGTTCGGTTTATAAACATATATTATTTCCGAATTTCACAAATAACAGTTTCATTTTTACTTGCAAGAAGATAGCACGTTTTTTCTCGAAAAAATATGTTTACACTTTGTAATAGCCAGGATGATTGTTTTCATGAAACAGGAAGAGCAAGAAAATCCAAAATTTATTGATCGATAGAAAATAATCTGATTACTAAAGGGCATTCATTACGTGCTCAGCTCTAAACGAAAATCGAAACACTGTTTCTCGCTCTCTAAGTCCTCAGACATAAATAACTCTGTGCCACACATTTCAAAAAATTCGATGCTAAGACATTGCTAGCATGGAATATAATTTCTTTTTCGACATTTTTCTGATGCTTGAATATTTAATGAAGTAAATGTTTCTTGGTAAACATTTCTGGTTTTGCAGTTATTCTATGATAAACAGGAATCTAACATTTTTTTTCTCAATAAAGATTATTTCTTCTCCTCGTGTCTAGTCGGTGTACTCTATGATCTTATCCGTGGTTGCTTTGTTAAATCCATACCAACTCTGCATTTATTTCTCCACGAAATTTCCACTATTTAGCGGATACATCCATTGATCATGCAGAACTCTGTTAACCCTTATAAATACCACAACATCTCAGTCCTTACGAACATCCAGCAAAGTATAAATATAGTTTTGAAATCAGTTCTTTCATCGTGATTTCATCACGGCTCATGACATCAAGTAGGTTGCTTATATATCAAAACAGAACAAACAAATTAAAATAACATGAAAAAGTTGGCTTATCTTTTGTTAAAATTGGGAGAAACTAAAATTTAAGAACATTCTTTCGGACAAAAACATTTCAAAGTAAAGGTAGAGCTTTCTTAATATCGCAGAAACTCGAGTTTCATTATCTTCCAGAAGTTTTCTGTAACGATTTCAGCTTTCTCCCACTTTATTCTGTGTCCAAATGACGTTGGTGTTGTTTCAGTTTAAAATGTATCAGGGAATGCATGAAACGATTATTGTTAGATTATGTTGCGTAGGTCCCACATGTCTTCTGAATTTTAGAAAAGTATGGGACGAGTATGAGACTCAACAATATACGTTTAACTTTGTTACTTACTAAACATTATAGAATCTCCCATAAAGTTTATAAATAGATACGTTAAGCGAGAGTATATTGTTGATTTCTTAGAGTTTCTGTATTGTAAACCTCTTTAACTATAACAGTGAATACAGCTTATTAATAGGAAAACTACACAAACATTTATGAGTTTCAAACAATACAAACCGTTTAATTTCAGTGAATTAAATTCGGACTTTATTGTTTCCACGAGGACAATAGATATCTTTGTTAGGGATGTGGGTGGGGTTTCTTGTAGTAAAGCTATATGAGGCTATCTGCTGAGTACACGAAGGAGAAACGAACTCCAGATCTCAGTTTATAAGCTGTTCACTTATAAAGAAACATATCAAGCTCATTGTTAATAAACTAAAAAAACAACTTTAAAAGCAGTCATTATATAATTAAGGGTAATTATATCGTTTTAACACTTGAATTAAAACACCGAATTTTCCGACGTCGAAAACTCACACTTAAAATTTGAATAAAAGATAAACATGAGAATAAGATCGCAGCACTTCCACCAATCTTACCAAGATGTTTCGTGGATTGTTTTATGACTTAAGGTACATAAATTCTCTTGTTTGTGAGCGGCCTGCTTTCCAAATCTATGTTTGATGGTGTATACCTGATATTATCACTGGAATATCTGTGTTAATATTTTCAGCAATTACGTTATTCTAAGCTGGAGAAGTTAAAAAAGTGCAGGTTTCTGTTTCGTTATTTGTTTTTTATGCTGTGTAATTTATATATTTCATCTTGGTTGTATAGAATGACTTAGATTACTGTCTAGTATCGGAGCTCTCTCCTTTCGGCTCAGGTTTAGGTCTAAGCCTGTGGACCTGGAAAAAGGACATTAAATTTTTGTTACTTATTCTAGAGAAAAATTAACGTCTGTAACGCCGGGAATTACAGTATGTAATTAAATGTTATGAAAACAATGTTGTATAATTTTATATAAAAACTCATGTAGCAGAAAGTATTTTTCATTTCGAGCTTGCAAATAATGTTCGAGTGTGAATTTGCAAAACTCCATCATGTAAACTGATAAAACTACACGAATGAATTGTGCAAGCCAGAAAGATATGATGATGAAAAGGTGATGATAAACTATAATATATATATATATATATATATATATTTATTTATTTATTTACCCTGATACAATTAATCTTTGAATTATATTCTTCCTCATTCCTCTTAAAATGTTCTATATCAAGTTCCTAAAATAAAAATTTCCCTTTATAACCAGCAGGATAATACACAGTTAATAGTTCAAATAAATCAGGTTTCAGTACTCCACAAACGCTTAAATTTTTATTTCTTATCATGAAAAGAGGCCCGTCTTTAAGAATTTAAATTCTCGTAAACTATAATCATATGTGTTCTGACACACTGTCTTTGCATCGTCCGATTATATCATTCGTGACCACAACTACGCCATCTGACATTATCGTGAGAATGTATGTTGAAGATTTTCGTGTAACACATCACACGCTTTCGGCTCGCCGAACCATCTTCACAACTTCGACGGACTCGTAGCAAAGAGAACATAAACCTTTCGAAGATAATCAATGTAATTTTAATTTCCATCACTATAGTTCAGTAAATAAGTTTCACTCCAGTTCAGTTGTATGTTTCAAATTATGTGCTAAACTAACTGCAGCTCCGTGTAGGGTTAAGAGATACATGAGTTTCTGACTGGAGGAAAGAAATAATAATTTAATCTAAATACTTACCAAAGAATTGACGCACACGAATGAGGCACAATCTAATTCCTAGTTTTCAGACCAAGCTGGCAATACGTGCTAAATTTCCTCTGCCATTGTGCTGTTGAAAATGAAAGCACTTCCCTCGGTCAAGAACCGTAACGTTTGAGTTGATGTTTCGTCTTGTCTGCCGTTCGACTGTTTAGACGACGGACTCCGACCTGGGTTACTTCTCTCGTGCCGCCTTGGTATCACCGGGCATTTCATATCTCCTCCCAACCTCACTTCATCTCCTTAAACAAGCTAAATTAAAATAAAGAAAAACTCCCACCTAAAGATAAAGATCTTCCATAAGCGGGGACGAAGAGAAACTACAACGTTTCTGAACACCCCTGTTGGGGAGAGAGTTTCTGAGACATCTCTCTCTCTAAACTTAGTTCCTGCCAAGATTTCATTCTTTCGTACACACAATAACCCACAATGAATTCTGAGGCATTTGGATTTATAAATCTCAGCCACTCCGTGTCACTGATCATGAGATATTCCAGAGATCCTCGCGGAGGGGCCTGGCATGGCCGTGCGCATATGGCGTGCGACTCGTAATCCGAGGGTCGCGGGTTCGCGCCCGAGTCGCGCCAAACATGCTCGCCCTTCCAGCCGTGGGGGTTTTATAATGTGACGGTCAATCCAACTATTCGTTGGCAAAAGAGTAGCCCTAGAGTTGGCGGTGGGTGGTGATGACAAGCTGCCTTCCCTCTAGTCTTAAACTATTAAATTAGGGACGGCTAGCACAGATAGCCCTCGAGTAGCTTTGTACGAAATTCCAAAACAAACAAACAATCCTCACGGGGTTAGTCTGCGGTTTCAGTGATGTTGAGAAAACTCACTTGTAGAGAAATATATATGGAAAAATAGATCGTTTGGGTTGCGAAAATATTTTGACATAGAAGAGCGAACAACGTTTTGACTTTTTTCGGTCATCGTCATGTTCACAATGAAAGAGGTAACTGACCGGAGGCTGACCACATGTTTGAAAGGGGTTGTGTAACTGCGTGTGGGAATCTAGAGGGCGGTGTAAGATGTTTGAATATATTTTATTTTATTATATTTAATATAGATATAAAGGTGTTCTTTTATATTGGTTTACTTTGGGTTTAAGTTGTTGTATAAGTAAGGCTTCTTTAATTTTGCGTTATTTTATGTTGGTTTCTTTATTTAGTATTTGAGTGTTTTCTATGGTTATGTTGCGTTTACTTGACATGCAGTGTTCCAAAACGTGTGAAGGTGACTTTTCATGTTCTTTGCATCTGGTTTCCTTTTTTAACTTGTTTCTCTAATAAAGAAGTCGTGGCAGTTACCACATGGTGTTTTATAAATAATGTTGGTGTGGTGTTTGTCATAAATTTGATATTAACTGGAATGTCATATTTTGTTACTAGTTTTTGCCAAATGTTGGTTATTTGTCTGTTGATGTCGGGAATACATTGTATGCAGCAGAAAATGGTTTCGTGATTTTTTGATTCGTGAGATATATTTACTTTTGTTGGTTGATTTTGCTTTCTGTCCAGGTGTGTGCGTATAATGTTTTCTACGGTTTGTGGTGGAAACTTATTGATGTTGATGAAGTATTTTTTTATTTTGTCTAATTCGTCGGTAATTTTGTCCGGTGAGCTTAGTTTTATGGCGGTGTTTATTTGGATTCTTATTATGTTGAGTTTTTATTTTGTTTCATGTGCTGAATCCCAAAGAATGTATAGTCCAGTGTGGGTGATTTTTCGGTGGAATTCTGTTTTGAATTGTGTGTCGGTTCTTATAATTTTGAGTTTAAGAAATGATATTTGATTGCTATCTTCCTGTTCATATGTGAAGTTAATGTTGGGATGTATTGTGTTTATATATTTCAAAAATTAAGTATGTGTTTTTCGATCTGAATCCAACAACCGTGTCGTTGTTGTTGTTGTTTTGAATTAAGCACAAAGCTACACAATGGGCTATCTGTGCTCTGCCCACCACGGGTATCGAAACCCGGATTTTAGCGTGTAAGTCCGCAGACATACCGCTGAGCCTCTGGTGGGCTCACAACCGTGTCATCTATATATCTGTACCAGTATAGTGGTGGATGTATTGCTGTGTTAATTGATTGTGTTTCAACTTGGGTCATAAAAATATTGGCTAGACCTGGTGATACTGGGTTGCCCATGCTTAGGCCATTTGTTTGTATATAATTGTGGTTGTTGAACATGAAGTTTGTCTTCATCGTGGTGAATTCTATAAGGTTTGTTAATTGATTGTTGGGAATGTCTATAGATGGGTTAGGGTCTCGGATGTAGAGTTCTAAGGCTGTTTTGTAGGCTTCAGTGGTTCTGTAAAGATGAATAAAACATAGAAACTGGCCATTAAGGCTTTATGACTAAGTTGATTAAGATTAGACTTGAAAATAAAATGAATCTTTGATGAATGAGCTGGCTCGTGTTACATGTTTGGAGAATGCCCATGCTATGTATTTACCAAGATTGTAATTAAACGATTCATATGTGGACATTATTGGTCGTTATGGACAATTTGGTTTATGAGGTTTGGGGATGCCATATATTTGTGTTGTGCGTGAGTCGGTTTTACGTAGGAAGGAATAATGTGTTTGTAAAATTGTGTTGGCTTTTTTCATTTGTAGTAGTAATTTGTTTAGTTGCGTCTCATGTGTCTTTATTGGATTTGTGTGTACTGGTTTAAATTTGTTCGTGTCAAATAGTATGTTCTTCATTTTTTGTGTATATTAATTCGTGTTCATTATGATTATAATGTTACCTTTATCAGCTTTTAGAATTTTTAAGTTTTTGTCTTCTTTTTAATGGAATTAATGTCTCTTTTTGTTAGATCGTTTTTTAGCTTTCTGTTTTGAGAAATTATGTTGATGGTTTTGTGAGAAAATTCTTTGAAAAATTCGTTTAAGATGTTCTTTATAGATGTTTTTGGAAAATATAAATTATAAAATTTACCTGGGAAGTTTGGATGTTGGATGTCAATAAAATTATCTAAGTTCTCTTCTATCTGTTGGTTGTTTTTAGTTCTTGTCTTTGTTCTCTGTAGAAGGTATCACAAGACTCCTAGCTGGATCTTCCAAACATGTTTTGATTTCTATGGCCATGTTGAACACAAAATACAAAAACTACACGACTTACAAAAACAAAAAAAGGAACCTAGACTATCAACTGGCATGCTGCATTAAACCAGAGATTAACGGACTTATACAACGAAACATAAACCAAATCAATACTAAGAACGACAGAGACAAAATTATCTGCCACAAAAAGATTAGAAAAACTAAGATTCAAACAACAGGAAAAACACCAACATGACAAACTATTGACTAACCTCATAATTAACAGATCCGACAGACAATTAAACACAGACGAAATACGTCTATTTAGCAAAGAACTCAATCGGAATCGCACCTAGGTACATTCGAAGCATAGAATAACAGGACAATAGCTGTAACAACGACCATTTGGCATGAATGCGCTCTGTTGCATATTTTTTCTTAGACATTTTGTAACATGCGCATTCCATCTTCGGCAAGCAATATCGAACATGGTACTTTATTAGTAACAAGCATATAAAGTTTAAACACTGTAAAAGTAATTAAAATATGGCCCCAAAGTATGAAATAAATTAAGAGACAATGCAACGATATCATACAAATATTTAGAACATACTTAACTGCAGTCAAGATGTGTTATTATTTGAAGCTATAAGGAGGGTTAGTCGTTATCTTAGAAGTTTTAATTTATAACATTTTTATCCTCACATTTTGTTCCAGTATATGAACATGCAATTAACAAAGATTTTATTCATATTAAGTAACATTTGAGAGTTGTTCAAAGCAACTTTCAAACTCCTACGTTATAGCTGTCATTATATATAGAAATTCTAGAATGTTCAAGAATATTAGAAAGAATTCTCAGAGATTCTAGGTTATTGTGAGATGTTCTACCATGCTTATATAAGGTGACATGAATTACGGATGTTGTTCGGATTTTGAACAAATTATAGAGGAATTTTACTTATTTGTAGGTAATTTAGAAATTAAGATAAAATTTATTAGCTTTGAGATATTTTATTTTCTTGACTGATACATTTTAGTGCTCTAAAATGCATTTTTGAAAACCACGTGAATTCATTTTTGGAAACGCAAAAGTGTAATTTTTAATGAGACATACAGAATAATGTCTTCAGATATTACAGGATTCAAATTATTTATTATTTGGTATTTTATGCAGAAAACTAAAGCATATAGCTTTATATTAACACAGATTAGCATAAAACGTAATTAATGTTTGTTATCATAAAAATTGTCGGTTAGAAATAACTGTTTCTAAAAACTATTTTACCATAACATTTTGAAGTAAAACATCTTGCATGTGGTCTGAGGGATTAATATTGTTTTACTTAAATATAATTTTCAAATTTCATAATGACATGAGTTCTCTAACTCAAATTTAAGAAAACATGTTTGTGCATTTAAAGAGGTCATTTGATATAACTACTGAAATCAGAGGCTTTCAAAGGTAAAAGAAAATCTGTGGGTCTGGCCTTGCCTAGCGCGTTCAGGCGTGCGCTTCGTAATCTGAGGGTCGCGGATTCACGCCCGAGTCGCACAAACATACTCGCCCTCCCAGTCGTAGGGGTGTATAATGTGACGGTCAATCCCACTTTTAGTTAGTAAAAGAGTAGCCCAAGAGTTGGCGGTGGGTGGTGATGACTAGCTGCCTTCCCTCTAGTCTTACTCTGCTAAATTAGGGACGGCTAGCACAGATAGCCCTCGAGTAGCTTTGTGCGAAATTCCAAAACAAACAAACAAGAAAATTTGTAGCATTTGATAAAGACTCGAATATACAGTTTCGGACAGATGTGCTACAAATATTAGTGTAAGAAACAAATAGAGGCTAATTACTTAATAGTAAAAACTATGCAATTTAAAAACTAGTTTTACAGCAGTTGACTTGTAGAGGTACTGATGGTCAAATGTTAAAGTGAGGTTTTTGTTGTTAAATACTCTGAGCTCTGCGATATATCGAATAATTATTAAAACTTTCGATAATTTGATCTTTAAAAAGTTATTAAAAGTCGTATTTTCCTATTGTAATGAAGTTGTTAAGATATTCGTTGACTCCTAAAGAAGATATAAAGTTAATTTATTTATTTCAAATGAGAAAATAGTTTGCAAGGGATAATATAAAAAGCTTACCTTGATTCAAAAACCGCATAATTTACTGAATCATACTCTAATGTGCAAGTAGTAACATTAGTAATTAACTATTTTAATATCTGCGGTTGGATTACCCACGGTGGACAAAACGATTATTGTAAAACTATTTGAATATAACAACGACTTAGTATCGCCATCTATTGTTGAATGTGTTCTATCTTTCTTCTTTATTTCAAGGCCAACTCGAATTTTGGAATCAACATTTTTCATCGCAAATTTGGAAATTAGCAACTGCACTGCCTCACGTCATCGCTAATGTCGCGCGCTATACCACTGCCAAGGACTTCACCCATTTTGTAACGTCATTTTGGTGTTTTTTTTTGTTATTGAGTATGTGCTTTTATGCATGCGCTTGCAAACCTTTTTATTGTGCGACTTAAGTGTTTAAGTATATTTTGTTTTAATCTCATAATATAGATAAGTGGATAATTCGAAAACGAAAGAATCCAGATGATTATGAAAATAAAGACATTTTAATTGATTTTGGTTTCTTTGCCATAAAGAGAATGACGCGTGACTGAAAAAAAACATGAAACAAGAATTTAATGAAAGTTGGAGATTGAAATTTGCAGTGATTGAAGGAAATAATAAGCCAGTGTGTCTTTTATGTGGTAAAAATTTCATTCACATTTTGATAATTTGTATGACAAATTTGATGAAAATTTTCTATTTGATAGCAACAATCGTATGAATCAAATTAGCCGTCTGAAAGCACAATTTCGTGAACAAAAGGGAGACTGAAAACAATTTTTGTCATGGATAGAACTAGTTACTTTAGTCAGATGTGAAGTAGCTTGGATTCTAGTTAAAAAGAAATAATTTCCTGTGATGAACAGAAATACTTATTTTGGTCATTGAAACTCTGTTGGAGAATTATGTTTCAAAAATAAAAGATTATATTCTTCAAAACGTAAATGATTTGCAATTAACTCGAGGAACAATTGGACGTAGAACGGTAGAGTTAACGAAAAACATGTTAAATCAGTTGTTTGAACAACTAAAAGACATTATATTTTCATTAGCACTAGATGAATCAACAGATATCAGTGACACTGCACGATTGATATTTTGGGTTTACTATGGAACTTCAGATATTCAAGAAAGGGGAATAAATGCTTTTTCTTTGTGGATTGCGAGATCGAACATGTGAAATACATCTTTGAAAAATTTCTTTAAATGTCAAAAATTCAATCTGAATTTAAAAAAACTGGCTTCTGGAACAACAGAAGGCATCCCGCTATGACTAGGGCGAAATTAGAATTTGTTTTTCTTTTGAAGTAGCATTTAATTGAAAATAATGCCAAGTATACACTACCATCTTTCCATTGCATTTTGTGTCTGCAAAATCTATGTGCTCAGATGTCTAAAAAGTGATGAATTGAATAATTTGATGGACAATATTGTAATCAATGTGAGTTATATCAGAAGTTCAAGCACTCTCATCCATCGACAGTTTGTTGAATTTTTGAAAAAAAGCAGTGAATGTACTATTGATGATCTCACTGACTTTGCCAAAATTTTTACGCTAGATTTTGTCAAATCTAAATGAAGATCTCGACTAACTGACAAATTTAGAGGCAGAGCTAAGATGCTCATTTAGCATAGATATTAAGCAAAGTTTCACGAAACTTGTTGACGAAAACCCACATTAATTTTCACATTAAACGTCAGTTAAAATGCGATTAATTATTTTGATTAAACTAATATCTTTTAGTTTTGTTTCATTGGTGTAGCCAACGTTGTTTTCATTAGCCTAAGTCTAGCACATTCATAAAACTCGATAATTTTAATGTTCTCTGTTTCTCAGACTTGTGGATTAGAAATCAGAACCTGAATAAAAGTTTCTAACTATTTTCAACAATTTCCACAAAAAATAAATTTCAAATTAATACTTTAAATGATACGCTTGTACAATTTCTAATCAAAACATTTTGATTAAAGAACACATAAAATTTGTTTTTTTTCATTTCGCACAAAGCTACTCGAGGGTTATCTGCTCTAGGCATCCCCAAATTCAGCAGTGTAAAATGAGAGAGGAAACAGCTGGTCATCGCCATCCACTGCCAGCTCTTGGACTACTTTTTACCAAAGAACAATGACTCTAAACGTCACGTTATAACGCTTTCATGGCTAAAAGGACACTTTTTGGTGTGACGGGGATTTGAATCCTCTATGCTTAGTTTAAGAATCGAACGCTCTAACTCACCATGCCGCGCCAGCCCAACATGTATAAACTAACTTCATTTATTTTTTTATGAAGCAAATGTTTATTTTCAGTGTTCATCGAAAAGAAAAAAATAAGATTTGTTTTTGGTGTCAAAAAATATAGGAATTCCAATGTCTCCTAATAATTTATTCAAGCTGTAATAAAGTTAAATGTTTATATATTTTCTGGAAAGTATCAGTATATTTATAAGAGTTAGAAGTATAAATACCCTTTTGTTGAACAATACAAACGTGAACTCTTCATGAAAACAACAGTCATCAACATATTTGTAGCTCGGGTTGTGCTGGTAATCCTAACGTCAATAATAATCGACCTTGTAAATGGAAAAGGTTGGGAAAGGTTGAACAGTAAATTCATTTTCCAACTTTATTGATTTATAAAATATTTATCAATTCGTATTTTTGAAATAAATATTCTATTTTGATATTTGTATCAACTGAATAGAAAAATGTAGCAAGAGAACATTCTTAAAGCGAACTACGTTGCTATTACAGAAAAAAAATATCGAAATAGATCCTTTTTTTTATCGACATGCAGAGAGTGATAGGATTTTTGTGTTAAATAATTATTTCTCATTATATATTATTTATAATTTTGAGTAAAAGTGTTGGGAACATGAATCTGTTAACTAAAACCCATTTGTTTCGGCGACAAAGCTTCTTGATTACATTTAATTATTATTTACAAATATAAATTATTATATTTATGAATCGTTTGACCAAATGAAAGTAGATGCTAAGTATGGCAGAATAGTATTTCGATTTTTTCTTTCTTCGAAATTTCTGAATCGGGAAGTTACTCATTAAACTTAAATTTCTAATGTGCAAAAATAAAAAAAAACACTTTAGATTTACAATTGATATTTTTGCCAACGAATTAACCGTCACATTATAACGCCATTACTGTTTATAGGGCGAGCATGTTTGGTGCAATCGGGATTCGAACCTGCAACTCTCATATTACGAGTCGAACACCTTAACCCATCAGGTCACGCTGGGCCCAAAGCGTTGATAATAAATTTGTCTAAAACAGATTTAAACATAACTCTTCAAGAAAAGTTGACATTTAAATTTTTGCCTTCTTCAATTTCTAAGGTTAATTGTAATTAACTCAAACCTCCGGACGTATTCTTGTTTTCCAATATTCATAAATTAGAAAATACAATATGTTCCATCATTTCAACTTGTAACAGCTCCAGCGAGTAGGTTTAACATATCATAGATGATGTTTCTAAATCTTCTGTTTTGCTTCTGAAGAGTTAAATAAAAAAGGGAACGTAGAACAGAAAATTTTAACATTTTTCAATTATCTGTGTGACTGTCACATATTTAATGTTTACATTGACAATTATGGATGAAATGGTATACAAGTTATACATTTTTACCATGTGTCACCTTGTCAGCTTATTGCCATCACTGTGATATTTTGATTTTTGTTCACCACGTTGGCTTTATATGGCCTCAGTTGAAGATGAATTACATATTTATTGTTTGAACAATGTTCTTTAGACATGGAATTCATATCATTAAAGATCACTTCATCATTGTTGACTTGTGTATTCAAGAGGCTACAAATATTTAAAAACTTGTACACCTGCAATTTTAATATAGTTTTTCTGGTGTAAAATTACTTCAAAGATATAAATGACCTTAATCTTAAATTGTGTAATGGTGAAATAAGTGTAATAAATATATAGAGTTCTCTGCATATTAATATATTTTGTAGTTTCATGATGTTTTGTCTCATTTATACAAATATACTACCAGTTTTTTTGTGATTATTATGCTGGGCCATGGACAAATACAGTGAAACATCTTTTTGAAACCTTCGAGAAAAACAAAGTGGATCAACTTTCTGATGTTACCGTGTTGAAGTCAAAACCTTCCTCAATTTCAACTTGTGAAATAAAAAAATGACTGTTACCTACAGCTGATTGAAGGTAACAATGACTTTTTTTATGTAAGTCTAGTATGCTGATCAGTAGATCTATATCTACAAACTACAAAGTCACTTTATTGAGTTTCTTATTTGAAAAGATATTTACTAATATTTATCATGAATTGAATTTAAATGTAAATAACAGTTTTACATGTACTGTGTAAATGAGTTAACCTTAATCCTGTTCTATCTTATATGAATATATCAGGTGTCCAGTACACACCTAAACCGAAAATTTTAGAAATGAAGAATGTTATGCAAATGTCGTGTAAATATTTTGTAAGCGACAACATGTCGTGTTGTGTTTGAATTTTCATTTTCTATTATTCATTTTTCCATATTGATATTATTGTTTCGAAGTTTAAACTAATATTTTGTTATTCATTCAGGGTAACATTTTAGAATTTTCTTGAATTAAGTAGACCAATCATATGTTTGTAAATTAGTGCTGGTGACTTCCTGTCTAGACGTGTAGTCTCGTGCAAGAACGGATATGCGTGGATAGCTCTGGAGTTGTATGGAAATTTCAAGATTGTTCGAGAAGTAGACCTATCGGTATAAAAGACGATGACGCGAGAGAGATTCAGTCATCAGTTTTTATTCGAAAAAAGAAGATAGATTCAGTCATTAGTTTTATTCGAAGAATAAGAGTGAGATTCAGGCATCAGTTTTAGTTATTTGACAAAGATTAAGTGTTTGCTGTGAATATTCAACTTGGATTTGTGATTGAAGTTAGATCTACGGAAGTTGTGATTTTATTTCGTCAATCTCTACGATACATCTGAATTACTGCTTGAGCTGAGAGACGGCGATTTCATTGAACTGTGAACTGTTTCGGAATTTCTTCGTGGGACCAAATTCACACCCTAGACTGGAATTTGAGACTTTAATTTTAGATCATTACAATAGATACAGGCCAGTACCGTTTTGTATTTTGATTTATTTTGAAGTTTGAAACTAATATTATTTTGTTTTGTAATTAATTTCGAATGTTGTAACTTAATATCTGTCACTGTTATTATATAATTTATGTTATATCTGTTATATTTGTTAATAGTTTAGTGTAATAAATTATACAAGCTGTTATCTGTGTTTTTCTGTTGCGTTTAATCTACGAAGAACTTAAAACATAAAAAATACGTAACAAGAAAAAAATAAAATTATAGTTCCAGTAGAATGTTTCTTCTTTAAGTATATTTGATTCAGATGTTTTAATATTAAATTATATT
The DNA here is from genome assembly GCA_011833715.1 of Carcinoscorpius rotundicauda. Classification (NCBI taxonomy): domain Eukaryota; kingdom Metazoa; phylum Arthropoda; class Merostomata; order Xiphosura; family Limulidae; genus Carcinoscorpius; species Carcinoscorpius rotundicauda. The sequence continues at coordinate 45,796,043 of CM022397.1, read as the reverse complement.
ATTTTGAGTATTTAAAAGAAAAATAATTATTTTATGTTTTACTTCTGTGCACCTTCAAAAAATCTTGCCTGTAAACAAAGCATTTAATAATTTTTAGAATTTTTTTCTTATCTCAGTTTTTAGGTTCATATTTCCTACAACTTATTATGCTTTACTATAATATAAATCAGGCTTTCTTTAAAACAGTTCACTTTCTATCATTAAAACTACTTGTCTTGTGCAAGTTGTACAGCTTAATAACTCCTAAAATTTAGCTTTAAACTTAGTTGGACAAAAAGATTTGTAAATTTTGATAGATTTTAAATAAAGTAAGTGCTCTTGTTAAAAGTTTGTGATTTAATTGTAAGTGTCACAATAATAACCAGATGGTGCTTTTGTTCTATGAAGTTGTAATCAATTGATAAAATTTTAAATGCTGAGAAAAATGTGCATGTTTAATAATTTTTAACATTTCCTTACTTATTATTTCATTAGTGATAATGTTTATATCCACTTGAAAACCAAAGGAATAGTTTTAATACAAGATATAAGGTTAAAATAATTTATGTTTAGCTGGCTTGTTTGGATTGAGATGCTATTTGAATAACACAAATTCTTTCTTATTAAATATTTCATAAAGTTTAATTTTCAAATAACACACACAAATATAGTAATTCCTTATTCATTGAAAAAAGACTTTGAATATTAAATTCAATTTCATCTCGTCCAAAAATACTCTTTACAAAATATCAAACAACAAGTCCTTACATTGTCATCATATTTGGAAGCGAAAGTCAAAATTCATCTTCTGTCAGCGGCAGTGTTTATCCGATTTATAAAGATAAACTTAACTCTTTCAATCATTAAAAGAATTTCGGTGAATATCAAATTAAAAGTGATTATATATGTGAAGTGAAGCTTTGAAGTCAAAGTAAAATCCAAAAAAGAGTTTACAACCAATAAAAGTATTTTAAATATTTTTCAAAACCCTTTTTTTTGGAAAACAAAAAAATTAATATTACTTTTTCTATACTGATATATCATAGATAAAGAGTTTACCTTTATGAAAGAAATTTTGTTAGTATTTGACATCTCTTTAATTTAGTTATGCCAAAAATTACACAAATTCATGGAAAAATTAAATCACAAATTATTAAAATAATATATATTGACATTCAGTTAAATTGTTTTGTTAAAGAAATAATACAATTAAATGTACAGAAACAAATACCTAAAACTTATACAGAACTACTAATCTTTAATTTTATAACGATACAGTTTTTATTCATTTAGTGTAATGATCATGGAGATGTTATATTTAGTAGCCTCTTTTAACATTTTTTTTTCTCATGGCATAAAGAGGTATATGTCCCAGATGTAGTGGATGTGTTAAGTAATAATTCTACATATATAACTGCTCCATGGCTCATTATGAAAGCAATAGTAGTAACAAGCTGTCTGTTTGTTCATTATAGCACAAATGACAACAAAATTATTTCTTCTAAGTAATACTTCTGCGTGACTACATAAGTAGGAATGATGTTCATTTTAGTTTTATCTAAAAGAAACAGAAATAAAGGCAAACAATGTAGGAACTATTTAAAAATTTTATCCTAGTTTTCGAAGACTTAGTGACATCAGCAGCAATGCTAAAATCCTCGATCAGTTATTTGAGTAGAGTTTTGAAAGGTGAAAATAAGAAAAGCGACAAAAGAAATAGAAAAAAAATTGCATTTAATGGGGAAAATATGAACACTATGAAATTAGCCTAAATGCTTGCTGGTCAAAAGTTTAAGACCATACCAAAAGGAAGTCCAAAACAGGGAGAAAATGCCCAACAAGAGGTCTCAGTAGTGAGTTGCATGGCCGTCATTGCAAATTACTGCAAACATGTGCTTTGGCATGGTTGATATAAGTGTTTGCAAAAGGATCGCTGGAATGTTATTCAGAGTGGTTAAGATAGCTGTACGAAGATCATACTGTATTTGTAATTGACGTCCATTTTTAAAGACTTCCCTTTCCATCCACCCTCATACATTTTCAATGGAGTTCTATTAGGGCGAACACCCTGCATGTTCCATAAAAATCACGTTATTCGCTATAGAAAATCCTTTGTTCTGCGGGCATTGTGGATTTCAACGATGTCCTGCTGAAAGATCCAGTAATTTTTATACAAGCAAAGGCCTTCAGTCTATAAGGATGCTCTCTCCAACATGTCAAAATAGCCAAATGCTGTTTGACGCCCCTGTATAACCTGTAGTTCCCTTGTTCCATGGAAGGAGAAAGCTCCCAAGATCATGATGAAACCTCCTCCACTATGTCGTTTAAAAGATGTCTCTAATAAGATATTCTTTTTGTGCAAATAACGTTGGAAACCATCTGGACCATCCCGTTTGGATTTCTTCTTATCAGAGAACAAAACCTTTTCCACATTTCTACATCGCATGTTTGGTGCTACTCAACATACTTTAAGCGAGAGGTTTCGTGGTAAGGATGAACCAGTGGCCTTTGAAGACGTTTACGGTTTTTTTTAAAGCCTTTTTCTCGTAGAAAGTTTGAAAGTTAAATTTTATTTTCCGCTAAACCGATTCAACTTATATTGAGGCCCTAATTTCCTCACTGCTTTGTTTTATTGTAACCATGAGGTATTAAAAGAAAAATACATACAAATCAATATACACGAAATTGTTTATTAATAAAGAGTTCCATGACAAACTACAATTTCATTACAAATAACCTCAATATCTCTCTCCTAAAATATTGTTACGAAGAATGTTATAAGCCATTTCAGTAACAAACAAACGTATTATTCGGTACAGTTTTTCTTCTATTTATTAAAAAATGTTTAATTGTGTATGTACATAAGCAAAATATCATACGGTGTTGTTAGTTAAGCATTCACGCATTTAATTTTTTTCTATATTCTCTCTTTTCGTCTTTAATATATTGTTTGGTTGTTTGTTTTGTTGAATTTTGCGTTAAGCTAGTCCAGGGCTGTCTGCGCTAGTCATACCTAATTTAGCAATGCAAGACTAGAGGGAAGGTAGCTGGTCATCACCACCTACCACCAATTCTTTGGCTACATTTTTACCAACGAATGATGGGATTAACGGCCGCATCATAACGACTAACGGGTGAAAGTGCAAGTATGTTTAATGTGATAGAAATTCGAACGTGCGACCCTCACATTACGAGTCGAGTGCCTTAACCACCTGGAACTTCTGGGCTCCATGACTGCATGTGCAATCTCACAAAAGTAAAATCTGATGTAAGTGTTCAAGATAGTAACAACGAATAAACGGATATATCTGGAAAGAATATACAAATTACAATATCAGCTTACATTTGTCCATGAAGTAATATAACGCAAAGAAAAAGCAACTACCAAAGAATCCGTGTGAAGAAACAACTTGCTGAGAAAGGTCTGCCGAGCACCTGATTGTTCCTGGTATAGGTCACGTACTTAAAGTTCCGATCTACTTCTACAGGTTCTTTCTTTACCGGTTTATAGTGTAGTGTATTATTGTGCTCGTGTGATGATTTCCATGCACCTATACAGTTTTGACTTAATGTATTTCAAGGCATGGCATATACTGCACATGGAAAAAATATTTTAGAATTTTTGTAAACGTTTATGCTACAAAAAACAGTTATTCCAACTATTTGACTGTATAACTGCATCAAGGGACACAGAATCTGTTATTACTGATAGCACTGGATATACTTCTGATAAGAATGGTAGTAGTATTAGTAGCACTACTAAATGTAGGCTTGTAAAGATAATATATTTATATTTCTTCTTCTTAACGATCTATATATTTACACAAAAACACAACAAAATGTTTAATAAGTATATGCTTTTATCTGTTTAAATAGAGGTTATATTGTTCATGATATTCATTGCCTTAATTTTGAAAAAATGAATTAGTTAACTTATGAACTTGTTCGTTGTCGTATATTACGACTGTGTCACTAGATGAGTTGTATATATTATTTGCAACTTTTGTGGTAGCTGTTTTTCACATTTACTTACAGTTGCAGTTATGTTATATAAAGATTCTGCCTCTTTATGATTAATTACATTGGATTTTTGCTTGAGGGCGTTATATTTTGACAGTGAATCCCACTCTTCGTTGGTAAAAGAGTAGCCCAAGAGTTAGCGGTGAATGGTGATGACGAGCTGCCTTTCCTCTGGTCTTACACTGCTAAATTGGGGACGGCGAGCACAGATAACTCTCGAGTAGCTTTGGGCGAAACTCAAAACAAACAAACAAATCATTTATCAAATGGGTAAAGCTATGCACAAATTGCTTCACTAAATTATAGTCAAAATCCAAACGTTTCCCACACAAAAGGAAATGAAGATGTTTTCGTTTAAAACTTTTATTTGTGACATGACGTCTATATTTATTTGGGGTTTTCTACAGTGACATTATTAGCTTTAATGGGGCAATTTACACATAACTCTATACCACCTTTACCTGAGTTTATTCTGTTTTTTTTTATTCACCTTGATTTCACTAATTTTAGTGTGAATTTGTATGGATTTTGGTGTGGGTTCGTCAGGTTATTTCTATTTATATCTTTTACTTCCCTCTCTCTTTCTTACTTCTTCATTTGTGATGAAGAAATATACCTTTTTATCAGTCATTTAGTTTAACTTTGTTTACTTCTTTTTAGGACCAAAGGGAACCGCTTGGTTTCTTCGTTGAATATGATTTTTTGGTTAACTTTCATCTTTTCATTCTTTTCTTGTTATAATCTTTATTTAAGGACTGGTTGACATAAATGATGGAGGGAATTCACATATGAATTCATTCCGTTGCTGCAGTTATGTGGGAACTTTGTCCATTAATGGAACATTTTTGCTACATCCTGTTTCATTCCTCACGTGTTTTTATAGAGCCGCCTTTTGTACTCTACTGCAACTCATCCTTCACCAGTTTTTTGGATGTGTACTTTTGTCATTTTTTATTTCCACACAGATAAAAAGCTCATAATAAACAGTCAATTTATCCCATTTTACTCGACTTTGATGTTGCTTTGGGTTTTAATAGACCGTTTCTCACTCTTTCCATTCATCTACGAATATTTAAGGGAAGCAATACTTTCACTACATCTTAATTTATCTTCTGCTTTTCTTTGGCTCATATAGAGTGGTAAAAATTTTGGTTTCACAGTTTTTCTTTGAGTGGGCTGCAGCCTAATTTTTTTCTTCATTTCTTTTCACTACTCCAGGGAAGTTTTCCTCTTGTTGTCTCTTACAGTTGTAGCCTCCCTTCTTATTTGGGGGGTCATGTTATTTAGAATGCTTGTTTTGGCTTTTTATTTTGGTCCCAATATCCGACCCTATATTTACATCACTTAGGGGCCTTTATCTTGGCCTACTTTTATAGCTTTTTGAAATGGTGATTTAAATACGAGTGTTCTCCCTCATCTTTCATTTTCTGCACCTGTCTTTTTCTGGGACTGTTTCATTTGAATATCTTATTTTCCTTGGATGTAGCCATACATTTCTCCTTTAGAGTTTTGTGTCCTGAAAGTTTAGTATATTTACGGACATATCTTATTTTCAACTTCTTACAGTTGTGAGTGCTTGTAAAACCCCGATGACTCTTAAAGTTTCTCTTCCACCACAACATACTTAGGTTTGCATTTGTTCGGAGCAAACCAGAACTTAAAAGTCAGCATGTGTTCACCTACTGGTTAAATATGTGGGTACATATCTGTGGGGAGCAAATCACTCCTCAGACTTTTTGTTTGATCTATACCAATCCTATGAAAACATTTTTTCACTTTTTCTCATCTATTTGGATAAAGTGCCTGATCAATTTTCATCATCGGGTCTGTAGGAACAAAGTTTATCTTTCTGTACATTCTTAATCTGTTAACATTTTCTAAACTTGTTATAATCTTTTGTCAAAAACCTTTCATATTTCCTTCCTTTTCTTGATTGTGGAGCACTATTCCATGAGAATTTTGTTTTTCTAGATTTGATCAATTTGCTTTGGACACAAGTCAACAGTGTTTCATCAATTATGTTTTGAAAATTTAGATTATGGACTCTTCACTTTTTTAATTCTTCGAGGTTTTCAGAGGAATGGATCTTACTATGAACATCTTGTTGTCACCATTTTATTATCTTCACTTCTCACTTCCATTCATTTGGAATTCAGTTCCAATTACAATTCTGGATGAGCGTACTTTGTGCCTAGTGTGGTTCAAGTTGCTTTAAAAATACTACATCTATCTTTTCTTTTGCAGTTATTTGTGAACTTCTCCAACGTTATTTACCACAGAGATATCATGAAATTTTGTTGCTATTTTCATGTTACTTCCAACCTTTTTAGCAGTAAGGGCGTTATAATTTTACGGCTAATCCCACTATTCGTTGGTAAAAGAGTAGTTCAAAAGTTAGTGGTGGGTGGTGATGAAGAGCTGTTTTTCCTCTAGCCTTACCTTGCTAAATTAAGAACGGCTAGCAAAAATCGCCCTTGAGTAGCTTTGTGCGAAATTCAAACAAACAAACAAACAAACTTTTTTGCTGCCAGAATGTTATTGTTAAATACGACCTTGTATAAGCTAGAAATTAATGAGTAATATCCTTCATTGGTTGTTTAATCCGTACGTAGAGGTTAAGGCCTGAGCTATGTATACTTAGAATGAAGTGTCACATGAAATTTCAAACCTCCTGGAAGAGAGCAGGCCCAAGTAATATATGACAAATTTCTGAAACTTTATATCGAGCACTCTGACTAAGTTCTTAATTTGGTAAACTTGTTTTACAGCGTTTGTATGTTGATTGTTTTGTTAATGAGTCTTTATAATATTTAGGACTTCACTGTCGAGCCCTTTTTTATTTCGTATAATCAGTAAATATTTTTTGTTATTACTTCATAGTTCAATGTCTTCCTCAAGCGTCCTGTTTATCAAACATTCTCAGTTAACCATTGATGTTAATTCAGTTCATTTAGATATTCCACACTGCGCTTATGTTTTTCTTTAATTCTGTGGTTCCAAGATTTGATCTCTGATCAACAATCATTTTATATGTATTAAATAAATTAGTTATAAAATACTGGTTGTTTCTGTACACGATTCTAAAAACCAAAGAATTCACAGCAATGAAACTTAATTTTCAGATCTCCCAAAACAACTTGGTAAAATTCCGGTTTTATATAACTTTCAATTCAGCAAACATGTCTGTCAAACCTATTGTTTTGGTTTTAAACAAGTTATTTGAATATTGGATTAATATCATTAAACCATCAATACTGAAGAAATACGTGGGTGATTGATTGTTAAAATTCACAACCCATATTACCTGAGTTCTGATGATATTTTTTCTAACATGAAAATGTTTTATAGTTATAAATGACCTTAATGTCATCAATTTAACTAGTGTAATTCTTTCAGACTTTTTAATATTATGTTTATCAAAAATAAGTATGGTTAAGAGCAAAATAATACTTCTAATACTGCAAGTATTAGGCTTTCACACTTCAATCAAACATAAATGTGGAAAAATAAATATATTCGACAAAATTATAAATTTACTTTCATTTCAACTTAAGTTACACGTCACTATACCTAATTATATAATAAAAGGTGATATTTATTTCTAACAAGTATATTTATCATTTGAAAGCCAATCATTTCCACATATAATAATTTTGTAATTTTATAACTGTTGCTTTCTAATTCCAAGTATTTTTAAGAAGATTATTGTAAGAAAACTATGCTAGAATATTCTTACCAAACAAGTTTAGTGAGTTGCAATAATAACCTGTCCTGTGTGTTGAAAATATAAACTCCAACTTTCTATATTTGATATGTACCTGTTTTGGACTTATATATATCAGAAACTAAAAAATAAACAACTCAATGATACAGGCTTCATCATACCATTAGCACTGACTATAATGCATAACTCAATTACAAAACTAAAACGAGTTACTCAACTGCATATCTTATAGGAAAATTATATTTTTATTTAATTTCATTTATGATTTCTTACCTTACAAAATAAGTTTATGATATTTACGCTGTAGTTACTCTTTTAACATGAAGTAAAAAGATGCATATAGTTGTTGTTAGTACTCTAATGAATTAAATTTATCTTAGGTAAGGAGGTTTAGAGCACAAATCAATATCATACACAAACCAATATCTTGAACAGATTATAATTTAATTGGATTTATAAATTAAAAATTTATTGAAGTAAATACCTTAGCTGTTTAGGCCGAACTGGGCAAGAGGTTTTAATAATCTAAATGGTGTGTGTTTTGTTATCGCATTGCCACATCGGGCTATCTGCTGAGCCCACCGAGGTGAATCGAACCCCTATTTTTAGCATTGTAAATCCGGAGACAAACTGCTGTACTATCAAAGGGTGATTCTAAAGAATAAATAATTTAAGACCAATTGTGAGAACAAACTAGCATTATACTTTTGTAATTTAAGATATTATCTTTTTGCTGGTTATAAACACTGTAACAGCAACTATTAAACAGAATTATTGATATTGCTGGAAAATATGTGATAGCAGATATGGCATGCAGGTTAGGCATTTTGGTTTATATCAAAGTTATAAAAAGATAACTGAAGTCTATTTCACAGCCGAAAATTGTGCAACAGCACCTCAGAAACAATCCTGTAGTTGTAATGATTATTTTAATGCTGGTGTAGCCTAGTTTCAGCATTTATTGAATGAGATATTAATCAAGATGTTTTGAAGATTTGTAAGATCATTTACCGTGGTCATATGAGCATTGAAATGCGAGTACATGTTCTGGGTAATGTTTTAATTTTTTGTGATTCTAGAGTAGCGTTTACTATGAATTTGGGGAATAATCATAGTGAATATTCTTTGTGACTACAATCATTTCATGCAAATTATTTAATTTTTCATTTAAAAATTTATTGCAACTTCTGATCTCAGAAGCAATAAATTATAATTATTACTGTTTGAGTATCAAGGGAAGACAATATACACTTAAATTTTGTGAAAATTCTTGAATATAAAACATTAACGTTTAACTTTTTAAGTATAAAATTAAACCTTAAAACATCAAAAAGATTTGTTTTTAACCCCGTGATGGATCAGTAGTAAATAATAAGCTCAATATCACTAAAAATCAAATTTCTATTGAAAACATAAAAGTGCCATAATATAATTTTGTGTTTCACAACTAGTAAATAATGATTTTAACACTTCTATTTAAAATAACCCTGATATCAACATCAAACATTTTTATCGAAATCAAGCTACTAAGCGATTCACAATAGATTTAAAAAGTATATCATGTGTCGGACCATTTAGTATGAGCCTCAAATTTAAAGACTTATCATTATTTTGTTAGGTTTTGCAACTAGTTTCATGTGCCTTCAAATACGAAGTGTGTGTGTTCTCTCACTGTAAAGCTACATCGGACTCTCTGTTGTGTCTTTCAAGGGAAATCAAATCCTTCATTTTAACATTTTTAAAACTTATTACAGGTTAGTACGAGACGTCTCTATTAACAACATTTTGAAATAACATGAATTGTTTGCAAAGGTCTAAGCAAAACACAAGTACAACCAGGTTGAAACAAAATCAAATTATTACACTATTATAACAAAAATCCTAAATGAAGCTTTCAACAAATAAAATACAAATATCAGCATTATATTTTGGTTACCAACTCCAAAAAGCATATTTTGAAGGAATATGAAAAACATTTATCATTTTTTTAAATTTGGACATACGAGTTATTTGGAGACGCTAATCAAATGAGAAAAAATAGAAAGAAAAAGGTTGCTACGAGAAGAAAAAATAAGTAGCCTCACAAAGGGTACTAGAAAAAATATTTTAAAGAATATCACACATTTAATAAATTTAAATTGACTGGTATGACAGAATATAATGAGAGTTAAAGAAAATTGGTGAAGTGGGAAATTCATGGTAACCAACATATTAGATTGGAACTCTTGAGGGATAACATATAGTATAGAAACCAAAAATTCATACTCTTCTCATGTAACATGCAAGTTCAATTACATTCTAAAATCTACTTTTAAGCTATATTCCTCTGTTAGAAATTTTAGTAAGTTCATCTGTATGCATCAAATGCAATTTAAATGTGATGCAAGTATCCTGATATGATAACAAACATGCATCACCTTACAATTATCATAATTAATAAACATCTACCATTTATTTTCCCAATTCACTAAATGACTTTTCTAAAACAAAAGTATCCTTTTCACAGCTATTTTAAAAACTCAATACTTTAACATCATCAGCTAATTGAGGTAATTTACTGACCATTCCATTATCTAGGTCACTGATGTAAATCACGAAACAAGTGTCATAATATCAAACCTAAACCTAAGGTACTTCCCTCGTAACATTAAATTACTTTTCTATCCGACGAATAAAATTATCCCTCACATACTTTTTGAAAATCTATATGTACTAAATCTACATGCTTACCATTATCTACATCAGCAGTAATCTTTGCAACAAATGTCAAAAGATTTCTAATGTGAGATTTTGGCATGATAAAATGTGAAACCATTTTCACTATCTGATAAAAGTCTAAATTTTGTTATAAGACGTTCTAAAGCAGCTTTTATCAAACTTTCAGAAACTTTTTCCACAAACGAGCTTTTAGTTATCTGCCTATAGTAATAAAAATAATTATTATCGCGACCTTAAAAGAAAAAGTAAATAAATTTTAATCCTCTGGCACTTGCAAATGGCTCACATATCCAGTCTTTAACTAGTTCAAAACCCTTAAGGAAATATTATCTGGTACAGATTTTCTTTCGTTTTCTCAACTTCCTAATTTTGTATTAACCAACTCAGAATTAACGTGATGATATTGTTTGATCTTGTTTCCATCTATCAACTGTTTAGGATGATAAATATTGCTCAAGTCTTCCTTCTTAAAAACTGAAGTTAAAGCAGAATTTAATAATACAACCATGTCATATCCCTTTATCATCTCTGAACCTCTCTTCCCCATTTTAACATTCTTTTTATCTACAATACATTTAAAGCAATTTATACTTTTACTTACATTTTCAACACACATTCCTTGATACATCCTTTTTGGTATTATATTTCCCTGTTTCATCTGCTCTACCTTCTAAATCTCCTGTTGCATCTATCATCTTTAATTTCTTAAATTTATAATGCTTCTTTAAAATTAAATACTTTACACCATTTGTGAATCAATCTGATTCTTTACTTGCAGCAAACTTTTCATTTGGTTAAGAATATGTTTATTTTGAATGTTTAAAAATTGTCCACATTTCACAAACAACTCAGCTAACTAATTCAAAACAAATAATTCTCATTGTATTCCCTTTGTTTTTTTAAATTTATAATCAAAATATCAATATTCCTTATTTCCATATTCATTGAATTTTAAAGGAAGTAGGTAATATTACAGAACATCATAAAAAAGAAAGAAGAAAGATCAAATGAAGATTCAGAAGAATAAATGAATAAATAATATTAAGACATTACATCATTTCAAATAAACAAGCAGAAAAAGAAATACAAATAACAAAAAATAGAAAAGAGAAAGTGGGTAATACATTATAGCAATAAAAAAGAGAGGAGGAGTTTATTTTGTGAATATCACACAGTTTAGTCACCTTTAGTATATATATTTCATATGTACGATATTTAAAAATATTTTCAAATTATTATTTGGAACATATTTTTGTTTCTTTGCTAAGCCCAGCTTGATGTCTCTTGATGTTTATGCATCATCTCTCATCAAGGAACTCATCTACAAACTGACAAGATTGTTGTACTACAGCTTACTTTCCCTTCCATTTCAGGTGAGTGGCAATTTTTTATACAGGGTCTATATATTAAGAATTTGTGTCATGAAATATATAAAAGTATAGCACACACCATCTTTAAAAAAGATCTGTGACTTTTAATATGGAGTTTGACTTAGAAAAATATATTTGTCAGGTCATTGTCTGAAATTTGATCATAAGCAATTATTGTACATGAAACTTCTGCAATATTACTTTTCTTTTGTTGGTTTTTTAACATTAGTGATTCCCAAGTAAATGAAAAGAATAAAAATTACTTGAAAATTCATGATTTACAAACCCTTGTCTCACTCTTACTTTGAAACACTTCTGAATAGATTGTATATATTTAGCTGAATATCCATGTTCTATACATTTACACACAACCTGTTGATTAAATTCTTGTTGTAAATTTAAAATACAAACTTAAAGATAACTGTTATATATTTACTCTCTCATAAAACTTAAAGTTCATCTACTTAAATTGAACATGCAAAAGTATGTTTCTATCCAACAAACAGAGAAGATTCAATTGTAAATATCCCTTGCCATGTCGTATAACTTAGTCTGCTAATATGTTAACATATGAGCTAAAGAAATAAAAGTAATTTCACAATTTTCAGTATCTAGTTGTTTATTTTTATTTCAATTGTATGTTACATAACTTTCAACATTGTAAATGCACACGCACTAAAGCATTTTTAAATATCTATTTTTGATTATTCTTTTACAACAGATTTACTATTATGTAGTTATTTCATTTTCTGTTGTTTCTTTTTGATATATATGCAGAAATGAATGTAACGTGTATTGTTAAATGTGTATTGTGAAAAGTACTGCCTCGTTTCTAACTTTTCACAGCTTCTTGTTTTATACTTTTCAGTTTAATCCATATGTTTATTATTTCATGTTGCAGAACGTTCAAGAATGTTCTAGACTTATGAGGATTTTGAAGAACCTCTTAGAATTATCTAGAACTTTTCTTAGTTACATTTTTCACCACTAACTACTTTAGTTTAGTTCTAGCTGCCTAAATTAGCCTTGGTCACCTCATTTTACCTTCGAGCACTGCAAAAAACTTAAGAAGGTGGGACGGACAATTTTTGCTTGCTTGAGTTGTAAGATTTTATATTGTATAAATTTTAGACCTTTTTATATTTAAATATCTTTTGTAAATTTTCAATAGTGTACAAAAAATATCGCATATAAAATATTTTGCATGAACCTCTCAAAATTTAGTTGTTCATGAAATAAATTTACTTTTCATAATAACAATTTTATTTTGCTCTTTTGCAAGATTGTTGAGAGGGGAAAAGAGACCCATGAAGTTTCCTATTACAAGTATTTGGCGTGGAACCACTGAACACTCAAGCAATTTCTACTTCTGCATGGCAGATTCTTCCAAACGTCAAACTGGCTATAAAGCATCTGCTATCATGTATCCAGACCTTCCATCGTCCACTCCCCCAGAGAGAAAGCAGCCATTCTCTGTAGAGAGCAGCAAATGAGAAGAGGAAGTAGACGTTGATAATCAAGATTACAATTTCAGAGGTGCAGCTGGTGAGAGAAACCTATACTACCCCAACCAAAAAAACCTCAATAACATGTTCAGACAACTCGGCTTAAGGAGATGGATTTGTTACATAAAAGTGTTCAAGTTGCAAGTCAGAGAAAGCGTCACCAACAACTTTGAAGTTTCTTCGTTTGTCAAATGGGGCTCTGCTTTTACCACAATGAATCCAGTCTGTGCGAGGCAATTGAAATTGCCTGTAACCGAACGAATGATGCCTCTTTATTGATAGCTCATCCAGAAGCATCAAATCTGTGCTGCTCCGTAACGGCAATAAGTATCCGTCTCTTTCCCTGGATCATTTGATGCACCTTAGAGAGAAATACAGCGTCAAGACCTAGCTAGAAACATTAATGTATGATGAGTATGACTGGGAGGTTATCGGAGACTTAAAAATGTTGGCATTTCTGATGGGCTTTCAAAGAGATTTTACCAAATATCTTTGTTATATTTGCCTTTGGTACAGAAGAAACACCGCAGCGCACTACAATAGGAAGCTCTGGCCAGAACGGAACGAGTTCTGTGTAGGGAGGAACAATATCAAGTGTGAGCCGCTAGTGGACCTACAGAAGGTGTTGTTTCTGTTTCCACCATTGCACATGAGACTGTTGTATGTTATTCTTGTTTGGTTTAATCATTTTAGGCTTACTTGTATCTTTGAAACAGATGTTAAAATTATGATTATACATAAATAGGTATTTTTATTTGATTTTAATATATTTTGTAAATAAAACAGTTTGTCACTGCTGTTGATAAGGAGTCTGCAGCCTTCAAGTGTCTTTGAGACTTCTTCCTTAAGCTTTCTGAGGCAAAGGTCAGTGCTGTGTCTTCGTTAGATTACAAATATAGAGGATCCTGAAGTGCACAGAATTCCCAAGAAGCTAAGTAGGAAGACAAAAAGGCTTGGGACAGGTTTGTTGTAGTGGTTCGAGGCTTCTTGGGCAGTCAAAATCACGAAATTAAGGTCGAACTGGTTGAGGTTCTGGTGAAGAACTACTGCAAAATGGAGTGCAGGATGTCTCTGAAAGTCCATATGTACTGGACGCTCATTTTGATAAGTTTAGGTAGAACATAGGAGCATATTTAAGGAAGCAAGGCAAGCGATTCGACCGAAATACACTGAACTTTGAACGTCGCTACTTAGGAGCTTATTATGAAATTATAATGGGTGACTATGTTAGGGGCTGATACGTCAAATGATTTACATTATCGTCGCAAATCTCGAAAAACTACTCACTTCTAAACATTTTTCTTCATTTTTACTATGCTTGAGCATAAATTCGTGTAAATCTTGATTCATATATTGATTTAAACAGATTTTATGTAAATAAAAATGTGATAATTCTCTCGTTTTTCACAAAGAAAATAAGCTAATTTCTAAATTAAAACAACGTTTGGAGGGAATAATGACCATTTTCCGGACTTTTAGAACATAAGCAATTAAGAAATAACACATACTATACAAGAACTAAATTTTTGCTTTTTGTGTAATCTTCTCAACTTTAAAGTACAGAAAAGTCAGAGTTGTTAAAATATCTTCCTGTCGTTTTTGAATAATGTCATTTTAAAATACTTGGTTCTGAACACCTACGTCCGGTATGGCCAGGTCGTTAAGTTATTCGACTCGTAATCCGAAGGTCACGGATTCGAATTCGCGTCACAGCAAACATATTCGCCCTTTCAGCCGCAGGAACAACGAAGAAAAAATATATACAAGAAAAGACATGAATGTTTCTTATAGAATCTGTTCTACCGTGAATTTAAAACGGCTGTAGTATCTATTTATTGCTTATTTGCATATTCAAATCATTCTAGCACAAAGTAATCAAAGCATTTTATTAATATGTATTCAATACAGCTCGAATCAACCTTTGTAGAACTGTTGTATGTTATTCTTGTTTGGTTTAATCATTTTAGGCTTACTTGTATCTTTGAAACAGATGTTAAAATTATGATTATACATAAATAGGTATTTTGATTTGATTTGAATATTTTGTAAATAATTCCTTCCAAGATTAATTAAGTATTTCAGTTTATTATATACTTCAGAATTCTTGCTTAAATAATTGATGCCCCCCTGTGTTTTCTTATAGCAAAGCCAAATTGGGCTGTCTGCTGTTTCCATTGATGAGAATCGACCTCAAAATAAATCAGTAAATCACTTCTTCAAGACACTTAAACATGTATCACTAGAAATTCTAAAATATAACGATCGATGAAGGAAAACGTTTATAAAAGAGAACGCGAAAAATATGCGTTCTACTTTTATGTAGTGGCCTAAAGAGGGACACTTTTGTGTGGGAACAAACTATTTTAATGTGCAAGCAGTGGGAGCATTGAAAAATTATGGGCTTTCCAAGCTCTCGAACCAAATGTATTGCAGAACGAACGTGGAATTCACCCACGACACTCACGAACCAAATCAACAACGAAGGAGGAAGGTAGAGATTTAGGGTGTATCTGGTCCTCCTTAGTGTCTTGATTCAATAACAATCAATAGTCTGCATGAAAAAGTAAGGGTATAGCATTAGAAGCCCCCTAGTGCCTCAGCGGTATGTCTGCGGACTTACAACGCAAAAAACTGGGTTTCGATACCGTTGATGGGCAGAACATAGTTAGCCCATTGTGTAGCTTTGTGCTTAATTCAAAACAACAAAACGATAGCATAAGAAATCATGATATATAATTACCTCTTTTTTCCTGCTTGGTTCGTAGCATCCATTTACTCAGAACACACAGAGTTTTACAAGATCAAGACGTTAGTCTATTAACTGAAAGTCATAAGAAGGAATAATAACCTTTAAGTGATTCATTGATCCAACGACTCTTTATTGTTTACCCAAGTAGTCACAATCACTTCTCTCTTTGCGTTTGAAAGATTGTTTCTACACTTTACACTAAATGTCCAGTCCATTATTTGCTTGTCTTAAACGTATACTTTATTTTGTAACATCTTGCACACTAATGTCTATTTACAAAGCAGACTTACATAATATTCGTGAGAAAATAAGTTTTCTCTGAAAATGTGTCAGAACGCCCAAATCGTAAAAACGTTTTTCTGATACAATATGCTCCATCGCGAAATTACAACGGTTGAAGGTGAAGAATGATTTGCTGATTTGCATATTCCAAATCATTTTAGTGAAGCATAATCAATGCATTTCATTAATATGTATTCAATTAAGCTCCATTCAGCCATTATATAATTGTGGTATGTTGTTCAACAATTTCTGCTTACTGATATCTTTCCAACAGTTGTTAAATTTATGATTTGGTTTCATTTTTTAAAATAATTTCTCCAAACATAATTAAGACTTTTCAATTCTTCTAGTAATTTTACATTTGAAAATGCTTTCATAAATAACTGATGAATTGTTTTCTTTTTAAGTTGAAATATATTTCAGGCTAACCTAAAGACGAGAGACTGAAGGATACCTGGAAACGTCGCCATTTCTACTTGAGCTGCTGTTGTACATTAGTCATCCTTGAGGACATTCTTCAAGACAGATCAGAAACAAATCAGTGTTGGACAAAGTAATCTAGATCCCTGAGCAACGCAATAAACTAAGTCATATATATTATTAGAGGAAATAAATTATTTTCCAGTCATGAAATGCGTTTTGCTCTTAAAAAAACACAATTTCACAATTGATCCTTAAGTTTGAAAGGAGTGAGATTTAATAAGTTTATTTGTGTGCACTTCTCTGTACATTACTACCTGATGATTTACGTAATGGTTGTAGTTAAAGGTAGAATGAATGAAGAGAATCCGCTTTGTTTACCCGTGAAAATGTTCAGTCTCGTTCCCAAAAAGACCTTGACATACCATTTAAAGAAAATCGTGTTTTGAAATAGCCATTAGCTAGGACAACCCTACCTGTGAAAAGTATACAAACAAGTATATAAAAATTTCAAAATATTCTTAAGTAGGGGTAGGGATAACTGAAGCATACAGAATAGAAACGAGAAATAAGTGCTGATATTATACTACGTGCAAGTCACTCCCTCACCCCAGACTTTCTCTTCACAAGGAGGAAGAAGTCAAATAAAGGACAGATTTACATAAAGTATAAAACCAGCATCTTTCTCGTGTGTTTGTAATTGTTTTGTTCAGTAAAATGTCATTCATTGTGATAAACTGCTTAATTATTAATTTTCTCTCAATATACACACGGTTATATATGTGTGTGTGTACTTTTATTACAAATAGAAAATCAAATTAATTTATTATTTACAAAAAGCGGAGAGCAAGGAAACAGGTAGACATATAATTTACAAACTTTAATTATATAAAAGATTTGCAAACATAAGTGTACGGATTTATGACATTGGGCCCCGTACGGCCATGTGGGTTAAGGCTTTCGACTCGTTATCCGAAGATCACGGGTTCGAATCCCCGTCACACCAAACATGCTTTTTCTTTCAGCCGTGGGAGTGTTATAATGTAATAGCCGTCGTGTAGCTTTGAGCAAAATTCAAAACAAACAAACATTTATAAGATTCAATAAGGGATACGATTCCCCGCGGTGAACACGATAGAGAGACCCATAAGCCTTCCCTAGCAATAGAATGATAATTTGCTGGAGGTCACCAACTTGTATGCAATCTGTGCTCTTCTTCTCCCTTTCTTTGCTTTTGTTACTTTCTTTTTATTATTATTAAATAATAATATTATTAAATTTATGTAGCGTGGAAGTACTAATGAATATAAAAGCTGATTAATTATATTGAACTATTTTATATTACAAGAAAATTTAAGAATGAATGATTAAATAAATATACATTTCTATATTTTTAATGAAAACGATTTTATTAAACATCATGTATGAATTAAGTCAGTTTAGTCAAGTAAAAGTCAATGACACTGTTTAACTTGACATCATCAATATTTATTTTCGTTATGTTTGTTACAGCGTTGAATCTATATCAAAACTTCAAAATATATTTTTGTATATTACATTTAAACATCGAAGGTTTCTTTATGTACTTGAGTCGTTGAGGTATACTTAAACTGGATAACGTACAAGTACAATTGTAATTTTCAGAAGTAATTTATGGTTTATATAACTGTCACGTGACGAGATCGTGGGCTTACTGCGGGCAGATCGTGTGGGTTGAATCGGATTAGCCATTGGAGCTTCGATAATACTACACACTGTTACAAGCCAAATTTATTTTTAAGTTAGAATGTCGTGGTGAATGAGGCTTATAGGCACTAACGTAAGGCTTTATAGTTCAAACGAAAGAGACTCGAACCCAAGACGTCCAATAAAACACTTTATTTATACTTTCAAACATTTAACACTACACACATGTATGCAGTCTAACTTGCTAAGATTTATTATAGGCTGTTAGTTTCTTTTATTACCATTGTGACTTATGTTAAGGAATAATGGCATAAATAATACTTACAAAGCGCCTGGGTTTGAAGACATCTTCCTTTGAGATACTGAACTCTCTGACTTACGTAGATGACTAAGTAACTTATTCACTCGGCTAATTTTACAAGCCCTTTGATATTTGAAATAGCTGTTTTCCTGTTCACTATTGCTCTGAATTTGATTCGTGAAAACTCTTACCTGACACACCATTAAATTATTAAACTTTGCTTACGAACTCCTACGTTTTTCAGTTAATTAATAATACTCTTATTAACACAAGCTTGGTTTATTTAACTGACCACATGACCTCTTCTCTATATGTATAAAGTATTTCCTCTATCATCCGAGAATAATTGTCCGATTACAGTGTCGTCTCATCAACCGAAGTCTTCAGGTTCAACACCCAAATTTATATATCGCCTTACAAGCTCGCTGATGTCTGCATATTTAGCTGAACATTTCTGAAACATTTAACTAGATTTCAACAATCTCCTGCAGTTCCGAAAGTGTCTATTTATCCGATCTAAACACATAACTGAAGCTCTTCGATGTGAAGTAATGTTATAAGTGATGTCTCTGTATTTAATTTATTTCTGATTGCGTTAGTTATTCATAAGTAGGTTAAATGTACTGTGACATGTATCTCAGATTTTGCTCAGATATCGCTGTTCAATTTATAAACATTATTGCTTTAAACATACGCTCACTTATACTTCACTTTCAGACTACTCACAGGGCAACAAGTTTCTCTATGTGTTTCCTTCAAATGTTATTTTTTAAACATCATTACTTTGAAAAAAATACGTTTAGTTGTACGGCATCTTTCTCAGTATATTGCTAAATATAGTAAGTAATTAAAAATTAGTTTAAATTATTGACTAAAAGCAGATTGATGAATAATATAAAAAGGTATTAAGCTGAAATCTTCATTTAAACAGCAACATTATCAACATGAAAGTTCTGATTGTTGCCCCAGTTGTATTCATAAGCCTGACGTTGTTGAAAGGCGACGTTTTTGACACAGCTTGGCAAAAGATATGTGGTGAGGTTATTTGATGTTTTAATGGTGTATGAAGTATTAAATATTCGTATTACTAGAATAAATATTCAAATTCATATTTGCATTTCAGTAGTAGAATCATAGCGCAATAAAAACCAGAGTAAAATATTATTCAATCATATTTTTCTCACACACAATTACATTTCTGTAATAAAAAACAGCAAAAAAATATAACTTTATTATAAGTGTCAAGAGTTGATTCTTAATACTTCAACAGACATCTTTCATCCAGGTCATTTATTAACTTGTGAAGCAGTCTGACTACTGAATATATACTGTGAAACACATATCTATGATTTGTAATATATTATAAGAAAAACAAGGTAGCTCATTCTTTCTACTTAATAAAATGATTCCACAGAAAATATTTCATGACATGAAAAACATATTTTCTTAAGTTAAATTGATTTTTTTAGGGCAAAAGTTGATTAGCCTGCAGAAAAGATCGAGCTGACAGATTGCAATGACTCAGTTTTTAACAAGTCAGACTGGACTGGTATTAGTTGTATTATAATTAATAGTGTTTTGGTAATTCATTACAAATTGGTAAACTATGTGTTGCTAACGTGAATGAGCTAACAAGAATAAATTACTGTTTAAAAATGATGCAATTTTAAATTACTTTTACTTTAGTTGGTTATCATTTCTGTTTTGTATCGTTGGGTCTGTAATGTTACAATTTATGAGGTTCAGTTTTTTATCAATAGATGAGGAAATAAAAATACAAATCGTAATTAAAATTTAGTTTATTTTCACAGTTAATTTGACTTATTCAAGATGAATCCTAAGAATCAGTGTCACCAGCAGATCAGAAGTAAAATTGTGGACTCACAAGGCTAAAATATGACAGCATATTGTGTGGCTAAAGGAAACAATTAGCAATAAGCGTATTAAAATGACAACATTCAAGTGCAGTAGAAAAATATTTTAATAGCTTTTCTGTACTTTACAATCGTGAAAATTATGTATGCAACTTTGAAAAAATAAAGCTGTAACATTCAGAAAAACATATCTTTAATTTGTAATAAATATTTAAAAAACTTAAAATGGGGAAAAAGAGTTATTTAAGAAACTGTAAATATTTTGTTCTTTAACCTTCAACAAAGTATTGATGAATATTTCATTATATTGTTATGTTTCGATATAACTAACATATCTTGAGCTGTGCGATACTACATTAATTTTAACTTGTTTTTGTTATGTTTTTGACACTCGATTTTTGTTTCAATGCAATTGCAAACTTTCAGTTTCTAAGCTGTTGTTTACGTTTAAAGAAACATATCAATCTCTTTAATAATAAACAAAAAGAAACAACTTTGAAAGTAGTTATACTATAATTTAGGGTAATTGTATCGTTTTAATACTTAAATTTAAATACCATATTTTTTGGCGTCGAAGACTCACTCTCATTTTCATGAGTTAAAATTTGAAAAAAGATAAACATGAGAATAAGATCGCAGCACTTCCACCAATCTTACCAAGATGTTTCGTGCATTGTTTTGTGACTTAAGATACATTAATCCTCTTTTTTGTAAGCTACATGCTTATCACATCTACCTTTGAAAATGTATCCTTACATTATTACTGGAATATCTGTATTATTATTTTCAGTAATAAAGTTATTCTAAGAGTTAAAAGAGTGCAGCAATATGTGTAAGGTGACCTGTTTCTTTTTATTTATTTGTTATTTTTTACATTTCATTCTGGGTCGTATAGAGAGGATTATATTGCTGTCTAGTGTCGAAACTCTTCCTTCAGGCTTAAGTTTTGGTCTATGAGCCTATAAATCTGGAAGAAGTACAGTAAATATTTGAGACTTCTTCTGGGTAATAAAATAACGTTTTTGACGCCAGGAATTACAGTATATAATTAAATGTTATAAAAACAAAGTTGTAGAATATCATATAAAAGTTGATGTAGCAGAAAGAATTTTTCATCTCTAGCTTTTGAATAAGGTCGTGTGTGAATTTGCAAAATTTCTTAATCAAAATTAATAAAACTACATGAATGAATTGTGCAAGCCAGTAAGATATGGTGATGAAATACTTATTCGTCTTAAAATATTCTATAACAAGTTACTGTAAAAAATTGCTTTATAACCATCAGGATAATACACAGTTCACAGTTCAAATAAATCAGGTTTTATTTAGTACTCCACAGACGCGGAAATGTTTATTTCTTTTATGAATTTTTTATCAAATTTTCGAGAAATAAATGTTGCTTTTTAACTGCGAAGTTCGGAAAAGTATAAGCCAGTGTTGTAAAACATGCTCTAATTAAAGTAAGCATCATTTGCTTCAACACACTTTTGCCGACGTATAAAGATGCTATTAATGACTTTGCTGTAGAAATCAGTTTCTATGATCCGTAAATTCTTTCAAAGCCTCTTCTACAAGTGGATTGTTTTAAAAGTATTTATTGTTCAAAAAGTTGTGAAAGTGTTTGAAATATAAAAATCTGTAAGGGAAGGGTCTGGGGAATGACGTAGATGAGGCAGAACCTTGATTGAAAATTCGTTCAGTTTTTGGAGCATCAATCTTGACAGGTCTCATAACGTCGATTTTGTTCATCTTCAGTCACCTCATGCGGAACCCACTTATCTAACTTTTTCGTCTTTCCAGGTGTTTAGGTCAAAGGATGGCTGGCTTTTCTTCCACGACCTTCATGGTTTTCAAAACTTTCATATCCATGTCGAAACCTTTAGAACCAACACTTGACTGTCTGTTTAGTAAAAGATCCATGGCCGTATACTCGGCTGATGTTTCCTGTAGGTTCGGTTGCTTTTCGTCGAAGTTTGAAGTCGTAGAAGAAAATCAGACGGTAGTACTTCTTGTCCATGCTACCTTGTAGGATGCGAAACTTACTTTGAGTAGAGTTGAAATAGCATACATTTAAACGAACCAACCAACCAACGATAACTTACTCAATATTCAGTTTCTAAATATTATCGTGAGATTTCCGACATTTATTTCTGGACAACCTAATAATATTCGGTAACGAAAACATAATTCAATAGTTTTGTATACCGTGTAAAAGTTTTATCTAAATTAATTTTGAAACATTAAACAGACATAAAATTCAGAAGGAAAAGTCTTCAGACAATGAAGGGTGTGTTTTTTTACATGCACTTTATGGTTTGGGAGTTACAGAGAAAACTATGAATAAAATAATTTAAAAGCTACTCAGGACAGGTTTTTATGTGATGTTCTACAAAAGAACTATAATTCAGTTCTGAAGTACTAAAAACCAAGTTAAACAATGTCCTAATTATTCATGTATCAAAATATTCGATTTAAGGAACAACACCACCAAAATTAAATTAACGTAAATGTTGTCATTAATTAATTCGTTTAAAGACGATTAATGTCATACGTCATGTTTGTCTTTTTCGTTTAAAACTAAATGTACAGAAACACATTTTAGTGTGGAACTAATTACGACATTATTTAAAAAAATATTATCTACTACGTGTATATAATCTGAAATTAACTAAAATCATAAAACGGATATTAAAATATATGTTAATTTTATTGAATGCAACATGGAAAACTGAAAAACTTGGAATGATATATGACATACCGTATTATCCGTCCAATAAGCCGAATTTCTGGCCCTAAATTTTGGACCTGATTTTTGGGGGTCGGCTTATTGGCCGATCACCAGCTTTGGACCAGAAAATACCGAAGACCAAAATCATACCTTTGATCTAACAGTTACGGCAGAGTTATTTC
Organism: Carcinoscorpius rotundicauda; assembly: GCA_011833715.1. Classification (NCBI taxonomy): domain Eukaryota; kingdom Metazoa; phylum Arthropoda; class Merostomata; order Xiphosura; family Limulidae; genus Carcinoscorpius; species Carcinoscorpius rotundicauda. The sequence goes on along the minus strand of CM022397.1, from coordinate 45,772,505 downwards.
AGTTGAATAAACTTTATTTATTAATAAAATGACAAGTATTCATAGAAATAACAAAATTCATAAAAATTACATACTTAATCTCAGAAATTTATTGAAATCCATCAAATTCATCATCTTCATCGTGAGTTTAAAAGCAGCATCATAACGCATCATTTACGACACGTTCTGCTTTACTACAGAACGCCAATGATCACACACATAATGCATGCTGACGCTGAAACGAGACAAAGAAATCATTTTGAAGTAACTTGTCACTTCTTAAAAATGGCCTCGGCTTATTGGGCGGTAATAAGCAAAAATCCTCGTTTTCAGAGCTGAAAATTGGCCTCGGCTTATTAACCGGAAAATACGGTAAATAAATTCTATGGCATGAAATACATCAATGAAGAAATTTAGCTAGTTAATGTATAGAGTCTTAGATGATGTAACACAATCAAAGAGGTATTTAAAAAAATGTTTCATTGAACCCATTGAAGAAAACTGACTATCCTTTCATTTTCATGACGACACAGCTAAAATTTATGAAGTGAAAGACGACATAGTATTTCTACAATTTTATAACATTGGTCCGTATTTTTTCTTCAATATCTGGTATTAAATTATTTGACTGATATATTAAACCAAATGCTACTAGTTATATTCTTAGTGAATCGATATTAATATTTAATTATTTTATCTGATAGTTACAGTTTCAACGGATCACTTGGCAGCTAATAAATATCAGCATCTGTATATATTACCTATCATCTAATAATCTGAAACTGTACCGGTTTAGATATTTTTGGTATTTGCTAACTCTGAAATACCTTTATCTAATAATTAAAACTTTTATAAAGTCAAAAACTGTTGTACTGGTAGTGGTTTATTAAATATGGTTAAGTTGTGGTGAATCAAAGAGATGTTCTATATTTATATTTGTTGTTGTTTTTATCAGTTCCTTCTTTAAAGATGAAAAGTCTAATCTTTCTTTTTTCAATTAAAACGTTTCCTATGTTATTATTATTCATGAATTTATTTAAATAAATAACATAGTCATCAATTTCAGATGAAAATATGTGAAAATAAGAACTTTACTTTAACTTAGAAGTGTTTTTGTCCGAGGAAATGCTTTTAAATTTTCTCCCAAGTTCTTTTGGGTTAATCCTAATATTTTAGGTTTTTCAAAAGTTAAAACAAATTGTTTCTTTTGCTATTTTAATTTTTGCGTTTGTTTTGATGGTCAGGTCTCGTGTTGCAAAGTGAATACGTGTTAGCGTTTGATTATTAGATCGTGAATTTCTGGTGTTAAAGTCCAAAGATTATGGGAGTGTTTTCTGTGTATTTTCCCTTGTTTGTGGAAATGTCTTTTTAATGTGTATGGTTACAGTAACTTGTTTTACGTAGTTGTCTAATTCCCTTTTATTGTTGGCATGTTTGACCAAGTGTGAAGTTAAACGTGAGCCAGTCAGTTTAAGTGTACATGTCAAAGAATCATTTTATATTACCATTATTAAACCTTCGCTAAACAGAGAGCTTCAGAATTAATGCATTCATCATTAAAACCATGAATCTGAAAACGTAGTTTTCTCATTAAAAACAGCACAAATGTAAGTGGTATGTTTCAGCCTTGTGTTCGAGGATAAAGACAGGTGTTAGAATTATGAAAACATTTTATGTTAATAATTAATATTAACGTGTTTAAATGTTATTGCTCTTTTACTCACTGCGCAAATTGTTGCTGATAACAATATTTATTTTTTTATTTGCAGTTGGTTAACTTTATCAGTATAAATGATATGAGATAACAGTTTTTCTGACAAATTCCAAACATTACGCTGCAAGTATGTTTTTATGTATCTGAATGATATGTATAGTGAATATTATCTGAAATATTCTTATTATTTGTATTACTTACGATTTTGTTCCACACAACAAACAATTTAATATTTATTCTGTATGTACACTGCAGTAGTTATTATTGCTTGCAATTTTGTTAATACTTTGAAAAGTTTTTCTTGACTGTAAGATAATATTTAATATTACATGTCTTCCTCCTAGTGTTTTGTACATTCTGACATGGCTGATAAATATAAATAACAAAATCAATTAGAACAGTTTTAAGACGCATGAAAAGTTTGAGTGTGTTGTTGAGTACAAAAGTATATTTCTTAAGTTAACAGAAGTTCTGAAATGTTATATAATGATTCAATGACACTTTTTTGTTTATATTTATGTATTACACATTTTAAAGGAATATTTTATCGGTTTTGACTAAGTTATTTTTTTCGTTACCTGTAGACTGAACAGAGGTAATCCCTTATTTTTCTTATCTGTTTCATTTTAATGCGTATAATCTATATTATTAAATATGTATTTGTAAAGTCTGGCTTGTTCTTTTAATTTGTATAAGATTCTTGAGTGTAAGAATCAAATATATATATATTGTTGCCCACTAAACTTTCGAGAACTTTGTCTCAAGAATATAAATCCACGCGCCAAGAGACAGAATATGTTGTTCTTTTATTAGAGTTATTATACAATAAATCTTGTACGTTATAATATTTATAAATACTTATTAATCGAAAAACGACATATATTTCACAAGAAACTTTTGCAGATTTCGAACATTACAAACTGTTCAGCATCAATCCAGATCAAACAGGGAGTCAGCAGACGAGGCTCATTTGCCAAATCCCCGCGTACGAGACTTGGAAATATTCAGCTGGGCGGCACTGGCTCGAGAATAACGATGGACAAGGGTTAGGTCTGAACCCAACGATGTGAAGTTTTCAAAAAGCAAGTTAACATCGTTTGCGTGCATGACACACGTTTCACTCAAACCCTCCCGGCAGGTGGAGGTCACGCTCCGGTGTTAAGTAGCAAAGACAACATAAAGTGTTGGGAAAAACGGGCTGCCATGAAAAACCCTGTAAGATCGGAAAGAAAGACGTCAGTTACCTGTTAACCTTGAGCATGTTCGAAGCGGTCGTATACAATAGTTCCATGTACTGGACAAAAACTGGTTAATGGCCACACCTCCCCAGAACGTACCAAAGAAATCCATGGTGAGCTCGATCAAATGCTTTGCTCTGATCGAGGGTCACAAAGACCGCAGGGATATCCCGATCCGTGATGAGATGTGTCGGGTCTCAGATATCTTCCGTGCCTTACCCAGTAGAACCCTGGTGGCAGTTCTTGGATCGAGCGACTCGATCAGACTAGAGACGCTCGCCGCACGGAACAGTTTGGAATAGTCCAAATCTATTTCCCTACGGAGTGTCTCAATGTTCGAGAGGACCCAGCGATCCGTCGGTCTGCCATGAAGCAAGGCAGACAAGTTTTTCTGCTTGCCCCGCAAGGTGAGGCAGCGAGCCCTTGAAAGCCACATGTCAGCTTGCTGCATCAACGAGGCACAAACCTTCTTGGGACCCACCTAACAAGATTCAGTGACAGACTCGAAAGAACAGAGCTCCAGACAAGCAAAACGTCTTCAACCTCATCCTCGGTACGGAGGGAGACGTTTAGCCTCCACACACTGGGAGCACGAAAAACAGATACTAAATCAAGGAATAAGGTGTAAAACGCCCAATAGTCAGACACGTAAAACGAGACATCCCCAACCCGATGAAAGGCAGCCGAGGCTCTTCTGAAGACCAGGTGTCATATAGAACCTGTCAAAATGACAAGAAACTCCATGACTGGTCCAGGTATCTTCTAAAGCAGAACCATGTAGTGCACCCCAAACATCCTAAAAGTCGAAATCCAACAGCACCGCACGCAGAGAGACTGTGTATACTGATCATCAGAAAGATATTCATCCCAAATCTTATCCAGCTGAGGATCAAAAACGTAACGAGCACGGCAAACGACAGCACCACAACGTAACCACAATATCACAGCAATTTGATATTTATTTACAACAATAAACGTTACAAAAAACATGACAGGAAAGATAAACAAAAGTAAAAAAAAACATCCAATATTCACAACGTTAAATAATACAATGGAAAAAAAAACATTAAATACGTACAAAAGAAGCGAAAGTGGAGGCAGGGCAGCTCAGAAGCAGATCTCAACTCGAACCCTCCCAAACAAACAAAGGGGCGAGACGTTCAGTCCTGAGAGAAGGTAAAACGTCCTGAAACAAAGGCGCTGGTAGTCCGCCTAAAGACGGAGTAACAGCCCGTACCTGGCCCTACCTAGTGTCAAAAAGTATGACACCGAAGCCTGGTCTAAGACCAATTTGTTTCGAGCAAGCCAGATGACGCACTGAAAGATGGTAATGACATACTGAAAGGAAAAGGCAAGGTGACTGGGAACCGGGACCGGCACGTGATAGAGGATGGTCACCGCCGAGAGCGGCAAACCTCGGTAAAGGCCCTCAATCCTTTCCCAGATCTCAGCCGACTTTGGACAGAGGCCCAACCTGTGCAAGTCTGACTCCACCTGGATGTGACACACTGGACACAACTCAGTTGTTCGTGAGTTCCACAGGTAGGTACGTTCCCTCACCCCGAGATGTCATGAGCCATACACCAGTTGAAAGTCTGGAGGTCGCAATCAACATGGTGCAGTGCAACGCGGCCCCAAACAACGTCCCACGGCAGAGCAGGATGGTATCGCTCGATCCTGTGTGTACATGCAGGGACCTGAAGGCGGTAGAGAGAACGGGAGTCCGTAGGTACATCGGCAGACACGGAACAACACCGCAGTAACCCAGAAGCAAGTTAAATTGAATCACATTACATTTTACTAAATCTGATGAAAAAATCAATAAACCTCCGTTACTACTTAGCACCGTGTGCAATTATTTTAAACGCTTTATAACAGTTAAATAATGATTATAAACTTCTGTTTTATGTGTGTGAAAATGCACAACCACTGGTGTTTAAATGTCCATAGATTCACAAAATTTCTTATATTGTATGACATTCTTTGTTCCATAATATGTAGTTAAAACGCAATTCTTTCTTTGGTTGGAGTTATGGATACTCTTCAAGTGAATGAAGGTGTGTAGTGTATGACATTAAGTAGCCGTCATAGTTTTAGCCTGTTAGCTAAAATTTAGGAATTGTTTTCCGTAAATACAAACGAAATTCTGAAACAACCACAAATAATAATACCAAAACTTTAAACTAGTGCGACATGTAATGTCGATTTTTGCCCTGACCAGTATATCATAGCCAATAAACATGTTTTCTGTCTGTGAATTTGTTATTACATACTGTCCCAATCATTCTTCAAATGCATACACGCATCCAATCTCAATGCAAATTACAGCTCAAATCGTCTGTGTTCAAGATTTTTGTCTTTGTGACCATCCAAGTTCATAAAATTATACAGCTGGTTATTTAGAATAAAACATGACCTTCTAAACCTTTCTCTGGTTTTCTTGCTGACTTGTCGTATACTTTCTGCACTGATATGTGATAAAATATACCCTTACAATTGTATTTAATATCTGTACTCAATAATCTCTGCCTTTGTTCACAGTCAGTTGCTAAATAAATGTTAGTAAAAATTAAAATTACTACACTTTAATTGTTTGTGAGGCTTTATTTTGAATTTTGAATCAATATGAGTGTTTAAATTATATATGTATATATGCGTGTGTGTGTATACAAATATATACACTTCTATTACATATGAAAGGTTTCCCAACCTTTTCTACAACTGCAAGTCTGTGGACTGATAATACTTAAATCAAATCTCTATAACAATGGTAGGCACAGCACAGATGATTCATAATGCGGCTCTGTGCTTAACTGCGAAACAAATAAACATAAACAAAAACTGAAGGGTATGGGCGTGAATAAAATATTTTATTTTCACACAAAAAAATAGTCTTCAAATAATTATATACGTAGTTCTTGTAAAGAGAAATGTCAGATAATAATAAAAATTATCACTGTGTTTTTTCTCAATTTTTATTACTACTACCTGTTTTAATTAGTTAATATATCGTTATTCTACTGTTCTGTATTTATTAATTTCTTTGTAGATTAGAAATTAGAATACGTAAAAAAAAATTATAATGTTGCTGTGTCGTGTGTGTGTTTTCCTATGGGAATTTCATATCAGATTATCTGCGGAGTCCACCGAGAGGAACCGAAACCCTGATTTTTAGCGCTGTAAATTCGTAAAATTACCGCTGTACCAGCGGGAGACTCTTGCATTGTTTTTCCAAGATAGAAAATCTAATAATTGACGTTCTAAAGAAATTAACATTTTTAAGGGGTAAGGTAGTTCAGTCCTATGTAGAAGACCATGTCATCACTCAAACCGAAATCATCAATACTTAATACCGTCAAAGCTGCAAATATAAACATTAAGTAAACTAATTAACTATTAATGTAAATTAGCTTAGAGCAAAAACAATTACATTTTATTACATATGTTATTGAAAATAATACCAAATATTGTGGAAACTAAAATACTGACCAACTTTCACATACAAGACATAACTGTTATTTTTCAAGTGTATACACTTATGTGTCTTGTTTGATAGTCATAGGTATGAAAAGTTTAATTTCTTCTTACATAAGTCAGTTTCTTGTTGTTGGATCAAAAAAAATATTTTTATTTCGAATATTTGTGTTTCATTATATAACTTGATTTAAATTTTATCCTGTGATGTATTTCATTAATTAAAGTAAAGTGTTGATACATATATGTATACAGTTATAAATGTATAGGAGAAAATACAACACATTTGTGTAATAAAAGTATAAAGTTAATTGTTGCAAAATTAAAAGCACTTTCTGGTACATCAACTTCAGGGTTACATTCTACAACTTTGTTTTCATAACAATTAACTGTAAACTTAAATTTGTATGTCACGAACGATATAATTGTCCAAAATCGTATGATAAAAACTTTCAAATATGCTTCTCTTCTGGTTCTTTACAATCAAATTAATATGTTTAAGTTAAACATAATTTTGTTTTTGTTTGTTTTGGAATTTTACACAAAGCTACACGAGGGCTATTTGTGCTAGCCGTCACTAGTTTAGCAGTGTAAGACCAAAGGGAACGCAGCCAGTCATCACCACCCACTACCATTATAACACTCCCACTGCTGAAATGGCGAACATGTTTGGTGTGAAAGAGATTCGAATTTGAAAACCTTCAGATTACCAGTCAAGTGCCCTAACCATCTGGCTATGCCGGGTCTCAATAAAAAAAAGAAGTGACAATATTTTTCCCTTATAACAAATCATAACATTTAGACATGAATAAAAATGTTAAAATATTGTGAAATTATTACAGAGGTTCATTTAATTTATAACCCTTTATAAACAAAGTGTTTATTTTTCTAATATGACCCTAGATTGCTCAGATCCATTGAAAGTTGTGACGTCATTATCTAGATAATTTTGATATTTTTCTTGTGTATAGTGACGTTTTATGCGCACATAAAAATTTGCTTCAACAATATTTCATTTTTAGTTTTCTGTTGTATTGTTTTACAAAATACAAAAAGAGAACATTTATTCAAGTACAATTATTAATTAATATCTTATATAGTAATGAAGTTTGAAAATGAACTTTTACACAGTAGTTGCCATGCTATATTTATGGTGTTGCCTTTGGTCATCTCCATGCTCATGACATCATCATACTGTGGATGTTGCTGTTTTTATGAAGATTTCACCTTAAAAATCATTTTATACCATTTATTCAACACCTTTCAGCAAATATTTTAAACTAATTTTTCGTTATCTTATACTTAATAACTCAGCTTGTGTTTCACCAATCATTGCAAACTTCTTTCCACGTGATACTTTAATGGTTGTGTAAGAATGCTGTGTTTGTTTATCCTGGAACACTATAAGCCTTTGTTAGCATATAATGTCTTTTATTTTGTTTTTTATATATTTGGTTTTTGTTAGTCTAGCTACAGTGGGCTTGCATCTTCTATTACTCAAAAAATATGTTGACATTTTGGCTCTTCAGCTCCATTGTATTGTGTATATGAATGCCACGATAAGAAAAAGGTACGTCAAAATTTTTGAAAGCGACTGAAATTTTGAAACTTCTTTAACGTTTTGGTAACATTATGACATCACGTAATTAGTCATAAAATGTAAAGACGGTTGTAATCAACTAAATTTAGTATCACAGCATTATTCATCATTTATTTGAACAATGCACTGAGTTAACTTCTCTCAATCTGCTGGTTTACGTTATGAATTATGTCATTGAAAATGTTCACCTTTTTAGGTGTGTCGGTTTTACAATTTCAATATGAATTCTAAAATTTAGTGATAAAAAGTAGATCGTCAATTACAGTATTCACAAGCTAGTTTTTCCTCTGAACTTGTACTTCAAACTTGGGGATGGTTAGCGTAGATAGCCCTCTAGTGGTTTTTCAAGAAACTCAATAAACAAATGTCATTAATTTGTTATTTGCATTGGAAGTTTAATGTTAATCATCCTGTTTTGTAATCAAATTTGAAAGCCACAGTAAGGAGATTAGTTGGTCTTTTTTCTGTTAATCGTGGTAACAGTGTTAATAGATTTAATATTTAAAAACAAAATGATAATTTTCTAAAACGATTTAACTTAATTTTGACTTCTTACATATTTCCACAACTCTTCTTTCTGCATTTCCGATAAGGCAGCTATTTATTATAGTGTTCAATGATGTGTTTTATTTTTATAATATCTTTTTCCTGTGAGTTTGAACTTCCTTAATATCGCAAAAGAATTATGTTTCATTGACTGCAAAAGTCAAAGTATTAACATATGAATAAATGAGGAAGGTAGTATTTTAAGTTTTATATACTTTGTGTTTTTGATGTGTTCGAAACTGAAGCAATCAGTTGAATAAATCAAATCTCAAACGTAACAAGTAATTAAGAAAAAATATATCGATATCGTTTACATTTATTTTGAAATATAAGATGATAAAACATATATCATATCAAAATATAACAATAAACTATTGTTTATTTCCGGGTTTACAGACATACTTTTATAATATATTTGATTATTTTAATTTTGAATCTGACAATATGAAAGACAGTTACAAAATCAAAGTTACTTTAATAAATATTTTGTACCTTGTTGTATTTCTCTTAATTTATCAAATAACTTCGGTACATTTTTGTGTTAATATTCCTTTAATAACATATCATTATATAAATGCTCAAAAATTAAATACTTCGTTAAAGTATTTAATTTTTGAGCATTTATATAAAGTTAATACTTTGTTAAAGTATTTAATTTTTGAGCATTTATATAAAGTTAATACTTGGTTAAAGTATTTAATTTTTACCCTTTAATGTATTTTTAATCATTCACTGAAAAATATTTAAACTGTAATTGTAAGAAGCTGATTTCATTTAATCTAATTAATTTTTGTCATTTGATGATAAGTATCTGACTTTTAAATGATGTTGTAATTGTAAAACAGCACCTGTCCACACACACTTTGATTATTCTTCTCTTATAAAGCATCCACAACTCCAAAATAGGGAGCGTGCTCTGTGTGTATGACATGTCATAATAAATTTCGTACAATGTAGAAGTGTAGTCTTACAGCAATTAGTGTTGCAATATGCAGGTATAATAAGCTATAACTTTCTTTTAATCGATGATAACACAGGTCCACATCATACTTCACTGGGTAACATTTTCTTGAAAGAAAGAATGTGAAAGGAATGGACTTAACAAGAAGGTCACCACACATGAACCAGTCTGTCTGTCTTGGAGAATGCTTAACAACACATGCTTTACCTTCAATCTCATTCCTGAGCTGGAATTAGCTAAATAGAGGGGTTGGCCACATTTTCGCATCAGCTCATTTATTCATTCATTTAATCATGGCATATACAGATTAAAAACTTGCATTTGTTTTGTTGATAAAAAAAGGTGTAAATTAGTCATTGGGCTGAACAATTTCTAGTTGAAAAGAGCATCCTTGGATGTTAGTTTCTGCAGTATAAATGTGTATATCAGATCACAATATTGATCACATTATATTTGTTTTCAATAAAAACTTACTCTGTGTCATTGTTTTTTTATCACAGCTGTAAAATGGAAATCTCAAATTATTCCATAACTATTTTAAGCAGAATGTAAAATAATATGAAAATTTATATCACAATTAAAAGTCAGGATTGTAAGTGCTTTTCTAAACCAAGAGCAAACTTTAAATTATACTGATTATTTCAAATAAGGTTAATAATGAAGTTAAAGTTCAGTTAATCTTATTTTTTACTATTGAAATTGAAACAATAGCAATTTTAGGCAACCTTAGATCATTCTAAACCTAGATTGCAGAACATATTGTTGTGCCAGATAAATTTCTATAATCAATCTTAAAGAATTCTTTTGGCGTAATTTACATATAGGATAAACATCCAGTTCAGTGACACATCGAACCCTACTTTTGATGTGCAAAAGAGTAACTGTTAATTATTTTATTTGTTGTACAAAGCTATACAATGGGCTATTCGTACTCTGTCCAACATGAGCATCTATACTCGATTTTAACTTTACAAGCTCTCAAAACAAATACTGAGTTACTAGTGGATTAATAGCCATGTAATATCTCATTTGATATTTTGCACTGATAATTAAAGAACATGATGTTTATATCTACAGAAATCTGCTTAAAACACAGTTAAATTTTCTTGTCAAAGAACTTTCTAAAAGCAATGAACAAATTTTATGGTAAAATTTTGAAGAATAAATGATCTTGCAAATGATCTGAGAGGTTAGTATTATTTTACTTTTCCATATATTATTTTACCAAAATATACAGTATACAACAGATGTGATGAAAAAATTGTTATGAGAAAAAAATAGTGGTTAATTTCTCAATAGTAAAAAAGATATGCAATTCAAAAATTGGCATAGCGGTAATTTTCTTGTCGAGGTGATGACGGCTGAATATTAAAGTGAGATTTTAATTGTAAGTATTTTAAAACTGAGAAATACATCTAAGTTATTATAATTATCAACACTTTCCCCCAGTGGCTCAGCGGTATGTGTGCGGAATTACACTCTAAAATCCGGGTTTAGATACCCGTGGTGGGCATAGCACAGATAGCCCATTGTGTAGCTTTGTGCTTAATTAAAAAAATCAAACAACAATTAACACATTTTATATGTTGTACTTTCCAAAGTGAACAGAACATGCTTTTCTCTAAAATATTCCATTAATTAAAAACTTCGTCGTGCCCAAGAGAAGGAATAATTAAACTGAAGGGGTGGACAAAGCACAGTAGCCCAGTGGCCAGGTGGGTTAAGGCGTTTGACTCGTAATCTAAGGGTCGCCGGTTTGAAAATCCGTCACACCAAACATGCTTGCCCTTTTAGCAGTTCTGTTCTAATGTACAGTCAATCCCAATATTTGTTGGTAAAAGAGTAGCTCAAGAGTTGGCGGTGGGTAGTGATCACTAGCTGCCTTCCCTCTTGTCTTATACTGCAAAATTAAAGACGGCTAGCGCAGATATCCCTCGTGTAGCTTTGCGCGAAATTAAAAAACAAACAAACAAGCAATTGAGACAATAACAACTAGATTTCACAAACTATTTTGCCATGGGTCTCTTTTTCTTTTTTAGTTGTCATCGTATTATATGCTGTATTAAAACTTTATTATTCTAATGTTGTGTGTCTCTCCAATTTTATAGATTACACAACCGTATCCAAATGAAAAGTATATAATTATTTTGCTTATATTCGAAGAAAAAATTTCTACATATTGTATTGAAAATACTTTTATTATGGAACGTGTGCGAAGTAACTTGCTATGATACAAAAGACTGTTTAGTTTAGATATTATTAATTTAGTCCATTTTGTAGAGGAATATTTCATCATTATTAAAGTCGACGAGAATTTGAAGTTGTGTTTCTAATTCGTTGATACGGGAAATGTAGTGTGAAGACGATTTGGTAACAGAGGTAGAAGACGAACGGAAAACTGATTACAGAAAAGAGAAGACGCGAAGGAAAAGTTTCGAGGAGTTCAGCCAAAATAAACTGTAGTAAGAAGGAAATGCTTAACAATTAATATAGTCCTAATTGTTAAAATGTTAGCGATAAACTAAGAGTAAAATAAATAAAATATCAGAAGGATAGTTTATTTCATAAAATAGAGTTCTAAAGTAATTTAATCAGTCTTAGTGGACTTTCACAAATAAACAAATGATTCTCAGATATACAGAAGAACAAAATGGAGCTAGCGAGTTTAAAAATATAAAATACAGCCGTAGTAACTCAACCATAAAGTAAGTGAAATGTCTTTGGATAGATTGGCGATAGCAATAGATTTGCCAACTAATATTTTAAAATTATTGAATAGGCCTAAGTAGACTTTTGACAAGAGAAAGAGAAGTACAATATTCGCCAAAATCTTAAGGCCAACAAACATAAAGAAAAAGTATGCATTTTGCGTTGTAAGACTCAACCACTTATTTGAGTAGAGCTTCGAAAGATGAAAATAACAATAGGGAAAATAAGAAAAAATCTTTTCAGCATTTAATAGGGAAAGTATGAACACTATGAAATGAGCCTAATTACTAGCTGATGAAAAGTGTAAGACCATACTGAAGTGAAGCGTTAATCGGTAAAGACGTAACGAAATTTAGTCATTTGTGTTCAAGCATCAGCGTTGTCATCATCTCCCACTGACATCTCATGTTTTACATTGCGCATAAACATGGCAAAAACTAAAACGTTGACAGAGTTTGAAAGTGGCAGAATTATCGAGATGCCAAAGCAAGGTCTTTCAACGTGCCATCGCTGGTAAAATTGTGCGTTTGAAAACTGCTATTGCAAATTTCTTAAAAGATCCTGAGGGATGTGGAACGAATATTTCAATTGATCGGCACAAAAAAATTTCGCCAGTGTTGAGCAGGAGGATTCAACGGGTTGTCCGGCAAAACACCAGCCGAGCCAGATGAAAGCCCTCACGAACGCAGAATGCAGCTTAGGAACAACAAAACGGCTTCTACGAGAGAAAGGCTTTAAAAGCCTTAAACGTCTGCAAAGGCTACGCAATCTTCCACACCACAAAACAGCTCAGTTAAACTTTTCTGAGAAGCACAAAACAGGGGATGTAGAAAAATTCAAATTGGATGGTCCAGATGGCTTCCAACGTTACTGGTACGATAAGGATATTCAACCGTAGACATTTTCTACACGACACACCGAAGAAGGTTCCATCATGATCTGGAATGTTTTGTCCTTCCATGCAACAAATAGAGCTTCAGGTTATACAAGGGCGTCAAACAGCAGATGGCTACATTGGCGTGTTGGAGAAAAAATTTTTATTGACTGAAGGCCCTCGCTTGTGTGAAAATGACAGGATGTTCCAGCAGGAAAACGTTGCAATTCATAATGCTCAAAGGATAAAGGACTTTTTCATGGAGAATAAAATAGCCGTGCAACTCACGACTGAAACCTCTTTTTGGGTATTTCCTACACTGTTTAGGAACTTTTTCTGGTGTTGTCCTAAACTTTTGACCAGGTAGTACTTACGATAATTTCATTGTGCTCACATTTTTCCTATTAAATGATAAAAATGTTTTTATTTTTATTTTCCCTTTTCTAATTTTCACATTTCCAAGCTTTACTCAAATAAGTGGTTGAGTCTAACAACGCAAAATGCATATTTTTTTCTTTATGTTCATTGGGATTAAGAGTTTGGCAATGAGTGTATATATAAATATATACATATATATATATATATATATGTCTTGTTTGTAATATTCCTGTAATTGTTGTAGTGCTTATAATTTGTCGTACGTACGTCTAAGTAGTTCCATTTTATATATTATTTTAACACCATTGAAGTGAGTGCTTTTCATTCATTGCTGAATTTATTCGCGGTCAGTAATGGACACCTTCTATAGTGGAATCCTAACCCCAACATGGTATGTATTTATACCATTAATAAGTGAAAGCGTTTTTATTTTAAAAATTGAAGAAAACAATAAATTCTAAATTCCGACATAACTTCAATCAATATTAATAATATTCATTTAAATATATTTACATTAAACACCGACATAATTTCTGTATATTAAATTAGATTTTTGTATTTGAATTTTGACAATTTGAAGATTGAGTGTCGTACATTATGTTAACATAAAGTTGTTTTATGTTGTTTTAGATTTAAATCTGAAAATAATTTGTAAAGTTAAAACTTAACCTTCATTTTAGTTGTTACGTTAAACACATCTACATTTTTCTGACAATGAGGTAGTTTTTAAATAGATAACTTGTAAATATAGTTTCAAATGTTTACCCAGGTGGTTTAACTGTAAGTTTACACACTTAGAATACTAAAATGAGGGACTCTATTCTTTACAGACAGCTTATTTTGCAGTTTTGTGTTAAAATGAAGATCATCCTGAAGATGAAAAAAAAAACATTTCTTCTATATAAAAATGATGCACTGATAATCATGTTAAAAAGCAATAACATAATAAAGACAAAATATTTCCATATAAAAGTACTGTACTAATCACTATGTTTAAACCTCATACGTTTATTTCTAAAATAATATAAATCAGGATATAACGAATCTTTTTCAAATACAATTCATGATTCTAATTCTGAAGATTTTATGAAATTCAAGTTGTTTAATTATTTAATTTATTTTTTGTTTGTGTTTTAAAAACTTCCACTTATTAAAATTTCACAACTTTTTATGATGTTAGTGTTTCGAATTAAAAAGTAAATATTAATTACTTTCCTAACTGTTTATTGTAATTGTTATGTTAAACTATGAATTTGATAATGAGAAATTAAAAAACATACAAATTCTTTATGTGTAAAACACATTACCAACATGTGAAATTGTTGTGGTTTTTTAACTTTTGATGGTTAGAAGTATCTTTTATTTTATCTTTAATTTTATTGCACACATTGACTATTTTGAAACTTATACATAAAAGTTGAGTCACTTTTGATATAGATTACAAACATTTCTTTTTAGAATTTTTATTTATTTATTGTATTCCCTTTGTAAAAGCAAATGAAAAATGTATTTAAATAGCATTGTGTATTTTAATTCAGACTGTAAGGAAACAGGTAACGGACTACATACCAGTTAATAAGAGGTGTCGTTTTTCATCATGGTTAAGCTTACAACCAAAATAGAAGTAGCAGTTTTTGAACTTTTGTCATTCGATAGTTATTGTATTCATGAACATTTTAGTTTGAAAACCCTTTTGATTTGTCACATCTCATTTTAAATCTGAAACTATTTTTGAAACTTTTTCATAAACTGTTTAAATCTAATTCTATGATTATTTTGTGTATCTTTTAAGTTAAGGAGTGAATGTGTTTTTATAGCAAAGCCACATTAGGCTATCAGCTGAGTTCACCAAGGGAAATAGAACCATTAATTTTAGCCTTATAAATCTGTAGACTTACCACTGTACCAGCAGGAGATTTTAGATAAGGACAAATCTACTTTGTTAGCACAATGTCAGAGTATTAATTACAAAAAAAGAGTTATTTTGTAACGCTGATATGATTGTACAACGAGGCCACAGTTTTATTTATTTTGGATACGTTATCTACCCACATGGCACTCTTTCTTGAAAAAATGGCAAGAGAATACTCAATTTCCTAATCTTAGCTATTGAAACAATAATAATACAATATAGTTCAATATTGTACAGTTACTGGTATCACTGAAATAATTTTTGAACATGCAAGTTTCCTGGAAGGAGAGCAGCAAGCTAACAGACTTAGAATGCGAAATTGCAAGTTTCAATTTCTCTGTGGTTCAAACAGCAGCTAACATAATGCAGATTTTGTCTTAAACAGACAAACATCATGTACTTGTTAGTTGTAAAATTTAACATATCCAAAACATGTATCATATGTAACTGTTTTCTTTATATCTGTAAATGAACTGCTTATTCTTTAACACAAATGACAAAATATTAAATTCAAAATTATCACCGAAATTCCTTAAAAAATTATGCTCAATTTTTATACGGTTATTTGAAGTCAACGGAGAAAATAAAATTTATTTTTTATTAAACTACGATAGTATTCCTTGTTTTATGTAGATAATATCATTAGCATTATCTGTTTTCAATTTTTTCTTGATGTTTCAAGTATACATAATTATTTTAGTCTAGTTATAATTTTCAATCTATAAATATAAGTGCCAAATTATCAGGGGCAAAAGGCATGGATCTTTGGAATTTGTATCTTATACGGGTAATTGTATCTTTCTTCAATACAAATGATATTGTGAACGGAAAAATACTGTCAGAAAGTAGAAACTAGTTTTGATACATTCATTATTTATTTGACTATCATTGTTTTTTCTAGACAACTAGATCATAGTGATGCCAACTATTAAGGGCACAGGAGGTTCAGAAAGTTGTTTAAGTCAAAATATAATAGAAATATTTTGAAATTAGGAAATTTACTGGAAAAGTAGATTTTTACAATTTGTTTTCTTCATGTAGTTGTCTATTTTGTATAAAATCATTGTTAATTTCCAGTCAATTTAACAGCCAGGATGTAACATATGAATAAAAATGCTATTGCTTATGTTCCGTGTTTGATATTTTCGTTTATGTTCAGAAACTTCCGGGTTGTTATTTAGTACAATTTAACTCACGTTATCCCTTTTTACAAGCTTATAATGATATATAGCATTTTCCGCCTAAGAAGCCGAATTTCTGGCCCTGAATTTTGGACCTGATTTTTTTGCGGTCGGCTTATTGGCCGATCACCAGCATTGGACCAAAAATACCGAAACCAAATTCGGCCCCAAAATCATACCATTAATCTCACAGTTACGGCAGAGTTATTTCAGTTGAATAAACTTTATTTTTTAATAGAAAAAGGTCTATACATTACGAATGACATGTATTCATAGAAATAACATAATTCATAAAAAATACACACTTTAATCTCAGAAATTTATTAAAATCCATCAAATTCATCATATTTATCATCAGAAGCACCAAATAATAGATTCCAATCCTCGGCAGAGACATTGTCGTCGTACGGGTCATTCTCTGCCTCGGCTTATTGGGCGGTAATCAGCAAAAACTCTCATTTTCAGAGCTGAAAATTGGCCTGGGCTTATTGACCGAAAAATACAGTAATAAGAATGCCACATTTTTATCTTCAAGTTTTGTTCCATTTAAAAGTAGATTATTTGAATGGTGCTTGGATATTTTTTTTATCATTGTGATTATCACATCTGTTCTGATGTTTTATTTTGGATTCGTTAAGTTCATGTATACAACAGCCTTAATATCGTATGGTACGAATTGTAGGTGTATTGACTTATTTTAATTTAATAACGTTTTGTTAATTTAATAATATATGATAAGGATAAAAAAATTAAAGACCATCCACATCATTCCATGCCCATCTTACTTTATAACAGTCCGTAAGGTCATCACCTTTAAATTAACCTAATTTATTTTTACTTTACCATTGGTAATCTTGGACAGCGTGAGATACGTGCAATATCAATGAAAGCTAATAGTACTTTAAATACCATATCTTAAGCTATGTTATGAGCTATGCAAACCTCCTTGCTCAGTTTTTCTCTTTCTCTCCATTGTGTTTCATGTTTTCTTCCTTTTCATTCAGTGCCTTTAAAAGTTAATGTTACAATACATAAAAAATGGCTTTTAAAGTAATAATCAAGAAATACAAAATTATTAATGTGTATTCGTGTTGTTCTTAAGAATTTCAGGAGCAGTTATATATTAATTGTAAATTATCATGAAGTACAGGTGAAAACTATCTGATATAATGATTTACTTAAGTAAAACTGACTAGTCCTGATAAAATAAGATAATCCAAATGAATAAAAAACATGTAATTTGTCTCTAAGTAATACATTGCTTCTCTGAATACTTGAATTCATAACATCGTAACATAGTCTGAACATGATATAAAGTACCAAATTTTCCACTTAACATGTAATGCAGAATTTATCCAGAACAACTAATGCAACTCACGTGTTGCTAATTATTATATAAACATCGATTTAAAGCTATATACTTGAGATATCACCTTCCCTACCACTTTCTGCCACAGCTATTTACTTTCTTACACATTACATGTTCAACGTCACAGATGTTCATGTTAAAAGAGCTTAACTGTTGTTATCTCTGAAAGGCAATAAAGACATTTAAAACGAATTTGATGAATTTCCTGAGCAAGTTATATTTGCAAATTTCACATCATAGAATGAATAACTACCGTAATTTTCAGGTTGGTAGACGCGTCACTATTTTCAAACTATGTTTATGGGAATAAATGTTTTCAAGTTATCATGATGTTTATTGTTAAGCGTCAGCATAATCTTTTATTATTCTTTAGAATTCCTCAAAAGCGGTGTCCTTAATAAAATAAAATATGGTTGTTTCATAATTTTACATGAAAACATTGTTCGTTCATTGTGAAAAATTCCCACATCTTCTTTTCTATCACTGAATTCACTGAAAACGAGCTCTGAAAGAGCACTCTAGACCAACAGTCATATTGGTGTGTGTGTGCTCTTGTAAGCATCCCATAAACGATTACTATCAATTTTCAAATTTAGATGTTTTTTTGCCTTATTTATGGATATGACTTTTCTATTGTTCTACAGTCATTTCTCATGATGACTTTTTTCTTTATCCTATGAGAAGTGAAGAGGTTGATCGCGCTTGTTACTAGTCCTTGCTCTACAACTTGCGCTATTCCTTGGAAAAAGTTTTATTACTTTCGGTGTATAGCATAAAGGGGATTTTGGAACTCCTTTTTTTGGAAAAAAAAGCGTCTTATTCACCGAAAACTACGGTAATTCAAAAATAATATTACATGGAAATATATATGTTTGTTTGTTTAGAATCAAAAACAATGTTATAGAATGGGCTATTTGTGCTCCAATTACCCCGAATATCAAAACCCACTTTTTAGCGATATTAGTACGCACACATACCACTCTGCCCCTGGAAAACATTGAAATATGTTGCTTGAAAATATTTTATACGTTTATATACCATAATACTCAAGTCTAACTGTATATTTCACGTGGGATCATTTGTTCATTTTCTTCTTCATAAATTCAATTACACCAATTTGTTAACACAACCATTTTCCAGTAGTAACAGGGCATTTATATCATGTATATTTGAAACCTTAATGTGTAGAAAGAGTTTATATTCATTTGACTTTATAAACATATTCATGTTTATAATATGACCGTCACAAAATTTAAATTGAAGTCATGTAATAAAATATTTTGGTTCGTAGTTTCAAATCGTAACTACACCAAAAGAGTCTCAGCTTAAGGATTATCAAATTGTGAGTAAATTTTAATTATTACAAATTTGGACGTAAAGCCTAATATCTATAAACATAAGTAAAAAGAATATTATGTCAGGGAACTGGTTAAGTTCAAATAAAAATCAAGTGATCGTAAAATCTTTGAAGGGAAATGTTATTTTAAATACAGCTCAAATTATGAGTTTTCTCACTGTGTGGCTTGCATTACATATGATTAAGAAAACGATTAAATTAAAATGGTCAAAATAAAAAATCGTCTTTTGTTCTATGGTGTAAAATTATTTTGTTTGAGGACCTGTACTACACGTATGCTTTACAGCAGCTTAGAACAGATGTGTTCCTGAAATAAACATTGCGAACATATAAATATCACCTAATCGATGTGTCTATTTTGATACTGTTATGCATAAAGCGAAATGTATATACGTTGTTATTCATGGAGAAATTTCTAGAATTAGATAAATCGATCATTTGTATTGGCCTGGTGTCTGTACGAGACGAATTTTGGGAAGTTACGCGATTGTTCGAGAACACAGTAAGCCTACTAGTATATAAACAGACGGCGATGCAAAGTCAGTCAGTGATTCGTTTTTATTGATTCAAGAGATGTTATCTTCGTTTGAGAAATTTTAAACGTTTGCTGTGTATTTATTCAACTTGGATTTGTGACTAGAGCTAGATCTACGGAAGATGTGATTTTATTTCGTCAATCTTTAAGATTCATTCGAATTACTGGTTATACTGAAGGTCAACACGTACAGGACTGTTTTGGGGAGACTGTAAAAGTTGGAAAACGACAAGTTGAGACATTCATCAAAAACATCGTAAAAAAAACTTCGTCAAATTTATTGGACTGTGAATTGTTTCTGGATTTCTCCATCCAAACTTCGTCATTTCTTCGTGGGACCAAATTCACCCCTACACTGGAATTTTGGATTTCTGATCTGGACTTTTGGACTTTCATTCTGGATCATTATATTGGACACATGCAAGTACCATTTTGTATTGTAATTAATTTTGAAGGTTGAAACTGAAAATTTGTCATTGTTATTATATAATTTATTTTATATCTGTCACATATATAATAGTTTATTGTAATAAATTATATAAGCTGTTATCTGTGTCTTTCTCTTGCGTTCAGTCTACACATAAAAAAAAACTGAACAGAAAATTAGGAGCTCAGCCGGAATAGATCAAACAATATAACTCTATTCCAAAATTAGATTTATATTCTATACACATAGACAAGTTGTATATTCAAAATGGCATTCCAACTCGAAGATTTTACAGACAAATTTAATTAGAATCCCTCTTTTGAATTGATCAGTGAATTAAAAAAAAATCTGAATTGCTTGATGTTGGAAAACATTTCAATTTGGAAGTGAAGCAAGCAATGAAGAAAGCAGATATCAAATGAGTTGTTGTTGAACATTTAACAGCCAAAAAGTTTTGCCTCAAAAAGTTGTAAAACAATTGCCTACCGCTCGTTTTGACCCAGATTTTGAATTAAAAAGAATGGAAATGGAAATGAAATTTCGTTCAGAAATAGAAACCAAACGACTTGAGACAGAACAAAAACGTATTGAGACAAAACAGGAAAACAAACGCCTTGATGACGAAAGACAAAAAGAACGCATTAAAGCGGATAAATAAATCAGTATGAGAAAGGCACAGACAGAAGAAAAAGTTGTCCAAATGCGGTTGGATAATTTTGATGCTTCTAAACAAATTCGCTTAGAACCTCTATTCAATAAGAAGGCTGTAGATAAATATTTTCAGCAATTTGAAAAATTGGTCCTTAGGCTAAAATAGCCTAATTGGACAATATTACATCAGAGTGTTCTCAAAGGTAAAGCTCAGGAAGTATTTTCGAAACTCATGGCCGAGCAGAGTTATGATTACGAGCACGTTAAAAAATACACTTTGAATGCTTATGAATTGGTGCCAGAGGCATACAGACAAAAATTTCGTGGTTACAAAAAGTTTGACAGCCAAACTTATGTCGAATTTGCTCGTGAAAAAGAAACTCTGTTCGACAGGTGGTGTGATTCCAAAGAAATCAAAGATGATTACACAAAATTCAGAAAACTCATGCTAGTTGAAGAGTTTAAAAGATGTATTCCCGTAGAGCTCAACACTTACATTGATGAACAAAAAGCTTCCAAAATTCATGATGCTGCTGTCTTGGCAGACGAGTATGCTTTGACTCACAAAGATTACTCATACAGAAGCAAAACAAATCACACAGCAAAGAAACCCAATGACTTTTTCAAATATTATGCAAATGTCGACAGAGACAAAAAAGAGCAAACTTCTGATTCTCGAACAAAGACTTCATCTCATTCTCAAAGCTCATCATCTACCAAAAACGTGTCATTCTCATCCAAAACATGCGTTTATTGTAAGAAACCTGGCCATCTGATTTCTGAGTTTTGTAAGATCAAAAACTAGCCTACACCCCATACTTTAATTTTACCCTCGTTGGATACATCATTGGATCCCAAAGATTTTGACCCTTTCCAGTCCACTGTGGATTCCAAGTCCAATATTCTTGATGTACCTGAAGATCTTGTTGAGGACAAATTAAAGCCTTTCATCACTGAAGGTTTTGTTTCTGTTGTTGGCGATTTACATCAACAACCAATTAAGATCCTTCGGGATACTGGATCTTTTCAGAGTTTGATTTTGGAAAGTGTACTTCCGTTTTCTGAAAAGTCATCCGTTGGGGCCAATGTGCTCATTTTTGGTGTAGAAGGTGGTGTCGTTTCTATCTCTCTCTACAGATTTGCATTTGGACTTAGTTTCGGGCCCAGTGACTGTGGGTATTAAATCTTCATTGCCTGTTGAAGGTGTGTCTATGCTTTTGGGGAAGGATTTGGCTGGTAGTAAGGTGGTACCAGAGGTTCATGTTGTTGAAACACTTGTTGTTAGCTCCAGTACAGGGCAACTCGTTGAAGTGTTTCCTGATGTTTTCTTTGACTGTGCTGTTACTCGTTCTCAAACACGTTCTCAAGAGTCCAAAGAGGATTTCCCTTTATCTGATACGTTCATGTCTAACATCGATGAGATTTCTGACTCAACTTTGAATTCTACTGATGACTCCAAGTCATTTTTCAACTCTGTTCATCCTAACAAAGTTGTTGAGGAACAGGACAATGATCCTGAAACTCGTTCTCTTCTACAACTGGCCGTTGATGAAAATGAAATAGGAACTGTCCCTATTTGTTACACCAGAAGTCAGCTGTGTAAATGAGAAAATACAGACCTCCTGACTTTGCTGCTGATGAAGAGTGGAATGTTATTCACCAAATCGTCATTCCAAAATGCTATCGGAATGATATTCTTAGTCTTGTTCATGATCATGTGTTGTCAGGACCCTTATGTGTAAGAAAGACCCTAGAACGTATCCGACGACATTTCTTTTGGCCAAAGATGCGCCAAGATGTTATTGGCTATTGTAAGACATGCCATTCTTGCCAAATAACTGGAAAACCAAATCAGGGGATTCTCAAAGCACTACTGCAGCCTATTCCTGCCTTTGAAGAACCGTTTTCTAGGGTCATTATCGACTGTGTTGGCCCAATGCCAAAAAGCAAAGCAGGAAATGAATACCTCTTGACAATCATGTGTGCTTCTACACGTTTCCCTGAGGATATCCCTTTGAGAAAAATTACTGCTCCCAACATTATCAAGGCTCTTGTCAAATTCTTTTCCAAAAGTTGTACAATCAAATTCTATATTCAAGCTATTTCAACAAGCCATGCATGAACTAAATATCCATCAAGTTTCATCCAGTGCATACCATCCTGAGTCACAAGGTGTCCTTCAACGTTTCCACCAAATTCTGAAAGCCATGCTTAGAAATTTTTGTCACGAGCACTCAAAGTACTGGGATGAAGGTGTTCCCTAGTTATTGTTTTCAGTTTATGAAGTTATTCAAGAATCTACTGGATTTAAAACTTTTGAGTTGGTTTAAAAAAAAAAGGTTTTCACAAGTTCAAACTTTTTTTGCTTTCAAGGGTGAGAGTGTTATGTATAAAGCGTTATGTGTATACGTTGTTATTCATGTAGAAATTTCTAGAATTAGATAGATCGATCATTTGTATTGGCCTGGTGTCTAAACGAGACGAATTCTGGGAAGATACGCGATTGTTCGAGAACACAGTAAGCCTACTAGTATATAAACAAACGGCGATGCGAAGTCAGTTAGTCATTCGTTTTTATTGATTCAAGAGATGCTATCTTCGTTTCAGAAATTTTAAACGTTTGCTGTGTATTTATTCAACTTGGATTTGTGACTAGAGCTAGTTTTACGGAAGCTGTGATTTTATTTCGTCAATCTTTACGATTCATTCGAATTACTGGTTATACTGAAGGTCAACACGTACAGGACTGTTTTGTTTAGGGCAGACAGGAAAAGTTGGAAAAGAACAAGTTGAGACATTCATCAAAAATATCATAAGAAGAACTTCGTCAATTTTTTGGACTGTGAATTGTTTTTGGACTGATCCATTCAAACTTCGGAATTTCGTCGTGGGACCAAATTCACCCTTTTACTGGAATTTTGGATTTCTGATCTGGACTTTTGTACTTTCATTCTGGATCATTATATTGGATACAGGCCAGTACCATTTTGTATTGTAATTAATTTTGAAGGTTGAAATTGAACATTTGTTATTGTTATTATATAATTTATTTTATATCTGTCACATATATAATAGTTTATTGTAATAAATTATATAAGCTGTTATCTGTGTCATTCTGTTGCGTTCAGTCTACACATAAAAAACACGTAACAATACGGTTATTCTTCCTTTCTTATGGACAAGCCATCATTGATACAATTTTTAAAGTATGGATACCAAAATTAAGTAATACACATACTGCTGCCATCTACAAGTTCCAAAGTTGATAATAAAGAACGGCGTTTGGTTAGAAACTATTCCTTTACTTAAGGGTGTATATATCCATATATTTTATAAAGAAAAACTTCACATTTACATTAATGTTTGAACACAAGTCTAGAACTTTGCAGTATCAAGCTATCAAATAAATGAGCATGTACTTTCCTAAGATTTTTAAACTAAACAACTCTAATTTGTTTTAAAAAATACCATTTTATTCTGATAATAAAGAGTTCTAACTAGACATGTTAATGTGACTACATCTTCTCAATTTTGTGTTCCTAGAAAAAATCGAGGTACGTTGTAACACAAACACAGAACTGAGCAGAAAGAGCTGTTCACATGCTCAGGTTATATTACATGAAAAACAAACAAAGAACAATCTTTGTCTTGAAATGCAATGTTATTGGAATGCTTCCAGTATGTATCAGTTTAGCTGGAAAATCTAATGGATATTCATGCTGTTCCTTATTAAAACATTTGGTTTTCTGTGAAATCATTTTAATATACTGTACTCAACATTTCTACACATTCACAGACTCAAAACATTAATACAAAGAATCCATTCCAATATCAAAGATATATTTAGATACTAACTAAATAATTTATTTCACTTTAATGAACTTATTTCAAACCTTTAAGCTTATATACTTTCTAACCATTTTTATGAAATCATACTAGTCATTTATTAAAATTGCTTGTTCACTTGTCGAATAACAGGTTTAATTCATTGTCAAGACAGAACTATATACTGTTCTCATTTGTATCAGTTTTATTACAATAAATTCTCAATTAAGATAATTAATATTGAAATAAATGTATATAATACTTTGAAACAATAAAGGCAAGACAATCAATAGTTAGTGCATCATGATGATGAGAAACCAACTTCAAATAAAAATTTATTCTAATGATTGCTGGTATGGATATTAAAACATTAATGAAAATAAAGTTCAGAACAATGTTTTAACCTTGTTAACATACCATTTGGAGAAAGAGGCTAGACCAATGAGAGTACGACTACGTAAGCCCTATTCGTTAGAAATGTTTTTGCAAAGCTTTGTAATTAATGCCAAGTGGTCCTCCCACAACGTTTTATTCTGGGAAATATAAAATAATACTGTATTTGTACATTTCTGCTCAATTCTGAAACATTGTGTAGAATCAAGTTAAGGAGAATTTTACTCATTAACAGGTGTCATGTCATGCTTTCAATTATGTCACAAACTGAAATATTATTTTTTTTTCCAAAAAATATGAAAAATCAATGATGAACATTAAGTAATTGAAATCATCTTCTAAACTGGATCAAAAAGACCCAGATTTAAGTACATCAAACTCTTTCTTCACCTTTTCTTCCATTGATACATTTTAAATTTGAATTTTGAATATATTGGTTTAAAAAGTAAAAAAAAAATATATGTTTTCTTATATATTATGTAAGAAATAATTACTTTAACACTCCAACAAAAAAATATTTACATCCACTAAAGTGATTTGGGGGCCTATCAGGCCCCATATATTTTTCCAATAAAAAACAGTGATTTAGCAACATTCACAACAAAGAACTTTAAAATGGCTCTGATAAACATTTTTTTTTACAATTTGAGCAAACAATTTTCGACTCTCTATCTTTTCATCTGCCGCACAAATGGCATCGTCCTCTTTTTGCCCTCTTTGCAGGCGGTTCACATAAGGTTGTTTTTTCATTATCTTTCCAGTAAAATTCTTTGATTTCAAGCAGCAATTGCCGTATAAATTCTCTTCTGGCTCTTGATTTATGTTGACGAAGAAATTCTGCATGTTTTGTCGAGTATAGAACGAAAGCATTGTACGCAGCAAGATCTAGAATGTTATAGAATATGCATACTGACCAGCGCTTTGATCGCCTCTTTGTTCTATATCTCACCAGTTGATCGAGAATGTCGACACCTGCCTTCGTTGCATTGTAAAGATTGAGGTTTTCGGGTTTTCCATTCTCTTCTATTTCACCAGAATGATGCTGAGAACTCAGTAGTAGAACATATTTTCCTAGTTTGTCTGAGTGCCTGAGAAGAGTGATGTCGTCATGGTAGATGAACTTTGGTGATAACTCTCTAGATTTTGCATTTATTTCAGGAGGCAGGAAGGTTCTTGATTTACGTATAGTTCCAACAAGTCCTGTTCTTTTTGTTCGCAGGTACCTGGCAAGTGACATTGTTGTGAAGAAATTATCTGTCGTTATTGTCCTTCCTTTTACAAGAAATGGCTGACTCAGTTTTCTGACTATTCTTTCTCATTGATTTGTTTCTGTCGTATTTCTAACCTTTCCAGTATAAATTTGAGTGTTGAGGAAGTAACTTGTCTTTGCATCTGTTAGGCACCAAATTTTTATTCCGTATTTGCCTGGCTTTGTCGGAATGTATGTTCTGAAGCTTACTCTTCCTTTGAAGTTACATAGTTGTTCATCCATTGTCAGGTATTCGCTTGGGTTGTAACTGTTTTTGCAATTTTCAATGAAAAAATTCCAGACTCCAGAGATGGCGGCATCTTTGATTTCTCTATTTCTTTGAGAGTGGATGTCAAATCTGATTTTGAGCACATTTTTTGAGTTTGTCTATTGTAATCAGTTTTAGCAAACCGAATTCGGTTAAAAACATTTCATCTATCGATGCATTTTTGGATTTGCTTATTCCAAGGAAAACATTAGCTGCGATCCATTTTTAGAGGTCTTCTTCAAAAATTGGTTCTTTCATGACGGTGTTTGTTGAGTGAATGATCTGTTCCATCATATTATCAGAAATGAAAATTTTGAATGTTTCGAATGGTGTAGAGACTCTTGGAGCAGCTTGCCTTGTAATGCCTGGGTTTCCATTGAATATATTGAGAGCTGCGGTTCTTCTGTTGATCTTTGAAGGTGTTGTTGAATAAGTAAAATTCTTATCTTTCGACAAAAGTTCGTTCACTGGCATACTAGAAAGATCTTCTTGATTACTTTCTTCACTTTGAGAAGGGTACGACCCAATTTGTTCATCATTTTCGGCTTCAGAAGGATCATCATCACAACTTTCAGTGTATTCTTCAACATTATCATGTTTACTTTCATCGTCGGATGGTTTTGTCAGTAAATGTACAGCTTCATCAAGAGATATCATTTTTGAAACGGTATGAAGATTTCAGCTCCTATATATATAGGATTTGTGGATTCTTCTAGAATATTCTAGAAGCTTCAACAATATTCTAGATTATTCTAAATACTTCTGTAAAATTTCTAGAATGTTCTAGAACAGGCGTGAGCAAACTACACAATAATCAGGACCGTCTAAAATTATTGCTGGAGTAGAGATATTATCCCAAATATCCAACCTTTGAAAAGAAGTTGTAAAATTAATATATTTTTACTATAATTTGCTTTTATCGGTTGCTCAGGCCTGTTCTAGAATTATTCAGGAAATAAATAAAGTAATTTTTATGTTTGTTTTTTTATCTAGGGCCTAACAGGCCCTAAAATACCCTTAGTGGATGTTTTAAAAAAAATTTAAATATTATTTCGCAAATGTCTGAAAAGTAAAAATATTATTGATCCTTAAAATATAAAGAGATAGGGTCAGTTAATGGTAATTTCATTTAAATACAAAATTATTAGCCTAATATTAATAACCTTTCAAGTTGCTCTGGGGCCTATTAGGCCCCTAATTTTCATAGCAGTGTTAAAAGTACAAACACACAAAGTGAAGAATTTCCCACTGTCCATCTTCATTCCCTAATTTGTCACGTTCTGCTAAACCTTAACCAATCACACTTCAAAAGTTACTCGAATTTGATTTTGTTGTTATTTTCAAAGTTGCAGAACGAAGTAACAGCGTTGCTGCAGGTAAAACTTATTTAGAAGAATCACTAATGTATTCAGAGGAATATATTACGACTATTACAAATGTATACACAGTCAATATCAGGGTCTCACTTGCAGAGATACTTCTCTTATTTAGAAAATTTTTACCTTATAATATATTACATAATAAAAAATTAAACAAGTACAATAAAAATTCCACGTGTCAAACAAACTTTATTTATATCTTAATAACAAATATTTATAAGTTTATTGCAGAGTTTTCATTTTAACTTCTTTTCTCGTGAAGAACAAAACAATAAATTAATAAAATAAATAAAAAGGTCAGCAAATTGGAGACTCAAGCCAACTTTGAGAAGAGATATATTGATGTCCTTTGATTTTTTCAGGCCACTAATTTAGTATGACTGTTTATATATACAACGCTCTCAACAGAATTTGGAGTCAACTGTTCAAGACATGAGAAATATTCGACAGAATAAAAAACACAAAAAATATTTACTTTTCTTTCTTCTCGTGTAAATACACAATCAGTTAATAATTCAGTCAGTTTCAGAAGATACATATGTGATCATATGATATTTCTTCTATTGTTTTCTAATTCTTTTCACTTTTGTAAATACTTTATTTTTCACGCTGTTTTACTTCTTTGTTTCTTCTGATCTCTTCACACGTACGATCATTTATTTGAGCAAATAGGTATTTCGTGTTATTTTACTCAATTTGAAAAGTATGGTGTAGTATTAATTTAATAATAGAACCTGTCGTTTTTTAATGATGCACTACCTGTGGCTGTGATTGCATGGTTCTCAGGATATAGACTCCAATTAGTCGACGGATATTTTATGGAGTTAGAACAACGAGATTCGGGTTCGAGCTAAATTAACCTAATGTGGAATTTTGTGCAAATGTTCAAACAATGTTCTCCAAATATTTAATAATCTATGACATTACGTAATTCCATTCTATGATTCTATAAGTAAGAGCTGTGGAAGTAGTTTAAACTGTTGATCTGACAATAGTTGGAATCACACCAGTGCTCTAAATATTGTGGAACCAACGGAAACCGAAGAACCAACTCAGTTTATCCACCGATCGCTTGAACGATGTATTGTCATGGAAACAAAATTTTCAGAATAAACGTTTAGATAAACTTTCATTTTCCTTAGCAGCAAGAATTTATTTCTGATCCAAAAAACGATATATTCATGGAGATTTGATGAATACATCACTTCTTTGCAGGTAAATTCAGATGAAAGTAACAATAATTTGAGATTTGTTTTTGTTATTGTTAAGAGTTCATTAGCTTAGGGCAATAGGAACGGTAAATGCTGAATTTTGCAGCTTTCAATACAAACTTCCCTAAAGGGCCTTTGCTGTAAACATTAACTTCTGGCAACAGCTTTGAACTCATGCCTTCATCTCCATGTGACTCGCAAAAAAACGCGTATAAACCAGGTTCCATTTTTCTGCCATGGGCATTTACAATCTATAGACATTTCTCGCACAATAACTCACGAAAATGTTTGACACAGAGAATAAATAAAATGATATAAAGAGACGAGTAAGTTAAATCCACACATAACTGACCGCTGGCATGGCAAGAGAACATGTTTATGACAGGGGTAATGGATAAACTACGCTAAAACGTCTTCCACTTCCTGAAGTTCCTATATCTTTCACAGAAGACAAAAATTACGAATACTTTTGTTGTCTTTCAAAATTTGTAATACATACTGGAGGAGTTTAAACATTTTGATAAAAGTTAAGAAAAAACGACCTTTACACTCCATATAATATTCGATATTTAAAAGTGTTGTTTATTTCACAAAGTTAAGTATTGCGTTTCTTTCTACTTCCTGTGTTTCTGTCTACTTCTGACTTATATAAGTTATAATTAAAAGAGTCCATGTGCATGTGAAAAAAATTCTGATTTATTTCTTTAACTTTTGAAACAGATTTGTAAACTCTTGTCTTTACATAACAAGAAAAACAAAAAGTGCATATTTCATTCTTGGCATGAATATATTTTACTCAAAAAGACATGTCATACTAGTGAAGTTTAATTGTTAATATTTATATATATATATCAGATACATGTTTTTAGAATAACTCATCAATATTGCCACCAGTGCTTATATATATATATATATATATGTATATATACTTTAAATTAATAAAACAGTCGGTCTGTTTAACGTTTCATGCCAATATTATATTTGTATTATAATATACACGTGAAAACATAAGTATAAATACTTTTACTGAAACCTTTAACTTGGATCCAACAGTAATGTGATAACATTTATATCTTAAATCATTCATTATCAAAATTTTGAACATTTAGTTATCCTGTTGAATGAACATTTAAAACATTCATGAAACAAAACATATTATTGGTATCTACTTAACAGCATCAAATTACATCAGACCCACAACTCCTAAATCTGATACGCAGTTATGCTGAAACGGAAGCGAAGCAGAAATTCTCTGGTTAAAAGACCTGTTAATTAACCGAGTGGCCATGCTTAGCTCAAATTGTTAGGATAAGGTTACTTTCTAGTTTGGATTAGGGTAAACTCCTCCCCCACCTTTTATACAACGAGAATAGTTCTTTAGTGATTTTAAAATAACATGTTTGTTGTAGAGTGAAAAAGTAGTTAGAAATATTATTTATTTAGAATAGCAAGAAGACACTATATTAATTTAGAAAATTTTGATTTCTAACTATTTCTTTCTGCATGGTGGAACATATTTCATCTCTTAAAGCACATGATTTCCAAGTTTGCATTTGATGTGATATTTAACCTACTATTTGTGAAATTCACTTATCGTGAATACTTCGACTTGATCCTTTAGAAATATGTTGCACTTCTACTCTAAAAACTAAGTCATATTGTGTTTATCTGAAGCGTAGTGTAAGTAAATATTGCTACTCTTAATCTTTCCATGAAAATTCATTCTGTGCTAACAAGTGAAAAATCAATGTCTAAATTGAAACACTTTGTCACTAACATTAGATATTATTAGGACCAGAGAATAGCGTAAGGATGCAAAGTGTACATTTAAATATTATATACCATGCCATGTGATTTGGAGAGTAGTTAACAAATTTTACCTTTAAAACAAAGTATAATCAGTAGCTAAGATTTATGGATAGAGAAGATTGTAGTGTCTCTGTGTAAATGTAAAGTAAGTTAAATGGAGTTAGCAGCAATAAACGGATCCTCAGAAAGTCAGTAGCGCAAATCTTCATTGTGGAGAACAAATAGTTCTTTAGCAAGTTTTCCAAACTTGAAAAGAAGAGATAAAAATGTAAATAATTCTATATTTTATTTTGATAATCTATTAGTTTCGAATAACATTTTCGTTTCACATATTTTGTCATATTTTCACTTATTTTAGGCTACAGAAACAAATGTTACATAATACATCAGGTAAGGATATTTAGTGAGTTATGTATGATATTTCAATATTCTCTGCATATCTGTTTTTTTGTATAGAATGTATTCATAATTTATGGTTTATTCTATATATGTGTGAGTTTTGCATTACAAGTAGTCGAGAATGTCGTTAAATTAATTTCATTACTCTCAGAAACGGATTATACCTTTTACTGCCTTTAGACAATATTGCTTAACACAACACATTGTGATAAAAATATAAAAATAGTGGTGTCCTGTAATTATTCAAATGACTTCTTGAGATAACAGTCAAACTTTTATTAAAATAAACATCACCAGTTATATCAGTGGTAAACTTCAATAAATATTATGCTTCTTGTATGCTAGTGAATGTTATATTAAGTCAGTATGGTCTGAAACAACATTTGTATAGTCTAATCTGGAACTTGGTTTTCAGTAATAAGTCTTGAAATCAAATAAAAGCAACTCCAGCACGTATTTAACAATAATTATATTCATTGGATGTTTAATTAGTACTCCAACAAAAATTGTTCATTTTGTGTTAAAATTTTATGTACAGTCTCATTAGTTCATGTCACAATAACTCAATACATTAATGAATTTCTTAAGCAAATATCCCGTTATCTAAAAGACCTTTTAAATAGATTTTTAAAGACAACATAGATTCTCTATTGTAGTAGCTATATATCTATCCAAACTGGTGAGGACAAACAGAAGAAACTCTCATTCCTTGAAAAAAGAAACTTTTTAAAATTTACAAATGATGTTAAACCTCAGGAAAACAGATATAGAACAGAAAATAAAAACTCTACAAAATATCCGGTGTTTGTGGCGCCAATAGTTTTTTGCTATGAATCTGTCTTATTTTAAGGTTAACTAACATATTTCTGACAATAATATATAATATAGAACTTTACGAGGAGAAGAGTTTACATCCAGATATTTACTACAAAGTAAATCTGAAATTAATTCATTTCGTGAAGGAAAGATTAAATGTAATGTAACATGCAACAAAAAATGTCTTTATTGTAAAACACAAGCCATAATTAATATATTTATTAGGTAAACAAATTCCAGATATCAATCACTTGAGGATACAACATGAAATAATATTAGAGCAGAAAGAGTAAGCATGTTAATTTAGTGTTGTTACCGAACAACGGTAAAGTAAAAATATAAAACATGTTCTTCTCTTAGCCGTACTCAAAGTGTCAAATACAAGTCAATATAAAGCCCGGTTCAACTCCACCTACAATGATAGAATATGGTACTATCTCCTTCTCCATTTCTCTTTAACATATATGAAATTGGCTTAAAACTTATCAATGTAATCATGAAATTCATCAGTTCTTTTTATATTGTTGTTGTTGTTTATAATTAAGCACAAAGCTACGCAATGAGCTATCTGTGCTCTGCCCACCACGGGTATCGAAACCCGGATTTTAGCGTGTATGTCCGCAGACATACCGCTGAGCCACTAGGGGGCTAGTTCTTGTTAACGAAACAGCGAGTATTTATCAAAAAGTCTCGCGGAATGTCTTCTTGAAGTAGATATTCAATATGATTTATGTCGTGTGTAGGTAATAGGGAAAAAGAAATACTTCAACTTTGTACAGAAATGGATAAATACAAGCAATGTTTATTTTAGGACCATAGTGTAGCAGATGAAATTGAAAATCACTAAATTAGACAATAAAATGATGAAGTCCACGTTAAAGCTGATAGTGATCGAGTCGAAAAAGACAATATCTTGTTGTCATAGTTTGCGGTACCTTCACGATTAGAGACAAGCATGTACATGATTTCTTTTGTCCCAATGGTTATGTTTGATTCGAGTGGGAAAATGATCTATTGTAGGCAATGAGAAAATTAATGAGAACCTGAGGTCTCTTACCACCAACTGAAGATTATATTATAATTGTTACCTGAACAGAGGACTGGTGTTTAGCTATATTTAAACAGAAAAGATTAAACATGCTGTATGTAATGAAACCTAAACTCTTGTTCAGGCCTCTATCTAATTATTGTAATCAATTACTCTCTCAGCGAGTCAAACTTTGCAACTTAATTTGTAATTTAAAATTTGTAGACCAAATCTAGAAACTTCTACAAACACAGTATCTGTGCTGTTTCGGTGTAAAGCTAAATCTTTGGTTTTGCAATATATTATTTAAAATATTAAAAATTCATTGATAATTTCTGTACGTAATACCTATAACTGTAATTTTGTTATGTTTATAAAATCGAAGCAATCCATTTATATTCTATACTTGAATACTTCTATACTTTCTGTTGTTCTTTACGGCACGGCGGGTGTCATTTAATGATTTATGCATGTTTATCTTGTGATAGATGTCACTCAGTTACACATTGTCCTCTTCCTTACAGTTAGCTGGTATTTTCAGTCTGTTTCAACAAGATTTTCGTGATAATTTCCAAGCACAGATTTCCACAAATATTTGGTTTATTTTTCATAATCTCAGAACTATTCAGAAATTTTTTAGAACTAATGCAAAAAAGTCAGTGTATGTTTATTTATTTCTACAACAATGAGAGCAAATTACCGATCACACGATATCAAAAACCAATTAATTGTACTGCCTGAAATAACTTCCTCTGGTTTCAATGGCAGTTTTATGGTTGTTGTTATGTATAAAGCGTTTAGAATGCCATGTTCTTGTGTATATTATTGTTTTGAAATTTAAACCAATAAAATATGTTGTTATTCACTTCAAATAACATTTAGAAATTTCTCGAATTAGGTAGATCAAATATATGACTATAAACGGAAATGTATGGCGGCCTAGTGTCTAGACGTCGAGTCTCGTGCAAGAACGGACATGCGCGGATTGCTCTGGAGTTCTGTGGAAGTTACGCGATTGTTCGAGAAAAGTAGGCCTACTAATATATAAACAGACGAAAATGTGAGAAAAAAGGAAGAAGAATCAGACATTAGTTTTATTCAAGACAAGATATGTTGTTTTTCGTTTGAGAAAGTTTAAACGGTTACTGTGTGTTAATTCAACTTGGATTTGTGACTGAAGTTAGATCTACAGAAGCTGTGATTTTATTTCCTCAATCTTTACGATTCATTCGAATTACTGGTTATACTGAAACTCAACACGTACAGGACTGTTTAGGGGAGACCGAAGCGGAAAACGACCAGTTGAAACATTCATCGAAAACACCGTAAAAAGAACTTCGAAATTTCTTCGTGGGACCAAATTAACACCCTTGACTGAAAATTTGGATTTCTTATCTGGACTTTTGGACTTTCATTCTAGATCATATTATTAGATACAGGCCAGTAATATTTTGTATTGTAATCAATTTTGAAGGATTAAACTTAATATCTATCATTGTTCTTATGTAATTTATGTCATATCTGTTACATATATAATAGTTTATTGTAATAAATTATACAAGCTGTTATCTGTGTGTTTCTGTTGCGTTCATAAAACATAAACATACGTAACAGAAAATTGGGGGCCAGTCCGGGATTGATCAAACAATTTAATTATATTCCAAAATTAATTTTATACTCTATACACATAGACAGCTTGTATATTCAAAATGGCATTCCAACTCAAAGATTTTATAGACAAATTTAATCAGAATCCCTTTTTCGACATGATCAGTGAATTAAAAAATTCTGAATTGCTTGATGTTCAAAAACATTTTAATTTGGAAGTGAAGCAAGCAATGAAGAAAGCAGATATCAAACGAGCTGTTGTTGAACATTTGGTCAGCCAAAAAGTTTTATCTCAAAAAGTTGTACAACAATTGCCTGTCGCTCATTTTGACCCAAATTTTGAATGAAAAAGAATGGAAATGGAAATGAAATTTCATTTAGAAATTGAAAATAAACGCCTTGTTCTTGAAGCAGAAAAATAACTAAAACGTATTGAGGCAGAACAGGAAAACAAACGCCTTTTTCTTGAGGCTAAAATACAAAAAGAACGCATTAAAGCTGATAAGGAAATCAGTATGAGAAAGGCACAGACAGAAGAAAAGGTTGTCCAAATGCGGTTGGATAACTTTGATGTTTTCAAACAAATTCGTTTAGTACCTCCATTCAATAAGAAGGCTGTAGATAAATATTTTCAGCAATTTGAAAAATTAGTTCTTAGGCTAAAATGGCCTTACGAATATTAGGGAGTATTACTTCAGAGTGTTCTCAAATTGTAAAGCTCAGGAAGTATTTCCCAAACTCACAGCTGAGCAAAGTTATGATTACGAGCACGTCAAAAAATGCATTTTAAATGCTTATGAATTTGTGCCAGAGGCATACAGACAAAAATTTCGTGGTTAAAAAAAGTTTGACAGCCAAACTTATGTCGAATTTGCTCGTGAAAAAGAAACTCTGTTCGACAGGTGGTGTGATTCCAAAGAAATCAAAGATGATTACACAAAACTCAGAGAACTCACATTAATTAAAGAGTTTTAAAGATATATTCCCGTAAAGCTGAAAACTTACATTGATGAACAAAAAGCTTCCAAAATTCATGATGCTGCTGTCTTGGCAGATGAGTATGCTTTGACTCACAAAGATTTGTCATACAAAAGCAAAACAAATCACACAGCAAACGTTGAAATCTTCTCAAACAAAGACACTATTTCTTGAATTGAATATAACTAATGACTGACTTTTCTTCCTTTTTCTCTCACATTTTCGTCTGTTTATATATTAGTAGGCCTACTTTTCTCGAACAATCGCGTAACTTCCACAGAACTCCAGAGCAATCCGCGCATGTCCGTTCTTGCACGAGACTCGACGTCTAGACACTAGGCCGCCATACATTTCCGTTTATAGTCATATATTTGATCTACCTAATTCTAGAAATTTTTAAATGTTATTTTAAATGAATAACAACATATTTTATTAGTTTAAATTTCAAAACAATTATATACACAACAACATGGTATTCTAAACGCTTTATACATAACAGTTGTGTAGGCTCAAGGGCTAATAATGATAACCATACATCTCATGTAATTTTACATAAAATAAAATCATCAATGGCTCCCTATTAAGACTGTGGACCTTGGGACTGAGCCCCTTCTTGCCCCTATCTAGGTATGCTACTGTTTATTTCATTATATATCTAAACACGCACACTGATTGCTTCAATTAATAGAAAAAGGAAAAACAAAATAGTACGAAATTAGTAACGTGTAGTGCAATTACAGTGCTTTATTTTCAATTTTTTTATTATGTAGATACCCAGTTCAACTGATTCCTTCTGAAGTATTATTATATTATATGGTGCACAGTGACTCAGCGGTATGTCTCTGGACTTAAAACGCTAAAATCGGGTTTCGATACCCGTGGTGAGCAGAGCACAAAAAGCACATTGCGTAGTTTTGTGATTAATTCGAAACAACAACAATAAAAAATATGAAGTGTTGAATTAAAAATTAAAATCATACAGAAAAAGTTCCATTTAAGACTCAAAAAGTGCTGAAATTGTTTCGGACTTCCAAAAGTCCAGAACAGTTTTAGATTCGGGCTCTATTTAGCACAGGTCTATATGAGAGAAAATACAAGGCGTCACGACTTTAAAAGGCCATGGCAATTCAAGCCCAGGATTTGTCAAGATCTGGTCTAAAGTAATTCTACAGCTTACTCGGAAAATAGGCTCTATATTTGTCTTTTTAAAACTATAAACACTGAAATGTCAACATTATTCCACTATTATTTATAGTTTACATTTCTTATATTGTATATCTAAAGATATAATGCATACAAGAATCTACGTTGTGTTTTTCACAGAGCACGGAGTCTTACATACAGCCCGTGATATCAGAGTCATCTCAAGCATTTTAATAAATGTAAAGAATGTCCTGTATGACAAACAGGAAAATCCGAAGAGTTTTCAACAGATCAAAAGCCTTGACTATCTGATGTAGATATGGTTTTATATAAGAAAAGTAATTTTAATTATAAAAAAATTATGATACATTATACAGCATTTTATTTTAAATATTTGTATGAATTCAAATTTTCTTAGTTCTGTCACACCACTGAAGTTTCTGAAATAAATCTAAAAAAACATTTTACCTCTTACTATTAAACATTTTCAGACACACATACTCAGAAACTTGTGTTTGAACTTCAAAGTGAAAATCCCAAAAATATTTTTCGTGGAGAGAATAACTGATTAGTTTGAACATATCTTTAATAACAGTACAAACCTCTCTATTAACCAAAAAATGTTAACAAGCCAAACAGTAAAAATCATTTTTTGAAATATAATATTCCAAACATTTACAGGCATACCTTTGATCTGATGTCTTGTTTTTTTAATTTCTCCTGATGAGGAAATATGATGGAATAAGAGTAACAAGTGTCAGTTTCTGACAACTCAAAAGAATGTGCTAAATCGTTATTCTAGTGGTAAGTAGTTGGAGTGTAATGTTCAAATTGTTATTAGAACATACGTTAACTACTAAATTTTATTACTAAAGTTTTACTGTATATGTATAAACATACATAGAAAGGAGTTGTGTCAGAAAGAGAAAATATTTTGTTCTGTAAACTACAACAAAGTATTGGTGAATATTCCCTTATATTGTTATATAAAGACATAACGAATATACCTAGAACAATGTAACACTACATATATTTTATTTTACTTGTTTTTCACATTTTGTCTTTGTTTCAAGAATATCCCTTACTTTCACTTCATAAGCTATTGTTAACTTATAAATAAACATATCAAGTCTTTTGCTAATGAACAAAAAATAAATATATGAAAGTAGTTATAGCACAATGTAGGACAATGATATATTTTGACATATAAATTTAAATGTACAATTACGTGCTATGAAAACAAAGTTGATGCAGCTGAAAGTGTTTTTATCTCCACCTTCCAAATGCAGTTGAAGAGTGCGAATTTGAAAGATTTCGTTATCAGAATTATGAAGATTTTATGAATGATATGTGCAAGCCAGAAAGATATGCTGTTGAAAAGGTGACGAAGAATTATTATATGTATATTTTTATCTGCACTTATACAATTTATTTCTGAATTATTAATTTACTCATTTGTTTTGAAATGTTCTATAACGAACTATTATCAGAAAAAGTTTCTTTTATAATAAACAGGATAATACATAATTGAAAGTTCAAATAATGAGATTTTAGTTCTCCTAAACGCGGACATTTTGACTTGTAATTGTGTGATTTGTTTTCTATTTTAATTTTGACACCAAAAATGCGATCTAATATCTTTGCTTACGGGTCAGAAATTTTGTCTAAATTAATCTTATAGCTCTAAACAGATATACAATTCAAGAGGAAAAGTCTTCAAATACCGTAAGTGTATTGTTGTAAGACATACCTTACGGATTGGGAGTTATAGAAAAAGGTATGAATAAAAAACATTGTTACCATTTAAGACAGTTTTATATGTGATATCCTTCAACATAACCACAATACAGTTCTGAAAAGAAATAAAAAAACACATTTTATATTTGTAACAATTTCCAATTTTGAAATAGCTTACATAATTAAAAACTTATTTATCTCAATATGCAGGAAATCCAACAATGTATCAGCGAGAAGTTTGAAGAAGCTAAAGTAAATCCACAATCTACACTCAGTGCATTGATTAAGAGCTGTGTGTGAATACGTAAATTATTTTATATGCAAAAACGGCTCGATTGGGTTGAGAAAATATTTTAAATAGAAGAGGGAACGTTTCGACCTTCTTTGGTCATCGTCAGGTTCACAAAGAAAGAGGTAACTGACCGGAAGCTGACCACATGTTTATAAGTGGTTCTGTAACTGAGTGTCGCAATGTAGAGGGCGGGTTAGATGTTTGAATATGTAATTTTATCTATAATATTAGTATAGGTATAATGTCATTCCTTTATATTGGTTTGGGCCTGGCATGGCCGAGCGCGTCAAGGCGTGCAGTCGTAATCCAAGGGTCGCGGGTTCGCGCCCGCCTCGCGCTAAACATGCTCGCCCTCCCAGCCGTTGGGGTGTATAATGTGACGGTCAATCCCACTATTCGTTGGTAAAAGAGTAGTCCAAGAGTTGGCGGTGGGTGGTTATGACTAGCTGCCTTCCCTCTAGTGTTACACTGCAAAATTAAGGACGGCTAGAACAGATAGCCCTCGAGTAGCTTTGTGCAAAAATCCAAAAAAGAAAACAAACAATTATATTGGTTCATTTTGGGTTTAAGTTGTTGTATAAGAAAGGCTTCTTTAATTTTGCGTTTGTTTAAAGAAGTCTTACTTATACAACAACTTAAACCCAAAATAAACCAATATAAAGGCACGCCATTATACCTATAATACAAAAATACCTAAAATACAAAAAGATAATATACGAGAGGTGATTCAGTGATCAAAATAAAAATAATTTATAATGTTATCAAAATAAAACTAGTAGTAGAATGGAAAAACATTTCTCTAATGCTTTACTTTTTCGGCAACATTTTAACTTTTCTGCTACGATACATAATTTTAAGTTAATATTCAAACTAGGTTTTGTGTTCTGTTCCAGAGATTCTTTATATACTTTGATATATAGAACACGTACCTACCTAGGGTAGAAGTAAATACTTTAATCCTCGTTTTAATCCAGAACTTTCAACGAACACACGTTCCATTATACAATGTACCACTTGTTGCTTTACAGATATTTCTATGTCATAGTTCAATTTATCTATTTCGCTTGGTATAGAATACAGGTTATCGATTACCTCGTGTATAGATACGCTAGTGCTCAAATTAGATAAAATTCCACAGACAAAAAATGTAGTCACATTCTTTGTATTTACACTGTTCCCTTTACCAATATCATTTTGAATTCGAAGGCTTTACTTAAATTAATAATAAGTACGCATTTTTCGTTTGAAATAAATACAAAATGTACCACTTGTTGCTTTACAGATATTTCTATGTCATAGTTCAATTTATCTATTTTGCTTGGGATAGAATACAGGTGATCGATTACCTCGTGTATAGATACGCTAGTGCTCAAATTAGATAAAATTCCACAGACAAAAAATGTAGTCACATTCTTTGTATTTACACTATTCCCTTTACCAATATCATTTTGAAATCGAAGGCTTTACTTAAATTAATAATAAGTACGCATTTTTCGTTTGAAATAAATACAAAACGACAAAATGGTAAATCGACGAAATTAAATAATTTATAAGGTTAAATGAGATCTTCTTTTTCGAACTTTTCTTACTTAACAAAATGTCCAATTCAGATAAATTAAATCACCTGAAAAACTAAAGAAATGTTAGTTTTTGTAAACTGGCTATTGAATATAAGTATAAGACATATATTCCAAGAAAACAATACACATATTATTGACAATTACTGTATTATAACTCAGTCAGAAAAATGAATGTTTAAAAAAAAGTTTAGATTATGATCTTTACAATGATCGGATCAACATACAACATTAACAGAGTTTACTGTGTGTGACATGGATATTATATTTATTAGTTTGCTTTTGTTTCACTGAATGTTGAGATTGATAATGAACATGTTGATCTAAACTATTTTTATTTCAGTATACTGATTTCTTGGATGATTTTATGTTTCTAGTTGACAAGATCACATTGAATGATGGAACATAACATTGTGATAAAAAAGTTACTAAACAAAATTACACAAATCTTGTAATAGTTTCAAAACTGGCCTGGCATGGCCGAGCGCGTTAAGGCGTGCACTCGTAATCCGAGGGTCGCGGGTTCGCGCCCGCGTCGCGCTAAACATGCTCGCCCTCCCAGCCGTGGGGGTGTATAATGTGACGGTCAATCCCACTATTCGTTGGTAAAAGAGTAGCCCAAGAGTTGGCGGTGGGTGGTGATGACTAGCTGCCTTCCCTCTAGTCTTACACTGCAAAATTAGGGACGGCTAGCACAGATAGCCCTGGAGTAGCTTTGTGCGAATTTCCAAAACAAACAAAGTTTAAAAACTAAACCCATAATTCGAGTATTTTCTAATATTAATAGTGTTGTGGTTATGCTTCTTATATTAAATATGTTGAGCTCACATTATCTCAATCCATGAGCTCTGATTCTGGAAATCACACAAAGCCACAGTTTTTGTAGGAAGGTATCTTTTATCAAAACTGATTTGCAAGTTGTTTTATTTTTGCATTTAACACTTTGACCGTGCAGTAGTATATCAATATGCATACTTCTCACTTCTTTTCGTATCTTTGCTTGAGAAATATTTTACTTCGAGTGTAAATAAATCACCTGTCACCTCATCTGTGTACAGTTTACTCAGTATAAAGTTGTTTAATCTAGTACAGCGAATATAATAAATAATGCAATCTAATATACAGGTGAATTGGCCTTCTGTGTGAAAAGGTAAAGCTGAAGTGAGTTGATAAAGTGGTGATATAATCCCGTGTTTGGCAAAGAGTTCGTCCACTGTCATGTATATACGTTGTTATTCATGTAGAAATTTTTAGAACTAGGTAGTTCGATCACTAATATTGGCCTGGTGTCTGTACTTTGAAATTCTGGGAAGTTACGCGATTAGTATATAAACAGACGGCGATGCAAGGGAAGTTAGTCATCCGTTTTTACTCGAGTCAAGAAGTTGTCTTCGTTTGAGAAAGTTTAAACGTTTGCTGTGTGTTTATTCAAATTGGATTCGTGACTGGAGCTAGATCTACTAAAGCAGTGATTTTTATTCCGTCAATCTTTACGATTCAGTCGAATTACTGATTATACTGAAAGTCAACACGTATAGGACTGTTTAAGGGAAAACGGGAAAAAATTGGCAACAACAAGTTGAGACATTCATCAAAAACGTCGTAAAAAGAACTTCGTCAAATTTATTGGACTGTGAATTGTTTCTGGACTTACCCATTCAAACTTCGGAATTTCTTCGTGGGTCTAAATTCACCGCCTAGACGAATTTTGGATTTCTGATGTGGACTTTTGGACTTTCATTCCAGATCATATTATTAGATACAGGCCAGTACCATTTTGTATTGTAAATAATTTTGAAAGTTGAACCTGTATATATGTGATTGTTATTAGATAATTTATTTTATACCTGTCACATATAAAATAGTTCATTGTAACAAATTATATAAGCTGTTTTCTGTGTCTTTCTGTTGCGTTCAGTCCACATAAAAAAACACACATAACATCCATCGTGGCGCGTTCCAGTAGTTTGTGTGAGTGAAGACAATCCGGTCTATAATTTGAATTGCAATAAACAGTTTTTCAAATTTCTCTTACATTTGAAAGAAATTATAGCTGGAGTGGTAAAAAGGTCGTGAGACGTAATGTATTTTTAGTTGGTGAGGTAAAGTGGCGTTGAACAATTTTACAAAGTCAAGTTAAAGAATGATAGGTAAAGGCTAAAGGAACTCAGTTACAACGTGGTTTATCTTTAAAGTGGAGGCAGCTTGTGATAAAGTGAATGAAGCAAGTTTAACCTTTTCAGTAGAGTTGTTAGAATAGTTGTGATGTTTAAAATAACGAGTCACGTCATTTGCTTTACATCTTAAGACTGTGTTGTTGGAACACAGACGTCTCAAAGGTAGGAACTGTCTTTCATGAATTTTCTTTTCTTATCATAGGGATGGAAAGAATCAATATTTCAATGGGAATGGCTGACAGTAGGGTTTTAATGTACGCTGATAATACATTTAGCTGTGGAAATGCCTACAATGTTGTTTAAAAGGTTTGCTTTACGACTAGAGATTTGAGTTTATCCAGAACCACTTGCGATATTCATGTACTGATAATTATCATTCACACGTAAAATAGCCTAAAACCTCGACGTAACACATGACCTACCAGTAGAAGACACAACAGTTTACATTCTTCGGTGACTTGCTTTCTTCATGTAAAATATTATCTAGATCGAAACTCAATGATTTCATTGACCTCACTGTTACGTTTCTTGTGTGAACTGAACGCAACAGAAAGACACAGGTAGCAGCTTGTATAATCTATTATAATTATCTACTTATGTGATAGACACAAAATATATTATCTAATGGCAATAACAGATATCCAATTTCAACCATCAAAACAATTTACAATACAAAAAGGTACTGGCCTGTGCTTAATAATATAATCCAGGATAAGTGTCCAAATCCGAAATCCAAAGTTCTAATCTAGGCGTTGAATTCAGTCCCACGGAGAAATTTTCGAAGTTTCAATGGGTAATTTCAAACAAAACTTCACTGTCCAATCCTTTTGATTGACTTTCGATATAATCCGTAATCCGACTGAATTGTAAAGGTTGACGGAATAAAATTTTACACTGCTTTAGTCGATCTAGCTCTATTCACAAATTCAGTTTAAACTTTCTCAAACAAGACAAACTTCCTGATCCGAATAAAATGGATGACTTACTTCTTGACCCGTGTAAAAATGGATTACTTACTTCTTGACCCGAGTAAAAATGGATGATTCTTCTTGACCCGAGTAAAAATGGATGATTTCTTCTCTTGCATCGCCATCTCTTTATATACTATATCGCGTAACTTCACAGAATTC
Source organism: Carcinoscorpius rotundicauda (assembly GCA_011833715.1). Classification (NCBI taxonomy): domain Eukaryota; kingdom Metazoa; phylum Arthropoda; class Merostomata; order Xiphosura; family Limulidae; genus Carcinoscorpius; species Carcinoscorpius rotundicauda. The sequence continues at coordinate 45,728,582 of CM022397.1, read as the reverse complement.
CACAGTACAAACACCAGGCCAATACAAGTGATCAATCTATATAGTTTTAAAAATTTCTAAATGAATTTTAATTAATCCTAAAATGTTATTTTAAATTTCACCGATTTAAACCTCGAAACAATAATATAAATATAGAATTATAAATAATAAATATGGGAATTCAAATACGACGTTATATGATATTTACATGACATTTACATAACACTCGACATGGTTGTCGTTTACATAACATTTACATAACACTCTCGACAATATTTACATGATATTTACATAACACTCACAGATATAACCACATATAGTGTAGGCAGCAAAACATCACCATATAGACTAGCTATCATGTTCTCATATTTCAGTAGTTCGAAATCATTTGCCTCTCAATTGACCTCTAAATCACATTGAATAATTCATCTTTTATATGTTATTCTTAACGTAATACATAACAACTAATAAATTTTAGTATTAAAGTCAGTGTCAACGAATGTATCTACTCATAATAAAACGTCCTGAATTCAAAGAAATAAGGATAAAAAAACTAGTGAAAATAAACATGATGTAATTTCACATTTTTTGCCATAATTGTAGTTAATTCAAACAATACTTTAAGCACACGAACACTTACATTCCATCTCTGACAGATAAACACTATAAAATTTGTGATGGTAATATATGTGAGCTATTGTTATGTTAAAGAATCCAATGGTACATTTACTCATTAAACATGTTTGGTTTTAAAGCAATGATAAAAGGCTTGATATCTGAAGTTAAATGGGATTACATATTTCTACCTTAGGTTTAAACATTTGCCAAACTTTATACATAAGTTCTAAAACACAATACAAAATTGAGCTTAAATCAACTTAGAATAATGTACCGTGCCAGAAAAAGCGAAACGCTGTTGGAAATATAAAGTATTATCCATCATGTTATTATAACTAACAAGAACACTTGTTTATTACAAACGATATCACCAACAGCATACCTAGAAAAAATCATACACTAGATGCAAACCTTTATGACAACTTTTTTGTTACATTTTAATAATGTTTCACTTCACAAACTTCCATTGATACTTCTGGTGACTCAGCTGTAAGTCTAGATATTTATAAATCTAAAATTCGAGATTCCACTCTTGTGGTGTGCTGAATAACCTATTCAACATCCTATAAACTTTCATCGATTTTCTGCTATCGTTTTGAAAGTATTAGCATGAAATCTGACACAAAAGTCAACGTTATGCTTTTACATTTTTAACTATTGTACATTTCATCATATGGCGTATTTGAGATACGAAAAGCTGAGATGGAAAGAATATTCTTCCATAAAATATTACAGATAAAAAATGGAGTAATTATAAAATCTAATAACAAAAATAAAGTTTGCATTTTAAATGCACCTACCGTTGCCATATGAGGCTTCCTGTAAATATACCGATTTACAAATAGTTAGATACCTTGTGATAAAGTAGATAACAATTTGGCTTTGTACTAAAAAAAAAACAGAGAAATGAAACTGATTCTATATAATGAAGGTAAACAATCTGAAAATTAGGTATTAATCCGACTAAATCTAGATAACGTAAGTTACAAAAGCATTTATTGAAACGAAAATTTATTTTTTGATACTGAATATCCTGAAATAAAACAAATGTATTTTTTATATTATAATATCATGTATTAAATTTCTAAGGTTCATAAAAATGGTAAGGTTATGTTCTACTTTGATGCATATAATAATGAATTAGTGGCTTTTCGCTTCAATTGGCCTGGCATGGCCAAGCGTTTCAGGCGTGCGACTCGTAATCCGCGGGTCGTAGGTTTGCGCTAGCGTCGCGCTGAACATGCTCGCCCTCTCAGCCGTGGGGGCGTATAATATAAAGGTCAATCTCGCTATCCGTTGGTAAAAGAGTAACCCAAGCGGTGGGTGGTGATGACTAGATGCCTTCCCTTTAGTTTTTCACTGCTAAATTAGGGATAGCTAGCACAGATAACCCTCGAGTTGCTTTGTGCAAAATTTGAAAACAAACAATCGGTTCAATATTTTCGAACCACTGATTAAAAATTATTATGCTATCGTAACATATAAAAAATAATTTTAATTGTAAAATATATTGTGTGATTTCTAATTTTACTTTTTTACATTGAAGTGACGTCAGATAACACCATAAATTATTCATTTTCTTAAAAGTGGGAATTTCACAAATTCGTGAATTTTACAACTAAAGAATATCTGTTTATTTGTTTTCGATAAAAATACATATATGACTAAGTTAATGTGTTGCTACTGGATCTAGATTATCCTCTTATTCTCATCCCACGCTAAGTTGTTCACGATTTACCATGAAAGCTTTTTGAATAATGCCCTCCAGAACAGAATGTCTTACAAGAATAATCTAAACTGTTATGTAAATATCATGTAAATGTTGTCGAGAGTGTTATGTAAATGTTATGTAAACGACAACCATGTCGAGTGTTATGTAAATGTCATGTGACTATCATGCATATGTTATGTAAATATAATGTAATGTCTTATTTTAATTCCCATATTTATTATTTATAATTCTATATTTGTATTATTGTTTCGAGATTAAATCGGTGAAATTTAAAATAACATTTTAGAATTAATTAAAATTCATTTTGAAATTTTTAAAACTAAATAGATTGATCACTTGTATTGGCTTGGTGTTTGTGCTGTGGTATTCTGGGAGGTTACGCGATATAGTATATAAACAGATGGCGATGCGAGATAAGAAATTATCCACTTTTACTTGGGTCAAGAAGTAAGTAATCCATTTTTACTCGGGTCAAGAAATCATCCACTTTTACTCGGGTCAAGAAGTAAGTCATCCATTTTATTCGGATCAGGAAGTTTGTCTTGTTTGAGAAAGTTTAAACTGAATTTGTGAATAGAACTAGATCGACTAAAGCGTTGAAAAATTTTATTCCGTCAATCTTTACAATTCAGTGGGATTACGGATTATATCGAAAGTCAATATAAATTGGACTGTGAACTTTTGTTTGATATTACCCATTCAAACTTCGAAAATTTCTCCGTGGGACTGAATTCAATGCCTAGATTAGAACTTTGGATTTCGGATTTGGATATTTATCCTGGATCATATTATTAAGTACAGGCCAGTTCTTTTTTGTATTGTAAGTTGTTTTGATGGTTGAATCTGGATATCTGTTATTGCCATTAGATAATATATTTTGTGTCTATAACATAAGTAGATAATTATAATAAATTATACAAGCTGCTATCTATGTCTTTCTGTTGCGTTCAGTTCACATATAAAAACGTAACATAAACCAGCACCACAATTAGAAATGGCGACGTTACAAGCCATCTTCAGGTTAGCTTGAAATACATTTCTTCTCATTTAAAAAAAGAAGACGTTTAACAATTATTGATGAAAACATTCTCAAATATATAATTATTAGAATAACTGAAAAGTTTTAATAACTTTTGGGAGGAATTATTCAAAAGAAAAATTGAAACAAAATCATAAACTGAGTAGTTTTTGGAAAAATATAGTAAACCGAAATTATTAAAACCTAACAAGAAGAACATACAACAATTACACAAAAATTGAATCGAGTTACATTAAATACATATTAATTAAATGCACTGATTACCTTATGCTAAAATGATTTGGAAAATAACAATAAGTAAATGATCGACACCCACAGGCGTTATAAATTGATGTTAGAACAGATTGTATCAGAAAGACGTTTTGACGTTCTTAAACATTCTAAGAGTAAACTTTTTTTCTCACGGGTATTAAGTAAGTCTGCTCCGTAAAGGCACATGTTTAAGACAAATAAATAAACAGACTGAAAATCTAATGTAAAGTGTAGAAACAATATTTGAAACACAAAGAGATAAGAAACTGTAACAACTTGGGCAGACAATAGACAGCCGGCGGATCATTGAATCAATTAATGGTTATTATTCTTTGTAATGACTTTCTGTTAATTGACCAACGTATTGATCCAGCAAGGCTTTTCGCGTTCTGTATAAATGGACGGTCGGAATCAAGTAGGGAAAAAGAGACACTTCCATGTGATGGTTTGTTGCGATAGTTCTTTACTTTTCCACTCAGACAATTGATAGTTATTTATTCGAGTGATCAAGGAGGAGAAAGTTTACACTCAACTACTTTTGTCTACTTTTGTTATCCTTTTAATAAGTATAGCATAAACAGTATAATAACTATATTCACAAAAGTCTTATTTCCTTGGAGTTAAGCAAGAATAACGTTCCGCTCAAAAATTATACAGAATTAAGAAGACGCTTGTTCACTGTCTAAGCCAGACAAATATATTAATAAAGTTATGACCTTTGACATTATATTAGTTCAAATTATTGGCTAAAACATGTTTGATGAACGATATGAAATGGGTTTTCTAACTGAAATTTTCATTAAAACAGCAACATTTTTCAACATGAAAGTTCCATTTGTAATAACTCTTGTACTTATAAGTCTCACGTTGACGAAAAACAGTTTTATAGACATAAGTTGACAACTGATGTGTTGTAAGTCTATTCAAACTTTATTGATAGAAGTAAAATTTTAAATAATCGAATTAAATAAACATAATCTTTTCACACTTGGTTTTGATAAGAAAACAAATAGAGTAACAGAAGAATAAAGTAATTTCCATTAAAACAAAGCTTTATTTCATACACAATTATGCTTCTGTATTCAAGGAAATGGTTAAAATTGTTTTATTAGTGTCGATAATTTTCTTTACTTTTAATGAGTTTTGAGTAATCTTAAAACTTGAACAGACATGTGGGCTATACCTGAGCTTCATGAATGATTTTAATGAGGCTGTATACTTTTATATGCAACAATGATCTATCATATCGAAATATATTTTATGATCTGTCACACAAGAAAAAATACAGCAACATCTGCTTACATTTTTAAGAAAGTTAGTTTCTAGCATGATAAAACGTATTTTTGTATAAATAAAACATGTTTTTCCTTAATTCAGAGATGGATAAAGATACACCTTAGAAAGTGAATGATATGAGAGTGTGCCTCGAGAAAGTTATCAGAAAAAAGCAGATGGATAAATATTTTCAATATCATGATGAATTATTTTTGTTAATTCATTATAACTTTGGAAAAAATGTGTATTTCTAACAGTAATACGATAACTTTAACTTCTTTTCACTAAAAGCCCTCTTAATGTGCAAATTATATTTAACATTTCTTTTATTTTGTTTGTATCTTTGACACACTAGAAAGTGCTTAGAACCAAGTGTTTTAAAATGGCAGTTTTCAAGAACGACAGGAAAATGTTTTTACAACTCTTCCTTTTGTGTTCTTTACAATCGTGTAGGTTATCCAAACAATGTTTAAAACCTGAATTGGTCATCGAGAATAAAAAATACAAGATATTTAAACATAACTTAAGGATAAAGTATGAGGTGATTTCATTTTAATTACACTTCCTTTTCTTCTATTTATGATTTCCATTCTCTGTTTTTAGTTCAAGAATGTTACATACCTTCAGTTTATAAGCAGTGGATACAAACAGAGATATACAAATATGTGTAAATAAACGTATCAAGCTGATTATAGACAAAAAAGAAAAAATATGTTTGAAAGTAGTTGTAATACAATTTAGGGCAAATATACCGAACCTGATACACCAACATAAGTGCACAATTAAATGTCATGAAAGAAAGATTATAACATCAAAGTCGAAATAACGAAAAACATATTTCACATCAAGCTATTCAGGTATAGTTTAAAAGTGTGAAGTTGCAGAATTTATTTACTAGAAGTATTAAGATTACTTGACTGAAATATGTACTGGAAAAAGATATCCTAATGTACAAGTGAAGATGTACAACTTTGTGATTTTGTTTAATCTAAGCTTATAGAGTTAATATCTAAAACACATTTACTTATTTATCTCAAAATGTTGTATAATGAACTATTTCAGAAAAGTTCCTTTTTAAACTACCAACATATTACACAAATGACACATCAAATAAATGAGAGTTAAGCACTCAAGGGAGATGATTATTTATGACCTGGTATTACGAAGCTAAATTATTTGACAAAGAATACCTTATCCAACAGATTTCTTTACCTGTAGATCTTTTATCTAAATTTATTTTGAAACTAAAAACAGATATAACATACAAGAGGAATAGTCTCAAACTCTGAATGTGCCCTTCCACACAACAATGAGTAAGCATATAAATTTTCGCTGATGTATACGTTACTATGAATGCAAATGGCTATTATTAACTGGTGTGATGTATGTTATTTTCTTTCTTACAATTTGAACAACATAATTTGTATAATTCTATCCAGATAAGTACCGTATTTTCCGCCTAATAAGCCGAATTTCTGGCCCTAAATTTTAAACCTGATTTTTGGGGGTCGGGTTATTGGCCGATCACCAGCTTTGGACCAAAAAATACCGAAGACCAAAATCGGCCTAAAATCATACCTTTGATCTCACAGTTACGGCAGAGTTATTTCAGTTGAATAAACATTATTTATTGATAGAAAAAGGTCTATACATTACGAATGACGTATTCATACAAATAACAAAATTCATAACAAAATATCGTCCCACGATTTCACGACCCACTCACAGATGGTACGAGTGATGCAGCGCGCATATTTCCGGTAGCAGTAAAATTTTGATTGCCGGAAACCATCCACTCTTTCCAGCAATGACGGAGCCTGTCTTTAAAAGGTTTATTTAAACACATCTAAGGGCTGTATCACAGATGTCAACCCATCGGGAATAACTGCAATATCGGTATTGCATCTTTTGATCGCGGCTTTAACGTTTTCACACAGGTGGGACTTAACAATACCCCAAACGAGCAGAGATTTAGATTTCATCAGTCCGCCGGGACAACGCGCCCACACTTCGTTAATCCACTTGATGCATCCTTCGTCATCCATCCATCCGTTTTCTTATACATGGACGATTATTCCTTTCGGAAATTTCTTCTTCTTAGGAAATGTTGTTCTTTTGAAAATTACCATAGGTGGTAATTTTGTCCAATCAGCAAAGCACGTCAAGACTACAGTGAAACGTTGTTTCTCGTGGCCCGTTGTCTTAACCTAAACGGTTTTCTCACCAGCTTTGTTAACGGTTTTGTTTCCAACAATATCGAAAAAAATCGGAGTCTCGTCCATATTCCCAATCATTTGTAGAGGGTAGTTGTGTTTTTGGCGATGATGAATGACAAATTTCTGGAACAAGGTGATTTTATCATCCAAGTCACTTGGCAGTTTCTGCGCGATCTTCGTTTTCTCTCGAAGTACAAGGCTGTGTCGCTTCATGAAACGGGTACACCAGCTGTTGGTTGCCTTAAAGTGTCTTGATTTTTTTTTATTTCGACCAGCCCACGTTGATGCAAAAATACGGATCTGGGCACGCGTGACAGTCAGGCCACTCTGCCGGTTTTCATTCACCCATGTCGCTACATCTTCTTCCAGTTTTGGCTACTTCGGTTGATTTTTCTGGTTACATTTAGTTGTTTTCGACATTTCTTTTAGCACTCATTTAGCTTTCTTCCATTCACGGACCTGTATTCCATTCACACAGTAATGGCGAGCGGCATTCATATTTGAGGTTTTTAAGGCTAGCTCTACTACTTTCAGTTTAAAAACAGCATCGTAATGCATTCTTTTTTTGCAGGAGTAGACATCTTTGGCTTTTGACGGTACAATGATAAACTCCCACTATAAGCCTCGGCTCATTGGGCGGTAATAAGCAAAAACCCTCATTTTAAGAGATGAAAATTGGCCTCGGCTTATTAACCGAAAAATACAGTATTTTTTTTCATTCGCTTTTTACAGTGGCAATACAATGAATAAATATTTTCCAACAACATATTTTAACATAACCAACAAAGATTTATTTAGAAATAAGCAGAAGCAGTAGTTTCCACTGTTTACTACCGTTCACAATTTTATTACTTTTTTCTAATAACAATTTAGGCTCACTTAAAAATATACTTTTTAAAATAATTTTTTGTTAAAAAAATCCAGCACTATAAATTTATGACTCAACATAAATTTTAATCTAATGTAAGTCTTATAAGATTAATTTATGCATATTAATGAAATAATGACACTTTTACGTGAATAGTTTTATTCCACCTAAGACACCAGCAGTTTATTTGAGCAACTTGATACATTATTTAAAAACAAATAACAGACAATCTGCTACATTTTATGATTTACCTTGAATGAGCCTCAAATTTTTTGTTACATATTTCAATTTGAAACTGATTAAAACTGAGTTAACTGATAATTTAAATTTAAAAATTAATTAAATGTTTATATTTTAAGTTTATGATATTTGCCAAAAAAGTTTATACACAATTTTAGGATCTTAATATAAATATATTGTAATATACATACAATAGAATTTATAACAACAGTTTTTACAAATAATTATTTCCATACAAAAGTTTTACAAAAAGTATCAGTCTTCCATATGATTCTTGATATCCTAGTGAGGGTTCATTATGAACAAATTAATTTCAAGTTCATATTGTTACAATTATCTTTACAGATAGCTAATTAGTTCTTTGCTGATCACCTGCTGATGAAAAGTAGTTTCTCTCCTATAAAGTTATACAATCTCTTTATAAAATTATGAACGTCCAGTATTAATCTACTGATGTTAAACGGCTTGTAATACTCTAAGTCTATAAATGTCTTTGGTCAATATCTGAAGTTCCCAATTAATAAGCATTAATCATGGTTATAATTTCTGATGTTCACAGTAAACCAACTATAGCAAACCAATAATACATACTGTTTATTAGTGTTGCAGCAGTTAATTTTATAAGCAAGAGGCAAATTTCTACAAATTCCAGCTTTCACAATAATAATGGTGATCAGTAGCACTTAAATATCTACAAATTAAATTGTTGATTCTTACGCTCAAGAATCTTTACCATTTTCGTGAATAGGTAGGAATTTCACAAAATACATTAAACACTATAAATTACACACAATGACTTTAAGATGTTTTCCGATATACCAAATTTCACAAAGTATGTATCACACAATACCAAAAAATACCATTTTATATAAGACAAATAAAAAAATCAATATGCACTAAAAGATGGTGCATTCTTAAATGGCCCTGCATGGCCGAGAGCGTTAAGGCATGCGCTCGTAATCTGAGGGTCGCGGGTTTGCATCCGAGTCGCGCTAAACATGCTCGCCTTCCCAGCCATGAGGGCGTTATAATGTGAGAGTCAATCTAACTTTTCGTTGGTAAAAGAGTCGCCCAAGAGTTGGCGGTGGGTGGTGATGACTAGCTACCTTCCCTCTACTCTTACACCGCTAAATTAGGGACGGCTAACACAGATAGCCCTCGAGTAGCTTTGTGTGAAAATTCAAAACAAACAAATATTCTTAAAATGGTGCTGTTACTGACAGTGGACAGATAAGACATATTAAGCTGTAAATTATCATGTAAGGTTATATATCAGCAAACAGTTTGACAGTGTCAGTTTACACTATTTATACATTTAGAGATGATACACTTTCAAAATAAAATAAATTTAAACGCTTTAAGTATCATTTTCTGAAGCAATAATTTAAAACTTAGACCTAAGTTATAATAAATAAATCCTCATCTTGTGGAATAAATACCTGCAGACTTGAAAGTGTTGTTGTTTTGAATTAAGCACAAAGCTGCACAATGGGCTATCTGTGCTCTGCCCACCACGGGTATCGAAACCCGGATTTTAGCGTGTAAGTCCGCAGACATACCGCTGAGCCACTGGGGGATACTTAAAAGTGTATAGAGTTCTTAACTGTAACTTAATTTATGTGTCATGTAAAACATACAAATTATGCAATTTGATAGACAACTCAAAACAAAACTTTAGTAGTTGATTATTAAAAGTTAGGTAGAAGGGTCGTTAATCAATTAAATGATTAGATATTTTTTTTGATGCAACCTAAAATCTTATTTGCTCTAACACTTCCATGAGGTATCTTTTTTAGTACACTTAAGACAAAACTATATAAATTCCTTGTTTACAGGCAAGATTTCATAGAGCTATACAGAAATGATGATTTGAAAAACCTTTTTCATGTTAGGTAGAAGGGTCGTTAATCAATTAAATAATTAGATAATTTTTTTGATGCAACCTAAAATCTTATTTGCCCTAACACTACCAACAGAATACTGCTCGGATGGCTTTAGAGACTGATTAATTGTTACATAAATATCTCTCTCCTTCATGACACTATTAAGGTTATTCCCATCCAAATGATACTTATAATTAATTTTATGACGACCCATCTTCAAACTATGCATTTATTATTATTAAAACCCAACTCCCATTAATCTGCCCAAACCATCAAATAATTTAAACCATTTTGTGAAACAGCAGTGGCATCCTCACAACAAGTTACACTCTCTACCTTAATATTATCTGTAAACTTAAGTACTTCATTATCTTCTGTTTCATCTGTTTCACTGATGTAAATCTCAAAGAAATAGGTACTAACACTGGTGTATCTTACTTGTAACATTAATTTTGTTTGACTTAACTCCATTTGCAACAGCATTCTCCTTTCTTTCATCCATCCACTCTTCTATCCAATGAGTCAACTTGTATCTCTATATCCATAGAGGTATTTTTAAGCTAGCTAACTAAATATAACTTATCATTACATGATGTCCTGTACTTAAACACATTTTCTTGTAACTATCATCTGGAAAAATAAAAATTTATCAGGAATGAAAATAATATTAAACAAAATTCTACATATTATTAGATATGCATATTCTTCCTATTAATGCCTTTGTGATTATATTACTATTTTACTCTACAAAAGCTCTATCTAGTTACAGTAGTTTAAAGTAGATAGATTATAATCTATCAAATCTTATCACCATTCTATCTTCTGCTCTAGGAACGTTGAATTTCATGAGACTTCCTTCCTTACCACGTTGCACAGGGTAAGTGGTTCTAGCAATAACAAAAATTGTACTGAAAAGATGTGGCTTATTATAAATCCATGGGGTATCTTTTTTAGTACACTTAAGACAAAACTATATAAATTCCTTGTTTACAGGCAAGATTTTGTAGAGCTATACAGAAATGATGATTTGAAAAACCTTTTTCAGGTTTACTTGCAGTGTGCACTATATAAATACATTTTAACATCAAGGTATCAATTTAAAATTTAAAATAGAATAAGATTCTACTATTTTACTTCAAATATGAAATTAAATATGTAAGAGAACACCAGACACCAATTACATTACCAGATACACCAGAGTTAAGATCGATTAATTTACACACTACACAAATATGTATGTTACATTTCAAGTCAAAATACAATGAAATTTAGTGCACATCATTCACTCTGGTCATAAAAGAAGAACATTTGCTGAAAATTCATAGAGTAAACAACCAATGTGCACAGTAACGAATTTTAACATTTCAATGTTCACTTGTAAGGTATTTCAACAATACCTGCAATCAAACATAAGTTAAAGGTTATTTTGGCATCCCACAAACTGGAACTGGGCAACATTTTGACTTGTGATTTAAAATGGTAAAATCCATAAAGTGATTCCTTTTGTTTTCATCAATGTTTCAAAATGTTTAAAAAAGCATGATGCTAACAGAAAAAACACATCATCCATCACTTCTCAAAGTTTTACTTAGTTTTAAAAAATTAGCTCTTTGTTAAGAATAAATAATGTTCATACTTCTGTCTTTTGTCACAAATGTGGACCTAGTCTTAAATCAAAATGTGAATATGTCTCCTTGGAAACTGTGAGTAAAACACCGCAGTACATACAATAAGAAGGAATTTCTTCCCTTGAAACTAAAATTTATTGTAATAATTGTTTTTTTCTTTATTTGTTCTGTTGCACATAGTGATATTTAAAGTCTATCTCCTGGAAAAGAACAGTAAGCTATTCAAATGCTTTCATAGTTTGGGTGTTGTTTTCAAAATATTACACTAGCTATATATAATTATAAAAGTTTAAACAAGTCAACACACCAATTCTTGGAATACCTTTTTATCAATGAGTTGTCAGATTGACCTGAACATACTAATGCCCCTATAGCTGATAGATCAAGCACATTTAGCAACAAGATTTAATCCTGTAACCAACTGACCAAGAGTTGAACATCTTTACCACCAGGTTATGGTGGTCTCTTATTATTATGTAAACTATATATTTCACAGATTATAGGAAAAAATCAGTTGTCAGATTCAGAAACAATGTCATTATATAACAAGCAAATCTGCTGTTATCAGCAAATAACTATCCAATAGCAGTCAGAATACAGATGTTAACTCAAAATATCATTTAATACTAAATGTAATTTTAAATATTATACAATTCTCTTTTTCTAACATCATAACAATTATTTAATGCTAGATGAGACCTGGTAGTGGAAGAAAATTATCAATGTCACTGCATATGGTAGATATAATGGGGTTAACATATTATTATGGGATCCTCCAAGTTTTCACTCATTAATATCTTAAATTATTTCAGACACATAAAATTTGAGAAAAATGAACATGTAGTTAATACCTCATTATGAAATACTAAAACATATATATATTTAGATGAAGTACTTATTATCATAATAATGATACTTTAATTACAGGTGTTGCAGATTTGTTTCAAATTCCATTATCAACAATAAAGCTTTAAAATTATTTTACAATATTCTGAAAACATAAGCTATTAAACTTGTTTCTGACACAATCAAATATTTACTCTACTGCTAAGTTTAAATTTTTCTTAGCCTGCCCTTACAAAACTCAAATCCTTTCCTAGTCATAAGAGAAATAACATATGAACATTAGATGCTCTCCACTATAAATTCAACCTCTCAAAACCTCTTTTCCTGTTTGATGAATTGATGTTTTGAATTGAAAAATCTTGCTGGTAATGAGATAATTGTTATCTTGTCTAATAAAGGTGTATGTGTTATAACTTTAAACAGATATGATTATGTCTCCACAATGGAAATTATTTTGAATGATGGAAGAGTTTGTACCCTTTGAAAACAAATGGCTTAATCTTACTGTTAAGCATGAGGTGAAGCTCCAATGAATTTTAAGATATTTAAAAAACTGTAAACTCACTTCTGATACCACTTACTCAAAACTTTATTCGACAGGTTTCTGATTTAGCCTGATGTAGGAATTAAACAACATATTTCACAAAAATGGTTCAAATCTGTTCTGTCCATTTTCCATTTCCATGTCTATAAACTTGCTTAATGTTTATCTAAATGGAGCTTGCTAACTGAGAATAACTGAGTGTTATAGACTCATTTAACCTTTCTTTAAGAGCTCTCCAGTTTCATAATGCAAACCAATTCATTATGTTCAGCTTATAATTTATTTCTTATTCACCAGCAGTCCACCTTATGAAACAACCCAAATGCCCATTAAACAATTATTCTAAATCAAATACACCCTGCACTCTTACTTTTCTCACAAGTTCATAACTCTGTTTTTAATGATTAAATTTATCACCACACAAATAAATTAGTGACTGGACAACTGCTAAGTTACTAAAGCCTTCAGAACATTTTTCTCTGTTAGTAAAAACAACATAAATAAATAGATGACCCTTTTAGTAGGGGATATCAGTTATAATGAAGATACATTGATAATACTTCTCAACCTTTTTTCAAAAATTGATCATGTCAAAAAGGTTCCAGGCTAACTAAATTTGCAATACAGATGCATAAAGTTATGCAAGAAATGGAAGAAAGTACAATTCATCTTTTTCTAAATGTCAGACTAAAAAAATTATACATTCTCTTTACATACCTCAACATAATGTTTGATACCTTATAAACTCACTTTCATAGTTTCATACAAGACTATTTCAAATCTAATCTTGTTCTAAATCTACACATCTTCTCTACTATCTTCTCTCCGACATTTCCAAAAGTGAAATATATATACTGCTTAAGTAAGTTGTGTTCAACCACGAGTTATAATCCAATTCGAATGGGATTATAATTCGTGGTTAAGGTGAATTATAAGTCATTCATACAAATGTTGAGAATGTGTAAATTATAAACATTTTTGAAACAGTTGTTGATGACGGTCTAAAATAGACACGTTGCTAAGCTCTGTTACAAAGGGATCTGTGTCCCTATCTAATACCCGGTCGGTGACAGAAGAAATTAGAATAAAAAACAATAATGGATATCACACACACACCAAACATTCCTGCTTCTACGAGCCCCAAGTCATACTATTATAATCCCGTAGTAACAAATTATTATGAAGTTTGTAATTAATTAAATTAAAGTCCTTTCGCAATATGTATCAAGTTAAAATAATAATTACCAATTATATAAACTACCTACATACAAATATTTGTTTAATACTCACAACACCAAAAATGGGATTTACTTCTGTGTATATAGGAGGATAACGAGTGGTCTTTACAAAGTTTCCTCCATTTAGAGTAAATGTTTCATTTTCTATAATTAAATTGGTCAAATTGTTTAAAGAATCATATTGTGTTTTGGAGCGACATGAATAAGCAAGTTGTTATAATATTTTAATATATTAAAAAGTTATGTTTTATATTTGCAAACAATGTTTATTTTACTTAGTTGACATGCATCCTCTGGAAGACATTTCAAAACATTCTACTTTATACCCACTTGTTTGAAGAAGTAACTAGTACAGTTCACTAAGAATATGTAACTTTGAAACTAAAATATATCTTATATGATACATAGGCTAAAAGCGAAGTATTAAAACTATATTATTCAACTTGAAAAGAAAAATGCGTATTTAGTATTAATTTGAGTAAAGTCTTCGAATTCAAAATGACATTGGTAAAGGGAATAATGTAAGAACAAAGAATATGACTGCATTTTTGTCTTTGGAATTTTGTCTAATTTGAGCAGTAGCGTATCTATACACGAGGTAATCGATCACCTGTATTCTATACCTAGCAAAATAGACAAATCGAACTACTTCATGAAGCGTATGTATTTGTTAAAAATTATGGATTGATAAATGGATTAAATAACTTCTAGCCAGTGAAAATACGTGGGTTATACACATGAAACACCAAGCTTATTACAGAAGCTACAGAAGAGAACACAATCATTAAAATATTGCAGGAAATGTAAAGCATTATAGAAAGTATTTCATGATGAAGCACGTGTGAATAGCATTTACTGTTTATAAATAATATATGCAATAGCTTACTCAGAAAGCAATAGTGTATTTGATACAAAACTATATACTACACACATTTCTCTTATATTTCACAAATGTTTCACATCTCATGTTTTCATCGATTTCTTGGGAACTTTTTATTACTTTTAACCAGTGTTAACATTAAATCATAGAGGCATTAGATAAGTAATAATAACATAATTCAACTTAAAATCATTGCAGTTTATAAAGATCTTACCAAACAACTTGTGGTTTGTAAATGATAACCGACAGTTTAATTGTGTAATTACTTAGTTAAAGACATTTACAGAGATGATATTTCATCGTAGAGGTAGATATCGGTACACAAGGTATTTACTAATTAGTTAAACAGTGTAGTCCATCCATTTGAAAATCAGGAGCCAAAATAATCTTATTGTTATTATTACTCGAATAAGTGCTTGAATCGAACAACGCAAAATGCATATTTTTTTCATTATGCTCATTTGTTTTAAGAATTTCGCCAGCAGTGTATATATGTGTGTGTGCGTCTACTTTTATTACACGTAAAAAGTGTATCCAATTCATGTAATTTTGTGAAAGGTGAAGGACAAGGAAACGAATAAACATATTTAAATTATAATCGTTAGTTATATAAAGATATTGCAAATATAAGTCTATGTATTTATAATATTAAAATACGATTCATGGACTTGTAACTCTATATTTGGGGATTCAATATTTTGCGAAGATCATAGCGCAAATAGCTAAAAACTTCATAAAAAAACAAAACTATACCTTGCACTTATCGTTAGTATATTGTAAGTAAAATATATTACAATTGAGGTATAACAAAACTTGTATGATTACAAATAATTTATTTTACTTACTCAGTTTGTACGTTAAAAGTTTTTGTGCTAAAAATTTTACATTTAGTTACCCTTTCCTTAGATATGTGAATTTTTCAGTTATTTTTTCTTTCCGTGTTTACACAATATCTAATTGACTGTCGTACACAATTCTTTAAATCATTATTATCACTGCTTGTTTATAGAATGATTTATATTTGTCTTTGACGTTTTATTTATTTCTATAACTATTCAAGATAGTGTGTAACAGCATATAATAATTTTTTATTTCAATTTTGGCTACTTCAACTGCAGTGAACATCATTTCATTATAACCTCTGTAAAAAATATATTATATTACACTTGAGTTATACCTTTCTACTACCGATAAATATTCAACATTATGTAGCTCATGTTTGGTACGTTATTAATTATAACATCACGGTGATGCCACTTGATTCGCAGTTACAAAGTATGCCCTTTCAGCGTAAGTGTGTAAAACTGTGATATTAATTCCCACGCTTTTTTGGTAAAAATATCGCACGAGTCAATGGAGTATTTCAGTGACTGGTTAACTTCTCTCTTGTATAACTGTTTTAATATTATATGTTTATTTTAAAATCTACGTTTGTTACAATTCAATTAGAATAGCAACAATACCGCTTGTCTCTGAATTTGTGAAAGATTTATGAGTGTACGAATCAACAATATATGTTTTTAATAGTTGCCAATCTAACTTTCTAGAATCTCACCTGAAGTTTATAAATCGATGTGCCAGAGAGAAACTGTGTTGTTGGTCTGCTACAGCTATTATAATAGAAACCTCTGTAGCTATAACTGTGATTAAAGCTTATTAATAGGAAAACTACAGATCTTTTACAAGGAAGATTTATAAGTTTGAACATTACAAACTGTAATTCAGTAAATTAACATCAGACGTTAGTATCTCAACGAGAACATTTCATATTTTCGTCGGTGAAGAAACTAATATGTAAAAAAACATAATTTTCTGTCAAATGAAGAATACCTGTGTATCAACAGAGAATAAATTCGCTCATCGTGCAACGTCAAAAAATATTTAGTTCCAGATCAGATGGAAGACTGAGTTTTTTGTAAGTTTGTAATACTGTTGAATATAAAACATTACTTCTAATAACTGTGATTATCAATTGTGTTGTTGTTTTTATATTAAACTATATTTGTGTTAAGAAAGAAAGTTGTAAGTGTCAATGTTTTTGAGAAATTTCATACATAACGACATTCGATTAGCTGATGAAATAAGACTGAGCTATTTCAATATCGCAGAATTTCGGGTTTCTTTTACTAGCTGCATACATTTAAATTAACAGATAATTTTCAAATACTTTTATTTTCACTTTGTGTAATTTGAAATTGGTGTATGTTTCGTTCGTCGAAATGTTATAGGTGAGAATAATATAGAAGACTTTATAATTAAAAAAGAAACACTACATTTTCCTTCTTTAAAGGAGGAGTTGATAAAAACCACAAAAGGTATTTAAATAAATGATCTCTTTGATTCACCACAACTTAACCGTATTTAATATTTAATATACTACTACAAGTATAACAGTTTCGTTGCTTTATTAAAGTTTTAATTTCTAGATAAAGGTATTCTAGAGCTAAACAAACACCAAAAAGAAGGAAACCACTACAGATTCAGATTATTATACGACATGTAATATTGTAGAAATTGATCCTTATCAGCCGTTAAGTGATCCATTGAATCTGTAAATATCAATTTTATTAAAATAATTAAATATTACAATCAATTCACGTGGAAGAGAACCAATAATAATTAATGTAATATGTCACTCAAATAATTTAATACCAAATGTTATAGAAAATGACAAAAATACTGACCAATGTTATAAACTAGGAATAATACAATGTTATCTTTCATTTCATAAACCCTAGCAACATATCTCTTAATACATATTTAATTATTTTACTTGAATTTAGATTCTAAACATGAAGTAGTTTGTTTTTGTTTGGAATTTCGCACAAAGTTACTCGAGGACTATCTGTGCTAGCTGTCCCAAACTTAGCAGTGTAAGACTATAGGGAAGGCAGCTAGTCATCACCACCTACCACTAACTCTTTGGCTACTCTTTTACCAAAGAATAGTGGGGTTGACCGTCATGTTATAACGCCCTCACCGCTGGAAGGGCGAGCATGTTTGGCGCGACTAGGGCTAGAAACCGCGCCCCTCAGATTACGGAGCGCACGCCTTGACGCGCTAGGCCATGCCGGGCTCACATGTAGTAGTTAATATTTGTTGAATGATGTTGTATTTCACTCCCCAGTAATATGTGTTGTTATACATGTAGTTATCAATGTATAGGACATAAATAGGACCTAGTTGCCTATGGTATCCAATAAACGTATAACGTTCATTGTCTTTAAACGTAGTAATTAATAACAATATTTACATTAATATGACCTTAACTTTGATGGAGGTTGTTACTTAATCTGAATCTTTGATACAACTAATCGTTATGCAACACGTGATGTTATTTGAAACTACAACCATTTAAAATGTTATTACAAATAATAATGTTAAATACTTTTCAACAAATAAGTTCACCTACGGATACAGTTGTTTACTCTATTGATTATTAACTTACGTATTCACACATAATGTAAATCAATGCAGTGTGTGTAGATTCTGGATTCACTTTAGCTTCTTCAAACTTCTCGCTGATATATTGTTGGATTTTCTGCATATTCAAGTGAATAAGTTTGAGGTTTTTCAAGAAAATTATATGATGAAACTTTTTTCTTTAAATTGCACATGTTTTGACAACTGATAAACTAATCACTTTTTCTTTCTTACATTTAATTTTGCTATTGCATCTGGTTTACATCAAATTTCTTTCTCTAAGGTGTAAATGTTAAGATAGAGTAAGTTATATAAGTAAATAAATCTTTATTACTTTAATTAATACTCTAAATGATTTCGCCCTGTTAAATAAATTGTTTAAGTTTTATCATAACTGTTATTCTGTGTGACTATGAAAGCGGTAAGTTCCAAATGCCCTTTAATGTCTCATCTATAAGTTTTAGGAATTAAATGTTAAAAATCGAGTTTAGATACCTGCTTTAACAAACTAAAAGTATCCTATTGCGTAATAAGCTTGTGCTTATAGAGAAACAAACATCAAAAGAGATAAAATACAATATGTTTGAAATGTGACTGTCATTAATAGGGTGCTAGTTGTTTTTTATTATTTTTCAGATATGACATTTGTAAATACCCACACCCAATGGTAGGTCAGGTGATGTTTGTAGGTTATCGGTTTGAGCGATAATCACCAATAAGTGAGTAGCTGTAAGTGTCCTGAAAAAAATTTCACATTATCTGTTAAGTAAAAACGTTAAATCTAAACAGTTTGGTTGAAGCTTTACCAGTACAGTTTAAAGAGAACAGATCCAATCAAAGTGTCAAATCATGGTGCAAGCAAGTACACACATCCATTTATGTTTACTGTTATAATAAAAATTGTACTTTTGTATTTTATATTGTGGTTTTGTCCTGAATTTCGCGCAAAGTTACACGAGAGCTATCTGCGCTAGCTGTCCCTAATTTAGCAGTGTTAGACTAGAGGTGAGGAAGATAGTCATCATTACCCACCGCCAATTCTTAGGCTACTCTTTTATCAACGAAAAGTGGGATTTACTTCACATTGTAACGTTTATACGGTTGAAATGGCGAGCATGTTTTGTGCAACGGCGATTCGAGTAGAGTGCCTTAACCACCAGGCCATGCCGGGCCTTTATATTATGTACAGCTTCTCTAATAAGTGGCCCGAGTAAGAGACAGCGATAAATTTACAAACTTTTAGCACCCGAATCCGGAGTTTGATTCTACGAGATCGACAAAGCAGTAAGCCTAATGTGGTTTTGCTCTAAAACAAACTTTATTGTACTTGATTGCTTCTATGGAATTAAGCTAGACGCTACACTATGTGTTATGCCAACCACGTGTATTGAAACCAGTTTCTAGCAGTGTGAGCATGCATACATGCCGCTGTGTCATTGGGAGCCTTTAGTTGGTACTCGTAAACTAGAGTATAAAAAGGAACTAGTACTATTGTGTAACAGACAATTAGTTTAAATCTGCACTTCATGATTATCTACACTCTACACCTAATGTGAAAGTGCGCACTAGAGTTCTTAATAATGACATAAGAAAACATAATTGTTTTCTGTCCTTTCATAAAAATTTTGTTTCTTTAATTTACATATTTTATTCCACTGCACGAAGAAAAATTGTCTTCAAAGTAATAATTAAGAAACAAAATTATTATTTTAGATCTATTAATAGAACTAGTTGTGAAGGTTTGTGAAAGAATAGATGGGGTAGAAAAAATATAGAGTTGATACAGGTGACAAAGTAAAAAATGTTACACCTGAAGGAGAGGTTTAAAACAACACAAAAATGAGAATTTTGATAGATGTTAAATATTAGAATTTTCTTAACCATCAACATAATTTCACAAAACAAAAAACTAAAAAAACAATCTTACAAAAAGAGACATAAATTACATTAAAAACCAAAAACAAGACAGATACATAAAAATTCTAAAAGCAGATAAAGGTAACGCTATAGTAATAATGAACACGAATGAATACCAACAAAAAATGAATAACATCCTATCAGACACGAACAAATTTAAACCAATACACACAAATCCAACAAAGACACACGAGACGCAACTGAACAAATTACTACTACAAATGAAAGAAGCCAACACAATTTCACAAACACTTTATTCCTATCTACGTAAAACCGACTCACGCACACCGTAAATATGCGGCTTCCCCAAACCTCATCAACCAGATTGTCTATTACGACCAATAATGTCAACTGTTACGTATTTTTTGTTGTTTTAAGTTCTTCGTAGATTAAACGCAACAGAAAAACACAGATAACAGCTTGTATAATTTATTACACTAGACTATTAACAAATATAACAGATATAACACAAATTATATATAATAACAGTGACAGACAGATATTAAGTTATAACATTCGAAATTAATTACAAAACAAAATAATATTAGTTTCAAACTTCAAAATAAATCACAACACAAAACGGTACTGGTCTGTATCTAATATAATGATCTAAAATTAAAGTCTCAAATTCCAGTCTAGGGTGTGAATTTGGTCCCACGAAGTAATTCCGAAACAGTTCACAGTTCAATGAAATCGCCGTCTCTCAACTCAAGCAGTAATTCAGATGTATCGTAGAGATTGACGAAATAAAATCACAACTTCCGGAGATCTAACTTCAATCACAAATCCAAGTTGAATATTCACAGCAAACACTTAATCTTTCTCAAATAACTAACTCTCTTCTTTTGAAATGAAACTGGTGTCTGAATCTCACTCTTTGTCTTCGAATAAAATTAATGACTGAATCTCTCTCCCTCGAATAAAACTGATGATTGATCCCTCAATCTATCTCTCGTCACCGTCTTTTATACCGGTAGGCCTATTTCTCGAACAATCTCGCAATTTCCATACAACTCCAGAGCTATCCACGCATATCCGTTCTTGCACGAGATTACTTCTAGACAGGAAGTCACCAGCACCCATTTACAAACATTTGATTGGTTTACTTAATTCGAGAAAGTTCTAAAACGTTACCCTAAATAAATAACATATTTTAGTTTAAACTTCGAAACAATAATATCAATATGGAAAAATGAATAATACAAATGAAAATTCAAACACAACACGACATGTTGTCGTTTACAAAATATTTACACATATACATAACATATCAATCGTTTAATTACAATCTTGGTTAATACATAGCATGGGCATTCTTCAAATATGTAACATCAGCCAGCTCATTCATCAGAGTCTTTTAATTTCAAGTCTAATCTAAATCAACTTAATCATAAAGTCTTAATCTATAGTTTCAATGTTATATCCCTCTTTACAGAAGTTCCAACAACTGAAGCCTGCAAGTAGCCTTAGAACTCTATATCCGAGACCATAACCCAACTATAGACATTCCCAGTAACCAGTTACCAACCCTCATAAAATTCACCACAATAAAGACAAACTTCATGTTCAACAACCAAAACTATATACAAACAAATGGCCTAAGCATGGGCAACCCAGTATCACCAGTTCTAGCCAATATTTTTATGACACGAGTTGAAACACAAGCATTTAATACAGCATTACATCCACCACTATAGTGGTACAGATATGTAGATGACACGGTTGCGGGATTCAAATCTACAGAACACATACTTAATTTTTTTTTCAATCACATTAACTCTATACATTCCAACATTAACTTCACATGTGAACAGGAAGAAAGCAATCAAATATCACTTCTTAACCTTAAAATTATAAGAACCGACACACATTTCAAAACAGAAATCCAACGAAAAATCACCCACACTGGACTATACATTTTTTGGGACTAAGCACATGAAACAAAATAAAAACTCAACATACTGAGAAACCAGATAAATACAGCCATAAAACTATGCTCACCAGATAAAATAAACGATGAATTAGACAAAATAAAACAATACTTCATCAACATCAATAAGACAGAAAGCAAAATTAACCAACAAAAGTAAATATATCTCACGAATCAAAAAATCACGAAACCATATACTGCTGTGTACTATATATTCCTGACATCAGAAAACATATAACCAATATTTGGCAAAAACTGGTAACAAAATTTATTCAAAAACCAGGCACAAAACTGAGGTCAATACCATGTAAAAATGCACTGACAAACACTACACCAACATTATTTATAAAATACAATGTGTTAACTGCCACGACTTCTATATTGGAGAAACAAATAGAAAAATGGAAACCAGATTCAAAGAACATAAAAAGTCACCTTCACACGTTTTCGAACACTGTAAGTCAAATAAACACAACATAACCATAGAAAACACTCAAATACTAAATAAAGAAACAAACAAACAAACGCAAAATTAAAGAAGCCTTACTTATACAACAACTTAAACCCAAAATAAACCAATATAAAGGAACGCCATTATATCTATATTAATATTATAGATAAAATTATATATTCAAACATCTAACCCCGCCATATACATTGCGACACTTAGTTACACAACCCCTTCCAAACATGTGGTCAGCTTCCAGTCAGTTTCCACTTTCTTTGTGAACTTAACGATGGCCGAAGAAGGTCAAAACGTTGTTCGCTCTTCTATGTAAAATATTTTCTCAACCCAAACGAGCCGTTTTTGCATATAAAATGCTTGAGTATTATTTTTCCATAACAATAAATTTCTAACTCATTGCATCTGCATACTACAATTCTAATGATTGTGTCATTTGTATTCTATTCATATTGCCATGTCATATACATAAAATTCAATCTGCATTTTGAAGCTACGTATTTTCTTCAAGAGAACAGTAACCATTCAATCTAACATATTTATCACTTAAAAGCTGTCTTAGTTTCTTAAATATGTACAGAATTCATAGAATGGAGGCATAAAACAAAAAAATATTTTTTTTTGATTTGTTTCAGCTTTAATATTTGTTTAAATAAATGCACTTAAAAATAATAACGTGATGGCAGTTTCTTCTATTGTGTTTGATAAAGAACAATGTAATTTTGTTGTCGTAAAGATCGAGATTTGTCATAATTGTATCCGAATTACATACATATAATTATCTTTCAGAGCAAAAAGTTGAATATTTAATTAATTATATTTAATACCAACTTATAACAGTATATCCCGCAGCAAAACGTATTTTATTGTTCAATGCACACACACATATATATAAAATTTTATTCACCTATACTTGAAAACTCTCGACTTTCGTTTTTCTTTGCCATGTGAAATGTTTGAGCTCCTATTTCTCAGCTTGAGAAGTTTACTAACTCACAAAATAAGCTGCTTTATCTTCAAACCAAATAATTTACAAACTATGAATAATAATAAACAAAAATTATTTTTTTTCTTTCTTACCTTTTTCATTTATTGAGTAGAAATAAATTTGTCAAATCTCCAAAACAAACCTTCTCCCATCTGAATTTTGAGATAATTTATTTTTCAATATTGAGGTTTGTTCTTACCTTCAAAGTTTTAATTTACATTACTTTAATACACCATTTTTTTCCAATATGTAAATGAGTAATTCACACAAAATTTTATCCATATTAAATAACATTTGTGAGTTCCTCAATGTATTTGATTTTTTGCCACATAGTTCTCATTATATGTACATATTCATGACCAAGAAGGTTAAGGAGTTTGACTCGTAATCTGAGGGTCGCGGATTTAAATCCCATTATTCATTTGTAAAAGACTAGCCCAAGAGTTGGTAGTTGGTGATGATGACTATCTGCCTTACTTCTAGTATTACACTGCAAAATTAAAGACGGCTACTGCAGATAGCTCTCGTTTAGCTTTGCGCTAAATTCCAAACAAACCAAAAAAAATATTCTAAAATGTTCAAGAAAATTCTTCATAATTCTGAAAAGTTCCAGATTATTCTGGAATGTTCTCGCGTATTTATGCAACGTTACAATAATTGGTTGATTGTATTACTGATATTTCGTGGAACAAATCGTTAAGGAATCTTACATTTATATAACTAACATAGAAATTTAAATAAAATTTATTAGGTTTATGACATTTCATTTTAGTAACTAACATGTTTTAAAATGCACATTTGAAAAGTTTGTGAGTTAATTTTTTATAAACCTTAAACTGTAACATTAAATGAGGTTTACAGAAGAATGTCTTTAAATTTCACTCAATTAATTTCTGTGCTACTCAATTCCTTTTAAGGAATATAGAGCCGCAATCACTGCGGTTTTCGAAACAGGTTGTTTAAGTGAGTAGATTGTTAGCCCACTGCACCTAACCGTCCCTAATTTAACAGTGTAAGTCTACAGGGAAGGTAGCTAGTCATCATCACTTACCGCCAGCTCTTGGGCTACTCTTTTACCAACGAAAAGTGGGATTGACCGTCACATTATAACGCCTCAACGGCTGGGATGGTTAGCATGTTTAGCGCGACTCGGATGTGAACCCGTGTCCCTCAGATTACGAGCGCATGCCTTAACGCGTTTAATTAATTGAGCTTATAATATCTGTGGA
This sequence comes from Carcinoscorpius rotundicauda, assembly GCA_011833715.1. NCBI lineage: Eukaryota > Metazoa > Arthropoda > Merostomata > Xiphosura > Limulidae > Carcinoscorpius > Carcinoscorpius rotundicauda. The sequence goes on along the minus strand of CM022397.1, from coordinate 45,703,394 downwards.
CACCATCGGTTATTATATTTAGTTGTTAATATATATTTATGTTTGACAATTATGATTTGTTACTGCTTGTTATATCGATAAGCACTATATTAAGAAAATATTGTTCAAAAATGTAATACGTCTAACACTAAATGAAATAAAGAGCAAAATTCATGTAATGAATAACGCAACATTATAATAATTGAACACATGAATTATCTTAAAAACGCTTTGAATTATTACTTTTATTTTGTTTGTTTAAAATCATAACAATATTATATTTTGTATTTGAAATACGCAGAATAATGTTCCGTGAAGGATTATTTTAAGAAAATGTGTAATAACCACTCCTTTCTTTGACCATATTATCAGTGATTCTCCCTCACGTGTACAGGTAAAGCAAGTAGCATCACTGCTTCATTGTACCAAATATCTATGTTACTAAAGCCCTTCACCACAATGCCATTAATTCCTGGCTTTAATACCAAATAGTTACGACACGGCTCTCAATAAATGCATGCAAAATATTTATGGAAAATTACCTTCAAATGAAGAGAGTATACAAAGGTGTTATTTCAATAGCACATACATGTATCTGTATGATAGCTAATGATTAAAATAACTAATATACTACTGTATATTATACTGTATATTATATAATATACAGAGCTGTGTGAATTAATAATGTAATTGAACAATTTGTAACTTCTGTGCATATAAATGGTACAGCACTTTGCTATAATAAAATATACACATTTATGATGCTTCATTCTAACTCTCAAACCTCTGTTTTACAATAGAATGATGATTTACTGCCTTTTCTTTGGATGTTTCTTGATATTATGATAAATAGCCATACAGTTGTTTAAGCTATATTGTTTGCCAATTTGCTTCCAGGTTTATTTTCATAACATTTATTTCTTACAGATCTATTCTTTATTTAGATTCTTTTATAAAAATGTGACATAACTCTGTTTGTTACTTTATCGTATCATTACTTGACCAAAGTAATAGACACAAACATTTATCTGAAGCATTGACATTTCAGATTATACTTGGCTTAAATCTGATCTATCTTGCTGACATCTAATGATAGAATATCACTGATTATCAAAAAGGTATTTGGTATTTTTTTTAAAATTAATGTTGTTAAGGAAGCAAGTGACATTTCAATATTATATATATTATATCTGACCATTTATAAAAACCATTAGATGAAGTGTGCCTGTCTGGTTTGATCATAATTTTGAGTTACATATAGGTGATACCAAGACAATGCCTCTGAAAATGTAGTTTATTAAATGTATTCTGTTTTTATAAATGTTATTCCATAAAGCTTTAAGATATGTGAAATGTACTCAATCCCAAATAAAAAGCTTAAAAACAACAGAATTTAAGGTCATTGTCTTTTTGCAATACACACACGTTCACTGAATTTTTTGAATTAAGAAATAGAAACACTGTGACAAATAAAATTCATAAATCAAATTGTTGAGAGTTTACTGAACATTAACTCAAAGGCACTTAATAAATTAAGTACATTTAACAATGTACTTACCATTGGTATCAGCTACAGTACTGTGCAAAATATTCAGGGAAAAGTCAAGAACTAGATTTCAGGTCAATAAAGGTAAATTGCAGGTGAAATATCAAAACTTTATTAATGTCCATATTTATATTTTGTGTGTTCCCTTTTTCTTTAATTTATTGTGGACAGTCTCTCAGGCATTGTTACAATATATTTAAACAAAGTGTTCTCTTGGATTTTACTCCAAATGTCTATTACACTATCATAAAGATTTTTTAGAAGTAACCTTTGATTTTTTAGGTTAATGATCCATCATATCTCAGATTTGCTCAATTGGATTTGAGGTTATGAACGTGTGAGCCCCAATGCATCATTTGAATCACTCCAGCAACTTTTCTTAACCAAAATATTTCTGCATTAACTGGTTGAGTGTATCAGGCCATTATATTCTGGATTGTAGAATCCTCTACCAATAATATGCAAATCTACGAGTATACTATAGTAGATCAGCAATCTCTTGGTACTTTTGTTGGTCCACTGTTCCATCTGTTTTACAAATATCTCCTCTTGTTTTAGCAGAAAAACAACATCAAGCCATCTCATGCCTCCCCTGTGTTCGTGGTAGTTGATATTTATTAAAATAAGTATCTATTCCCCGTCTTTCACTGGATGTACAAAACCTATTCTTTGAACCAAATATTTCAAACGTAGACTCATCCATCCTTAACATCCTTTTCCAAACATCAACAGTTCAATGTTTCTTCTTGATTACCAAACTTCAATCTCTTGGCAATATGTGGTAATCAAAGTAAAGGTTTTTTTAAAATGCTAAACGACAAAATATTCAATTTTCATTGAGTCTTCTTGATACTCCAGGTCCAAACATTTTCCTGTCATTTATCTCATGCTAGAGATAAAAAGCAGTCTTCCTTCTGTACCAAAGGCTGCATAAACAAAGATACTTTGTACAAATATGTAAATATAGCTTTAATTACTTTAACGGGTGGGTCAGCTGTAAGTTTTCAGATTAAGAATGTTAAAATTGGCGTTTCGATTCTCTGTAGTCATAATTACCTTCATAACAATTGTATCCTAAAGGTAAAATCATGTACTTCTGTATAAAATGTTGTACTTATCACAATGTTATAAAAAAACTGCTCATGTTTATTTGTAAAATTATATTACACTCAGCGTATAACGAAACATTTGCATATAAAGTGTGTGATAATTTTCTGAATAATTAATTTTATTACAGGAAATTAAATAATTTTACTTATATCTTGTTTGTATTTAAAAAGCTTCTAAGCACCAAATGTTAACTTTTAATAACTATTTTCTCTAAGATGCCAAGATTTGCAATAACGTTTTTCTCTTCTGTTTTCATACAACTTCTGACTTTTGTAAGTAATTCTGTTTCATCATTATACGTGAGTTCACTGTTAATCGCTTTGGGTCACAACTTCCCACTATCAATAAAGATTCAACATAACACAGTTTATATTAACAACGTTACTAATTCGTCGCTTACATTTAAAGTTTATTATTTAACACCTCACATGATAATCAATTACGAGATTGTTGTTGCGACATTGGATTGTTATTTTATATATTTAACATTGTAAGATTGTTAGTATAAAACAAATAAATCTTTTTTTTAGAATTTAAACTAATCTTTCACTTCTAATGTATTTTGATATCTTAAGTCATTGTTTATATTTGTGCTTAACAACAAACAAACAAGCTCTTTAACAAGCATGACGGAAATCTTCATTGTTCGTTCCATTTTATAAACATTACACTGCATGCTTTGCTCAACCACAGCTTAATCATTTTTAATAAACCACCACAAGTACAACCGTTTTGTTGCTTTATGAAAGTTTTATTTTCTAGAGAAAAGAATTAAAGAGTAAAATAAATACCAAAAAATAAAACCAGTACAGATTAAGATTATTTTATTTTAAGTAATATGTAGATGTTGGCCTTCATCAGTTGTTAAATGATCCGTTGAAGCTGAAAATATCAATTATGTTAAGTTAATTAAATATTAACATTAATTAACTTCGAGAAAATATAATAACACTTCATTCAATATAACAGTCAAACTATTTGATAAACAAATTAATAAGTGTTCTAAAATAAGTACAAAATACTGTTATCTTTTTAATTATATAAAATCATATACGAGATGGCCCGGTGGTTAAGGCCCTTGACTCCTTATATAAGTGTGGCGGGTTCAAACTTTCCTCACATCAACCATGCTCACCCTTTCAGCCGTGGAGTAGTTATATTTTTTTCTCTCAATCCCACTGTTCATTGGTTAAAGAGTAGCCGAAGAGTAGGCGGTAGATAGTGATAACTTGCTGACTTCCTTCCAGTATTACAATGCTAAACTGGGGACTGCTACATTAGTTGCATAGCGCTAATGGGACAATTTCGATCTTTTTTTCCGTAAAGTAATTGTGTTTATTGCAAAGATTTGTTCCAATATCTTATTATAGATTCGTAATGTCACGTTTTTTTCTAATTAATAAGTTGAAATATGAAAATAGAACATTTACTTTAGTGAAACGATCGACTTAATACTCTATAAATTAAAAAGTGTGAAATTTAACTCATCATATATCTGTTTCAAACCATCATCGCTAGTGTTTATCAACATCAGGCTTAAGAGTACAACCGGAGCTGCAAATAGAATTTTCATGTTGAATGTTTAGAATTTCGCTGTTCTCATGAATATTTCAGGTTAAAAGAACCATTTTTTTCATTCATACAACAGCTTTCATACAATAAATTGAACTAACGTTTAATTATCTAAAATTAAAGAGTTTTCCTAATGTTGCTTTTCTCTTTTACGACTGGAGAACAGAAGTTTGGTTATAACCAACAAATTGGTGATTGTATAAACAAAGAAACCTTCTTCCACACAGTATGATCACGTGATTCAAACTGTTCGCTTGTAATTTCATTTATTGTGGAAGTTTCATTCTGTTATACAGAAAAAAAGCCGAAAATGGCAAATAGCGTAAACCAGTACAAGTCGGAAATATCAACATTTCCCCTCATTACCTTAAGATTCCTCTTATAAAAGGTACTCTATATGACGAAACCTGCGTAACGCGGACGGAAAACTATCTTTCACCAACCATATCTATCAACAAGTCGGATTAAAACCAGGTTAAGGCGAAAAATGTTTTTCCTTAGATATTAATTCTTTATTCAATTAATAGGCTGTTTAAATATTAATAAATTCTCGGACATTTTGTGACAGTAAGCATTGATTACATACATTCTCTTCTTTTCTCTGTCATCATTATTCCAGAGGTTGCTACTAAAAAGAATGATTGACTGTTGCATTTCCTGATAGAAAACATGAGAAACCATGTTAACAAGTAATGATGAAAATCCGCGCTGTTTCAAAATTTTAAGGAAGAATCAACTTCCTGTGTTATGGAAAACGAAAAATAAACTGTAATGACAAGTGTCGCATTCGAGGAATTTTTTTTAAAAATTAAACAAAATAAGGAAACAAGTAAATAGAAATATAATACTTTTCCCAGATAATGTAACTTGTAACACAAAAGTTCAGTTTCAAACGTTTTTTCTACCTCCATGGACAACATCAGTTCTGCAGCTACCAGTTAATAGAATTATACAGTGTATAAAATTGAAATACAGCAAACTGATGCTTCAGCGTTTTAATGTAAACATGAACGACTCTTAGAGAGCATCTGAAATGACCACGAAAATTGATGCGTTAGATGCAATTACATTTTTAGGTCATTCAATGCGTAAAAGATGAATGCGTAATAAAGCTCTTTCCAAACTGTGGATTTATTCTTGATAATAGCGGAGATTGTGGAAAAGTGTAGAATGACGATTCTAGTGAAATTCAAATACTGATTGAGAAGATTGAAGAAGATGATTCTGTGAACGCGGAAAGTTGTGAGAACGTTGACAAAATCGTTTCAACAGAAACTCTACAAATTGATTTAAAGTCTGTAATAGAATCACAAGATGGTGACAGTGTGAGTGATTCAGAAGTGAACAAAACGGAAAAGATAATGAAGAAATAGAAATTCCTACTTTCTTTACAAGTGTTAAGTTGTATTAACGCCATCAAATTGTATGCAAAAATGAAGAGGGTAAAATAAACTCATTATCAAATGCTGTTGTTGTTTTGAATTAAGCTACACAATGGAATATCTGTGCTCTGCCCACCACGTTTATCGAAACATGGATTTTAGCGTGTAAGTCCGCGACCATTCTGGTTTATATAACTCAACGCAGTTATAAACATAATATGTGACCGTGTTGTAGTAATAATAGTATTAATTGTATTAATAAAACCGTGCTTGTAAAAGTTAATGATAACAATCTTATTAAACATTACAGAAGTTTAGGATGAACATAACTGGTTTGGTTTGAATTTCGAGCAAAGTTAGACAGGGGCTATATGCGTTAGCTGTCTCTAATGTTGCAGCGCAAGAATAGAGGGAAAGCAGCTTGTGATTACCATCCACCGCCGATTCTTGAATTACACCTTTATCAACGAAATGTGGGATTGACCAAACGTGATAAAGCTGTCGTGTTTGAATGGGCGAGCATGTCAGAGGGAGAGGAGGACATGACTGAAAGTTTATTTGCTTGTTCTTATGCCCAACACTACACAATGGCCTAAGAGTAGTCTGAAAACCTGAGATTTGCAGCATTCAGACTCAGTGCTAAACTACAGGGGGCATCGATTAAAAAGTGTGTGGTGAAACATTATCGAAATAGAACACTAAACTTGCAAAATATTGATCTGTATTTTAATATATTATTGACTAATTTCTAAATGTGTTATTAGAGATGCCATGTTTAATTAACAAATGTTTGTGTTTCATAACAAAATATTTTTCATAATGTTTAAAACTTCTTTCAGTGTATTAATTTTTCTGACATGATACATAGTTTTAAGGTTATGCATTCTACAATAGAGCTTCTGTACAGACAATGTGTCTTATTTTCATACGGTAGAAGTTCATTAATCCTCTTTTCTGGTTCAGAACTTTCCAAACAACATGTTTCATAAGTCAGTGTACAACCTGTTGCTCTAACATAACAACAGTTTCCTGATATTTTCTTTCCATAGCTTGTGTGTATATTCAGAAACGTATGGAATACAGGTGATCGTGTGTTTCATGTATGAGACGCCATTGTTTAAATTAACTTCTGACATCACCTTCCAACGACCAAGTAAGTAGACACAAATTTTCCTTTACCTATGTCATTTTGGTATATGATAATTATAGATTAATTTTTATATCACTTAAAATACAGATAATTGCATATGCATTGCTACTTAGAGTGGACAAAAGATGAAAACACCTGTGGAAATGTGGGACAACAAGTTTATTAAATACAGAAGCATCTATCGTGCGTTGCTCGTTCTGTAATTAAGCAAATAACATAACACCATGCATAGTGGTCATGTCTAGAAAAGCTGGACCGAGCTGGTTGCCTATGATAATGCCTAACATGGCTAGAAAAGGAGACACCACTGACTTTGACAGAGGAATTATTGTTGGGGCGCGTTTGGCGGGAACTTAAGTGGCCAAAGACAACTCAACTTGCTGATGTTTCACGAACAACGGTGTCCAAGGTGATGTCAGTTTGGTACTTTGAGATAAAGTCATAATCAGCAAATGACGAAAGTGGGAGGAAGCGCATACACCAAGATCGCGATGTTCAATCATTAATTAGAACTTAAAGAAAAAAAGTTGTGCAATCGCACATCAATTGACCACAAATTTGAACCTGGGACTAAAGTATCAGTAAATATGTTATACTAACCTTTCTAGATAATTATAAAGTGGACTTAGACAGTTTTCAACTAATATACGTGCGCATGCATATATACATTGGGAACAATACATTAAATATAATACAATATGATAAAGCTATACAACATAAATGATCATGAAAATATCCAAAAAATTGAATACAAATATAACCTTACAATTATAGAATTATATAGCGCTTGAAAGTGCATCAAGCCAAATATTGAGCTTTTGGTAAATGCCTCATATATCAAAAATTACACAAATGAAGAGATCTTAAAAAGTTGGAATAAATTTTAGAGAAGTAATAGGAATATTCCAGTTAGGTTTCATAAACAAAATTACAATTATGATAAATTTTTAAAAAGCGAGAAAAATCTTTTTTAAGTGTTTGAACAAAAATATGTACATCAGGAAAAAATTCGGGATTCTCCTTAGCAGCAACGTCATCCTTAGACGAAACAGTGTTTGGATTCTCAACCATTTTCAGTCCAGCAACAATTTTTCTCTAGCGAAATCGTTCTCCATCAATAACAATACATTCTTAGTTGACAGGGTGTCTTTCTCTAAATTGTTTCTAAACTAGGTCTGATGTGAAATAAATGTTATTAAGAAGAGCATTATCTTCTTGGTGTTTACCAGTTGAAACACCAGTTGTAATAATAACGATTTCTTCAGTGAGCCATTTCAAGGTTTGGTCAATTTTCCCAAGATGTTGGGGCTATTTATCAACTTAATTTTCATTGCATACTGGTATTTCAACATATAAATGAAGTTAAAAGTTGTCATTTTGCATTGATCGATTGTATTTAATTCTAAGTTCTATATCTTTCTTCCTAATTTCTTTCTCGATTTTGATAAGGGCTTGACCTTTCTTTTTTAGGCTTCTATATGAGCTCTTTGTATTTCGGCTTGATATGGGCTTGTTAAAGCTCGATTTCTAGCTTATCTTTATCACTCAGCTCTGATCGGCTGGTAGAGACACTACAGTATTCCCCAAATGCTTGCTTAGACAACAAGTCACCATTAAATGGTTTTGCAATAATACTCTTTTTTCGTTCATCTTCTCGTTCCTTTCTCAACATTTAATTGTAAAACATTGGTAATTTCAAGCAATACCCTTTTGAAACTAAAAATTACTTTTTAGTACTCGATAGAGGGTGATTCAAAAAATCTTAATCAGCAGACATTGTCAAATCTTCTTAGTACTGATAAATATAAATTGAATTAATATTTTAATTTCAATTTTGACTTAAATTTGTTTCTGATCCAGATCTTGGACACGATCCCTTAATTTATTATGTTACCTATTACAATCTATTTCGGACGAGATTCTCTGTTATTGTATTGATGGCAATCTAGCTTGCTCTCTGTTTTTGGCTGGCTACAAGCCGTTTACAAGCTGAATTTTCTCGTAGAAATATTAACGTCCGAAAGTTAATTCATTGAATTTAAACGGTTTGTAATGTTCGAAATACATAAACGTTCTTGCTCAAATATCTATAGTTTCCTGATAGAAGAAAGCGATTACTAAAGTTATAACTCCCGGGATTTATAGGATACTAATTAGCAGGTTAACGCCCTTTCAACCAAGTTTCACTATGTATTTTGTCTGGGAAGATATCTCTAGTTTTTGTACATAAATGTTATTCAATAAACCAAATTACAAAGCTCAGTATTTCTTTATATTTCATTTCACTTCATCTGATTTTGATATAAATTTTGTGTTATTGATCTTCTAAATCAACCTTAACAGCTAACATTTTTGTGTCATATTTACAACCAAAAATCCGTATTGAGAAATAATTCGTATAAATATCTTTGAATTCAACGTAATGTACGAAAACAGAATGGTGGAATTAAACGGTTTGTGATTGTACTTTCTGCAGTTGGAATTGTAGTTATTTAGAACATTACTGTTTCTATACTCAAAGCATGTAAGCACCTGCATTCCATCGATTTATTAGATGGAAATATCTTTAACCGTTATTACATTAAATCATCAAATTGTGGACTGACTCATGAAAGGTGCTGGTTGGAAATTTCTGGATCTGAGAGACAATTTGGTACTGCAAGCTTAATACCACAAAATCAACGACCGATATATGACTTATGGTCCTTCAGAGCGGTTGGGATTTAAAAATTCAGGTTGTTCTTCTAGGGCGTTTGGTTTATCTTCGGTAATCTGAACAGATTTGTGTCTTCTTGCAGTCTTAGTTTGTACCTTCCGAGTACTAGTATTCTTGAGGTCGGTCTGAACTAATCTATTTATAGTTTTGATGCATATGGCTTTTGTTTGGCTTGAAGTAGTAGTGCTTGAAATTATAGCTGTAGTCTGAGAAGATTTGACGTGTTTTCTTCGGGTCGGTAAATCCGGACATATTGCTGGTATTCGAGGTTGAGGGCATCCATGTAGAACTGGACGAAGATGATGGGATTTTATTTCTGATTGAATCAGGATTAAGTGATGAATCGATACTTGGTTCCTAACAGTCGCTCCTAGGTGAACTGTTTCGTCTGGGAGTATTTTATGACTGCAGATGGGTGGAACGGTAACGTGGGCGTTCAGCGCTGAAATGAAAGATTTGGTAGAAACACCCATTGTGCAAGATGTAGTCAGCACTATGTTCTGAAGTTGTTACTATTTTGAGGAAATAGGTAGGCTGGTAAATATGTTTAGAGAAAATACGATGGGTATCTTTTTTTTTTTTCAAAATTTAGTTAGTCAAAATAGGGGTGCGTCTTTGTTGGCAGAAAATACCGTTATATTTATTACACCATTAAACTATACTTTATAATTTGTGTTATAATCACAGTCTTTCGGGATTAAATTAGACATATATATATATATTTCGAAAACGTGTATTTTATGGGTACTTTTTTATAATCAACAGGCATTTGGGTTCTGTGAAATCGATTGTCGAATTTTTGCATTGTACAGTCAAAGTATTATAAACCTAATGAATAACTCGATGTTCATGAACGTGAGCCTTCAGAAAACTAAGCGTTGGATTTTTTTTTCGGCTTAAATAACTTTTCGTTTAAAATGTATTTGCATGTCAGCAATTGCTTTATATCAAATAAACTTTGGTATTTCATTTGAAAAATACGTATATACACGGTTGCATTTTTAATGACCTTTCTAGTGGCCTTCCTCTCAAGAAAAGAGTTCGCAGTTCCACCCGCTTATTTTCACGTAATTGATAGATATTGAAGAAATTCCAATAAATGAAACAAGATTTAAGGTCAAACTTCTTAACAGATAAGAATAGTGGTTGATTGAGTGCAGTAGCATAAATAGGGGGGAATTTTCCAAAAAGCTGTAGGTAAGATGAGCTTTCAAAGTTTTGTTATTAAAGGAAAGTAGACTTCGATTCTTTCGCTAGTAGCAATAGATCAGTTCACATGGCTTTAGAATTTCCATCGTTCTGTTATTAGCGACAGACAGTAATAAGTATATCGTTCACAGTCTTGTGACTTAATTTATGAAGCTCATACCATGGTTTTGCATCCTCACAGGCTTCTGCAGATTTCTTATTGTTATGCAAGTCTTTCCGTTGACGTTGTCACTGGTATTGCTGTTGACGTTGTCATTGATGTGTAGTTGACGTTGTTGATGATATTGTAGTTCATTTAGTCGTTCGTATTATTTGTATACGAACAAATTCGAGTCACGTGATCTTATTGCATGGAAGGATATATCTGTAAACGTCTATTGTAATATTTCTATTATTTTTTGTAACGAAACGCTGTTTCTCTAATCAGAAACAAGTAACGCAAGGATTGGCAGACGTTTTAACGAAGCTTAAAATCTTCATTAAAATAGCAACATTTTCAACATGAAAGCTCTGTTTGTAGATCTGGTTGTACTCGTAAGCCTGTCATTGATGAAAGGCGACTTATTAATACAGCCTGGTAAAAGTTTCTTGCGTAAAAAGTTCAAAGACTTGCAACTATGCCACTAAAGGGCAACAAGCGTCGATAAACTTCTAGATTTGGAAACAAATGGTAATGTTGATTATCACAGCGTGTAAATATTTTATTAAATGCTTAAACGTATATAGATAAATATATATATATATATATAGTGAAATAAAATGAATTTAGTATCGCATCGTTCCAGATGTGTTAAGTTATATCTCTATATAACAATATGATGAAATAATCTTCAAAACTCTATGTGGTTTACAGAACAAAATATTCACTGTTTCTGACAAAACTTCCTTCTTCAAGTACAAAGTTTTAAATATCAATTAGAATTTGGAGATTTTTGTTTATACACGATATAACTTTTTTCTCAGCGTTCTACATTACTTTTTCCGATTGTATAATGTGGAAAACTCTTTAAATATTTTTTTTTATATTTTACTCGGACGTTATCGTTTTTATATACTTATTGTTAGTGTTTTTTGTTTCGTTTAGTCACAATGCAGTATGCTCTCTGTACATTATTCATTGTGTGAAATCGAACCATATATTTTATCCAAAGTTTTTTTTCTCTAATTTACCAGGACATTTTAATTTCTAAAATTCTATTTAATGCATAAAATTAACTCATGCTATAAATTAAATTTTAAAAACAATTTGCATACCTATATTTTTACATTTTCTGCTTTCACACTGAAGTGGTGTAACAATCTTGATACAAAGATAGAGAATGAAATATATAACTAAAACAAAGGTAATTAAATTAAACTTACAACATTTAAGATCTGTAATTTATCTGTGACGTTAGCAAATTCACGTTAGAAGAATTGTTCAAAAAACTGCAATGAATTACTGAAAAACTATTAATCATAATACAACAAATAGCAACACAATCTGACTTTTTTGAAAAAAAAATTACTCGAATTCTCTCAGCTTGTTCACTTTTCCATTACAAAGAAAATACTTGGTTCACCTGAAGAGGATATTTTTTTCATGTGAAGAACCAATTTTCCTAAAAATACTTTATTAAATTAATGAAGGAAGAATTTACCGTGTAAGAGACGTATTATAAATTATTCTTGGATATAAAATTGTATAGTTTCATCTTATACCAGATGTTAATGTATAACACAGATGAAACATGTCTGTTCAAATTTTTAAAATTGACTTCCGACTTTTTAGAGCTGCTGAAAATTTCATTAACACTAAAAATAAAACTACAGTCTTTTTTCTTAGTACCAATCTGTAATGTGTATGGTGAAACGTTACTTTAATATTTTATTGTTGCATTTTTCATGTGAACAGATAGTATTTATTGTTATGATATGATTAAATAATATTTCACACGCCAATATAGTGTCAAAATAAACTTTTACATATCACGTGCAAACGTACGTCCAAAACGTCGCCTTTTGTTAATGTCAAACTTGCGAGTTTAGCCAGAGCTACAAATAGAAGTTCCTTGTTGAGAATGTTGCTGTTTTAATAAAATTTTTAACTTGCAAGACCGTTTTTATATCATTCATTCAATTACATTCAGCCAATGATGTAAACAAATTCCCAACTGTCCTGAAATTAAAAAAACTTATGTAATTTATTCACAAACAATTGTACACCATTTTTTGTATTAGATAAACCTCATTTAATAACAAGCAAAAACGAAGTAATCATATCAATCACAGGAGACTTCTATATTATGATCACGTAACACGAAACTGTTTGTTTGCAGTTTGATCCTTGTGAAAGTTCCACTCTGTTATCGCACGTTTTATATGTCACAGGTTGTTTGAAAGAGTTGCTTGTAGATATATCCACAAGAAAATATATATATACAGGTTAAGAGTGCATATATTCCAAACTTATGAATCATATGCAGGTCGTAAAATATAATAAAATTAAAGTGTTACCTGACCAACTGATAACTTAAACTTATAACTAAGACTGACAAAATGGACTTGTATCTTCTAAGATGATAATAAAATATTCATCTGTTTTAGTTTTAACATTTTGGATATTCTCCTGTCTTCATCTGTTTTATATGTTATTCAGAAGTCTGGTATGTTTCGCATTATTTCATATAAGTAAATATCATGTGATAATTTATACCTTGCTGTAATATTGTATATATTATAGTACCTTTTACAGATCGAAGGGTCCTAGATTAGTGCAATTGAATATCTTTCCAGTGTTTAGCTGTGGGAACATTATACAAGTGACACTCAACAGCCTACTGTAATCAAACTGCATTAAGAGCCAAAACTGCAGAATCGCTGCCATACAGCTATTTATAGTAATTTAAAATTAATGTTAAGTAAAATTGAATATCATTTTAAAACTTCGCTGTTTAGCCTGTGTATTATAAAGATACTTTCTAGGTTTAAAGTTACACATTCTTAGTTAACTTGTTTGTTAGTTGACCAACAAATGGGTAAAATTTGGATGTTTCAAATACCTTCTGGAGGATGTATCTAAGCTAATTAAAATAAATATTATCTATAACAGGGGTGGGCAACTCCATAACCAATGGACAGCACAATTATGGTCAGCTTGATTTTTGAAATCAACTTTGTCCATCATTAATTTTTTATTGGAAATTTCATAATCAGCAACTGCACTGTCTCACGTCATCACTAATGTCGGGTGCTTCATCACTGCCACAGACCTCGACCATTTTGTAACGTCAGACTGGTTTAGATGTTTGTTATCGAGTGTGCGTTGCTTTGTATGCACTTTCAAACATATTTTTATTGTGGTGTTTTCAAGTGTTTAAATATATTTTGTTATTAATACCATAATAAGGATAAGTGAATAATTAGAAAAGGAAAAAATCCAGATGATGGTGAACACTCAGAAGATAATGACAATGTAATTGATTTTGGCAATACTGCCGAGAAAAGAATGGTTTGTGACTGAAAAGAAGTGAAACGAGAATTTAACGAAAATCGAGAATTCATATTTGAAGTGATTATAGCAAATAAAAGGCAGTGTGTGTTTTGTGTAACAAAGATTTGGGGAATAATAAAGTCTACAGCATTAAGCAACACTTTAACAATTTTTGCAACGAATTTAATGTAAACTTTTCAGTTGATAAAAAAAATCGTATAAATAAAATTAGCTCTGTGAAAGTACAACTTTATGAACAAAAGAGAGACCTAAAAGATTTTTATCATCGATATAACTAGTTACACTAGCAAGCTATAACGTAACTTGGATTCCAGCTCAACAAAAGAGATCATTTTCTGATGCTGAACTATTAAAACAAATATATATTGTGGTCATTGAAACTCTGAGAATTATGATTTAAATATAAAAGATGGTATTCTTTACAAGGTAAATAATTTGGAATTAAGTCGAAAAACAACTATCCGCAGAATGCAAGAGTTAGCGAAAGACATGGAAAATCAGTTGCTTGAGTAACTAAGACTGTTTGTACTTTTCTTTAGCACAAGGTGAGGTAACAGATGTTAGTGACATTGCACAGTTGATATTTTGGATTCGATATGTAATTACGAATTTTCAAGTGAGGGAACAAATGCTTTGCCTTTGTGGATTACGAGATCAAACATGTGGAAAAAACATCTTCGAAAAATTTCTTGAAATGTCATAAAAATTCAATCTGGATTTAAAAAACTGATTTCTGTCACAACAAACGGTGCTTCACTACGACTGAGGCGAAATTAGGATTTGTTACTCTTTAGATGTAGCATTTAACTGAAAATAATATGAAGTCCATGCTGCCATCTTTCCAGTACAATTTGCACCAGGAAAATGTTTGTGCTCAGATGTTTAAAAGTAATGAATTGAACAAAATTGATGGACACTGTTATAAAAATTGCAAATTATATTGGAATTGGAATCTCTCTCATTCATCGACAGTTTGTTGAATCTTTAAAAAAAGCAGTGATTGTTCTTTTGATAATTTTAATGATTTTGTAAACGTAAAATGGTTAAGTGGAAAAAAGTCTTTGAACGATTTACTTCCTTATTTCCTAAAATAAAAGAGTACCTTGTTGAAAAAAGTGAGATCGAAAATTTCTCTGAAATTAAAACTTTGTCATGGTAAGTTGATTTGCGACATGATCAATCACTTGAATAATTTGAATACAAAGCTTCAGAGAAAAGATAAAATAATAAACGAGCTTTCACAGTCTATTCATGAATTTCAATTAAAGCTAAATTTTTTGCAGAACAATTACAAAAGAATCATTTGACACATTTTGCCAAGTTGAACGGTTTTATAGAAAATAACAAGGGTTATGGCTTCTCTGATGCTAAAGACGATCTCTATTTAACTGGATCAAATATCTATTTCAAATATTTGGATCACGTTTCTCCAAATTTAAAAATTTCAAATTCATATTTGAATTTTTGAATAATCCATTTCAATTTGACTTAGGAAATTTTAGTGAGGTAATTTAAAGATAGCAGTTTCAAAATAACTTTCGATGTTTGGATCCACATGGGTGTGTGAGTCAACATTTTCCACGCTAGATTTTCTAAATCTAGATGCAGATCTCGGCTTTCTAACATAAATTTAGAGGCAAAGCTAAGATGCCATTTGTGCATAGATGTCAAGCCGAATTTTGCGAAATTTGATGATGAAAACCTCCATCAATTTCCATCCTGAAGGTTAGTTGAAATGCAAATATTTGGACTTAACTAACAACTTTCAATTTTATTTTTCAACCATGTGACCAACGTTGTTTTCATGAGCCATAGTTGTGGCTACTATGAAAATTAGTTGCCCACCCTGGTCTATTAATATAAAACATAACTTTTTAATATCTTAAAATACCATGATAACTTTTGATCTCTCTAAAACCTTATATTGACTCTTTAAACAATCTAACTATAGAAGAGCAAGCAATATTGAATATAGTACATTATTAGATTGACACATTATAGAGTTTAAACATTATAAAAGTAAATAAATACAGCACAAAAGTATGAAATAAATTAAGAAACAAACAGAGAATTGGATAATGCAAATTTATTATATAAGTATTTAGAACAGACTTAACTATAGTCAAGTTATATTAGCATTCAAAGTTGGAAGTATATTTATAATCGGTAAACTTTCTTTAATTGAAGATTTAGTATTTTATGATTCAGATAAAATGACATTGAAATTCTTTATCAAAATGGGTGGTTGGTAGTTTTACTTTCTGAGCAAATTCTGGGGTCCGTTGGAGTTTTACCAATGTAAATTGGATATCTTCTATCACATGTGATCCTGAAACGGATCGGTGTGGGTAAGATATCTTTAGATCGAAATATACATTAAATGGTAATTTAAAGATAATTTGTAGCTGAGAGTATGGATAACACATTTCAATTATTTTGTAATTTCAGTACGAAACTTTCATTGCCTGAAAAAAGAAGGATTAATTTAAATTGCCATTTATCAACAGAGTATGTTAATTCATCTATTAGGTTATATAGCTGGCCGTTGAAGAAAAATAGTTTCCTGGAAGGCAAGTTTAAATGTTCTTTATATTTTTGCTGATTAAACTTCATGCGTTTTATTTTCCTCGGGAAAAGTTTGTTTAAGATTATTTGTCTAGCTCTTCAAACAAAATGTTTGTGAATAAAGATTCAATGTCAATACTAGCAAGTATTTATTAATCTACGTTATTAAGTTTAAAATTTCTTTGAGCAATGGAAAGGAATTTTTAATCGTACGCTAGTTGGAAATGATTTAATTTTGAAGAGGAATGAAGAATTTAGCTGGTTTATAGGAATAAGAACCGATGCTGAAGAAAATAGGTATTAAAAGAATGTTTTCTTTGGGAATTTGAATTAAACCATATATTAGACCTGCGAGTCTGAAGGGTAAATAGAGTCAAGGATGTTTTATAAATATTGCAGTTACATTTCAGAAGAATAAAAATTTATCTTGAATTATGATGTGGTTTTATTATTATCGACACAGCTTCAACAAACTAAAACAGTTAAATATAATTGAAGACATTAAACGTTGTTCGCATAATCAATTCTAAACTCACCTTGACAAAAAAACCTTCACAATTTGAATTTTGAAATTATTTATTAATCAACACTTAGGTTGGTCATTACCTTCGCTGCATGGTCAAGCGTGTTCAGGCGTTTACATCCCCGTCGCGCCAAACATGATCGCCTTTTCATCCCTGAGAGCGTTATAATATGACGGTCAATCCCACTATTCGTTGGTAAAAGAGTAGCCCAAGAGTTGGCGGTGTGTGGTGATGAGTATCTCCCTTCCCTCTAGTCTTACACTGCTAAATTAGGGGTGGCTAGCACTGAGAGCCGTCGAGTAGCTTTGTGATAAATTAAAAAAAACTTACCTTCGAAGTTTTACTGACAATATTCTTCTCCTCACATTCTGTTCCAGTTGCATTAAAAAAAGAATTGAATATACAGTAAAGAACAGATGTGATATAACAATTACTATACGAAAAGAAGTGGCTAATTTTTCAATATAAAATTTTTCAATTTAAAAATTGACACAACAGCAGTTTAATTACAGAAGTATTAATAGCCAAATGTTATAGTGATATTTTCATTGTTAAATACTCTTAAACTGTGTGATATATCGAATAATTATTAAAACTTTTGAGACGTTGTACTTTCGAAAATTAATAAAAGATGCTTTTTTATAATCTGATGAATTGATTAAGTAGTTTGTTGTGTCCCAAAGAAGAAGTAAAGTAAATTTATTTATTTCAATTGAGAAAATAGTGTGCAAAGGATAATATAAATAACTTAAGTAAAGACAAAACATGATAATTTTACGAAATCATTGTATATCCCGATGTGCTGGTAGAAAATGTCTTCGCTAGCTATGAACAAATATGGTGTTCGTTTTCACATGGTAAAAATAAGTTAAATAGCTCATTGTGCAGATTTTACTTAAAACAGCAACCGATAAGTGCAATCATCTTTTGTGCAAAGAGCTCTATCTTTCTTCTTTTGTTATTACAATCAAGACGCTTTAATAACACTTGATTTTTTCAATGTTTTTCTTTCTCAGATTTCGTAGATGAGAAATCAGAACATAAATTTAAAATTGTTTAACTTTATTTTCATTAAAAATGAATTTAAAATTAACATTTAAAGTAATACATTGTTACAATTAATGATGATTTTTTTAAAAAAACAACATATACTAAGTAATTTATTTTGATGCAGCAACTGTATCAATCAACATCAAGAATTTTCATTGTTCGTGTCACATTACTGACATAACTTGCACAAATTATAGTACATGTTTGTATTTCAATATTAATCCCCTTGAGTTGTGTCGCACGTATTGTGTAACGTTACAATTTTTCTAACTTTGAAACTGAGCAGAATTTATTTTGTAACAGGTTTGTTTTCATTTCAGTTGTTATATGAGTACATCTACATGTGTGTGACGTTGAGGTATTTTTTAAATAAAAAACATGTAAATATAGTTTCAATTGTTTTCCCTGGTGGGTCAATTCTAAGGTTTTAAATTTAAAATGTTAAAATCTTCATCATAATTGTATTTAAAATAATTATATCCTGAAAGTCAAAGAATTTACTTCGAAAAAAAGTGTTCCACTAGTTATTTTGAAAACCACTCATGCTTATCAGTAAAATCATATTACACATTGTGTATAACGAAACATTTTCATATTAAGTGTGTAATAGTTTTCTAAATGATTAATGTTATTACAAATAACAAAATAATTTCACTTATTTCTTATTTGTATTTAAAGAGCTTTAAAGCACCAAATGTTGACCTTTAATAACTACTTTTTCTAAAATGCCAAAATTTGCAATTAAGTTTTTCTTTCCTGTTGTTTTCATATAACTTCTGACTTTTGTCAGTAATTCTGTTTCATCCACTGCTAACAGAGATTCAATATGACATTTTATTTCAACAATGTTATCAAGTTATCACTTGCAATTAAGGTTTTATATTCCAATTTATAATCAAGTACAAGATCGATGTTGCAAGATTGGTTTATAATTTATTTCACATGGTAAGATTGTAAGTATTAAATGAATATTTTTTTTTCTAGAATTTAGACTAATCTGTCCTTTCTATCATCTTTTTTTATCTGAAGTAATCTTTGAACTCAACAACAAACAAACAATTTCTTTCACAAACATGACCATGTTCTCCTCTAACTTGCAACTTGCACATTTTAATCTAACAAATCCCACTCCTTGAGCCTAGATGTCAAAAGTTCGGCATTCGACGTTGTTAGACCAGGATCTCTGATCAAGTCATTCATGTCATTTTGGTTGGAGTAATATGGGTTTCTCTTACCAACTGACCTCTGAAACTGCAACCTGGATATTCAATGTCTACCTCCTTCTCTGATTTGCTGCTCTCTTTTGAGTATGGCTGCTTTCTCTCTGGCAGATGGTTTCATGGATTTCAGTGCAGTGTGACACTGGGGCAATGGAAAGTCCAAATACATGATAACAGATTCATTCTTGCCAGCTTAACATTTGGAAGGGTCCATTATGCAGGAGTAGCAATTGCTTAATGTGGTCAATGGGTTCATGCCAAATTCTTGGAATAGTGAAATTCATGGCTCTTTTTTCCCTCTGTACCATTCTGGTAAAATAAAATTGTAATTATGAGGAATGAATTTATTTCATCCCAACTAATGTGTAAGAATTTCATGCAAAATATTTTATATGTGACATTTTTTTAATATTATTGGAAATTGAATAAAAATATTTAAATTTTAAAAGGTCTAAAAATTGTATGACATAAAATCTTACTATTCAAGCAAGTAAAAATTGACCATCCTACCTTCCAGAGTTTTTCTGCAGTGCTCGCAAGTAAAATGAGGTGCTCAGGGTTTGTCTTGATCCCTGACAGGCATGTTAAAATATGCCTTGGGATTCACACATTTTAGTGAATGATGTCACAGAGTACGTTTTCACTCTTGTCTTGATAAATTGGCCCTATACATAGCAGAATGAATCTGGAGAATGCTTGAATTTCTTGATGCCATTTCTGATAAAATCAAAAAGGTCGATGTGTTAACTTAGGCAGATATAACTAAACTAAAGGGGTTCTTGGTGAGACCCCTGTAGATATATTATTATGGAATGTTCTAAAAATCTCTGAAAGGTTCTTATAGCAACAGGTTTTTTGGTGTGGCTTTCAAAAATATCTAAATAATTTTTATCATCATAAAATATTTTCACAATAGGCTTATATACAAAATTATATTTTATTTTAGAAGTAATTCATTTAATAAATATAAAAGGATATACGACCATAATTTTTTTAAATGGTTATAGCTATAAAATTAAAAACACGAAAATTGAAAAGAAATATCAGCAGGACTAATGACAAATTCAGAAATGTAGCAATACACATTCATAAATTGTGTAAGAGGTGGAAGAAAATATAATTTAGCTTTATCTAAATGTTAAACAAATTACACCATCTCTTTACAAACCTTAACATTATATATAATATTTTATGCACTCACTTTGTATAGTATCATCCTTCAAATATTATCTCGTTCTAAGTTTCCTGCATATGTGTTGTGAATACATTCTCTTCTCGAACAGATTTGATTCACGTTATGTTATTATGTGGAAGAAGGTATCTGAAATCGTTTTTTTGTAATATTTCCGATATTATTTGTAACGAAACTCTGTTTCTCCAATTCGAAAAAAAGTAATGCAAGAATTGGTAAGCATTTAGTTCATTTTTGAGCAACTAAAATTTAGCTTAAACCTTTGGTTAAAAGCACTTAAATGAATGATATAAAAATGGTCTTGTGAACGAAAATATTCATTAAAAACAAACGATCTTCGTTTAAAAATTCTGTTTGTAGCTCCAGTTTCCCCCACTAGTATAGCGGTATGTTTTCGGATTTAAAACCCTAAAATTAGAGGTTCGATTCCCATTGGTGAGCTCAAAACATATCTAAATGTGGCTTTGCTATAAGAAAACACACATCTCTAGATTTGGGCTCGTTTTGAACAAATGTGTTAAGGTGTTCCAATCGTAATCCGAAGGTCGCGGGTTTAAATCCTCGTCGCACCAACATGCTCGCCCTTTCAGTTGTGAGGACGTTATAATGTGCGGTCAATCACATTTTTTGTTAGTAAAAGGGTAGCCCAAGGGTTCGCGGTGGATGATGATGACTAGCTGCCTTCCCTCTGGACTTACAATGATAAATTAGAGACGGCTAGCGCAGATAGCCCTCGAGTTGCTTTGCGCGAAATTCAAAAACAATAGCCCCAGTTGTACTCGTCACTGTGTCGTTGATTAAATGCAACGTTATTGATACAATTGGTAAAAGATGTAAAGTAAGTTCATTTTCGGTTTTTATTGGCGTATAAAATATTAAAGGTGAATTTTCATGAAATTTAATAGTTACCTTAGAAATTGTACTTTGTTAGTTATAATTCCTGTGTGTTTGCCGTCTTTTTAAACATTTTAGGTTTTGAGTATAAAATGAAACAAAATATGCGGGTCCTCGAACTCGAGTTCCTCTCGGTCGTTTGACTGTTCCCGTCACGGTTTACAAGTATGACGTAATAGTTGCCAAACACACTTCGTTGTGCGCCGACCATTTTGTTCCTTTCAGGGTTGTTGTTTTATGTAAATCTAATGGTGCTTTTTTCAGATTACATACTTTGTGAGACTATTTTTTGTTTTGATATTGCTACTTTATGTTTGTTTTATAATAATATAGTTTACTGCGTTGCTTTTGTTTGTAAAAACGGTTTGGCATAGGCCAAAAGCTGCATTTCGTTTCCGTGCAAAGAGATGGAACCAGCAAGGTGGCGACAGTGGGTGCGGATGATCATTAGGAAGAACTAAACTCCTTCACACCATGCAAAGCTTTGTCAAAAGCTTTATAACTCTTCATTCTCTAAGAACAAACAAAAGCTGTAACATCTAGATATCACCTACTCGACCAGAGTGGAGGAAATTGCTACTATTGATCTGTTATCCACAGTTTACAAAGATGAAGCTGATTTCGTGCTAATGAAGTAGGCATATCTGTTAGAAAGAAACAAGAAAACTAAATGAAAGTTTCTGTGTTAATAATATATAACAAGAAATGTTCGATATCCTGTATATGATACAAGGACAGAAAAATTCCAGGAATGATTTAATTTATTAGTCACATGAACCACCAAAGAATGTCGAAAGAGTAGCTATAAATCAATGTAACAATCACTTTGAACTGCATATTAGAACAGGAAAGAATGTAGTGCTTAATATAAGAATGGACACGCTTTGTTTACTATTAATTTTAGAAAGTGAGATATGTACACTTTAAGCCGGAACAAAATAATTTTTGCCAGAAGTGGATATACACTTTTAACCACCCAGCGACACTTGCAGTCTCAAGATATTACTAGGTTTGTAATTCATTAATTATAAAATCATATTTAATAGGTACGAAGTATAAATATCCTGAAAACGCATATCTGTTTAATGCTTACAACACCAGCACTGAGAATTGCTTTATATATATTAGTGTATAATGAGTGTTTCTACAAAGTATCATTAAAAATGTTTTTTGAATTTTTCGCAAAGCTGCACATAGTCTTCATACGCTAACCTTCTCTAGCTTAGCATCATCACACACAGCCAGCTCTTAGGCTATTGTTTTACCAATGAGTAGTGGGATTGCTCGTCAATTTGTAACACCCTCATCTTTGATGTGATAAGGATTCGAAATCGCGACTCTCGGAATAAGAATCAACATACCTTAACCTTGAAAAAAGCTGTTACAACCTTTTAGTATATTACAAAGTTATCCTTATATGTGTAGACTATACTTGTTTTAGTTATTTGAGGTATATCCTTTTTAAGACACTTCAAACATCCAGCTTTTACCCATTCATTTGGACGACTTACATGCACAGTTCATAAAGAATATGAAACTCTAAACCTTTTTGGTATTTTATATGATACACATACTGAAGAGCGAAATAATTATAAAACTATGATTTTCAACTTTGTTTTCTTAATGTGAATTTATTGGTCAGAAGCAGAGCGGTCATTCAGTAGCTTCGGAATTTATCTTACTGTTTGATCCGAGAAAGAGCTTCACTGTCACTTCTTTAATACTCCCACAGGTGAAAGTGTAAAATATATTTAATGGCGTTTCTGCTCTAACCCTGGATTCTTCGATCTGCAAATTGACACGCTAACCACAATGTGACAGCTGGTCTAGTAATGTACGCAGCAATTTTGGTGTTGAATCGTAAGTTGGAAGATAATATCAGAGATATACGATGTTACAGTTTGATACAAATTATTTATCTATAAAAAATAATGTCAACTCTGTTAGGCTTTTCACGAATAAATAAAACAGATGAAAATAAGAGAATACACAAAAATATTAAATCTAAAACACAAGAATATTTAAATAAAGGTTTTAGCAGATATACATCTATTTTTTTCAGTATTTTCTCGCAGTTCAAGTTACTAGCTGATCAGTAAACACTAATAATATTCTATAGTACACATTTCATTTCATTCGTGAGTTTGCAAAATATAGAATAATTGTTTAGTTTTGAAATTTTGCGCAAAGCTACTAGAGGGCTATCCGCGGTAACGGTCCCTAATTTCTCAATGTAAGAGGAAAGGCAACTAGTCATCACCACCTACCGCCAACTCTTGGGGTAGTCTTTTACAACGAATAGTAGAATTGACCATCACATTATTATGCCCCCACGGCTAAGAGGGCGAACATGCTTCGTGTAACTGGGATTCGAACCCGTGACTCAAGATGAGTTTTCCGACTGGGGTTTTCAGGAATATTTATATCCCCCTTCATCCTGCTCGCGATAGAATTTTAACTCTATTAGAGATTGTATTTAATTTATGTTAATGTTGTAGTGCATCGAATGTTTACGAAGTTGACATATTGAGGTAGTTTGAGAGAAAAGCAACAAAAAGACCGGTCGAATGAAGGCAGCAGAGCGCGAGCAATCCAGGCTTACTCGTAGAAGAACGAAAAGAAGCAGCAAGCCAACAACACATCAAACGTCCCCTGTTCAGGGCCACATGGTGGTTCGGATCTATAAATCCAAATGTCTCAGAATTTGCTGTGGCGTGAAACGAGAGTATCCCGAGAAAACTAATTTTCACAAGACAGGCGCCGAATAAACTGCCTGTCTTATGCCCCGTCACAAGGATGAAACTTTAGACAAGTATATATGAATTGAGTAATGGAGGGAGGCGCCTGTGTCCTGTCTTGTCGCTCCAACATTGGTTGAAGTCAAACAGTTTCTCCAATCCGAAAAATCATAATACAGATTGGAAAACATACAAGCAAAATTCTGTAATTTTGGGGAAGTTAAAAATTAGATTAAATTATTGACTGAAAGCTGTAAGGTGAATGATATAAAAATGGTCTGGGAAGCTGATATCTTCATGAAGACAGTAATGCCCTTAACATGAAAGTTCTATTTGTAGCTCTGTTTGTGCTTGTAACTATGACATCGAAGAAAGGCAAAACGTTTGATGTAGGTTCTCAAAAGTTGTGTGGTAGATTTATTTTCAAAATTTATTAGTGCATAAAAATATTAAATAATCATATAACGGAAATAAATGTTTTATTTTCATATCTGTACTTGAAAATTAAAAACAAAGCAACAAATCTAGAATAAAATATAAAAGTTTCACGAAATTTTATTCCCTTGTTGATATTATCTGTAGCATTAAGAATTAAAGAGTTAATTTTGAAACTTTTAACAAAATCCTTCATCTTTGTTATACATTAACTCCTGGAGTAATCTGAAGCAATATGCTTTCACACTCAACAATAATTTATAATAGGTTTGTAATAAGGCAATTTCTTTCTTTATTAATTTAATAAAGTTTTATACGAAAGCTGGTTCGTTATGTGAGTAAAATATTCTTTTCATGTAAATCAAATATTTTCTCTTTTTTTTCTTTAATACGCAGAGACGAATGCAGGAAAGCCTCACAAAATGAGCTTCGTGAGAAAATGCATGGAATCAGTTTTTTAAAAAAATGTCAAATTGTGTTGATATTTGTTCTGTTATGATAAATAGTGTATTGGTCTGGCCTGGCACGGTCGAGCACGTACGGCGTGCGACTCGTAATCCAAGGGTCGCGGGTTCACTCCCACGTCG
Source organism: Carcinoscorpius rotundicauda (assembly GCA_011833715.1). NCBI lineage: Eukaryota > Metazoa > Arthropoda > Merostomata > Xiphosura > Limulidae > Carcinoscorpius > Carcinoscorpius rotundicauda. The sequence goes on along the minus strand of CM022397.1, from coordinate 45,678,032 downwards.
CGCTAAACATGTTTGATCTCCCAGCCATAGAGGTGTATAATGTGACGGTGAATCCCACTATTCGTTGGTAAAAGAGTAGCCCAAGAGTTGGTAGTGGTTGGTGATGACTAGCTGCCTTCCCTCTAGTCTTACACTGCTAAATTAGGGATGGCCAGCACAGATAGCCCTCGAGTTGCTTTGTGCGAAATTCCAAAAAACAAAAGCAAACAAGTGTTATGGTAATTTATTGTATCTTAGTGAACAATGTATTGCTAAGGTAAGTAGGCTAAATTTAGACATAAAATACAGAATTACAGTTCTTTTTTGTTTGTTTGTTTAGTAATTTCGCACAAAGCTACTCGAGGGCTATCTGTGCTAGCCATCCCTAATTTAGCAGTGTAAGACTAGAGGGAAGGCAGCTAGTCATCACCACCCACAAACAACTCTTGGGCTACTCTTTTACCAAAGAATAGTGGGATTGACCGTCAAATTATAAGGACCCCACGGCTATGAGGGTGAGCATGTTTGGCGCGACGCGGCCGCAAACTCACGACAATCGGATTACGAGTCGTACTGTTACGCGTGATTTTTACGTGTATGACATGGCACTATGAGTGACATAGATGTATTGTCTAACAACCATTAGCGTTGTAATAAACTCGCGTAATGAGTTAGAATTTTCTTTACACAGCGACATCAGGCTTCGCTTGTAATATCTTCTAACAGAGGATACCAAATAAATGGACATGTTGAGAGGATCACCACACCTGAATCTTATAGGATATCTTTGGGAAATTCTGGACAATACACGATTCACCTTCAGTTTGATTTATACAATTGAAATAACTTTGATGAAGTGGTTCAGCAGATTATCTCAGCAGATCTTATATATATACTCATTTAATGATGCGATATAGAGTTAGGACTTAAATTTATTTGTGAAGTGATTCTAGTGTTTACTAATAAACGTTTTCTGATCGGCTATCGAGGTAATAACTCGTCACATTTTATCATTGTTATAAATTATATTATTTTTAGTGAATAGCTTACTTGCCTTGGTAATCATAATTATCCATGGTTAAGAATTTCAACACTCGACATTTATTTATCAGATCGCAAACTAATACTTTTCCGATAAAAAGGAACTCTTAGATTCCATGAACAATGCATATAGCAGTGGTTTGGCTTTCTCATAGATTTAAAACATAGATCTCTGGTTAACGATTTCAAAGAGTGTAAAGAAGAACATGTAAACAAGTTTTATAAATACAACTGTTCCTCTGTTGAGATTTTAACTGTGACCTTCTTAAATATTTTAATATTTTCTGATTGTCATTATTTTATACCTCAACAAATACTTATTCAAACTTGACTGAATGTGAAGAGCATCACAATTTATAAGTTTTAGAAAGTACATTCAAGTTGGTAAATGAATTACTTGGTAAGTGAAATCAATCTATTTAAAAATCTTTTGAAAAATACGTTAATGAAACGATATATTATCCAATAAGAATTTAGCACATTTTAAAAATGAGGTTTTATTCATTAAATAAAAATACAAAGATATTTTCAGTATGAGGCACTAAATAATGAGAATAAAGTTAATTTATTTTGATTGGAAATATCTAAAATAAACACGTGTGACTGATTTTATAATGCATTTACTGACTAATTCCACATTTACATCTGTTAATAATTTGAATCTATGTACATAAGGTTTGTTTTGTCAGAGCCTCGCCTGTACCCCGACTAATATCATAAACTGCATGTGTCTCAGATCAAGACCAATATAACTGAAGTATCATAAATTAATTTTTATCTAATTGTAGAGACAAATGTATTAAATTAATAAATTTATTAAAAACAACAGATTTTATGCACTTTTCTGGTCTGTCAAGAAACTGCAATAGTCAATTGAAATTTTAAAGAATGTTAATAATGAGTGTGAAAGTATAAGTTTATCACCTTCAAATAGAAAAACAAAACAAAATATTTGATGATGTACCAATATTATGAAACCTAGATAACAGTTATTATATTGTACGTGAAATAAACGACCAGATGAAAGACACCAACGTGTGGACAGAGTCATTCCAAATTTAGAAATACCGAGGGAAAGAAAAACAATAAGAAACATCTGTTGGTAAAAGAGTCACTCTTTAAACAAACCGTTTCTGTTGTTCTTTGTATTTGAATACAAAAAAATATTTTTGTTTTCTTGACCGTAGGTAGCTGAACTTAAGTTCAGTGCTAAAAGCTCTCAAATCTACATATGAACTACCAGTAAGCATTTTTTGATTTTCCCCTGTCATCGCCACAAGTATCAAATTGGTCTACCAACATATCGAGATTTGATCCGAATCTCTTCTGATGAGTTGAAGTAATATGTCTAAACTTTCCTTTGCTATTCTAATGCACCATATGCACACTTGAGTTAAGAAATTCCCCAGTCACATAGATAAACAGTTTTTTTCATGAAACTTGAACGATTTCTTTAATCGGGTAAACTCGTTCAGGGTATTGATGAAAATTAGGTTTTATTTACTGATAGATCTCGATCCATCTTCACATTAATGCTTTATAAAAAGAAATATGATGTAAAAAATGTAACACAACAATTAACTGTTAAAATAAAGAGTCATAAGTTTTTCAATTGAAAACACAACAGCAGAAGCAACCAATACGTGATTTAAAAATATTATAACATTAATTTTTATGGAAGTATTAATGGCTAATATCAATGAGAAATTTGCAATGTTAAACATACATAAAGTGTGAGATATATAGCAATTTCTTATTTTGTAAGTAAATAACGATTTTTGTTTATTTGTGGTATTTATTAGAAATAAATAACTATCTTCATGTGATGAATTACAGACGTTAGTGATCTTCATTATGGTTCATGCATATGTATTTGTTTCAAATAGTATAAATGCTACCACTGAGCCTGTGGCACAGCGGGATGTCTGCGGACTGGCAACACTAGAAACCGGATTTTGATATCTACAGTGGGCAGAACACAGATTGCCCTTTAAGTAGGTAGCTTGTGCTTCCTAATTAATTAAAAAAAAAGTGATGTAATGCAGAATTTATAAACATATCTGAATAGGCTAACTTGAGGTACAACCACATACTATCAATGAAATTACAAACAAAGGATTATTTATATAATTGTTAATACAATTTAGTGACTTGGATTTATTTCGTATCATTAAGAAACGAAATGGTATACTTAATGTGAAGTACATAAATAGTGACGTGAAATTTGCGTCAAGACCACAAATATTGTACATTTCTGACTGTTTCTTGAAAGTTATGTCAAAGTGACTTTTTAAAAAATTTGAAAAACAAGTAATATAGCAATTAACATTAGGGCTTAATGATTGTCTTAAATAAAACAATGCTAATTACAAAAGGGGTTTTGAGAGATGTATTGAAGTAAAGAACAAGAATGTGAAGAGCAAATATAACAGAGATGTAATAGTTGAAGAAATCCACAATAATACTAATAGTCTAATCGCAGTAATAATAGCAAAAAATATCACGAAACGATGGTACTAAAACCGCAAAAGTCTTGTGAGCCAGTCACTAAAGTTTACAAACAATGAACAACGAAACATAACAGAAACAATACCATAAAAAACAGGAGTAATATTATTCCCCTTTGCTTCGCAGGTGTAGATATTTTTAATAGATCAGATCAGGGGATTAGTAAGTACTATTTGAGCGATTTTTTTAACAACAACTAAAACCAAAATTAAACCAACATAAAAAAAATCTTTATACCTATACTAATTAGTAACCTTGCGTCCAGTTGCAACGCCCCCAACAATCCTGTACCCGATTATACTAATATCGTCTCTAAGATATGTGTGCGGCAATGATCAATTGCAAATTCTCTCTTTGTTAACATGAAGATGATGCAGGAAGGTAGAAACGTTCTTCTCTGCTTATCAATAAAAGAGTTAATACACCTATCAGCAATTTTGAGATATATGTTTGAGTGAATATTGATGATTGTCCATCAGAGAACATGGCGAATGTCTGGTGGACACAAAGACAGACAGAAGACCAAGATAACAATTTCGGCGATGAGAACAGCTTTGATTATGTGACGTTGATGAAAAGATACAAGACGATTGTGTTCCAACGAAACATCGGACGACCTTTTAATAGGGTCACCTGATGGCCGAGATCTACATATCCAATGCCGTTACTTGGATCAAAGTATTGAAGCTATTCAGGGTATTAGATGTGTGGTGAGTGAAACGGGAGAACCCCGAGAAAACCTATTTTCACAGGACAAACATTGAGTAGTCCACCCAATATTTAACATTTTTTGATTGGATTACTACTTCACGCAACAAGAGCGTCATTTGATTATTATTATAACAATTACGTCACAAATTTATAATAGCACAACTTGTTCAATTAGAATCTGTCTAATCCTATAAATCTTTTTGTCTAACTGAGTTCAAATATAAATTTCAGGAGTTCTTAATTCGTACCCCTAAACGAAAAGTAAATAGTTCTTATGATATAAAATGAACTGTTGAAAAGAATGTCTGATTTATAATATTTAAAGCATAATAGCAGGTATCTCCGGACGGTTAGTATGGGTGTTAACTCTTTTACTAATAGAGCAGAGAATAATGTTTCGACCTTTTTGGTTATCTTCAAATGTATTTTAATCTCAACAGCAATTGCTAAGATTAAACCTAATTCGTTTAACGGTAGTTTAAACTAATATTTAATTCAACCTATTGGCAAATGGCAAACTAAAACAGGATTGATAGATTGTATTTATTTAATATGATAAATTAAAATTCAAGCTGTTGTTCTTTATATTTTAAATTCACCGTATACTCTTATATCTTATATGTAAGCTATACATCAGTCATTACCCATTTTCTTATTAACATTGAATATATTATTAGTTTCAATAAATTATTTTCCTTTTTTTTAGTTCCATATAATTATAGGTTAGTCTTAACATGAAAAAAAAGCAGTAATCCAAAAATAATATAATTGGATCCCAAATTAACAGTGACAATGGTAACAATAGGCTACCTGTATTTGGTGTGAAGTACTTATTTTGAAGCTTTCAGTATAAATACAACGGTTGAGACAAGTGAGGCAATTAAGCATTCATAGTTTGTTAGTTACAATCACTCAGTTTTTTGTGATAACTCTGGTCCGAAATGTAATTTTAAGAAAACTGATAATGAAAATGTGCAATTTTTTTCATATATAGTTGGTAAACTGGACGATTGTTTTTTGTTTTGTTTTTTGAATTTTGCATAAAGCTACATATGTGTTGTCTATGCCAATCATACCTAATTTAGCAGGGTAAAACCAGAGGGAAGGTAACTTGTCATTACCACCCACTTCGGCTACTCTTTCACCAACAAATAGTGGGATTGATTGTGAATTTTTTGTCCCGTGGCTGAAAGGGCTAGCTATGGTTAGTGTGCTGGGAATCTGAACTCACGACCTTCAAATGACAAGTCGAGCTCTCCAACAACTTTGCCATACTAGGTCTAGAGTGGAGGAAAAGTTAGATGCTATGCGAATTAATGTTAAACGTTTGTAGGAAACAATAGCATGATTTCAGGAATATCATAAGCATTTACGTACAAGGATTATATCATTTAACAACGACATTAAAAAAGGTAGAAAGTATACTACGAGAGTAAAAATGAACAATTTTATTTATAATGAGCTTATTCTGTTGAGCAATAAATTTCAGCTCTTAGCATCCTTAGATGAGGAACTATTAAACAGAAGGAAAATAAAATGTCATAGAAGGATGATAAAGAACGTATAGTTATAGGTGATTCCTTAACAAAGCATGTGGAGAAATTAGCCTGTGGGGAAAGCAAGGAGAATAAAATCAGGTGATGGTACAAAAGATACAATTGGAGAATATAATTGACAGGATTTATTTTTGTTCATTTTTGAATAACTTTAGGATAAATACATGTGCTGATTTATTCAGACCTTATGTAAATAGAAATGTGCAAATTTCGCCGTTTTTACATGGAAAATAGGTTAATTTCTGAATTTCATTATCCAGGTCACAAAAGCAATGTTTGAAGAGGTTAATGGCTATTTTCTCTACTCTTTCAGCACAAACAAATAAGAAATAACATGTTCTATCCAGGAACAAATTTTATTCTACACAGTTTTTTCTCTCAACATGGTCATTTTAACATCACTACATTTCCTCTTTCTCTCCTGTCCACTGCCTTCTTCTATTCATTTGATATCTTATTCTAGATTCTACATCTATGGCTGATGATGCACTGTATCTAATCAAGTTCAACATCCTTTTTGCATGTTTCAAATACATCCATTTCCGTTTTCCTAACAGAAGCCATAACTCTCTTTTTATCTTGGCTTTTCTACACATTGTACACCAAAGAAACTGGTTCACCTTGTTCTCAAATTAACCCCAAAAATAAGAACTATAGTGTATGTATGTTTTTATATCAGAACTATAAAGGGTCATCTGCCGAGTCTACCGAGGGGAATCGAACCATTGATTTTAGCATTCTAAAGAAAATAACAGTTTCTCAACAGTTTTTTCTTTTCATATTTATATATATTTAGTAAACACATTGTGTATCAATATGTATATAATAATCACAAATTCGGAATGAAACCTCATAGACAAGAGAAAATAATTTCTTCTTTGGTATGTGGGCATGTCTTTCGTTTTCGTTCCTCTTTTCACTGATACAGATTTTTTTATGAAGTCACATGTATAATTTGTATGCTTCAACTCATTGTTCTCTGCAACAGACACGCATACTCTGCCCAAAAGAATATTTCAGTAACGTCACATATCTATCTCAGAATATCATACACTATTTTTACGTTTCCTGGATCATCAAATCATGTCTGTATCTTATTCTCGCAACAAAGTGTTTAGACAGCATGTTCTGAGCTGGTAAAGTTGTACAAGTTTTAACATCAGAAGATAACTCGAGTTTTTATCTCTCCATTATTTTTGGTATATTCAATTTTAGAACAACAAATTTAGCTTTGCTATATATTATTTCCATGAGAGATAAAAACTTCTCCATCTTTCATAAAGAGCAATAGAAACGATAAAGAATAATATATGAAATAACAACCAAAATTTGTGTAAATTCACATTATACAGATCATATTGTGTTGAAATTAAGAATACAGTATGTTATAATTTACTGAAGATAACTAAACTATTCGAGTTAGCAATCAACCTGTCTGTCCTCTTCATTAGAAACACTCATTTTTCACTTTACTAGTTCAGCTTCCATGGGTGCTATAATACGCTCAAATACATTTAAATTATTAGTTTGACCATGGATATTTTAACTGTCTTGCATGTATTCCTGTGTATTAGCCTGACATGATGTTGGTATAAAAGTGCTTTGTAGTTACTACAATTTGAAGAAAATTGTGTTAGTCAGTGTTCAGTTTTCACGTTATATAACAGTACATTACATTCTTCTTTGAAAGCAATAAACATTTTCGTCCTTTCAGCCATGGGGACGTTATAATGTGATGGTCAATCTAACTATTTGCTGGTAAAAGAGTAGCCCAAGAGTTTGCGGTGGGTGGTGATGACTAGCTGTCTTCCCCGTAGTCTAAAACTGCTAAATTAGGAACGACTAGAAGAGATAGCCATCGCGTAACTTTGTGCGAAATTCAAAAAACAAACAAACATTTTACGTTGTTAAAATATTCATTGTTTTCCAGCCATATCGTATATTTAGACTTACTTCAGCAGCTAAATGTTCAGACCTACATATTTAAGCTCTACTAGGTAATTAAGAATTTTAAATCAAAACCAACACAAGTTTTATAATGTCACGTTAAACAGAATTAGAAAAATTCAATCTTACTTTCATTTTAATGAAAGATGGTGATGATCAATAGTGAACTTGACTATTCTTATCACACTGCCAATACCTTGAATACCAGAATTTACCTACATAATTACAATGGAACGTCATGATTGTTCAATGTCTTTTGCTCAACACTTTACAATCAAAGTGTATATTTCCATATAGAAACCACAAACAATTTAATAATATTTTTTTGTAAATTACAATTTCTTTTACAGTTTTGGAAATAGTAAAAGAAACTGTGATAATAATTTTAGAGTTGTTGTTTTATAATTAAGCAAAATGCTACGCAAAAAGCTATCTTTTATTATGAAAATGAAATAAATTATTGTAATAGGTGCTTGTCACGCTTATGATAAAAAGACAAAATGAAAATCACAGTTTGGTCTGTATGAACAATGTGAACTTATGAAAAAACAGCCTTTCTGTGAAGGTCAACTGCAATTTAGACATTTTGTTTTGGTGCTACGATGATCATTAAATACCAGGCCACGTGTTTGCTTTGTTCGAGCGCGCATTTCCCTTTGCGAACGCTTTAAGCGTGTGATCATGATAAGGCTAACGATCAGCTCAGCCATATCGAGATCAAGATGCCAGCAACACGCCACCCTCTCCTCCGCTCACTCCCATTAGCTGCCCACAATTTTACAACATGCGCGATAAATGTTGTGTTTATGTTTCCGAATTAGCCCTTGAATTTTACATTATCAATACCCTCTAATTAAGTACTTGTTCTATGCGGTTAAAGATAAACACTTTCTCTGACAGTATTTCATGGAAATGTTCTGAATTTTCATCTGCTATTAATCTAATTTGGTGAAGGAGGTTGAACCCGTAAACCAGCACGTAGAGTTGAAGCGACTGCCAGACACAAGATTGACCTGCCAGCATGCTGCTTGTCTGGCTGTGGAAAAACCCTCCTACCAATTGTGACAACCCTATAGCGTCTTGTGGAGCGAGAATATCCGCAGAGCCACTGAATCAAAGGGTGTTATGTATAAAGCGTTTATAATGCCATGTTGTTGTTTGTATTATTTTTCAAAGTTTAAACCAATAAAATACGTTGTTATTCATTTAAAATAATATTTAGAAATTTCTAGAATTAAGTAGACCAATCATATGTTTATAAATTGATGTAATTGAAATGTTTCGCGGCCTGGTGTCTAGACGAGATGTCTCGTGCAAAAAGACAGACATGCGCAGATTTCTCTGGAATTTTGGGAAGTTATGCGATTGTTCGAGAAGTCTAGGCCTACGTTTTTGTAATAAATTACATAAGCTGTTATCTGTGTTCTTCTGTTGCGTTCAGTCTATATAAAACAAAAAAATACGTAACAAAGGGTCTGTGCTTCCTACTATATTAGCAGTTGATAACCAGTCTAGTGGCCATAGAGAAACTACTGCTGATGACAAAACAGCTATCAGACCACCTCCAGTCACCTGACTTGGAGCTGGCAACTGCAGAGGACCTAGTACAATCTGTATTTTCTTGTCTCTCAGAAATGAGAATTGAAGCAGCATTGAAAGTTTTGGAAGAGTCTGCTGAAGATGTATGTAAGAAAGTGAGAATGCGCACTGTGATAGTGCGTCAAGGTGGACAGCGACTTGTCCCCAGATACGTGGACGAATTCATAATCACATCTGGTATTGGTCAAAGAGATGACGTAACACCATATGCCAGCAGACACACCTTCTATGCCATCATACACAAGATGCTTAACGAGCTGAGTAGAAGGTTCTCCTCTGATGCCTGCAGTGTTCTGAAATATGGAACTGCATTGAACCCAAACACTCCACATTTCTGGACAAGCAAACACTCTTAGGAATGGCAGCAAACTATGCTGCGTCAGAGGATGACCTTGCATTGAAGGTCCACCAGTTGAACTGGCTAATTTATAGGAACAAAGATAAAGGGCAGGAAGTATCCACACCATTGGAGCTTGCAACCATGCTGAAGCCATACAAGGATGCCTTCATGGATCTCCACAAACTTGTATGCATTCCTGTGATCCTGCCTGTGAGAGAAGTTTCTCATGTTTGAATCTTCTCAAGACACACTTGCGCAACAGCAGTGATAACAACCGCGCCAGCAATCTTGCTGGCATATATGTAAACTCCACGCGGGCAAATTCTTACGTTTTTTCTTGTTTTATATATAGACTGAACGCAACAGATATACACAGATAACAGTTTGTATAATTTATTACAACTAAACTATTATATATGTAACAGATATAACCTAAATTACATGACAACAATGACAGATATTCAGTTTAAACTTTTAAAATTAATTACAATACAAAATGGTACTGTCCTGTATCTAATAATATGATCTGGAATGAAAGTCCAAAAGTCAAAATAAGAAATTCAAAATTCCAGTCTAGGGTGTGAATTTGGTCCAACGAAGAAATTTAGAAGTTTGAATGGAGAATGACGAAGTTCTTTTTACGCATTTTTCGATGAATGTTTCAACTTGTTTTCCGCTCCAGTCTCCCCTAAACAGCACTGTACGTGTTGACTCTCAGTATAACTAGTTATTCGAGTGAATCGTAAAGATTGACGAAACAAAATCACAGCTTCTGTCGATCTAGCTCTAATCACAAATCCAAGTTGAATAAACTCACAGCAAACACTTATATTTCCTCAAACGAATGACTGACTCTTCTTTTCCTCACATTTTCGTCTGTTTATATATTAGTAGGCCTACACTTCTCGAACAATTGCGAAACTTCCAAGGAATTCCACAGCAATCTGCGCATGTCTGTTTTTGCACGAGACTCGACGTCTAGACACTAGGCTGCCATACATTTTATTTACAAACATATGATTGGTCTACTTAATTCTAGAAATTTCTAAATGTTATTTTAAATGAATAACAACATATTTTATTCGTTTGAACTTTGAAACATTTATATAAACAACAACATGGCATTCAAACGCTTTATACATAACACAAAGCAACTCGATATTGATACTGTTATAGATACATTTGCTGCCAATCACAAGAAAAGGCACATTGTTTTGAAGTAATATTGACTATAAACACAACATGATGAAAGATAGTTAGCCTGATAGTGATACGTTTTTTCAGAGTCTATCAACTTAACGTGGGATAATTCGTTTCTGCTATGTAAACTATGTCTTTATGTTATATTTCATTTGATTTGTAGCTTTACTCTTAATGGTATATTAAACGTTCAATCTAAGCTCATCTTGATTTTCTTAATTATTATGTATTACCTTGGGTGAAAATTAGGTTAGATTCCTATTTTACATATACGCATATTTTTATAAACAGATTATTTCTTATTTGTAATAATATATTATTAATCAGAGTATGAGTTTCCTATGGAAACTGCTTTGCAAACACATCTCAAAATAGCACACCTTTCTGAAACGTATTTACAGTATTATAATTTACAATCTATACTTCATATTGATGGCATTTTGAGAAGTCCCTTTACAGTTTACCTCAGCCACTCTACAACGAAAATATCTTGGAGCCGCCACTGCCCACCCTTGTGAGTTGAACCTGATACTTTGTAGTTAATGTGCCAAGCAGCAGATTAGAGTACTTTCCTTTACGGTAGCGTTATAATAGACACAGTAAACCTCCCCAACAGAAACAAAAAATATGTTGCTGCTGCCGCTGACTGGATCTTGTCCCTCTAGTTGGTCATTTAAAGTTAGCGTCAGCTGTGCTTGTACCATATGAGTTTTGAATGAGACTTGAACAACTGTTATCCTAAAGCAGTCTTCGTTGCGAGAGGTTACCCTTATAGATGAAGAGTACTTAAAATTAATATTTAGATCTGATAATTCCAAGAGTCGGTGTCGGCTAAAATTGGTGTCGAATTACCTCCTCTTATTTAGATCTCCCTGCTAAGAAGTGGTGTATTCGTTATGTAGCTGTGAGTATATGTTTCGTGGTTTAGGCAAAAATTTTCGCTGTTAACAAGTGTAGAAGTAAAAAATAATGCTGTTTTTTTTGCAATAGATCGTTCAATCGGCCGAAATAAAACTGAGATGGAATTTTTGTTGACGTTGGTTCTACAGATTTTAGGACCCTCATGTGATGTCAAATGTGAACAACTATCAGTTTAATAGTTTAAAGGAGTTAACTATAGTTATAACTACAAAATGAAATTATGTAGTGTAAGAAATTTATCTAATATTTCGTGATCTTAAATAGTGGAGGTTATTTGGTTTTCTTCTAAAGCTACCCAGTAGGGTATTCACTACTTTGTTCAATGCAGGAAAGGCCCAGTATGGCCAAGTGGTTAAAGCAGTTGACTCGCAACCTGAGGGTTGGGAGTTTGAAACACCGTCACTCTATACAAACTCGCCCTTTTAGCTGTGGGGACATTAGAAAGTTATGGCCAATTTTACTATTTGTTGGTAAAAGAGTAGTCCAAGAGTTGCAAGTGGGTGGTGATGACTAGCTGCCTTCCCTCTAGCCTTAAACTGCTAAATTAGGAACGGCTAGTGCAAATAGCCCTCGTGTAGCTTTATGCAAAATTCAAAACAAACCTAACCTTTTTGAGAAATAGAATCTTAGATGTTAATGTTATTTCTCTAATAAGGCCAACTGAAGCACCATCTGGAAAATCATGAAGAATGCCAGGTTATGATAGTTACCTGTAGATTATACAGCAGGTAAAACGAATAGAAATACATGTTTTATATGTTTCATTATACACATGATAAGATGTGAAGAAATAAAATAAAAAAACAGAAAATTGTGACAGCAGATATTGACTAAAGATAAAAAAAAGATTGTAAAGCAAAAGAAGGAGTAGAAATTAACAATGTTGGTATATGTCACTGACTGAACCATTAACAGGTTTTGATTTACACTACAGACAAAAACACACGGCTAGCAAGTACTTGTTATTTTTATGCTGTTGACTTTTACTCCTGTTTTGAGTTCCTTGCATTAAATTGTGTTGACAGTGTTATATGTGTATTTCTATTCAAATATTTATGATATAGAAAATCAATGATCTGTGTTACTAATCCGAAAGGTAAAGAGGAAATCTGAGCACATTTACGAAAAGAGATAATTTGAATAGGATGAACATATATATAAATATATGTATTTGCATAGTCATGTAAGGTAAATTGTAATAAAGTCATAAAAGATTAAATTAAAGAACTATTATGAAAAAGGTACTGTACGTGCAGAGAAATAGAAGTTAAACTTTATCAACATAATTCTATTTAACAACATGGAAAAACTGGCTGTTCTAAATTCACATGATAAAGAAGTTTCAGTTTTGAAATATTTGAAAACAAATAATAATTTCATAATCAAAAATTAGTATACCTGTTATTCATAAATTTCTACATTTCTTTAAGTATCAGAACACAAATTAAATTAGTGTACCTCTTTTTTAAACTTAAACTTATACCTTCCTTGAGTATCAGAACACAAAGGTAATTAGTATGCCTGAATTTCCTAAATTTATATATTCCTTTAGGTGTAGGAACACAAAGTTAATGAGTATAACTTTATTTCATAAACTTATACATTTGTTTAAGTATCAAAATAACAAGTTTACAATTATACCTGTTTTTCATGAACATATACATTACTTTTAATTATCAGAGTACAAGGTTAATTGATATACCTGTTTTTTATAAGCTTATAAATTCTTAAAATTATCAGAACACAAAGATAAACTGTAGACATGTCTTTTATGAAATCAAACTTATACATTCCTTCAAGTATCAGAAAACAGAGTTAATTAGTATACCTGTCATTCATAAACTTATAAATTCCACTTAAAACAGGAACAAAATATTAATTAGTATGCCTCTATTTCACAAAGTTATACATTGCTTCAAATATCACAACACAAAGTTATTTAGTACACTAGTCTTTCATAAAATTATTCATCCCTTCATGTTTTGATATTAAAAGTAAATTTGTATACCTGTCTCTTATCAACGTATATATTTCTTTATTTATCAGAAAACAAAGTTAATTAATATTCCGGTATTTCATAATTTTATAAATCCTTTTTAAGTATCAGAACACAAAGTTTATTAGTATAAGTGTCTCTTGTAATCTAATATGTTCCTTTAAGTACCAGAATCCAAAGCTCATTAACACATCTGTCATTAATAACCTCAAACTTATATATTCCTTCAAGTATCAGAACACAATTTTAAGTAGTATGTTGTCTTTCATGAAGTTAAACATTCCTTGAAGTATTAGAACACAATGTTAGTTAGTATACATCCCTTAAAATGTCAGAATAAAAAGTTAATTAGTATACCTGTCTCTCATGTACTTTTCCATTCCTTTTGATATCAGAACACAAAGTTATTTGGTATTGCTTAATTTCATTAACTTGTATATTCTTTTAAGTATCAGTTCAAAATGTTAATTAGTATAACTCTCTTTTATAAAGTTATACGTTCTTTCAAGTACAAAACAAAGTTTCAAACTTCTTAAATCATCATCAGATAAGTAAAGAATGTTTACAACTGACGGCTGCTGGGAACTTCTCTTAGAGACCAGAGCGAAAACGTATGCGGGATTGTACTGGGCGTTGCAGTTAGAAGTTATTAATTACTATAGGTGTAAGGGAGTTCTTTTATATTGATTTAATTTTTTTAGTTGTTGTAAAAGTTGAACTTCGTTTTTTTTTGGTTCAATGAAGTTAGCATCTGTACATTTGGTAGTGAAAATAATTTTATTAAATAACGTACTATTTAAACATCATCAACACTTAATTTCCTGGTTTCGGTTACACTGTTGAAGCAATATGTCTATTCTAACATAACGATTGGTTGAAATTAAGCACAAAACTACACATTGGGCTGTCTGTGCTTTACCCACCACAGATATCGAAACCCGGGTTCTAATGGAGTGGGAGAGGAGACATTCTGCTGTGCCACAAGGGTCAATATTCTGGAGAGAAAAGAGCTAACGATGTATTGCAAACACGTACACTACTGTTCAGATCTACTTCCTTTTTGCCATCTTTGTTTGCTCTGCGTTCTCACCCGACATTTTCAAACGGTCTCATCTCACTTCATTTCCTCAAACAAGCCAAATTAATATGCAGGAAAACTTAAACGAATAGATAAATAATCTTCCACAAGCGGGGACGAAGGTGAACTACAACGTTCCTAAGCACCCCTGATGGGCCCGGCAAGAACAGATGTGTAAGGGTAATTTCAGGGTCGTGGGTTCGAATCACAGTCGCACCAAACATGCTCGCCCTTCTAGCCGTGGGGGCATTATAATGTGAAGGTCAGTTTCAGTATTTGTTGGTGAAAGTGTAGCCTAATAGTTGGTGGTGAGTGATGAAAATTAACTGCCTTCCCTTTAGTCTTACAATACTAAATTAGGGACAGGTAGCGCAGATAGCCCTCGTGTAGCTTTGCGCGAAATTAAGAAAAAACAAACAACACCCTATTGAGGAAAAAAATTCCTCAGACTTCTCTCACTCTAATCTCAGCACCTCCCAAGGTTTCGTTTAGTTTATGTCTCCACGGATATAAATTTTATTATTCGTTTTAAAGGTGTTTTGACGTGATAATGGTTACTTTTATAATATTACGATTATATATACATTCATATGTATAATGTTTTTATTACACGCAGTAAACTTCACAATGATATAACTAGTTGTTGCATCTCTATATCGACAGTGAAATATCGTAGAATCATACGTTTTTAACCCTCTTTCTTCATTACAGTTACCATTCAAGTTTACAACCATTACGAAACGCACTGTTCTAAAATTGGTTGGTTATTTTTTTATCGTGGTGACGTTCTTAATGTTTTATAGATGTAAAAACTAAAAGGTCATTTTATAGAATGATTTAAACTTATCTTCATTTTATTTTATATTTTACTTGTGTATTTCCGAGAGCAGTAGCTAATTTAATATGATATTTAAAATTCTTTTTATTTGTAATAATTCTAAGAATAATTTAGACTACTTTCATCTTGCAAGAACTAAAGCTTCGTTGCACTGTGGCCCAGCATGGCCAAGTGGGTTAAGGTATTCGACTCATAATCCGAGAGTCACAGGTTCTAATCACTGTCGCAGCCATGGCGCGTTATAATTTTATGGTCAATCTTACATTGCGTTGGTAAAAGAGTAGACCATGAGTTGGCTGTGAGAGGTGATGACTAGCTACCTTCCATCTAGTCTTACACTGTTAAATTAGGGACGGCTAGCGTAGATAATCCTCGAGTAGCTTTGCGCGAAATTCAAAAAACAAACTATCATTACATTGTGATCAGCAGTGGTGGATTTAAGGTTGTGTGGATACAGGAGCTAATAACTTTTTTGGGCCTTACATCCTTTCTAGTTTTACGTGGAAAAATATTGTCAATGAGTCCGCATTAAGACCACTGGCACTGGGGTTGAGCTTCCTCTCACCCCAACCTAAATACACCACCGGTCAGGTCACAGATAGCTCGTTGTTTAGATGTTTATTGATCTACAAAGAAACAAAGCTATATTATAACAGTTGACTTAATATTGTTACACAAAAAGTTTTAAAAATAATTTTTAAATATTCTGAGAACGAATTACAAAAATATAATTTCCTGAAATATTTTTTTTAAATGAAGCATTCTGTGTAATACAAACTTGAAATGCAAATACATAATTTTACCATTATTTAGTTTAACTAGTGTATTTCTCTTTTAATTTTCCTTGATGTTTTCTTATTTATTTCTAACTATACATGTTCCATGAAATAGTTACTTCTATATTTTATTTATAAAATTATTTTAAAATTCTATAACATGGCATTCAAAAAAACTGTTTTGCAAATAACAAGTAGTCTTATAGAATAGTTAGGAGCTCATGCAATTTCTTTTGTTTAATTCTAATGTTATACGTCACACTTTGTTTAACACTGTCTACCATTGCTTCCTCAATTATGTTTCTGTCCATGTTTCATACCTCATCAGTGTTCTGTAGTTGAAGGTTTCTGCAAAGTTTTTGATTGGAGTCAAATTTTCCTTGTGTGGCTGCTTTGGTTATAATTGTTTGCAGTTTGTTTGTGATATTTATGTACTTTATTCTATGTTTTTTTCTTAACTTATAGCTAAAAGAGGCCTTTTTATTTTATTCTTTACCTATTCTTTTTGGCATTTCTCTATTTAACTGTTTATTTTAAATGATATGTAATTACTTCTAGCACATTTTCTCATGTCTCTATTTCATACAGATAAATAGAAAAGGATTTATCTACGGGGAATTCATCTTGATATTGTATACTACGAGCTAAGGCTATAATTATTATATTTTGCTTACAAAGAAGGGTACACCAACTAAAAGTCATTACAATGGTATGAGCTTTACCAAAATTTAAATACAGTGTTTAGGTTATAATGACTAAAGGCAACCAAGTCTCATTTTATCATTCAATTAATTGCAGTTAATTCCACTTAATTTTTATTTTACTAACTACTTTAACCTTACTTGCCATTACATTGCACTTTGTACATACACTATACAACAGTTTTAAAAATTCATAATAAATGCTGTTCATCAGAACTACAATAACTCATTCCTCAGCATTCCTTCATTTACTTTTTAAAATCAGGGTTTTAATGTAAATCTTCTCTGTATAATATTTGTTCACCGACATTATGGAACTACTTTTACTGAATGTACTTTGAACACATTGAATTATTTATCTTTTCTTTCGTTGTTTTTGCTATAAAAGTAAATCCACCCTACATCTATGGGCATAGTAAAGATTCTGGGAAAATCTCATATTATAAATTGTTTAAGTTGGAAATTCCTTATAGACTGTAGGATATTCTAAGATTTGTCATCGGGTATCATAATGTCGTTTTTTATACAAACGTATTTTATAATATTACTTGTATCAAAATACATTCGAAATCTCGCTTCTTCTTGTAAAATAAGTACAGATCATAAAACACTTCAGACCACGATATAAGTTCTTATAATAAATATAATCTTTGTTGTGTGTTGTAAAGCACTGCTCGTAATATATGTTTATGTTTTAGTATTTCATACATGAAGTATCAACTACAAATTCACTTTTTAAATTCTTATGCCTGAAAAAATTATTCAGTAAAAGTAATAATGACAGTACTGAGTGAAAACTCTGAGAAATATGTAATAATATGTCAATCACACCTTATCTACCACTAAGGCTTTTCTTCTTCTTTCAGGCTTCATCAGGCTGCTTTGTATGACAAACACAATTGTAATGATGTTTAGAAAAAGGAATTATATAGCATTCATAATTATATTTTATACTAAAAATTGAAGTTTATTAACTGAACAAAATATTTACTTAAATAATTAATTATAAATATCACAAAATATAGAGTAATTGAAATTACTATTATTCCTATTTGTTGAGTATCTTTAATTAATATTTTATATCCTGACAGGTATAGTATAGCTATTCACTTATAACAGATTTGCTTGTTATAGACGGACATTGTTTCTGAATTATGTAAGCGATTTTTCCTATCAACTATGAAATATATAGTTCACATATTAATAACAATAGACCAGAATGACCTGGTGGTTAAGATGTTCAAATCTTCGTCCTTGGGTTGCTGGATTGAACGCTGTCGTGAAATATGTTTGCTCATTCAACGATAGGGGCATTATTATGTTAAGATAAATCTCACTATTCATTGGTGAAAATTATTCTGAGAGCTCATGTGTTGACTTGTACATAACGTCAGAATTATAGATGGCTAGTGTAATGGTTTTAAAACACCAAAAACATGAGTGCATTTGAAGAGTTTACAGTTTTTATTTTCAGGCAATAGCCTTTAAATAACACTTTGTGAAACAGAACAAGTAAAGGTTGATTGTTTGATTGTTTTGGAATTTCGCACAAAGGTAGTCGAGGGCTATTTGTGCTAACCGTCCCAAATTTATCTTTGACTAGAGAGAAGGCAACTAGTCGTCATCACCTACCGCAAAATCTTGGGCTACTCTTCCACCAACAAATAGTATTATTTGGATAAGAGTAACCTTCACATTGTCATGAAAGAAAGAGATCTTGATGTAACAATCAGTTTCTAAAGCCATCCAAGCAGCATGCTTGTTGTTAGGGTTAAGGCAAACAGAATTCTAGGTTATATCAACATACCTAAACATTCGATTGCTTAATAATCCCCTACCTTAGTTTTATTAATCAACTTCTTTTAAGCCTTAATGCCCTGTTTGTTTTGGGCTGTCTATCAAACTGTGCAATTCGTATGTTTTATGTGACATAAGTTAGGTTACAGCTAAGAACTCTAAATACTTTTAAGTCTTCGGGCATTTATTCCACTAGGTGAGGGCTTATTCATTATAACTTAGGCCGAAGTCATATTTTAATGCTTTGGAAAGTTATAATTAAAAGTGTTTCAGTTTATTTACTGTTGAAAGTGTATAATTTCTTCATGTATTACTAGTGTTAACAGTTACTCTACAGAAGCAATTAAACTACTTGCTGATATACAACATTACTTATTCAACTACAGGTTCCTGTGTTTCATTTCTCTGCTGTGAATGAAGACAGTTGCAACATCTTTTGATATTTTATGTTTGTATTATTTGTCTTTCATAAACTGGTGTGTTTTGGTATTCAGTTGCACATATTTTGTGAAATGTGGTTTACCAGAAAACATTTCAAAGTCTACATTAATTGACAGTATTAAAATTGTTTTTTAGAAATTTCTGCCTATTCACTAAAATTGTGAAAAATTCTCGAGTTCAAGAATCAACAATGAAATTTATGGCAATAAAGTGCAAGTAATCATCAGGATTATTTAAGTGCAGAAGTTTATCTCATCAGTTACTACTCCTTGCTCCACAAAGTACGCTCTTCTTAGGCATTTTATTTTTTACTTTCGGTGTATAGCATAAAGGGTGTTTTTGTTACTCTTTTTTGAAGAATAAACGTCTTATTCAGTGTAAAAAAAATTCCAAAACAAATTCTATATGAATGTATACATATATATATATATATATTTTAGAATTATATATAAAGCTATAGAATGGGCAATGTGTGCTCCACCTTCCACTTGTATACAAACCCACTTTCTAGAGATGTGAGTTCGCACACATACCACTCTGCCCTGGATGGCATTGAAATATATTGTTTGAAAATTTTTTATACGTTTATACACAAGAGTAGTCGAGATTAACCATATATTTTATGTTGGAACATAGGGTCAATTTTTTATCCATACATTCAATCACATCAATTTGTTAACACCACCCAAGGAATGTATAATCCAGTATGGGTGATTTTTTGGTGGATTTCTGTTTTAAATTATGCATCAATTCTTGTAATTTTGAGGTTCAAAATTCTGATTGACATGTATAGAGTTAATGTGATTGAAAAAATTAAGTATGTGTTCTGTAGATGTGAATTCCTCAACCGTGTAATTTTCATATTTTAATAGTATAGTGGTAGATGTAATGCTATATTAATTGCTTGTGTTTGAACTGGTGTCAGAAAAATATTGGCTAGAACTGGTGATACTGGGTTGTCCATGCTAAAGCCATTTGTTTGTATATAGTTGTGAATTTGAACATTAAGTTTATCTTTATCGTGGAGAATTCTTTGAGGATTCCTAATTCATTGTTCGGAATGTTTATTGATGGGTTAGGATCTTGGATATATAATTTTAAGGCTATCTTGTATGCTTCAACGGTTGGAACATCCATAAAGAAGGATATAACATCGAAAGTAGCCATTAAGGCTTTATAATTAACTTGATTAAGATAAAACTTGAAATTGAAAAGTCAATGATGAATGAGTTGGCTGATGTTACATATTTGGACAATACCAATGTTATGTATTTACCAAAATTGTAATTAAACAATTCATTCGTGGACATTATTGGTCGTATAGACAATGAGATTCATGAGGTTTGGAAATTCCGTATATTTATGTTGTGTGTGAGTCGATTTCACAGAGGTAGGAATAAAGTGTTTTTGAAATTGTGTTGGCTTTTTCCATTGTCAGTAGTATTTTGTTTAGTTGTGTTTCGTGTGTCTTTGTATGTGACTGACAAGATGTTCTCTTGCTTTGGATGCATTCATTTGTGTTAATTACGACTGTAGCGTTTCATTTATCTGATTTTAGAATTTGTATATTTTTTGTTTTAGGTTTTTAGTAAAACTAATATCTGTTTTTGTAAGAATGTTTTTTTTTAATTTTCTGCTTTGTGAAATTATGTTGATGGTTTTGTGAGAAAATTCTTTGAAAAATTCGTTGAAGATGTTGTTTATAGGTGTTTCTCAAAAATATATTTTTTAATTTTTCTGAGAAGTTTGGATGTCAATAAAATGGTTAGAAGTTGTCTTCTTTCTGTTAATTATTTTGGTTGTTTTCTTGTTTTTATTTTTCGTAGAAAGTATCACAAGTCTACTTCAAATAAGATAAACACAACATAACCTTGAGAAACATCCAAATACTCAATAAAGAAACAAACATAAACGCAAAATTAAAGAAGCCTTACTGATACAACAACTCAAACCCCAAACTAAACCAATGCAAAGAAACACCTTTATACCAACATTAAAAATATAATCAAACATCTAAGCACGCCCTTTATATTCCTGCACTTAACTTCACAATCCTCTTCAAACATGTGGTTAGCTATCAGTCAGTTACCTCTTTCTTTCTTTGTGAAGAAGACCGAAACGTTGTTTGTTCATCTAGATAAAAAATTTTCCAACACAAACTAGCCGTTTATACATGTATATTTTTCTCTACAAGTGGGTTTTTTCGTCATCAGGGATAAATAACAAATAATCAATCAATCTTGCAACACTCGGTTTCGTACACGATTATTTATAATTATGTTATTTGATATTTCACTGTCAAAAAAGAGATGCAGCAACTAATTATTTTATTATAAACTTTACTGCGTGTAAAAGATAAAATATGTATATATGTTATCAGAATATTATGAAAGTAATCATTATCATTTCACAATATCTTCAACACGAATATTAAAATTCACACCCGTTATACATAAATAATAGTGTACGTATTTGCTATACAACATTAACCCTTTTTCTCAGGTATATTACCCCTAATGGTACAGTGGTATGTTTATGGAATCGCACTTGCAAAATGCGGTCCACCATTTCTGTGGTGCACAGAGCACAGATGAACGTTGTGTAGCTTCGTGTTTAATTACAAATAAAAAAACGTTGTATTAGTAGATTCACATTCTTTCAACAGTGTACAAAGACCGTGAAAATAAATATTGATGATGTCGGTTTTGACATTGACTTGTTCCTAAGGGCCCGGCATCGCCAAACGTGTTAAGGTGTGCAATTCGTAATCTGAAGGTCGTGGGTTCGCATTCCGATCGCGCCAAACATGCTCGCTTTTTGAGCCGTAGGGGCTAAATAATGTTACTGTAAACCCCTCTATTCATTGGTAAAAGAGTAGCCCAAGAGTTGGCGGTGGGTGGTGATAACTAGCTTCCTTCCCTTTGGTGTTAGACTGCTTAATTAGGGACGGCTAGTACTGATAGCCCTACAGTAGCTTTGTGCGAAATTCAAAAACAAACAACGAACAATCGAACCCGTGACCCTTAGACTATGAGTAAAGCATCCTCAGTTCAATGAAAAAGTATTAATATGGAAATAAATAAACCTTAATCTGCAGTAAAATTTATTATTACGCAATAAAATTAATGATGCGTATACGTTATTTGGATAAACAAAATTTTAGGAAATATTCTCAGATGATAAGTGTATTTTAGAGGACAATAGCTGCTTATGCATTTGTAATTAAATAATTCATTTATAAGTACTTTATAACTCTCTTAATAGGTACTTTAAGTGAATTTAGTGTTATTAATTTTTTATTAAAATTGTTAATAGATCAGTACTATACACCCTGAGTTATAATTTTTCGCCTCTAATAAATTTTCAACATCACGAAGGTTATGTTTTTTACCTTATCAACTTATGGTTTGTACACTCAATTCGCAGTTGACTGTTTCGAGTTCTTTTAAAAATATTCTTTCCCACTAAGCTGAGGAAATAAGAAATGCAATATTTAATTCCATTATATAATAGTAAAAAATAACCCACTATTTGATAGTGGATGGCATTCACATGGATATCAAAAAGTACGAAACTTTATAATCATGAAAGTACATAAAGGAATGAGAAGTAATGTCTCCCGGTTTGCTTTCTTAAAATATCTTTCCTAATTGATTATTTTTTTCACAATAGTTATTTTTATTGATTTTATAAGAAATATTTATTATGTTAAAAATTCGTGAATAACATGGATGATTTAGTTAAAAACCTCAAAATATTCAAAGCCATTAAACGCGCATGATAAGGTACTCTAATAATGTCACTTTGATTTTGACGGTATTTTTTACTTCATCTGAAAGTTAAGATACGTGAGTAGCTACCACAAAGTACAACTGTTATATATAACACGTTACGTTATATGAAATTACAAATATTTCTAAATTGTCTTGCAAACGATAATATTTATACAATTTAGTACACAAGATGCTCAAGAATAAAAATAGCTGTTTAATATATTTCCCATATAATTGTTTTTATATTAATGTATATATGACTTTTCAACGTACCTCTTTAGAAACATTTGTTAATCATTTCAGAGAGTGTTTTCTGGGTCCTCACGAGCTGCTGCAAATCTAACAGTAACACATTGTTTGAGGTTGTGCAAGCATTGAGTCGTAACTCTTAATGTAAGTTATGTAAGATATTTCAAAATGAGAAGTTTGTACAAGCATATAATGTATGTGTTTCAAGCTTAAGAAGTGAGTTATAGTTCTGTTGTATGATATCATATTTAACATTGCCCTGTAATGTCCTGGGTAACTATTAAGTTACTTAATACATTCCTCTCTTAATAATTCCAGAACTATAATGTATATGTTTACAAAACTTTCATTCTTGACTTTCATGTATGGTTGAAGTTTCAATTTTATCGTTGATGAGACGTCTAAACTGTAAGAAATTCCGCTGGATGAATTATTCAACGGCGAATATTGTGAAGGAACACACATTGTATGAAGTCACGAATCACCCGCTCTGTAGGGTTCTGAAATGTTATTTTTGATAACTGCCAAATTTCGCAATAAAAGAGACTTTTCTGGTAATAGTTCATTATAGAACATTTCAATATAAGTAAATACTTCAAATATTAAATGTATAAACGTAAATGAAAAAATATATATGGTAGTTCAACATTATCTGTATATCTGCGTCTTTTCCTTCATTACAAATGTCATTGAAGAACACTATAATTCTGGTAAGGAAAGTTTGCAAATTCACACTCTCGAATTGCATCTGAAAGCGTCAAATGCAAAATTCGTTCTAACAAATGAATTATGTTTTATATATTACGATTTTATTTTGATAATATTTAATTTCATGATTATTTTTTGTGCCAGAAACGATAAGATTGTGCTAAATAGTATCAAAACTACTTTGTAATATCTTATTACCTCGCTTTGCTTACAGTAAATTTAATACTCAATTTTAGACATAGATCGCTACTTACCAACAGAAAGTATGTAACATTCTTAACACAGAGTCAAAAAATGAAAATTATAATTGAAATAACGAAAAGTAAATGAAAATTACGTCGTTCTAGATCTGTAATTTATTTCTGATGTTAACAGATGCAAGACATCAATTATTGTTAGCAAATTGGAATTAATTGTCAAAGCAATTATTGTTTAGAAATACCAACCGACTCTGAATTATCTATAATTTTGGATTCAGTACATTTTTCAGCTCATTCAGTTTCTTAGGCTTGTCTTCTATTGTCTCTGAATAAAAAAAAAATTCGGATTTGCTTAAACTGGTCATATTTCTCATGTTACAAACCAACATTTGTAGAAACATATTTAATAAAAGGGGAATTTGCACTTTTGACAGAGTAAGAGATTACAAATTACAATTTATTATAAAAGCGTATAACTAGTCAGATTATTACAGAAGATAATATATAATCCCAAACAAAGATGTTTATTGAATACTTCAAAATTGGCTATCGATTTCTTTTAGCTGAAAACCACACTATCAAACCCAGAAGATTTTACTCTTTTTTTTAAAGTACAAAACTGCAATTGTATTTGTTATAAATCTATGTTTCTCTTTAGTTTATATTGCTTGATTTTATACTGCTATAGCAAAGATAAGGAATAGAACATTTATTTCAGTAATAATATTACGAACTATTTTATACATTAATAAGTCAACCCTCAAAATGGGAGAATAATGAAGGCAAGCAAATGGAGAGATCATTAGCAGTAAAGGACTGACTAAGTGCATGAAATTAAGTAGAAAAACCAGTATTCAAAAGAGAAAGGTTGTGATCAGAAAACATGCTCTACATAGCGACCACTCCTATCAATATTAGTACTTCTTCAGAAGGTATGATGCCAATTAAAGTCCTCTAGGATTAAAAAGAAAGACGGCAAACTGTTCAGTCAATGCACGAAGTTCTGATTGATCATATCTCTCTCTAAGCGACATGTAGAGAGAACAAACAGTGATGGTATGACCCAAAGAAACAGCAAAATCTCCTCGTGATGAATTCAAGAGAAGTTCACTGCGTTGGGATGTGAGTATTTCCACCAACAAGTCATCAGACCGAAGTTTCTTTACTGACTTTGGAGAGCCAGCAAGTTCCAGCAGTTCCTTCTAAATAAAAAATGGTAGGACATTTGCCCTAAAGGTTTGTCTGAAAGAGAGTGTAGGATAAGAAAATGAGGTACAACAGGTGGTAGAAATGTTGAAGATCGTTGCTCAGAAACACAAAGACGTGGTCGTTCACCTACGAATTGGTTTGTCTCTGTTTTTATTAAATATGTATTTGGAAGATCCAAAATAAAAACGGGAAATTTCGGTTCCCACTGATCCCTTTATCCACGGTAGCCCTACGAGGTGATGGACTACAATATCAAACAGTGAAACAACATGAGCGCCAAGATTTCGTGAGCACCATACCCAAACACCAGCAACAGATACAATAACCAAAATACATATTGAGGCCTTCCAACACTGACACTCGGTTGACCCTAACTCAAGTGGACCAGTTGACTGACTCGAGGGGGCCACCCTTATGCGATCCATCCACATGAATTCAAAGTCAAAGTTGTGTGTTATTGTTCGACCCCTAAACCACCAGTTATCCTCTCCTTACTTTCACGGGTTAACACATGTCAAACACGTGGGTGGTTCTTGAGATTGCAGAACCTTCACTGGAAAGTCTCCTCATCATGTACAGGAATACACACCGAGGGGTTTTGTTTATGAAGGAGACTTCCAGCATGTTATACGTCGTATTGGGAACATTGTCTTTTCTTTGTTTAGACATAGTTACCTCTTTCTTTCTTTGTGAATCTAATGATGACCGAAAAAGGACGAAATATTTCTAGCTCCTCTGCATAAAAACATTTATCAACCCTTTCCAGCCGTTTTAACAAATATATTTTTCATTTATCGCAATGACGCTGTTAATATGATTCATACCCGTAAACACTGAAAGGTCATTTTCTAGAAAGATTTAAGCCTATCTTGACCTTATTTTATATTTTACGTGCGTATTTCCGAAAACAGCAGATTGTTTAATATAATATTTACAGTTATGTTTATTTGTAATCATTTTAGCTACAAGTTTATTTTGTTTGCTTGTTTGTTTTTTGAATTTTGCACAAAGCTACTCGAGGGCTATCTGTGCTAGCCGTCCCTCATTTAGTATTGTAAGACTAGAGGAAAGGCAGCCAGTCATCACCACCCAATGCCAAATCCTGGACTAGACTTTTCACCAACGAATAGTAGAATTGACCGTTACATTATAACGCCCCCACGGCTGGAAGGACGAGCACGTTTAGCGCGACGGGGATGTGAACCCACGACCCTCAGATTACGAGTCGCACGCCTTAACACGCTTGGCCATGCCGGGCTTTCTACGAGTTTGGACAGATTTAATATCGCAAGAACTCTAGTTTCATTATTTTGTGGTAAACAATAACAGATTTAATTTTGTTTAAGTCCAGGATCTAATGACTTTTATGGATTCTACATCCTTTGTGATTTTTTGAGAATAAAACTGTCAGGAAGTCCACATTGCGATCATGGGCACCGGGAAAGAGCGCCCAAACACCTACCTAAATACGCCATTAGTGGTCAGGTCGCAGATAGCGCATTGTTTGAAAGTTTACTTTACAACAAACAAATAAAAGTGATTTTTTTATTTTATTGCAAAAAAAGATTGGATTTACTTTCTTTATACAAGACACCGAACAATCAATATACATTTAATAAAAAACCCAAAACTGAACAATTGCATTGCTTTGAAAGAGTTTTATTTTCGAACACGAAGAAAACCACAACAGATTCAGATAATGATATTATCGGTAATATATATAGATGCTGGTCCTCATCAGCTGTTAAGTGATCCGTTGAAGCTGTAAGTATAAATAACATTGGAATAGATCAATGTTGTTGTGAGTTCACTTACAACAGATCCACCAACATTTCATTAATTATATTTGTCAAATTTTTTGATATGATTGTGGTATGAACCAACAACATTTTGTCTGAGTTCTATAACGGTGACACAATGAGTTATCTGTGATCTGTCCCTCACAAATATCAAACTTCGGTTTAAAGCTGTGAGAGTCCCTAGACATACCAACCTGTCACTGTGTGGATTAGACCGTTTTATCGATATATTGCTACAAATATGGAATTATATTAAATGTCTTTTGAAATTATTTAAACAAAATAACGTATTAAAAGAAAAAGGTAGGGTGTCATCTTGAGAAATAGCCACACATTTGGAAAATATTTGAATAATTTAGTGCCAGTCCACTGTGCCAACAAATAAAATAAATGTGAGAATAAAATTAAATATACTAAGTAATAATACTATTTACAGCACACTTTATTGATCGTGGAATTCCTTATACAAAGTGAAATTTATGATAAATAATCACTATAACGACTGTGTAACTGTTGTAAAACAGTTATGTTGTATGGAACAACAAACATCTTTTACGATATTGTAAAACATACGTTTACACTGTCTAAAACATATAATGTTCAAGTTTCAACACATTCATTTCATTTATTGCTGATATATTGATTTATTTTGATTTTCTCACCTAACATCCTCAGAAATAGTTCTTAAAAACATCAGACATTATATTGTCGAGACCCTTTACAGCTTTTAAAAGTTCATTAACGACACATTCTTTTACTTCCTGCATGAAGAGGTGAATACAGTAAATGTTATGGGAGATGTTATAAAATTTAAAGTTTGAAGAAAACACAGAAACAATACAAAATAACAGAGACCCCATAACCTGAGAAATTTATCTGTGTTTTTCATGGGTGCGCTTGAAATGATTACTTTAATCATTTCGCTGATTATAAGAACAAATTATAACAAACACTGTAGGAAAATAATATAAGAATGTAGAAGGAGTTGTAGGACACACCTCCAGAAATATATTACATTTTTCATCAATTTTGCCAAATTGAGACCGACATAGTGTCCACTATCATCTCTTTTATGATATAATTAACCGTATTGTGTTTTACCTTATTTTATAGGTGGAGGACAACACTGTGACTGTTGCGTGAAATGACGATATTTCAGGATTATTGTCATCCAACTCTTAATGGTCAGCTGTAGGAAGAAAAAGACTAGGAAGAGTCCAGAATTTCGCTTTTTGAAATTTTGCGCAACGTTACATGAGGGCTATTTGCACTAGTCGTCCCTAATCTAGCAGTGTTAAAACAGAGCGAAGGCAAGTGGTCACCACAACTCACCGCCAACGATTGGTCTATTATTTTACCAAGGAATAGTGGAACTGATCTTCACGTTATAACGCTCCCAAGGCTAAAAGGAGAAGCATGTTTGGTGTGATGTGAATTCAAACCTGTGACCCTAAATGTCTTATCCACCTACCCATGCCGGATCAATTTGTTTGGCGTCTCGTGGCTTTGTTTATTTCTTTTTATTGTTGCTTCTAATTGTATGTGAACAAGCACAGTTTTAATGTTTATTTCAAGTACAAATACTATTTAAACTTTCAATTTTTAATATAAAATCCTGATGCTTTTTAGTTTTATGCAATTTGTCTTTATTTCAACTACATCTCTAACAAAAGAGTTAGTTTGTAGCTTAGCGATAAACTTCTGGTCGCTAAACATTAGAGTTTGTTTCCGTGCAGATGACAGAAGCTTTATTCTGAACAATAAAACCAACTACTTTATCAGCCAGTTATTGATTTAAAAATAGTTTGTTTTTTATCTCTTCACACATACTTTCATCTGTTACAAATCATAGAGTTGTCCTTCATTTGATGCCTTCAAACCACTATTGTGAATATCAGGCAACTGCCTTTTACCTTTATCTTTATAAAATCATATTCCTCTATTGCTGCGTGTATTTTAGGAAATGTTGTAATAAGGAAGTAGATTGTTTGTAGAGGGAATACAGCTAATCATCACCACCCACCGCCAACTCTTGGGCTACTCTTTTACCAACGAACAGTGGTTCTGACCGTCGTTTTATAACGCCTCCACGGCTGAAAGGGCGAGATTGTTTGGTGCTAAGGGGATGCGAACCAGCGACCCTCAGATTACGAGTCGCACGCCTTAATCTCTTGGCTATGCCGGCCAAACAATTCACAAGCAAGGTCTTCCAAGAAGTTAATTTATAAATTTGTTAGAAATTGTCTGTTAATGTCTTCAAAAATGATACTTTAACCATATTAAACACATCAGTTAATGCTAGATATGTAGAGTTTTGAACGACAGTGATGGCCGCGCGGGCATCTCAATAATTGTGAATTAAGCCCAATTTCACAGTCCTCTCTCGGCATAAATTTACTTGGACAACAAGACATGGGCATATTGGCAGTTGTTTTGAAAGACCTTCGCTTGTTGACTATTTTCCGGACAGTGGAATGGCCGATTTCAAAATATTGTGAGATCTTTTTAAATCTCTCACAGTACTCATAAACTGCTACTATTTTCCTTCTGAAAGCCTCAGACAGCTCATTTTCTCTCACCATGTTGCTCACTCTCACCTCAACAGTCCAACTAAATGTGTGTGGTTTAAATAGGAAAAGCCTCATTCAAAATGCTGAGTAACGATCTTCTCATCATGTGTGTGATACACCTGTATGTGAGTCGAACCATTGTAAGTGGGAATAAATGTTGAGGTGTTCTAACTTTTTTCTCACTTAGAATATGCATTTTTGTAGAATTTCATTTACATAAGATCCTGAAAAGTTTTTTCTTCAATTTTAATTGTTTTGTTATATTCCTATAATCTCTCAGTATTGTTAAAATTGAGAATAAATATCTGTATATCGAAAAATGTTACAAGAATACAGAAGCTTTCATAGGGAGTCCTAACTTTATCACATGACTGTAGGTATCGTAAAAAAGTATTAAAACTAAACAACATGAAGCTATAGTGTCTATAGAGAAATAAAGAAATTAATATACAAAAATGCAGACTAGTTTATTTTGTTTTAGGTGGAAAGTTAAACAGAACGCTATCTGGGTACGTTGACCTGAAGGAATGAAATTCCAGTTTTGAGTTTTGTAGATCCGTAAACTTATTGTTATCATATTTAATGATCACTTTGTCTTTATTTGTGCTTAACGTTCATCTGGCCTGATATACCACCATGTTTACATTAGTTGAAAGTATTGTAGAATTATAGCTATTAAATTACGTTTAATTGGTTTAAATAAATTTGTTGTTTTTGTTTGTTTGTTTTGGAATTTCGCACAAAGCTTCTCGAGGGCAATCTGTGCTCGCCGTCCCTAATTTTGCAATGTAAGACTAGAGGGAAAGTAGCTAGTCACCACCACCCACCGCCAACTCTTGGGCTACTCTTTTACCAACGAATAGTGGGATTGACCGTCACATTATACGCCTCCACGGCAGGGAGGGCGAGCATGTTTAGCGCGACAAGGGCGCTAATCCGCGACCCTCGGATTACGAGTCACACGCCTTACGCGCTAGGCAATGCCAGGTCAATTAAATTTGTTTCTGACAGTGTTTTATAGCCAGATTGCATAATTAGACTATTATAGCAGCAGATGAATGTTTAGAACTTTACATTTAAACCCTAATGGGGAACTAGGAATTCTAAACACAAACCAACACAATTTTTTTGCAAATGTCACGTAAAATAGAGTAAAAACTCTAAACTTAGTTTCATTTTAGTGAAGCAATTGTGTGTTTGACTATTTTAATGAAATTTCATTGCAACATTTTTAATCTATGCCTTAATATATATTATGCCATTATAGTGAGGAGAAACATTAAAACATCAAATAACCATTTTGAAAGAATATTTCTTTGATCCAAACAAACTAAATTCGTAATACCATGGTTACCATGATTTACCTAATGATTACAATATTACATCATTATCATTTAATATCTTTAGCTAAAGACTTATACAGTCAAAGTTAAAGTTTCCATATACAAACAACAAAGAGTTTATTTATATTTTTTGCTAATTTAAATGATTAGAAGATTTTCACTTGCTTTTACAGTTATAAAAATTTATACAAACTGTCATAATACATTTAAAAATCTGAGAAGATGACTTAAGGAAAGCTGCAAGCAAGAAATATTTTTGTTTTGTCCTTAGGCACAAAGCTATGGAAAACGTTATCTGTTGTCTTTCCACTATGGGTGTGGAAACTCAGTTTCTAGTGGTATGAGACTGCAGCCATCCAGTTGTGCTTTTGGTTGGCTGAACATAAAGTGTAAAAAGTATAAAATTAATGCGGTATATTTAATATTGGTTAAATTATATTAATATTATTTAATAATATGCCTTGTAGGTCTTAAAACTTGTAAAAATAGTAGAAGTTTTACGAAGACGATCAATGAAAACGTGTCACGTGAAACCTCATTGAAAGGTAAGAGAAAGTTGCGTAACGTAATTTTCTACGTAATCAGGGATTCAATTCCCCTCGGTGGGCTCAGCAGATATCCCGATGTAGCTTTGCTATAAGAAAACGCACAAACTAAGAAGGAAAATATATCATTTATTATTTTCTAATTACGCTGTTGGAGATATCGTGCATATATAACAACTATTATTCCCACGTGCTTCATGATAACCTGATCAACAATGCTTTACATTTCTTTCAACGTGAGCTGGTATGGTCAAGTGTTTCAGGCATTCAACTCGTAATCCAGGAGTAGCCCAAGCGTTGGCGGTGGGTAGTGATGACTAGGTGCCTTCCCTCTATTTTTACATTGTAAAACTAGGGATTGCAAGCACAGATAGCCCTCGTGTAGCTTTGCGCAAAATGCAAAACAAAATTAAAATAACTTAAACATTTTAATTTTTTGGTACGAAATATTTGGGATCATTTCATACTCAGGTTTATTTTTCGTTCAAGACGAAACAGATAATGTTTGGTGCACACTTTTACCTAGTGTACAAGTATTTAATACTCATTTAACTTCAGTCATCAAGTGTTTAATCAGCACTTAAATCCTAACATGTTTCGTGAGTAAGTGTACCATTTGTTTGCAAACAGAAAAAATAGTTCACATGTGTTTATATAGTATTGCTTATTGTGTTTATTCTGTCAGATGTGGCACGCAAGTGGGCGTGTCCTTAATGTAGAGAAACGGTGCTCTTTCAAATAGCTGAAATTTTAACTAAAGGATAAGGAGTCGCATAATATCTGTTTTTACACTTTCCTTTACCTACATCGTTTTGTGTTCTGAGCTCTTTACTGTGAATTACTCCAGTAATTAAAACTTACTTTAAAGTATTTTCTTTCATTAATCAATATTTATTATTTTTTAATGAATTACTGTTAGAAATGCAATACAAAAAGGGGAACTATACAAGTTAGTTCAGAGATGAATTGACAAACAAATAATTCATAAATAGACAAAAGGAGAATATTTATGAATGAACGTTTTAAAGAGTTTAAATAATTCTACATTTTGTAAAGAAAGTATACGAAACAAGTCAATTTTCACTTTAAAGTTATAAGGCAATGTCATCGTCTAGATCAACATCAGTAATCTTTTTTTCCATAGTCCTTGTTACAGTGTTGATATCACTTGCACATATTTAAGATTTCTGTATTTTAATTTTGGGCATGCAGAATGTTTGTACAAATAAAGGTGCAACATTTTCAGCACAATGATTAGTGCAACACTCTTGTACAAACGTAATTTTTCTATTTATTTTCGCAGTGTTATTGTCATTGGTATGCTTTAAACCACCTCACTGTTTTAAGCAATAGATGTTCTTGTGTAAAAACTGAAATGTAAAAAAGTATCATTGTATAAATTATGTTCAGATTCAAGTTAAGAAAAAAGAGGAATACAAAATGTGCAACATAAACTGAATATGGCTAGAGTTAAAATCTAGAAATCTACTAAAATACATGCAAGATTATAGATGTTGATGAAAACGGTGACACTTCACTCGAGTTATAATGAACTTTGCAGTACAGTTTATGACTGTATTTAAAAAAAAACTTAATGAAATTAATTTAATTATTTTAGTTGTTTTTTTCTGTGTGTTTTCTAAACTTCTATAATCTGTCGTCTAATAACTACATTCACAAAAATATGAATGTTTCCGATGAAGTTTATTTTCTTTCCTTTCCGTGTTCCTGAAGTTTCTCACTGTTCCTTGAATATATTTATTTCATTTAACATAATAATTCAAAACAATTTAAGATTAAACGTTTTTCGCCATAACTTCTTCCTATAAATAAAGATTCACTAACATAAAGCGTACATTTCTCTCATTATCAACTCATCACTTACATCTGAAGTTCAATATTTAACATTGGTTTTTTGATAAAGTGTCCAACCAACGTTTATCATTAGTTAAATATTTTCTTATTCATCGTACTAACGCTATAAAAATGTTCGATATGTATAAATGAAAAGAAAAGGTTGGAAGGATTTAACACTGAATTCTGCCCTCTTCGGTGTTTAAGGTTGCGTCAAGATTTTGTTTAAGTGTAACAATTTTACCGATAAGTTGCAACTACTTTTTGGTTAACTGATAGAACAATCTTTAATTTATGGATTTACAACGCTGTAACCAGGAGTTATTCTGCGCGATGGATATGAAAGATAATACAGCCTGGCATGTCCAAGCGCATAAGGCGTGCGACTAGAAATCCGAGGGGCGCGGGATCGAGCCCGCGTAGCGCCCAACATGCTCGCCCACCCAGCCCTGGGG
Organism: Carcinoscorpius rotundicauda; assembly: GCA_011833715.1. Classification (NCBI taxonomy): domain Eukaryota; kingdom Metazoa; phylum Arthropoda; class Merostomata; order Xiphosura; family Limulidae; genus Carcinoscorpius; species Carcinoscorpius rotundicauda. Next base: position 45,643,898 of record CM022397.1, on the reverse strand, counting down.
GTGTATTCGTCGGTAAAAGATTAGTCCAAGAGTTGGCGGTGGGTGGTGATGACTAGCTGCCTTCCCTCTACTCTTACACTGCTAAATTAGGGACAGATAGCCCTCGAGTAACTTTGTGCGAAATTCCAAAACAAACAAACATACAACTTGAAAATGATGTCTGTTTTCTTCATTGAACATTTATATTTAAAAATAATTTAAGAGATTTTTTTTTTATTTTATAAAATACAAGTTTTGTTTTTGGAATTTCACACAAAGCTACTCGAGGGATATCTGTGATAGCCGTTCCTAATTTAGCAGTATAAGATTAGAAGGAAGGCAGCTAGTCATCACCACCCACCGCCAACTCTTGGGCTACTCTTTTACCAACGAAGAGTATGATTGACAGTAACTTTATAACGCCGCCACGGCTGGGAATGCGAGCATGTTTGGCGCGACGCGGGCGCGTATCTGCGACCCTTGGATTACGGGTCGCACGACTTATGCGTTTGGCCATGCCAGGGCGATAAAATACGAATTGTTTTTTTTTTCTTCTGTAAACAAGATACCGAAATTAACAACATATAATTAAGTAGCTTATCAAAATCACACGGCACCCTTTGCTTCATCACAACCTGAAACTGATATTTTACAAAACACCAAGAACTCAACAATGTTGTTTTGACAGTTTTATTTTCAAAATAAACGTATTTTAGTGTTAAACACATTTCGAAGAAAAGAAAATCACGAAAGATTCAGGTTATTATCAGTAATATGTAGATGCTGATTCTCATTAGCTGTTAAATAATCTGTTGAGTTTGGAAATATCAATAACATTAAAATAATTAAGAATTCTGGCAATTACATCTGACAAATCCAATAACATTTCGTATATCAGTATAATTAGTTAACACCAAACATGGTAGAAAAATCACATAATACTTACCACTGTTCTAAAATAGTGGCGAAACTTGGTAATTTTAAAATATTTGTTTCTTTTTGGAGAAAATGAATCTTGTCTTTTTCCAGATAATTGAGATACAATGTTTTATTTCATGGTTCAGATTCAATGTATGAACCGTTTAATATGTCTTCAGGGAATGTAGCATTTCATTCATCAACTAAAAGTTGCTATAAATGTATAAAACGTGAAGAGAACACCCTTATCTTTTGTATCCATTAAGCATATAACATTCATTATCTCAAAGTTATTATTTTAAAGTTTTGTGTTTGTTTGGTTTATAAGTTTCGCGCAAACCTCCTCAGGGGCTATCTGCGTTAGTCATACCTAATTTACCAGTCTAATACTTGATGGAAGACAGCTTGTCATCACCATACACCGCTAACTCTTCTGATACTCTTTTACCAACGAATTGTGTGGTTTACCGTCACATTATAACGTATCCAGGGCTGAAAAAGCCAGCTTGTGCGACGGGGAATCGAGCCCACGCCTCTCAAATTACGAGTCGAACGCCTTAACCCACCTGGTCTTGTCGGGCCTTGAGTTTAGTGTTCAAGAAACATGTAAATGTGGGTTACCAGTGTTGAATTTGAAATTGCTATCTTCATTGGTGTTTTTGGCATGATTGTTTTTAATGTTGCATTTTGTCTCTCTCCATTTATATATGTATATATATATATATACATATCACATATTTATTTTATTTTCCACAAGAGATAATCTATCATAAGAAAGCCTGATGTATTTTTAGATTGACTGTACCCTCTTCAGAAGACTGGATTCTTGCCTATGCAAGGCTCATGAACACAGCTTTCGCCAGCAAATCGAATAAAAATTTATTAAGCCCATTTCGTCGATGAAGCGACGAAATTATTTATACTTTTGTTTAAATAGCTAAATATAAAGTTATAAAATTATTTTAATGTTCTTTATATATATACATATATTTATACTAACCAAATAAATTAATTCACGTTAATGAACTAATTTCAATCCTTTTCTAAGCCCACATACTTTGTCTTCCTATTTTTATGAAATCATGCGATATCTTTACTAAAATTGCTGGTTCTCTTATGGAATAACAGGTGTGGTTTACAGTCATGGGAAAACTTTATCTTTGATACTATTATTGTTATCTGTGTCAGTCTTTTTCACAATAAATTCTCAATTAAAATAATTGATATTGAAATTAATGTACATGATGGATGAAAACATTCAGCAAGAAACTCGATAGTTAATGTATCATGATATTGAGAAATCCACTTTACGTAAAAATTTATTCTAAAAACTATTGGTCCAGATAATAAAAATTTGATTAAAATACAGTGCAGAACAATGTGTTGACCTTGTTAACACACAATTTCTACAATAAGGCTAGACTATTGAGAGTGTGACTACGTAAGCCCTTTTTGTTAGAAATGCTTTGCAAGGGTTTGTATTTAATGCTAAGGGGTCCATTCACAATTTTTTTATTCTGTAGGAAACATCGGTCCTTTGGGGGAAGCCTAAATCGTTATTTGTATGAGTAATACTATATATTTTCATTTCGTTTTCATAAGAAAAAGGTGTAAAGTGAAATGTCACATTATGGTTAAATTTATACACTCACAGTTATCAAACAATACTTCTAATTTAGTGACAAACGGAATAATTCAATTATTCATATAAAATCAAATGTTTCAGGTAACCTTTGGTTGTCAAGTAGTAAAAGTCATCATCTAAATTAGATTAAAAAACTCAGATTAAAGTAAGTCAAACGTTTTTTTCCATTAAACATTTTCAATTTGTATTTTTAATACAGTGGCTTAAAAAGTAATAAATTTATGTTGTTTATTTCACATAAGTATGTAAGAAGTAATGACTTCAAAATTTCAAACTTATAAATGACGAATGCCTCACCTTCTATGTTTATGCCGTTATCTTTCACGTGGAGAAAATTTTGATCATTCAAACATCAAAAATTATTGAAATTTGATTTTGTTGTAGTTAGGTGCAAAGTTACATAAAGAAGTAACAGCACCACCACAAGTAAACATTATTTAAAAGCCTTACCAATGTATTCAAGGAAAAAAATACTGATAGTATTATAAGTGTAGAAGCTATAGAATTTAATTAGGTCACCTCCCTTCAAATTAAAACTTGTGTGGTATCTAACAACAAACAATACGATCAGAACTGATATTAATCAGTTCAATACATTTATAACATAAACCAATTTGAATTTTAAAAAAGAGAAATAAAAAGTGATGAAGAGCAGTAATAAAAATATGTAATCAAATGAAATTAAAAGTAGAATAAGTAGAAATATAATGAGCAAAGACTTATAAAATATCTTAACATTTACGTTATTTAGTATCAATAATTTGTTGTCTGAAATGAGAATAAAGCACTGAAACATATTGAGTCATTTCAGTCTAACCACCAAGATATTTTGAATTTAATTCATTGCAAACTGTTTAACCTTGTAATTGTGGATCGAACCCATTTGTCTATTTCTGTGATCCAAAGCTCAACAATATGGAATATAACTTTTAGTTTTTTAACACATCTTCAAAATAATGTGTCATTTTTTGTTAAAAATTACAAATATTTCGAATAAAAAGAATGAGGTTATTTTAATATGTATTGTAACAGAAAAGTGTTATTTTTATCATTTAGTAGTTTCTACTCTGACTGAATAATTTTAGTATTATCAACAATGTAAAATCCAACTGAATGTTTAAAATTAAAAAAATAAAACATGTTCATACCTTTTTATTTCTGAATCATTAAACTCAAATTATCTCTTTTTTCTTATATTCTTAACTGTAAGTCTGTACTTTTTTATATAATCTAACTTTGAAGTTTTATATTTTTACCTGTCCTTTAACAATTAATTATTATTGCATTACATGTTAACAGGTATTCCCTGGCAATATTAGGGTATCAGTAGGCAAAGACACTAGTTTTCTTCAGAAGAGGTGGACATTTACGTATTGCACTAATCCTAATGAAACAAAGCATGTTGATTTATATTGTAAAGTATTATTATAATTTTTTGACGTGCATTTTAAAATATAAATAGCTCATATTTTGAAACGTGGCATTTCTTTTGGTTAAAAGCAACTAGTTCAGCTGATAAATCACAACTCCATGTTTAGAAATCTGGAATCTGTTAAGAGTGAAACTGTTATGTAAATGTGTAAATATTTTGTAAACGACAACATGTCGTGTTGTGTTTGAATTTTCATTTGTATTATTCATTTTTCCATATTTATATTATTGTTTCGAAGTTTAAACTAATATTTTGTCATTTATTTAGGGTAGCATTTAGAACTTTCTTGAATTAAGTAGACCGATCATATGTTTGTAAATAAGTGCTGGTGACTTCCTGTCTAGACGTGTAGTCTCGTGCAAGAACGGATATGCGTGGATAGCTCTGGAGTTGTATGGAAATTGCAAGATTGTTCGAGAAGTAGGCCTATCGGTATAAAAAACGGTGACAAGAGAGAGTTTCAGTCATCAGTTTTTATTCGAAGATAAAGAGAGAGATTCAGTCATCAGTTTTTACTCGAGGGAGAGAGATTCAGTCATCAGTTTATTAGAGGAAAAATAATGAGATTCAGACATCAGTTTTATTTCAAAAGAAAAGAGTTAGTTATTTGAGAAAGATTAAGTGTTTGCTGTGAATATTCAACTTGGATCTGTGATTCAAGTTAGATCTACGGAAGTTGTGATTTTATTTCGTCAATCTCTACGATACATCTGAATTACTGCTTGAGCTGAGAGACGGCGATTTCATTGAACTGTGAACTGTTTCGGAATTTCTTCGTGGGACCATATTCACACCCTAGACTGGAATTTGAGACTTTAATTTTAGATCATTATATTAGATACAGGCCAGTAACGTTTTGTATTGTGATTAATTTTGAAGTTTGAAACTAATATTATTTTGTTTTGTAATTAATTTCGAATGTTATAACTTAATATCTTTCACTGTTATTATTTATAATTTGTGTTATATCTGTTATATTTGTTAATAGTTTAGTGTAATAACTGATACAAGCTGTTATCTGCGTTTTTCTGTTGCGTTTAGTCAACGAAGAACATAAAACATTAAAAAATACGTAATAGAAACTAAATTCTTTTTTTTAACATTCTAAGAAGCTTGAAATAGGAATGGTTAAACTGAGGAAATAACCAAACTTTTATCAACACATGGAATTTTAATGTATATCAAGAAGTATCCAAGTTACAAAATTTATAAGATCATATTTTGTTAACCAAACTGAAGTTCAGGAATAGTTCTTTACGTTTTTTTTTAAATAAAGAAATTAAAACTTAGATGATATAAAACTTTGAACTATAGATAAGTTTAATGTTAATATTGTTGGTACACTCTGATGGTAAGATCGTTTAATACAATTTTGAAACACAGTTAAATTTCATTATGTGCACTGATCAGATGTACCTTCAATCACATAGTTAACGTATTTAATGAACAAAACAAACATAAGCATCATTTATGTAAACTTCTTTGAAATCTGTGCTCATTTACTTAAAATCTTAAAGGTTGTTCGAATTTTAAAATTATAGTGCAATCTTGAATTTTAGAAAATGAACTTAAAATTAACAGAACCTAGAAATAATGAGATTAACAAAATTAATATAAAATACAACAAACATAACTATGTTTAACCTTACCCTTGTATCACTGCATTCCTTTCTAAGCTCTTTGTGAGATCTTAGAGAATTTTTCTGAAGGTTCTCAGAAGTATTTTCATCAACAAGAATTCGCATGTCTCACCCCAATATCATTTTCAATTTGATACTTAAAAAGGAAAAGTCAAAATATAAAGCTAAACAATAAAGATTGTTTAACACTCTTTAATACAAATCAATCACTGCATTCTCAGTTATACGGTTCCCTGAAAATTTATTAAAAGGTATTTCAAAAAAAATATTTAATTATAAATGGAGAAAATACACAATACAATAATCAACTGTTTTGTGTATGGTATACAAATTACTAAATAAGCAGGATATTTCTACAGATATCGTGATTTATTTATGTTGATGTAAAAAAATGAAATTAATGGGGATTCATGATCAATGATATTTCAGAAATTTTAAATTTTATGTTATGTGCACTTTTGCTTTAAGGATAACATTAAATGGGATTAAACAGTGCAGAGAACCAAAACATTGCAGAAAAAACTAGCAAGTAGAGAAGGGTATAGCAGTGTTACAAGATAGTTTTAACAGTACGTTACATTGACAAAACTGTATTGCTAGGTGTATAAGAAATAAAACAAATGATATTAGAAACTAGTCTGAGGAGAGGATTCTGATGGAATGGGTTTAATTGACATTTTAATAACTTACCCAATAAAAAATTATAGCAAGTAGAATAAAAATTTATATACCTCAAACAAGCTTCATTTATGTCTTAATCACAAATATTTTAAAAATTAATTCCATAATCGACGTTTTAACGTCTCGACGAATTAAAAACACAACAACGAGTTACTAAATTAAATAAAAAAATATAAGTAACTAAACAATTTAAAGCCAAACAGAATCATAGTATACATCTTAAATAGGATCCAGTGGTGTAGCGAAATGCTTACTGACCCACAACGCCAGAAAAGAGGTTGCAATACTAATGTTGGAAGGAGCACAAACAGCCCATTGTGTATCTTTGTGTTCAACTACAAATAAAAGTTGTGAATATCGAAAATAAAAGTTGAGATTTAACGAAGGCGTGCAACTGATGAAGTTATTAGGAACTTAAAGTAAGCCCACGGGTAATATTAAACGTAAGTTTTCTGATTCGCATAATTACAATACATTATACTAGATATATTGCAATAGATAATTTGAAGCATCGATATGAGTTGGTGAGATGAATCCTTATATAAACTAGCAGAAATACTCTTAATAACAACTGTTCGTTGCTTCAAAAGATTATCGAGCCTGAAGTCTTTTCTGGAAAACTTAACATTCAATAATATTTGTCAGCTATGAGAAAAAATTATTTAATTCAGATTTAAATTAGCAATAAGCTATCATTACTGTACTACATCACAGAGTAAATTTTATTTAGGAATTTTTTTGTAGGCGCATTTTTGTGTTGCAACACTCATGACATTTTTACTGAAGAAAAAAATAAATTTCTGAATTATATCTTGATAGTTTTATATTTGAAACTTACTCCTCTTTTCGGATTTATATTACTTAACTTTCAGACTTAACAGCCTTTATTTTTAATTTATATTTGTCAAATCTAAAAATTACCAGTTTTTGTTTACAATCTTGATTGGTTTAATCTGAAACATATAATTTTTGTTGAAATCTCAATTGCTTTACTTATTGCTCAGCTATAACAACACTTCAAAGGACTTATAATGAAAATAATTCTAGAAGTGGATGTTACATCTTTGATAGAAGATATCTGTTGAAATTTTATAAACCGTACCTTAACTTTTTAGATATATTAAAAATTGCAATGGTACGAATGAGACAATTTCAGACTATTTCTTAACTTTAATATACCTGTGATAAGATTTTACTCTAGTAATATTAATATAGTTTAAAGACTTTCTTCTGTTTCTCCTGATCTAATATAGGTATTAATAGAGAATATTTACTTCAAAAGAACGATTACTTACAATTTGATACGTTAATAAACTTTAAAAATGAACTTACTGCTCATCAGTTTCCTCATCATGTCCTTAGAGTTGCGTTTTGTCATCGTAAGGCTTACGACCACAACAAGAGCTGCAAAAAGAGCTTTCGTGTTGAATGTTGAGAACGTTGCTGTTTTCGTTAATATTTCAATTTAGAAAACCCTCTTTTATATCATTCATTCATCAGATCTGAGCCGATAATTTGAAGTATAGTATAATTTCCCAAGAATTATCAGAACTTTGTTGACATATTTACCGTTCATTATCTAGCTTCTTCCGGATGGACAAATTGTATTTAAATTTAAATAATTGTTTAAAGGTACATCCACATGAAGAAGGTAATACAAGCAATTGTGTAGTATTATGGAAATGCGTTCCCATCTATGTATATTTCTTTTCAGAGACGTTACGCTGTTTCATGATTATTTCGAGCAAATCCCCTTCACAAATTTCTAGCTTGATGAAGTTTTTCCTTCCCTTAGAAGAAAGACGACAAAGATTCATACACTCTTTCGTCCAAACTGTATGCAAGTAATCAAAGTTTTATGACAGCAGTGATCACAAAATATAATGTGTACTTCTGCAAATATTGATTACAAAAGTTTCAAACAACTTACGAACAGAATTTTTACTTCTCAATTTTCACTCTTATTTTAAGTAGTTATGTTATTCAGAGCTAAATTAGAAACTCGACGAAACAAATTGAAAAGTATTGACGAAATTTTTAAACACGAACAATGAAATTCTAAAGTACATCTCGAAATAACTTCAACTTATAATTGTTTCAAACCTCTTTCCTTTGTATTTTTAACATTCAGAGGTTGAATGAGAAACTTTCCGATCATAAAGCAGCGAATAGCCGCTACTTCATAGCAAACGAAATTATGCTGTTTAATACCCGACATCGCAGTTAAAGGATTATCAGCTTGTTTGTAATATAATAATATCAATGTACAATGCCAAAAGTATAACATGAAAGTGAAAGAAAATATTTGAGACATAGCTGTGTACAAAGTCTGACGAAGTCTAATAAACTTCATAGGTATTTGATTGTTAGTTATCATCCCGAATTTGTCGGAATTTAGTGGTAATAAGCGTTTAGAAACATTCAAATTTTTTTTCACCATATTTACCCCGTAACCAATAAATGTTAAGTTTCTGGTAATACAAATACGACTTGTTTTGGTTTGGCAACGATTATTGTTCGTTATCTGTACTCCCATATATGGTTCCTGTCAACTGTTGACGATGGACACATGCTGAGATTTTGTATTTGTTCAGGACCGAACTTTGTTTGTTTTGTTTGATTATTTTTTGAATTTTGCACAAAGCTACTCGAGGGCTATCTGTGCTAGCCATCCCTAATTTAGCAATGAAAGACTAGAGGGAAGGCAGGTATTCATCACAACCCACCGCCAACTCTTGGGCTACCCTTTTACCAATGAATAGTGGATTGATCAACACTCTGTAACACCCATACGGCTGAAAGGGCGATCATGTTTGGTGAGACAGGAATGAGAGCCCGCGACCCTCAGATTACGAGTCGCATGCCTTAACCCACTGCGGTTTGAAGTTTGGTTAAGATAGTTTTGGTTTTAGTTGTTGTATAACTAAAGTTTCTTTGATTTTGTTTTTAAGAAGCTCACATTTTCTCTTTTTTGTCATGAAAATAATTTTGTTAATAACATATAAGAAGCAAACTAGTTTAGTCTAAAGTAGAGGTCAATGTCGTTGTTTTAAGGGATTTCATCAATATTTATTTTCACGGTCTTTGTTACTTCGTTGCAACATATGATAAAGTTTGCTACATAGCGGACTACCTATGCTTTGCTCACAAGGGTATCGAAACTGGGTTCTATCCGTATGAGTTCGCACACATGTAACTGTTCCACCAGGTGCAATATCCTTGAGAAAAAAGGGATAATGGTATGTGATGAATACATACATACATTTATGTATGCACGGGTATAAATTTTAATATCCGTGTTCAATGGTCGTGGATACTTTTATAATATTCCAAAAATATATATTTTTCACACGCAGTAAATTTTACAATGTAATATTTAGTTACTGTATTTCTGTGTTGATAATGAAATACAATAGAACAATATTTCTAAACACACCTTTGTCACTATCATTAAAATTTATAATCATATACAAAAAGGACTGATCGAAGATTGGTTGATTTTATTATTTATTGTTGTGACGCTTTTAGATGTTTTATACGCATGATAACTAAAAGGTCATTTTCTAGAATGATTTTAGCCTATCTTTATTTTCTTTCAAATTTTAAGTATTTATTCATGAAAAAAGCTGCTTATTTAATATAATATTTAAAATTGTGTTTATTTGCTTGTTTCTGTTTTCTTATAGGAAAGCCACATTGGGCTATCTGCTGAGCCCAGGGAGGGGAAACGAACCCATGATTTTAGCGTTGTAAATTGGTAAAATTACCGCTGTACTAGCAAGGTGGGTGTTTGTTTGTAATCATTTTAACTATGACTTTGGACTACTTCAATCTCGAGAGAACTCAAGTTTTATTACTTCGTAGGCCTTACATACTAAGTAATTTTAGATAGAATAAAATTTTAATGTGCTCACATGGAAACTGGGGCTGAGCCCCATCTAGCCCCCACCAAAATACGCCACTAGTTGTCAGATCAGAGAATACTCGTTCTTTTATGTTTACTTAAAAGGAACAAAAAAGTTAATGAATAACATTTGGGTTGATATTGTGTTTAAAAAAGTTTTAGGAATACATAAAAAAGACCTAAAAAAATAAGAAAAACATTATTTCTTTTTTTTCTAATTATAATATTCTGTGCAACACAAATTTACTTTAGAAATATATAATTTTAGTATTATTTAGTATTTCTCGTTTTATTCTCTTTGATTTTTTGTTATTTATTTCTTACTATACAAGTTCCAAGAAATAGGTACTGTGTATATCATAGAGTATTTGTTACAATATACTTTTCCAAAGAGAAATATCTGCATTTTGATGTAGGAACCAGTGTATACTGATAACAGAAGTATGAACATTATTTATTCTTAACAAAGAATGAATTTTTTTAAAACTGAATAAAACTTACTTACTTTTAGATGTGTAAAATGACAAGGTTCTGTGTTTTTTTTTCCATAACCTTCATGCTTCTTTTTGAAAAGAAATATAATTTCTGATGATTTTATAAATTACAGATTAAACTTTCAATAATGGAAAATTAAACGGAAGAGAAATAAGTGTAATATGAAGTTTTAAAAACAATATATTACATTATATTATTTTACGCTTCAGGCGTGAATACATGGAACCAGTCTTCATTGTTTATTACCTAAAGCCTCAGTTATATGAAGTGAAACATTTTGAAACTTTGAAGGGAACAAAAGGGATGAAGCTATGGATATATTGTAAATCACAAGTCAAAATGTTACTCTCTATTTGATGTGTCTCTATTTGCGAGACACCAAAATGTATTATAATTTATGTTTGACGGAAGGTAAGGTTACATTATTTTCCAAGTGAACATTAATGTGTTAAAATTTAAACAGTAGTTGTTTACTCTGTGAATTTTTTTTAAATATTAATTTTAAATATAAGTAGCATATATTGATGTTACATGTGTAAATTAACTAATCTTAACCCTGGTAAATCTGGTACGGATACATTGGGCATGCAGTGTACTCTTGCATGTCTTATTTTTAACGTTCCATAAAATAATAACATCTTTTTCTGTGTCAAATTTAAAATTAATACTTTGATGTTAAATAAAGTGTATAATGCAAAACAAATCTGTTCCAACTGCCATTTCTGTAAAGCTGAACAGAATCTTGCATAGAAACAAGGCATTTATATAGTTTAGTCATAAGTTTACAAAAGGTTATCACTTAGAAGTATAATAAGCCATACATTCTTCTCAATACAGTTTATTTCTTACCCTTTGTTAAGTTGTAAGGTTCTCGAAATTTATCTTTCCTAGAGCAAGTACTTTATCAACACAATTAGATGACATAGATTGTTATACGTCTTCCTTACAGTAGATGGTGTCTTTAAAAAAGTGTTTGTTTTTTAAATAAGCACAAAGCTACTCAATGGGCTATCTGTGCTCTGTCCACTACGGGTATCGCAACCCGGTATTTAGCGTCGTAAGTCCGCAGACATACCGCTGAGCCACTGGAGGGCAAGTAGAAATGTAAGAAAGGTACACAAAGGTATGAATACTGGGAAAAATATGCATATCTCAGAATTCGCGGAATTTCTTTCAATATCATTATAATTCCTGATAATTGTTTGATGCCAATTTGATAATTACATAAACATTTTTTTTTAAATGCAGAATAACATGGTATGACAACTCACATTTATTTAGTTAGACTGCAATGGACAGCAAACTGAATGTAAGGCTTCTAAAAATCTATCTATGGATTTTGGAACAAGTTGGTTCATTTGATATAAAAGTGGCTGCATGAAAAAAAGCAGAAGGCTGTTATAAATAGAGTTCAGTCAAACTGAATTAATGTTACAAGCAAGGTACCTCAGGGCTCAGTGTTAATACTTAGTTTTTGTGATTTACATCAGTGAAATAAATGAAACAATGGACAATAAATTACTTAATTTACAGATGATATAAAGGAATAGATTGTTACTACTTGTGAGAATGCTGCTGGTGGTTAACAAAATAGTTTATGTTCTTTGAGCACCAAATAATTTTGTTTGTTTGTTTTGGAATTTCGCACAAAGCTTCTCGAGGGCGATCTGTGCTAGCCGTCTCTAATTTAGCAGTGTAAGACAAACGTGAAGGCAGCTATTCATCACCACCCACCGCCAACTCTTGGGCTACTCTTTTACTAACGAATAGTGGGTTGATGGTCAGATTATAATGCCCCCACGGCTGGGAAAGCGAGCATGTTTGGCCCGACGCGGATACGAACCCGCAACCTCCAGATTACGATTTCATGCCTTAACGCGCTTGGCCATGCCGGGACATTGAACAAATAAATGGGGGTTGGGAGTTATAAAGTTAAATGTATTTTGTAAAATTCCTGCCTATTCTCTAAAATTATGAAAGATACTCTAGTTCAAGAATGAACGACATACTTTGTGGCTGTATAAGTGATAGCAAGAATTAAGATTAATTTGGAATCTTAAATTTCCAGAAATTCGATTCATCCTTTTGAAATTATTCACTGAAATGCCAAGAGACAGTTTGCTACATTTGTTATTCTGTAATCCTGAGAAATTATAACTGTGATAAATGCTTATTAATTTCAGATACAAAACAGGAACGTTTATAGATTTCGAACATTATAAATCGTTTAACTTCAATTAATTAACATCAGATGTTGGTATATTTTATGAAACATTTCATTACTTCATTCGTAAGAAACTCGAATTGTTATCGGCATGGGAAAAACAAAGAATTAGCGTCCTTCCTCTTTGGTGAACTGTATCAAAATCAACTTGAAATTAATTCGCTCATCGTAAACCCTCACTAACATATCAAAGAAATCTGGATCAAATGAAAGACTAAAGTTGCTTTTAAATTTGTAAAACTTGTGTTTATAAATTATTATATCTAATTATTATTAAGCCCTCATCGTGAACCCTCACTGACATATCAAGGAAATCTGGATCAGATGGAAAACTAATGTTGTTTGTAAATTTGTAAAACTTGTGTATATAAACTATTATATCTAATTATTATTATTATCAATTGTATTATATATATATACTAAAATATATTTGTTTTGAGAAAAAAAATGGTGTGCATCAATCTTGATAACAAATATCATAAATTTACTACATATCAACAGTTAATTAATTTCTCAATTTCAATTATTAATTAACTTGTAACATGTAACCTATTAAAATGGAGGCTTGTTTGAGATAAATCATAAAACGAAGCTGAATGTAATCGTTTTGAAAGTAATATATTAATGGGCACAAATAAATTGTAGAAGTCTTTACTTATAATATTTTCTAGTGGCCTGATTTTTATTAGAAAAAAAGGTTTCAAGTTTTTAAACAATCGAAACTGCCTCTACACCAATGATATGCTGCGATTATTTGTAAGTAGTACTTTGTTCCATGTGTTAAACTTTGATTTTGATAATGAGAAATTAAAAACCACACTTATTCTTTGTGTGTAAAAAAAACATCAATAACATGTGAGATTTGTTTGTTTATTTAAATTTTCAATGTTAGCAGTATGTTTGATTATATCATTTTAAAATCTATTCATTTCACTGAACACATTACAATATAATAAATCTTAGAGATAAAGGTTGAGTCATGTTTGATATAGATTAAAAACAATTGTTTTTAGAATTTTTTATTCATTGTATTGCTTTTGTAAAAGCAAATGAAAAAAAAATTATTTAAATGGTATTATGTATTTTTTATTCATGCTGTATGAAAATGTGTAACAAACCACATATCAGTAAATAAGAGGTGTCGTTTGTCATCATGATGAAGCTTACAACCAAAATATAAGTAGCAGTTTTTGAACTTTTGCCATTCGATTGCTATTGTATTCATGGACATTTTCGTTTGAAAACCCTTTTGATATATCACATATCATTTTAAATCTGAAACTAATTGAGAAACTTTTTGACAAACTGTTCAAATCTGTATTCTCTGATTATTTTGTGTATCTTTTAGGAGTGTATGTGTTTTTTATAGCAAAGATTCCTTGGGGTTTTCGCTGAGAACACCGAAGGGAAAAGAACCCCTAATTTTAGCGTTAGAAATCCGTAGACTTACCGCTGTACCAGCAGGTGACACATGGTTAGGAAAAGTCTACTTAGTGAGCACAAATTAATACACAAGTGAATATTAATTATGAAGATAGAATTGTCATGCAACAATGATATGATTGTACAACGAGGCTACAGTTTTATTTATTTTCGAGATATCATCCATCAACATGGCACTCTTTCTTGAAGAAATAGCAATAAAATACTAAATGTCACAATCTTAGCTTATGTTACAAAAATTAATACAATATAGTTCCATATTGTACAGTTACTACTATCACTTATAAATTTTTTTAACGTGCAAGATTCCTGGCAGGATAGCAGCAAGCAAATAGACTTAAAATTCGAAATTGCATGTTTCGATTTCACTTTTGTTTGGACAATAACTAACGTAATGCTCTTTAACTCTCAAAACAGACAAACTCATGAATTTGTTAATTGTAAAATTTAACATATTCTGTAACATGTATCATATATAAATGTTTTTTTTTTATATTTGTAAAAAAACTTGATAGTAATGGTAAATTTCATATTTTATTGCTTCTTGTTTAACACCAGTGACTGAATTCAAAAATGATGACCAACATTTTTTGAAAAGGTTATGTTCAAATTTTATACAGGTTATATGAAGTCAATGGAGTAAAAAAATAATTTTTATTAAACAACGATTCTTTTCCTTGTTATTTTATATCCATAAACTCATAATAACATTAGCATGATCTGTTTTCCATTTTTCTTCTTGTTTGAGGTATACATAATTCTTTTAGTCTTATTATGTTTTTAAATTTGTAATTATAAGTAATAAAATTATCAGGTGCAATAAGCGTGGCTCTTTGGAATTTGTATTTTGTAGGGTTAAAGGTATTCTTCCCCAAAACAAATGATACTATATCTGCATGTAGCGGGCAACTGTATTTACCCTATAACACCTGTATTATCCTGATTCCAATAACTTCTTCAAATTGAGGTGTTAACATTTGTTTTAAATGACAATTTAAAACCACACTAAACGGAAAAATACTATCAGAAAGTAGAAACTAGTTTTGACATTTCATCATCTATTTGTCTGCCATTGTCTTCTTCTAGCCAACTAGATCATCGTGATGCCTACCATTAAGGCAAAAGGAAGCTCAGAAAATTGTTTAGGTCAAAATCTTATAAAAATATATTAAAATTAGACAATTTACTGGTAAAACAGCTTTTTGAAATTTGTTTTGTTTATGTAGTTATCTATTTTGTATAAAATCATTGTTAATTTCCAGTCAATTTGACAGCCACGATATAATACATGAAAAGAAATGCCATTGCTCATGTTCCGTGTTTGACATATTTGTTTGTGCTCAGAAACTATTCGGTTGTCCTTTATTCCGATTTAACTCACGTTAATTCTTACAGGCTTATAATGGTATAATAAGAATACCACATTTTCTCTTCAAGTTTTATTTTATTTAAAAGTAGATTATTTGAATGGTGCTTGATTATTTTTTATCATTTTGATTATCACATTTGTGCTGACGTTTTATTTTAGATACGATAAGTTCTTGTATAAAACAGTCATAAAAACATAGAGTTTGAATTGTAGGTGTATTGACTTATTTTCATTTGGTAATGTTTTGTAAATTTGATGATATATGATGTGAATAAAAACGTTAAGGACCATTCACTTCATTTCTTGCCCATCCCACTTTATAGCTCTAGGTAAGGTTATCACTTTTAAATTCTCTTAATTTATTTTTACTTTACCACTAGTAATCTTGGACAACATGAGATACATCCAATATGAATGAAAGATTTTTGTACTTAAAATATTATATCTTAAGTTATTTTTTAAGCTATTCAAAACTTTTCCTTCAGTTTTTATCTTTTTCTCTGTTGTGTTTCGACATCTTTTCTTCCTCCTCATTCAGTGTCTTTAAAAGTTAATGTTACAATACATAAAAATTTTGGCTATGAAAGTAATAATCAAGGAATACAAAATTATTAATGGGTATTCATGTTGTTCTTAAGAATTCCGGAAGCATTTATATATTAATTGTAAAATATCATGAAATTCAGGTGCAAACTCTCTAAATAATGACATACTTAAGTAAAACTGATTAGTCGTGTCAAAATGAGATAATCCAAATGAATAAAAAACAGATAATTTGTTTCTGAGTAATACTGTGTTTCTCATAATACCGTATTTTCCGCCTAATAAGTCGAATTTTTGGCCCTAAATTTTGGACCTTATTTTTGGGGATCGGCTTATTGACTGATCACCAGCTTTGGACGAAAAACTACCGAAGACCAAAATCGACCCCAAAATCATACCTTTTATCTTACAGTTACGGCAGAGTTATTTCAGTTGAATACACGCAAGGTGTCCAAGTCTAAAAATAGTTTAATATATTTCCATTATTATTGTATATACATTCATGTATATATAAATTTTCAACTTACTTCTTTAGAAACATTTGTTAATCATTTCAGAGAGTGTGTTTTCTGGGTCCACGCGAGCTGCTACAAATCTACCAGTGACATATTGTTTGAGGTTCTGCAAGCATTGAGTCGTAACACTTAATGTAAGTTATGTAAGATATTACAAAATGAGAAGTTTGTACAAGCATATAATGTATGTGTTTCAAGCTTAAGAAGTGAGTTATAGTTCTGATGTATGATATTATATTTAACATTGCTCTGTAATGTCCTGGGTAACTATTAAGTTACTTAATACATTCCTCTCTTAATAATTCCAGAACTATAATGTGTAGTGACGTTAGTAATGTATAGTATGTTTGTTTCAAATGTCAATTTTAACGTAGATGAGACGTCAAAACTGCAAGAAAATCCGCTGGATTAATTATTCAATGGCGAATATTGTGAAGGAACACACATTGTATGAAGTCGCGAATCGCTCTTTCTCTAGGGTTCTGAAATGTTATTTTTGAGAATCGCCAAATGCAGCTATAAAAGGGACTTTTCTGGTAATAGTTCATTATAGAACATTTTAATATAAGTAAATATTTCAATATTAGTTATATAAACGTAAATGAAAAAAATATATAATAGTTCAAAAACATCTGTATATCTGCGTGTTTACCTTCAGCACACATGTCATTGAAGAACACTTGTTAATTCTTGTAAGGAAATTTTGCAAATTCACACTCTAGAATTGCATCTAAAAGCTGCAAATGAATTATGTTTTGTACTTTACGATATTATTTCATAAAATTTATTTTTATAATTAAATTTTTGTGCCAGAAACGATAAGATTGTGCTAAATAGTATCACAACTACTTTGTAATATGTTCCACTTCAGTTTGTTTACAGTAAATTTAATACTTTTCTTTAGATATGGATAACTATTTTCAAACAGAAAGTAGGTAACATTCTTGATGCAAAGTTTAAAAAATGGAAATTGTAAGTGAAATAAGGAAAACTAAATGAAACTTTCGTTTTTCTAGATCTGTAATTTATTTTTAATGTTTACAGATTCAAGACAGCAATACATTGTTTAACAAATTGGAATGAATTGTCGAAGCAATCGTCGTGTACAAATACCAGCCCACTGTGAATTATCTATAATTTTGGATTCAGTACATTTTGTCAGCTCGTTAATTTTCTCAAGCTTGACTTCATTTGTCCCTGAACAAAAAAAAAACATTTCTGATTTACTTAAACTGGTTATTTTTCTCATGTTTCTAACCAACGTTTCTTGACACATATTTAATAGAAGGAGAATTTGCACTTTTGGCTAAGTAAGAGATTATAAATCACAATTTATTTTAACAGCGTATTCCTTGACTAGTCAGATAATTTCTGAAGTTTACGTATAATCCAAATGAAAGATGTTTGTTGAATATTTCAAAATTAACCATCGATTTCTTATGGCTAATGACCACACTATCAAACCCAGAAGATTTTACTTTTTTTAAAGTACAGAACTGCAATTGTATGTATTAAAAATCTATGTTTTACTTCAGTTTCTATTGCTTGGTTTCATAGATCTTAAGCATACATATGGAAAAGAACATTTATTTCAGTATTAATATTACGAAATATTTAATATAAAACAATAAATATTAAAAATAAATTTTGAAAATAATGTTACTGCATAACATTTTCTACTCTTCATTGAGAGTACTGCCTTTCGTCAAGGCCCGACATGTTTACGTGGGTTAAGGCGTTCGACTCGTAATATGAGGGTCGCGGTGTAAGATACCTACCCACAAAACATGCTCATCTTTTTGCCGTAGTGACGTTATAACGTGACGACTAATCCCACTATTCGTTGATAAAAGAGTAGCCCAAAATGGAACGATGGGTGGTGATGACGATCTGTCTTCCCTTTTGTCTTACATAGCTAAATTAGAGACGGCTAGCGCAAACAGTCCTTGAGTAGTTTTGCACGAAATTCAAAACAAATTAAACTAAGCCTTTCGTCAACATGAGGGTTACGAGAATAACAACAGTTGCAAATAAAAGTTTCATGTTAAGAAAGTTTGCTCTTTTCATAAATATTTTCGGTCAGAAAATACATTGTTTTATCATAATCCAGCAGCCTGGAGCGAGTATTTTTAACCACCTTAAAATTAACACGTTTCCTTGTATATTTACCAATCATTGCGTTTTTCTACCCGATTTAAGAAAATGCGTTTGGGAAAGTACATACAAGAGATATATTCAAATACAAGAGAATTTCCTGCCTATAATAAAGTCATTGATTGATATTTGTTACAATACAATTTCATTCCTTTGTTATTGTATGTTATGCATATTTCCGATAAGAAGCGCTGTTTAATTGTCTGTTTGTTTGGCGCTTTGTGGATCAAAGCGGCTAGGAATATCTATGCCAAACATTCTTTAAAGATAAAGAAAATATTAAGCTCTATAGAAGCAATAAAAAAGCGAAACACAGCGCAAAAACAGAATCAAAAGGCTTATGATCCCAAGAATGCTAAAAATACGATCAATATAGACATTATCACCATCGTCAATGACATTTTCCTATGTCAATGATAAATCTGGAAACAAAAAGCCTGCATAATATAGACAGCTACTGCTGCCACACAGCAGTCTATTGATGGCTTACAGACGACGGAAGAATCAAGTGCTGCGAGAGCAGTGAAAGAGGACCAGGTTTCTTGATCCAGATTCCACCGAGACACGAGGGTCGGGTGGCATCGACCACGCCAGTTTCTCTCAGAATTATAGGAAAATTATCACTGCCTCGTGGTTTATTGTCAACCCTTAAAATGGGAGAATAATGAAGGTGAGCAAATGGAGAGATCAATAGCAATAAAGAACTGACTAAGAGCATGAAAATAAGTAAAAGAACCGTCATTCAAAAGAAGAAGGTTGTGATCAGAGAACATATGTTCTACATAGCGACCACTCCTATCAATATCAGCACTTCCTCACAGAGGATGATGACAATTAATGTCCCGAAGGATTAAAAAGGAAAGCGGCAACTGTTCAGTCAGAGCATGAAGTTCTGATTGATCATATATCTCTCCAAGCGACAGGTAGAGAGAACAAACAGTGATGATATGACCCAAGGAAACAGCAATATCTTCTCGTGATGATTTCAAAAGAAGTTCACTGCGTTGAGATGTGGATGTTTCCACCAACACGTCATCAGATCGTAGCCTCTTCACTGACTAAGGAGAGCCAGCAATTCCCTTCAGTTCCTTCTAAATAAAAAATGTGGACATTTAAAGGTTTGTAGGAAAGAGGGTATAGGATAAGAAAATGAGGCACAATAACAGGAATAAACACCGAGGGGTTTTGTTTATGAATGAGACTTCCAGCATGTTAAACGTCGTATTAGGAACATAGTCTTTACTAGTTTAGATATGGTTACCTCTTTCTTTCTTTGTGAACTTGAAGATGACCGAAGAAGGTCAAAACGTTTTTCGCTCATCTACATAAAAATTGTTTGTACCCTTACCAGCCGTTTTTACATATATATTTTTATTTATCGTAATGACGCTGTTAATATGATTCATATCCATAAAAACTGAAAGGTCATTTTCTTGAATGATTTAAGTCTTTCTTGACCTTCTTTTCTTTTTTGTGTATATTTCCGAAAAGAGCAGCTTATTTAATATAATATTTAAAGTAATATTTATTTGCAATATATTTTTCTACAAGTTTGTTTTGTTTGTTTTTTGAATTTCGCACAAAGCTACTCAAAGGCTTTCTGTGCTAGCCGTTCCTAGTCTAGCAGTGTAAGACTAGAGAGAAGGCAGCTAATCATCGCCATCCACTGCAAATTCTTAGGCTACTCTTTTTACTAACAAATAGTGAGATTGACCGTAACATTATAACTCCCTTACGGCTGAAAGGATGAACATGTTCAGCGCGACGGGGATGTCAACCAACGACCCTCAGATCACGTGTCGCACGCCTTAACACGCTTGGCCATGCCGGGCCTTCTACAAGTTTGGACAGATTTAATATTGCAAGAACTCTAGTTTCATTACTTTGTGGTCAACAATGACAGATTTATTTTTTTTAAGTTCAGGAGCTAATAATTTTTATGTGTTCTACATCCTATGTGATTTTATAGAAAATAGAACTGTCAAAGAGTCCCTATTAAGATCATGGACAGCGAGGCTGAGCACGCAAGTAACAACCTAAAGTCGCCATTACTGGTGAAGTCACAGAAAGCACATTGTTTCAAAGTTTACTTTAAAAGAAACAAAGAAAGTTAATTTTATCACTTGGCTCGATCATGTGTAAAGAAAGTTTCGGAAATAAATTAATAAAAAAGTTATAAGAACGAATAAAAAAACATAATTTACCAAAGCATTTTCTTTCCCCATTGCAATATTCTGTAAGACATATATTTAGGAAACGTTTTTGTTTTATTGAAAAAAAGATCGTATTTTCTTTCTCTAAAAACAATATATGTTTAATTAAAAAACACAAATTGAACAATTGTTTTCCTTTAAAGGAGTTTTATTTTCGAGATAAAAAAGTATTTAAGAGTTAAGCAGAGCCGAATACAAAGGAAACTTCAACAGATTCAGATTATATGACAGGTAATATATGTAGATGCTGGTCTCACAGTCAAATTATTAAATACCAATTGTGGTTTAAACCAACAACATATAGTTAGTGTTCTATACTGGTGACACAATGAGTAATCTGTGCTCTGTCCGACACAAATATCAAATCTGAGTTTCAAGCTGTGTGAGTCCCTAGACATACCAAACGTGTCACTGGATTAGAGCGTTTTATTGATATATAGTGACAAATATGGATTTCTATTAAATGTATGTTAACAGTATATAAAAAATAACGTATTAAAAAAAGAAGACCGTCATCTTAAAAAATATCCACACATGAGGAAAATACGTGAATAATTTAGTTGCAGTCTACTGTGTCAAAGAGTAAAATAAAATCCAGAATAAAATTAAATATACTAATTAATAATACTATTTACAGTACATTTTAGTTGTCGTGGAATTCCTTATATAAAGAGAAATTTCTGATAAATAGTCACTATAACTACTATATAACTGTTGTAAAACAGTTATGTTACATGGAACTTCAAACATCTTTTACGATATTGTGAAGAATAAGTTTACACTCTCTGGCACATATAATGTTCAAGTTTCAAAGTATTCATTTCATTTATTGCTGATGTATTGATATATTTTGATTTTCTCACCCGACATCCTCAGAAACAATTCTTAACAGCATCAAATGCTGCTTCGTCCATACCCTATCCAGCTTTTAAAATTTCTTTATCGAAACATTCTTTTACTTCCTGCAAGAAGAGATAAATACAATAAATGTTATGGGAAATGTGATAAAATTGAAAGTTTGAAGAAAATATAGAAATAATGCAAAATAATAGAGATCCCATAACCTGAGAAGTTTGAATTTGTTCTTCATCGGTGAGCTGGAAATGTTTACTTTCCTTATTTCGTTGATTATTATTAAAAAATTATTACAAACATTGAAGCAAAATAATATAAGGATGCAGAAAAAGTCGTGGAACACACCTCCAAAAATATATGACTTTTTACATAAAATTTGCCAAATTCATAGTGCCCAATTTCTACTCTTACATGATATAATTAACCGTATTGTGTTTTACCTTATTTTGTTAGTAGAGGACAACACTATGACTGTTGCGTGGAGTGACGATATTTCAAGATTATTGTTATCCAACTCTTAATGGTCAGCTGTAGGAAGAAAAGAACTCAGGAAAGTCCAGAATTTTGGTTTTTCGGAATTTTCCCGCAAGGTTACGTGAGTGCTATCTACATTAATCGTCCCTAATTTAGTAGTGTAAAAACAGAGCGAAGGCGGAGAGTCACCACAACTCACCGCCATCTCTTGGGTTACTCTTTTACCAACGAATAGTTTAATTGGTCGTCACGTTATAATGTCCCCAGTGCTAAAAGGACAAATATATATGGTGTGATGGGAATTTAAACCCGAGATTCTCAGTGTCTTATCCACCAGGTCATGCCGACCCATTTTGTTTGGTGTCTCGTTGCTTTGTTTATTTTTTTATTCTTGTTTCTTCTTGTATGTTAACAATCACAGTTTTAATGTTTATTTCGAGTACAAATAATAGTTATACTTTTCATTTTTAATATACAGTTCTTGTGCTTTTTACTTTTATGCAAAGTATCTTGATTTCAACTTCATCTCAAACAAAAGAGTTAGTTGGTATATTTTTGTAAATAAAAAATATACTTATTTAGTAGCATAAGAAAAGAATGACGTATGCGAATTTGAGAGAAACTAATTTTAATATTTTTTACACTGGAGGTGTTCTGTTTCATTTTTTCTGTTTATTTTACTTATTAATTATTCAATCAGTTTTACATTTTTTGACATAGGTTTAATTTTATAAAATCTTCCCATTATATTCATGAGATCAGTTTCCGGTCAGTTACCTCTTTCTTTGTGAACCTGACGATGACCAAAGAATGTCGAAACGTTGTTCGCTCTTCTATTGAAAATATTTTCTGAAACCAAACGAACCGTTTTTGCATATAAAATTCTCAACAAGTGGGTTTCTCGACATCACTGATTGACAGAAGCTTTATTCTCAACAATAAAACCAACGATTTTATTAGCCAGTTAATGATTTAAAAATAGTTTGTTTTTTATCTCTTCACACATACTTTTATCTGTAACAATTCATTGCAGTTGTCCTTCATATCAGGGCTTCAAACCACTATTGTGAATATAAGGTAACTGCCTTCTACCTTTATATTTATAATATCATATTCCTCTATTGCTGAGTGTATTTAAGGAAATATTGTAATAAGGGAGTAGATTGTTTGTTTGTTTTTTGAAATTCGCACAAAGCTACTCCAGGGCTATCTGAGCTAGTCGTCACTAATTTAGCAGTGTGAGACGAGAGGGAAGGTAGCTAACCATCACCACCCACCGCCAACTCTTGGGCTACTCTTTTACCAACGAATAGTGAGATTGACTGTCACATTATAACGCTCCCACGGCTGAAAGGGCGAGCATGTTTGACGCGACTGGGATGCAAACCCGCGAGCCTCGGATTACGAGTCGCACGCCTTAACGCGCTTGGCCATGCCAAGGGATTGAGATCTCTCAACTTAGTATCTCTTAAAAAATAGATTGTGAGTGAGGTGATTAAAGCTGTGATATTGTTGATGTTTCATTTCTCTTCCAACTTTAATTATAGGTAACTGTAAGATCAAGGGAACAAAATTACATTTTCTCACGGTAGAAAAAACCTACAACTTAGTCACCTTCGATTTCTATACAGCTTGGTTGTCTTTGGAACTTTTTACCTTCATATTTCGGAGATGCAAATAATTTAAGGCAAAACGAAATATATATTTATCAATAAAGGGTGGTTTCGAAATGTTAGTTTATAAGGTAATTTAGTAGCTTTCATCGCCCAGGTGGACCAGAATATTTCTAATTGTTACGTAACAATGGATTGAACACAAAAATATTCCTTCCTACTGCAATAAAAATAATTTAACATTAAAAGACATACGATGTGTGAATATTACTTTACCAGGATACAAAACATGTAATTTCTGGAAAGTCTGGGGTCCTATATCTGCCTCCAAGAAAGGTTTTGAAGATTTAAAACTGTAAGATTAAATCTTGAGTCACTGAATTAAGAGAAGTGAGTTTTAATACATAAGTTACAGCAATACATTACATGAAAAAGTGGTCACGCCATTGCGTGGGTGGAGCAATCGCTTCCTGTGGCTCTAATATTACGTTAATAGTTGACTTATAATACCACAGATTGATACATCCATATCTATTCTTAGGCAAATTAAAATTTATATGGTAATATTATAGTTATGTATTACATTTTATGATGCTGTGTATATAGATTTTTAATCAAGTGCTTCTCGCCGTTACATTGTATTTACAAAGTTCTGTATTGTTGTGCAAATTTCAAATTTTATTTATAGTTACCTTATAGTACCATATTGCTGCATCTATACTTCTACACATAAATAGTTAAATATAGTTAGATAATTAACTAGGTTTGAAATTAATATTTTTAAGCAGTAATCTCATAAAATGTAAAAAAACAGACGCAACTGTCAAAATTAAGTATCTAGTATGCAAATAGTAGCCTTTCAAATATACTACAAAGAGGCTTTCAAACAATTAAATTTTAAAATAACAATTACTTGACACCATCCTAGTATAAGCTAAAATTGAACTAAACCAAATAGAGTATAACAAATGATAATAAATAATAAATTGAAACTTCTTGATGAAAACATTTTTCAGCTAATTTTGTGTGAAGTTTCGAGCAGATGCACTTCATCAGACACTAATGATCTTTAATGACTGAAAATATTTTCATCCAGACGTAACGAATTATTATTTACTTAATTTATTCATGTTTTTCGTCTCATGCGTTGAGGAATAATATGCATCCATAAGCCAGTCTAGTTTGTTTTTAAAACATGGCAGCTTGAAACAGACAAAATATGAGCCCGATCCCGTGACTGAAGCTACACCAGCTTACACTGTATCCAACATATCGAGTGAAGTCAGCTCCAAATTGTATTCAAAACATTTGAGATTACAAAAGGAAACATTTCGAGCGATAGTTAATTATACAACAAAACTAAATAAGATAATTTAGAGACTAGTGATATGAACGTAAATAAAAAATAAAATGATATATTAGATAAACATCACCATCACATCCGCTTCTCTTTCTGCTTTGCACATTTCTCCAACGAACTCTTCATATTTTCCATAAGGGAATTTTGAATATTCACATTTTGTAACTGCATCTGGAAGCTTGAGATAAAAAATACTTTCTGGTCAATGAACTTCAATATTACACTCTACAACTTTGCTTTCATGAAAGTTATTTGTTTAACCATATCCATAGGGCAGGAATCATATGATTCTTATAAACTCTATTATAACCACCTTTAAACATGTTTACTGTCTCTTTATTATTAAAAAAGTTGATATATAGACATAAACAACTTCTTAAGAATTAAAATAAAACAATATTTTGAAGGAAAGACAGAGGATGGAAAACCAAACTCAAACAAACTAAACCACATTGTTTTAGATCTGTAAACTGTATCTGAACAAAACAACACATTTATTGTGTAATCATGTACACAGTAAACAATTAAAGCATGTAGAATGAAAATTACATGCGTCAAACAAACTTTCTTTGTGTTATAACCACAAATATTTTAAAAATTAATCTTGTTGTCTTCGTTTTTACCTCTCAATAACGAATTAATAAAATAAATAAAAAAGTCAGCAAATAGATAGATAAAAGTAAATAGGATCACAGTAGACACGTAAAACAGCCCCCAGTGATTTAACGATACGTCTTTGGACCAACATTGCCAGAACGCGATTTTCGTTACTCATACTGGTAGGAGCACAAATAGCCCATTATGTATCTTTGTGTTCAATTATGAACAGATATCAATAATAATCGGTAAGGTTTAACATAATCACGTGCATCAGATGAAAGCCATACAAACTTGAAGTGAGAAAATAAGTTACATGCTTTATTTTTTTTAAATTTCGCACAAGCCTACTCGAGGGATATCTGCGCTATCCGTCCCTAATTTAGGAGTTTAACATTAGAGGAAAGGCAGCTAGTTTTCACTACTCGTCGCCAAATCTTGTGTTACTCTTTCACCAACCAATAAAGGGATTGAATTACATGATAACGCCCCCACGGCAGAAAAGGCGAGCATGTTTTTGGTGCGAGGGGATGCGAGCCCGCGACCCTCGGACTACGAGTCGCACTCCTCAACCAACCTGGCCATGCCGAGCCTTGCTGTATTGTTGTAATTATTTCTGTACAGCGCATGTTATTAATGTGAATTCACATGCAGGCAATATGGGAATTGATTACATAAGTTAAAGTAAGGGGCGCTGCAGACGTCATTATAATGGTGCTGTACTAACAACCAGGAGAATTTTACAACAAAAACCTCTTCTATTTTATAGAACGCCTTGTATGAACTGCTGCTTAATCGATGTTTAACACTTAATTAACTTGGATGGGACAAATATTGTTAACATTTTTAAATTTCTCTAATGTAAAACATCGAGACCTTCCGATAGGTGATCTATAAACCTACAATACCGAACATTGTCATTCCATAAACTTATCACGAACACACGAGACCTTGATTCTTAGAATTATCTTTTAAAATTTTAACTGAAGACCAAAAATGCTAAGACAGAATATTCATGTCAGCAACACTTTATTTCCAAAATGTTTTGGTTTGTTTGTTTATTTCTAATTAAGCACAAAGCTACACAATGCTTTATCGAAATCAGCCCACCACGGGTATCGAAACACGGATTTAACGGTGTGAGTTCGCAGATGTGCCGCTGTGTTAATGGAAGGAGTTTTCAAAATTACACTGAGTTAACGTTATGTGATTAATTATTAAAAAAAACACCTATCCATACTGCTTGATGTTTTAAACGTTCCCCCATGCACACTCTCAGATAATTCACTTTTGCAGAATCGTCTTTAAAACCTTCATAAAATAAAAACATGTCTGATCTATTTCGCGGGGTAGATTTTAATGTTACGAACCAATGTTTTTAAAACTACTTTATTAAATGTAAGCTTTCTGATTCGCATATTTACGACACATAAAACAAGATGTATTAACACAAATTCTTTGAAGTATCGATGTGAGTTGGTGAGATAAATCATCATATAAAATATTAGAAATACCTGCAGGTAGAATTGCTATTTCCTTCGAAAACTAAGCATTCAATAATGTTTATCAGCGATGAGAAATATGATTTTATTTAAATTTAATTTTAAAATGAGCTGTCATTACTGTATTACATAACAGAGTAAATTTTGTTAAACCATTTCTTTGCATTTGCAGTTATCGATGAAAGTGTTTTCTTTTCTGTTTCAAAATTTTTACTGAAGGAAAACAAATAATGTTTGGTTTTTCTTTTTAAGGTTTTCTGTTTGAAACATACTCCTTTTTGTGAATTTTTATTATTTAAATTTAAAATTCACTAATTTTTAATGGTTAAATCTGAAACTTTCCAGTTTTTATTTCCAATTTTTTCTGGTTTAATTAGAAACATAATTTTATGCAAATCTCAATTGTTTTTTTATTGCTGAGGTATAAAAATAAAACTTAATACTGATCAAAATACCTCCAGAATGGATGTTCAGCCAAGATAGAAGGTATTTAGAAGGTTGAAAGTTTTAAAACCGACACTCAATTCTTCAGATAGACAGAAAATTGCAACGATCCAAATGCGAAAAGTTCATACTTCCTCTTAACTTTAATAAATAGCAATGCATATGACCAAATTTGCTCTCATAATATTTCGATATAGTCTTCAGATTCTTTGTGTTTCTCCTGACCTAATGAAAATGTTAATTGAAAACATTTATTTCCATAGAATGATTGAATTACATTTTATCAACTAATAAACTTTAAAAATGAACTTACTGCAAATCAATTTCCACATCATGTCTATTGTGTTACCGTTCGTCATGATCAGGCCTACGACCACAAGAACTGTAAACAGAACTTTCATTTGAATGTTGAGAACTTTGTTCTTTTGATGAATAATTAAAGTTAGAAAACCCACTTTTATATTATTCTTCCAATAGCTATGAGCCAATAATTTCAACTATATTGTCATTAACCCTAATGAAATGATAGGTATATTTACCTATCATTGCGTAGCTCTTTCCGGATTGGTGAAATTGGATTTGGATTTAACTAATAACGATGTGACTGTATCAAAGAGAGACGCTTCCTCCAAACAATAAAGTCACGTGACTCAAACCTGTTTGCTTCATTTTTATTGTTTGTAGAAGCTTCACTCTGTTAGATTACGTTATACGTATTACAGGCTAAAAAAGTTGTTTGAAGTTACATCCATAAGAAGAAGGTAATACAGACAACGGTGTAATGTTGGGAAAATGAGTTGCCGCTCATATATATATATATATATATATTTGTCATAGGCAGAATGTTGTTCCCTGATTATTTCGAGCAAACCCACCGTTACAAACCACTGACTCCATGAAGTTTTGATCACCCTTAGAACAAAAACAAATAGTCATAAACTCTTTCATCCAAGTAATCAAACTATAATGACAGAAAAGATTGAAAATATAATGTGTGCTTCAGTTTATTATGGTTACCAAACAACTCATGGTCAGAGTTACAGTTTTTAATTTTCACACTTGTTTAAGAGCTGATTTGGAAACTTGAAGAAACAAAATCAACGTTATTGTTCAGATTTTTCAGTGCGGACAATGAAATTCAAAATAAATCTCCTGGCTTTGTCTATTTCAAGTTTTTCACCATGTTTTCCGTGTTTATTTTTCACTCAGCGACTGAACTAGATACATAATGAAAAAGCATTAAATTTCCGTTACTGAAGAGCAGTTTGAGTTTTGAATTGTTTTAGAATTTCGCACAAAGCTACTCGAGGGCTATCTACGCTAACCGTCCCTAATTTAGCAGTGTAAGACTTGAGGGAAGTCACCTAGTCATCACCATCCACCGCCAGCTCTTGGGCTACTCTTTTACCAACGAACAGTGAGACTGATCGTAACGTTTAACGCCCCCACGGCTGAAAGGGCAGTTTGTTTGGCACTACGTGGATGTGAACCCAAGACCCTCATATTACCAGTCGCACGATTTAACATGCTTGGCCATGCCGGCCAAACAAGGCACAATCAAGGTCTTCCAAGAAGTTAATTTATCAATTTGTTAGAATTTGTTTGTTAATGTCTCCAAAAATGATACTTTAACTATATTTAATAAATCAGTTAAAATTAGATATGTAGAGTTTTGAGCAAAAGTAATGGCCGCGTGGGGCATCTCAATAATTGCGAGTTAAGCCCTATTTCATAACACGTAATAACCATAAACCATCTCTACCAAAAAACTACACTTTGAGTCGAATGATTTGATGAAAAATATGACAAACTGATCAACTAATCTAGTAAGAGATATCAGATTTTGTAACGCTTTCAATACCTACAGTCTTTTGAACAAAACAGGACACCCTATGAAAGCCTGTGTATTTTGTAACATTTTTGGATAAATAGATGTTCAATCTCAATTTTAACAATAATGAAAGATAATAGAAATATAACTAAACAATTGAAACTGATGAAAAGGCTTTTCAAGCTCTTCTGTAAATGTAATTCTACAAAAATGCATATTTCAACTGAGGAAAAAACTTAGGACATCCTACCCCCTAATAACTAGTGATACCCCCTTTGGCTGAAATAACTGCAGTGAGACGCTTCTTGTAGCCATCTACCAGTCTCTGACATCGGTCTGAAGAACGTTTTCCCCACTCCTCAATGCATAATTCTGTCAGCTGTGAGATGTAAGAGGGTTTTTTTGCATGTACAGCCCATTTCATGACATTCCACAGCATCTCAGTGGGTTTAAGATTTGAACTTTGAATTGGCCATTCCAGGACACGCCATTTATTAGTTTTCAGCCAGTCCAAAATGGATTTACTGGTATGTTTGGGTCATGCTTCACAGTTGCTTTCAGGTTCTTTTCCTGGAATGCTGTATTTGGTTTACGCCAAACATGTCCTCTGTTCTGGTGTCCAAATAATTCAATTTTCGACTCATCTGTCCAAAGAACATTATCCCAGAAGTCCTGGGCTTTGTCTACATTCTATCTGACAAAATTAGTTTGGCCATGATACGTCTCATAGAGAGCAAAGTTTTTTAACTTGCACATCTTCCATGCAAGATTTTCTGATTGCAGATGCATGCACTTTCACATCAACAGTAGCTAGAGCTTGTTGTAGGTAATGAAAGGTTAGAAGACTTTTTTACCATCTTACGGTCTGCATAGACAACCAGACATGGGTATGTTGGCAGTTGTTTAGAAAGCCTTCCGCTTGTTGAGTGTTTTACGGAAAGTGAAATGACTGATTTCAAAATAATGTGAGATCTTTTTAAATCCCTTACCATACTCAAAAGCTGCTACAATTTTCCTTCTCACCAAGCTCATTTTCTCTCACCATGGTGCTCACTCTCACTTCAACAGTCAGGAGCACACCCAACTAAATGTCTGTGGTTCAAATGGAGAAAGCCTCATTCAAAATGCTGAGTAACGATCATCTAATCATGTGCAACTGGTGTGATACTTCTGTGTATGACTTGAGCCATTGTAAGTGGGAATAAATGTTAGGGTGCCCTAACTTTTTCCTCACTCGAATATATATTTTTGTAGAATTTCATTTTTAGAAGATCTTGAATTTTCTTCTTCAGTTTTAATTGTTTTATTACATTTAAATAATCTCTCAGTATTGTTAAAATTGAGAATAAATATCTGTATATCGAAAAATGCTAAAGAATACAGAAGCTTTCATCGGGTGTTCTAACTTTTTCACATGACTGTAGGTATCGTGGACAAGAATTAAAACTGAACAATTTGATGATATGGTGTCACTGGATAAGTAAAGAAATAGATACATAAGAGCACAAAACTAATTTATTTTTGTTTTTTGATGCAAGTTAAACAGAACGCTATCGGGATACGTTGACCTAAAATAATCAAATCTCAGGTTTTAGTTTTGTAGATTCGTAAACTTATTGTTTTTATATTTAATAATCATTTTATCTTTATTTGGACTTAATGTTTCTCTGGCCTAAAATACCATCATGTTTATATTAGTGATAAATATTCTTGTATTATAGGTATTGAATTACGTTTATGACGAAATAAATAAATTTGTTTCTGACGGTGTTTCACAGCAAGATTGCATATTTAGACTATTATTGCAGCAGCTGAACGTTCAGAACTTTACATTTAAGCCCTATTGGGGAACTAGGAATTTCAAACCAAAACAAACACAAGTTTTTGTAAATGTTACATAAAATGAAGTAAAAACTCTAAACTTACTATCATTTCATTAAAGCAATAGTGTGTTTAGTTATTTTAATGAAATTTCTTTCCAATATTTTTAATGTATGACTAAATATATATTATGACGTTATTATAGTGAGGAGAAACATTAAAACATCAAATAATCATTTTTAAAGAAAGTTTCTTTGATCTAAACTAATTAAATTGATAATAATTTGGATACAAAAATTTAACTATGTGATTATAGTGAGATGTCATTATCATTTAATGTCTTTAGCTTAGGACTAATACAATCAAATTGTAAATTTCCATATAGAAACCACAAAGAGTTTAATTATATTTTTTTGTGAATTTCAATGATTACAAGATTTTCACATGCTTCTGCAGTTATAAAAAAATATACAAACTGTCATAATACATTTTAGATTCTAAGAAGATGACTTAAGGAAAGCTACAAGCACAAAATGTTTTTCTTTTGTCGTTAAGCACAAAGCTATGGAAAAGGTTATCTGTTGTCTTTCCACCATGGATAATAAAACTCAGTTTTTAGCGGTATAAGACTGAAGCCATCCAGTTGCGCTTTTGTCAGGCTGAACATAAAGTGTAAGAAATTATAAAATCAATGCGTTATATTTAATATTGAATTAAATTATATTGATATTATTTAATGTGATGCCTTGTAGGACTTAAAACTGGTAAAAATAATAGACGTTTTACGAAGACGATCAATGAAAACGTGTTACGTGAAACATCATTGAAAGGTAAGAAAAAGTTACGTAACATAATTTTCTTCGTAATTTTGATTTGTATATTCTGTATTAAATGTATAACTTACATTTATCATAGCGAAACGAGAACATATTACAATGACGATGTTAACCTAGTTCCGATTAGAAATCATAACTTGGTCATAGGTGTCATTGCCGTCTAATAAGACAGCGTGGTAGCAAAATTCGTGAGTTCCTGAAATACGTTTAGAAAATCTCGGTTCGTTACTGTAAACCAGGTATAGCCAGGTAGCACAGGCACCCGACTTGTAATCTCAGAGCTGCAGTGTGGAATCCCCATCACACAAAACATACTAGCTCTTTCAGCCTTGGGGACGTTACAACATTATAGTCAATCCCAATAGTCATTGGTAAGAGAGCAGCCCAAGAGTTAGGGGAGGCTGATGATGATTAGCTAACTTTCCTTTCATCTTATTTTTACACTTCCAAATTATGGACGGCTAGTGCAGAGAGCCGTTTGTAGTTTTTTTTAAATTAAAAAAAACCAATTTTTATTAGAATTTATTGTCTCATCTAACAGCGTGTTTTTTGTGTTTTGGGCCTTCTTACTCAGCAAAGTGACTCAAATATTATTTTGCAAAACTTCCTCACAGTGTAATTAACCATTGTTGTTTTTGCTGTTTTGAATTAAGCACAAAGCTACACAATGAGCTATCTGTGCTCTGCCCACCACGGGTATCGAAACCTGGATTATAGCGTGTAAGTCCTCAACCAATGGGGGGCGGTGATTAACCAACACTTGTGAAGAATAAAAATATAGACATGAAAAGTAAACATACATCATACAGTAGTAACAGGACATTAAGAGATTATCTTAAATAACTTACGGATCTGAGGTTAGTATTGATGATACTAAGTGAAGCAAGTGAAAGACTCGTGAAAATATAAAATTCAGCCATTGCAGATACGCCACGACAACTGGACACAGAATAAACTGGTAAAAAACAAGAATCGTCGACACAGACAAAAGAAATAAATGAGTCATTTGATATTTACACCTTCACTAAACGGAGATTCGGCATAATAGGTAAGTGACCTGTAGCTGTATTTTGTTGAATATTCAGGAAGTCTCTCCTCCAATTATTTCTCATGTAAAGCAATCTAAATTATGAAAGTCGTTTTATTAACAACAAGGAATAAAGCAGTTACCAATTGAATTTAATACCAAATTAAAACATATAAGGTTTCAAGATATGCATTGATGTAAAAAATAAAAATACCATGAATAAATATAATCGTATAATAAATGGTAAAAAGAAAATATAAGTTACGTATTTTTGCACACAAATGACAGTCACTTTTATAGGATTATGATAAGGTCCACAGATGTCTCTTGTTCTTGAGATGAGTCCATCAAATCAAACACACTGATCTCCAAATAGGAATCTAGTTGTAAGTCTTCAGGTAGAAGTTGTACTAAGTGTACCTCAATTCTGTAGTAAATATGCTCTCTATATCAAACTGATGATGTCACCTCGAGATCGTTGTTCTCTTAAAGTACTAGTCTACTGGAACTAACACCCAGACATTATTTAGCCAGCTATAAAAACGTATAAAATCTATAATTTTAAGGTAGATATGCAATATCACTACAACTTTCCTTTTGGTTTAGTTAATGTTTAGACTACAGAGAACAAGAAAACAAAGCATAGAAACTAGATGTATGATTTTATAAAAATCTATATCATAGAAATAAGTAACAAAACCCATGACATGTCAGTCTATCAAAAACATTTATTTTTTTCACTTTTTACTTCTCATTTTAAATTTCTAATTGATATATATCTGAACAATATATACATATATCTGCTTTTGTTAAATGTAGAAAACAATTCCGTTGATATTTGTAAGACAAATGTTGACATGAATAAAAAATACTTTTTAATAAGAAAAATTGTTTGAAAACAGCTAATATTTTCTCCCAAGTCAACCTTTTTTGAAATTGTTTTAAATTAAGTACAAAGCTAAACAAAGACACATCTGTTCTCTGCTCAATACAGGTATTGAAATCAGGGTTTTAACAGTGTGAATTTGCAGACATACCACTCGGTCATTGGATTCTTAACTCTTGAGACAAAATGGGAAGAATTTCAAATTGTCCCTGTGGTTAACAACACTGTACAACAATTTGTTTTTTACATTTTTTTTTTGTTTCCAGGCAGAACGTGTTACATTCCAATTGCTTATGCCTAAAGTCAATGAAAATACCTATTTTTTCTTCTGAATTTCCTTTTGTGATCTACGACATTATAATGAAAACAAAACTGGATAAATATTTGTGGACTGATGAGTGAAAGTGATTTACATTACAGTCGCAAATCTTAAAAAACAAATCACTTCTCAACATTTTTGTTCATTTTTATATAACTTTAGTATAAAAACATGTAAATCTTGAATCCCACGCTGTTTTATTGAGACCTAATGTAAATGAAAATGTGAAAGTTTGCCGGATTTTACTTTAAAAATAGCTTAATGTCTAAATTTCATTTTCACGTAACAAAAGTAAAGCTTGAAGGGTCATTTTCTGTATACTTACAGCATAAGCAATAACGAATAGCACATACTATCCAGGAACAAAATTTATTACAGTGAGTAATGTTATAGAAGTTTAAGGTAAAGAGGATGTGATGGCATGAAAAAGAGAGATAGGGTATTTTTGAAACAAGTTGAACCACACCAGATACAAAGTCTTTTCAAAGAGTATTGTAATCTGGAATTGGATATCAAATAAGGGGAAGTGAGAAGTGAAGAAAGCAAAACTGTAATTTAAAGATTCACCAGTAACGTATATTTTTAACTGTTTATTGTGTAGGCTCCACATCTCGAAATTTTCAAAACTTTCGTGTGCGTAAGAATCAACACTGTATAAGATATGTATAAAATACTAGTGATTAACAGTATCGTCGAGAGCTTTGGTGAAGATTAGTCGCGACACAGGAGAGAAAAGTAAAGGGCGTAAAGCTAGCCATGAGAGACGTCGTTCGCTTAATCGAGGCGTAACAATATCATTTCAGAATTAATTTGCTCGGCGTGGACATAGGTAGTCGATAAAATATTTAGTTGTAGACTGGATATGAGACTCAGTGTTGTCGGTAAGTTCGTAAAACTTGTATATAAATCATCATTTGTGATAACTATCAGTGTAACTTTTATTATAATTTCTATTGTTTTGTCTTTGTAAATTGAAATATGTTTGCATTAAAAATAAAAAAAAATATTTTGTTGTGAAACTCATTTACAACTAACATAAATTTAATACATATTAACATTTAATTAACTGGTAAGTTCAAGTTAAAATTCCGGTTATTTAAAGTAGTAATACATAACGTGTGTAATGTGATAAATCAGAGACTCAGCAGACGAAATACAGTATACTGTGTAACACCCCCTCCCAGGAAAGAAAATTTTGAGTAACGAATTATGCTGGAAATAATTTATTCAAAATATGTGCTTCACATTTGGAAAATCAGACATTAATGATAAAAAGTCATTGGCTTTACTGTAACTTAACAGGAACTGAATATTTAAGTGTAAAACAGCCACCACAGAAGTTACAAATAGCACATACAACTCATCCACTGATACAGTCGTTGTATGCGATAAAGAGTAATTATTTAATTATTTAGGTAACCAATACCGTTTCATTGAATTAAAATAGTAAATATCATAAAAAATAACATATCTGTTTCAAAAAAAAGTTTATACTTATAAAAATTTTCAGGTTGTGTTTTTTTTTTTTGTAAATGTGTAGATAGTTATGAAGTTTGAATATCAGTATCATATCTTTATTTGCCTGCATTTAACAGTGTCACTATTACTGATATTCCTACTTGTGAAATTGTTGAGCGAGTTCGTTTTGAATAAAGAATAAAGCTACATAATGAGCTGTCTGTGCCCTTCCGACCATGGTGTGAGTTTTCTTAGATGACATTGTGCCACAAGAGGACGATGAATGAAATGTTTCCCTATGCAGTAAACGCGACGCTTTGAAATATAAATAGGTAAGGTACACTGAGCTCGTCTAATGGACGATATAACACACTACACTATAAACCGACTCATAAAAAACCAGCAAGCTGAAATTAAATTTACAACACTTGTCTTATACGATGGGCGGTTAGGTGCTCGGCATACGTCTGGCTCCGTTCTTAACAAGTTGTTTGTTTTCATAGATACTATGATAATGTATCCTATTTGTCGTTGCTTTACTTGCGTTTTGTTACTTTATGTCTAAGTATACGCTGATGTTTTAATTAATATATCTTTTTCAGCCATGACCATTTACTCGTTGTATCATCTTGTACACTTACATCAGAGTTTACTTTTTGTAAGATTGCACATACAGTCCTATACTCACAACTGTTACATCTGTTGCTCATGTACATACACATTAAACATAAATATAACTAAACCTGTTCCCAATAATAAGTTTTCTAAATTTTTCTTCATAAAAGGGAGATATACCAAGCTCATGTATACTGTCCTTGCGTGTCTGTGTTTTTGTTATGGCAAAGTCACATCGGACTATCTTCTGAGCCCACCGAGGATAATCGAAGCCTCTAATTTTAGCGTTGTAAATCCGTAGAATTACCACTGTACTAGCAGGGAACTAATATCGTTGCACTAAAGTTTGCTTTTTCTCGTAAGTTTTCTAAATTATTGCTCTTACTATTTGAATAGTTTGTGAGAATGCCGCGGTTGTTTATCCTGGATCTCTGTAAGCCTTTGTTAGTATATAATTTCCTAATTTCCTATATTATCTTGTTAAAATATTTGTCTTTTTGCTATTTTTAGCTAGGCTTGGTTGGTATAAAAATAAACAATCATGAGGATTATTTTACGTTGAAGAGTAACTTAGAAGGAAAAAATGCAAAACAAAATTAAAATTCCTTCAACATTTTAATTTTTCTCGTTCGAGCTATTTGGGATTATTTCAAACTCATTTTTATTTTCCGTTCAACACCATACAGATAATGTTTGGTGCACATTTGCACTTAATGTAGAAGTATTTAATTCTCATTTCACTTCAGTCATCAAGTCTTTAATCAGTACTTAAATCCTAACACGTTTCGTGAGAAAAGCGTACCATTTGTTTGCTAACGTTTCGTTTCGTTTTTCAGAATTTCGCACAAAGCTACTCGAGGGCTATCTGTGCTAGCCTTTCCTAATTTAGCAAAGTAAGACTCAAGGGAAGGTAGCTAGTCATTACCACCCACCGCCAACCTTTGGGCTACTCTTTTACCAACGAAAAGTGGTATTGACCGTCACATTATAACGCTCCCCCGGCTGGGAGGACGAGCCTGTTCAGCGCGACGCGGGCGCGAACCCGAAACATCGAATTACGAGTTACGCGCCTTACGCGCTTAGCCATGCCGAGCCATTTCTTTGCTAACAAAAAAAATAGCTCACATGTGTTTGTATAGCTCATTGTTTATTATGTTTCTTTTGCCAGATGTGGCACGCAAGCGTGCGTGTTCTTCATGTCAAGAAACGGAGCTGTTTAAGTTAACTGCAATTCTAACTAAAGGTTAGGGAGTAGTCGCATTATGTCTGTTTCAAAACTTTCCTTTACCTATATCGTTTTGTATTCTGAGCTTTTACTGAGAATTACTCCATTAATTGACACTTACATTAAAGTGTGATCTTTGATAAATCAATATTTATTATTGCTTACGAGTTACAATTAGAAATGCAATAAAAAAGGTGAAGTATACAAGTTGATTCAGAGATGAATTAACAGGCAAATAATTCATATGTGGACAGAATGAGAATATTTATGAATGAACGATTTAAAGAGTATTATTATTTCTACATTTTGTAAGAAACACATACGAAATAAGTCAGTTTTTATTTTAAAGTACCCCCAGTGGCTCAGCGGTATGTCTGCGGACTTACACGCTAAAATCCGGGTTTCGATACTCGTGGTGGGCAGAGCACAGATAGCCCATGGTGTAGCATTGTGCTTAATTCAAAACAACAACAACACTTTAATGTATAAGGCAATGTCACCGTCTAGATCAACATCAGTAATCTTTATTTCCATAGTCCTTTGCATTTGCATATTTTTAAGTAGATTTCTGTATTTTACTTTTGTTCATGTAGAATGTTTGTACAAGTAAAGGTGCAACCTTTTCAGCACAGTGATCAATGCAACACTCCAGTAAAAAAGTAATTTTTCAATTTATTTTCGCAGTATTATTGTCATTGCTGTGTTTTAAAACTGCCTCGCTGTTAAAAGCAACAGTTGTTCTTGTGTTGAAACTGAAATGAAAGCAAAAGTATCACTGCATAAATTATGTTCAGATTCTAGTTCAAAAGAAAAAAGGAATACTTTTTGTGCAACACAAACTGAAGATGGCTAAAATTAAAATATAAAAATCTACTAAAATACCTGCAGGTAAGGTCAGTACTGTAACAAAGACCATGGAAATAAACATGACAGATGTTGATGGATATGTTAACATTACACTCGAGTTATAACGAATTTTGTAGTACAGTTTAAGATTGTATTTAAATAAAATAGTAATTAAAAATAAGTTAATTATTTTACTAATTTATTGTGTGTGTTTATAAAACTTTAAAAATCTGGCGTCTAATAACTACTTTCTCAAAAATATGAATATTTCCTGTTAAATGTGCTTTCTTTCTTTAAATTTTGATGTATTACCTGATCAAAGTAAACTACACTTAAGAACCTGTCTCTTGTTGAACAGAATTCAAGTTACGAAAAACTTATACTGAATGAAATGCACTTTAAACTGAAAAAGACGTGATAAATTTAGTTTCAGAAAACTGTGAGATAAATATTGGAATACAAATTAAACAATAAGTTGAGAATATTGAAGGAAGAGCGTTATATAAAAACGATGTGAAATATTGAAAACAATCAGATACCATGAGAAAGTATGAACTTCAGAAAGTAACGAATACATGAAAAATAGCAGATGCTGACGAATGCACTGTATGTGGCAGATACTGAAAGAATTACTCAATAAAAATAGTAAATTAAACGTCTTTTGCCAAGCTGTGTCAAAAACGTCTCCTTTCATCAACGTCAGGGTTATGAATACAACTGGGGCTACAATAAGAACTTTCATGTTGAGAATGTTGCTGTTTAAATGAAGATTTAGGTTAATACCTTTTTATATTATTCATCAATCTGCTTTTAGTCAAGAATTTAAACTATTTTTATTACTCAGTATATTTAGCAATATACTGAGAAAGATCCGTACAACTAAACGTATTTTTTCAAAGTAATGATGTTTAAAAAATAACAACATTTGAAGGAAACACGTCGAGAAACTTGTTGCCCTGCGAGTAGTCTGAAAGTGAAGTATAAGTGAGCGTATGTTTAAAGCAATAATGTTTATAAATTGAAAGCGATATCTAGCAAAATCTGAGATACATGTCACAGTACATTTAACCTACTTATGAATAACTAACGCAATCAAAGATCAATGAAATTTCATTGATCTTTGATTGCGTTAGTTAGTTATAAGTAGGTTAAATGTACTGTGACATGTATCTCAGATTTTGCTTAGATATCGCTATTCAATTTATAAACATTATTGCTTTAAACATACGCTCACTTATACTTCACTTTCAGACTACTCGCAGGGCAACAAGTTTCTCGACGTGTTTCCTTCAAATGTTGTTATTTTTTAAACATCATTACTTTGAAAAAATACGTTTAGTTGTACGGTATCTTTCTCAGTTATATTGCTAAATATACTGAGTAATAAAAATAAGTTTAAATTCTTGACTAAAAGCAGATTGATGAATAATATAAAAAGGTATTAACCTTAAATCTTCATTTAAACAGCAACATTCTCAACATGAAAGTTCTTATTGTAGCCCCAGTTGTATTCATAACCCTGACGTTGATGAAAGGAGACGTTTTTGACACAGCTTGGCAAAAGATATGTGGTAATTTTATTTCCAGGTTTTAATATTGAATGAACTATTAAATAGTCGTATTACTAGAATAAATATTCAAATTCACATTTGTATTTCATTTGTGGAAACATAGCGCAATAACAACTAGAGTAAAATATTATTCAGTCATATTTTTCTCACACACAATTACATTTTTGTAATAAAAAACAGCAAAACAAACCATAACTTTATTAAAAGTGTCAAGAGTGGATTCTTAATACTTCAACAGACATCTTTCATCCAGGTCATTCATTAACTTGTGAAGCAGTCTGACTACTGAATATATACTGTGAAACACATATCTATGATTTATAATATATTATAAGGAAAACAGGGTAGCTCATTTTTTCTACTTAATAAAATGACTCCACAGAAAATACTTCATGACATGAAAAACATATCTTCTTTAGTTAAATTGATTTTTAGGGCAAAAGTTGATTAGCCTAGAAAAAAACGAGCTGACAGATTGCAATGACTCCGTTTTTAACAAGTCAGACTGGACTGGTATTAGTTGTATTAAAATTGATAGTGTGTTGGTAATTCATTACAAATATGTAAACTGTGTGTTGCTAACGTGAATGCACTCACTAGAAATAAATTACTGTTCAAGAATGATGCAATTTTAAATTATTTTACTTTAGTTGGTTATCATTTCTGTTTTGTATCGTTGGGTCTGTAATGTTACAGTTTACGAGGTTCAGTTTCTTATCAATAGATGTGGAAATAAAGATATACAAATCGTAATTAAAATTTAGTTTATTTTGACATTTAATTTGACTTATTCAAGAGGAATCCTAAGAATCAGTGTCACCAGCAGATCAGAAGTAAAATTGTGGACTCACAAGGTTAAAATATGACAGCATATTGTGTGGCTAAACGAAACAATTAGCATTAAGTGTATTAAAATGACAACATTCAAGTGCAATAGAAAAATATCTTAATAGCTTTTCTGTACTTTACAATCGTGAAAATTATGTATGCAACTTTGAAAAAATAAAGCTCTAACATACAGACACAAAACATCTTTAATTTGTTATAAATATTTAAAAAACATTAAAAGCGAAAAAGAGTTATCTCAGAAACTGTAAATATTTTGTTTTTTAACCTTCAACAAAGTATTGATGAATATTTCATTATATTGTTATATTTTGATATAACTAACATATCTTGAGCTGTGCGATACTACATTAATTTTAACTTGTTTTTGTTATGTTTTTCACACTCTATTTTTGTTTCAAGACAATTGCATACTTCCAGTTTTTAAGCTGTTGTTTACGTTTAAAGAAACATATCAATCTCTTTGATAATAAACAAAAAGAAACAACTTTGAAAGTAGTTATACTATAATTTAGGGTAATTGTATCGTTTTAATACTTAAATTTAAATATCATATTTTATGGCGTCGAAAACTCACTCTCATTTTGATGAGTTAAAATTTGAAAAAAGATAAACATGAGAATAAGATTGCAGCACTTCCACCAATCTTACCAAATGTTTCGTGGAATGTTTTGTGACTTAAGGTACTTAAATCTTCTTGTTTGTAAGCTACATGCTTATCACATCTACCTTTGAAAATGTATTCCTTACATTATCACTGGAATATCTGTATTATTATTATCAGTAATAAAGTTATTCTAAGAGTTAAAAGAGTGCAGCAATATGTGTAAGGTGACCTGTTTCTGTTTATTTATTTGTTATTTTTTACATTTCATTCTGGGTCGTCTAGAGAGGATCATATTGCTGTCTAGTGTCGAAACTCTTCCTTTACGCTTAAGTTTTGGTCTATGAGCCTATAAATCTGGAAGAAGTACAGTAAATATTTGAGACTTCTTCTGAGTAATAAAATAACGTTTTTGACGCCAGGAATTACAGTATATAATTAAATGTTATGAAAACAAAGTTGTAGAATATCATATAAAAGTTGATGTAGCAGAAAGAATTTTTCATCTCTAGCTTTTGAATAAAGTTCGTGAGTGAATTTGCAAAATTTCTTAATCAAATTTAATAAAACTACATGAATGAATTTTGCAAGCCAGTAAGATATGGTGATGAAATACTTATTCGTCTTAAAATGTTCTATAACAAGTTAATATAAAACATTCCTTTATAACCATCAGGGTAATACACACTTGACAGTTCAAATAAATCAGGTTTAATTTAGTACTCCACAGACGCGGAAAGTTGATTTCTTTTATGAAATTTTTATCAAATTTTCGAGAAATAAATGTTGCTTTTTAACTACAAAGTTCGGAAAAGTATAAGCCAGTGTTGTAAAACATGCTGTAATTAAAGTAAGCATCATTTACTTCAACACACTTTTGCCCACGTATAAAGATGCCATTAATGACCCTGCTGTAAAAATCAGTTTCTATGATCAGTGAATTCCTTCAAAGTCTCTTCTGCAAGTGGATTGTTTTAAAAGTGTTTATTGATCAAAAAGTTGTAAAAGTGTTTGAAATGTAAAAATCTGTAAGGGAAGGGTCTGGGGAATGACGTAGATGAAATAGAACCTTGATTCAAAATTCGTTCAGTTTTTGGAGCATCAATCTTGACAGGTCTCATAACGTCGATTTTGTTCATCTTCAGTCACCTCATGCGGAACCCACTTATCTAACTTTTCGTCTTTCCAGGTGTTTAGGTCAAAGGATTGCTGGAAATTCTTCCACGACCTTCATTGTTTTCAAAACTTTCATATCCATGTCGAAACCTTAAAATCCAACATTTGACTGTCTGTTTAGTAAAAGATCCATGGCCGTATACTCGGCTGATGTTTCCTGTAGGTTCGGTTGTGTTTCGTCCAAGTTTGAAGTCGTAGAGGAAAATCAGACGGAAGTATTTCTTGTCCATGCTACCTTGTGGGATGTGAAACTTACTTTGAGTAGAGTTGAAATAGCATACAGTTAAACGAACCAACCAACCAACGATAACTTGCTCAATATTCAGTTTCTAAATATTATCGTGAAATTTCCGACATTTATTTCTGGACAACCTAATAATATTCGGTCACGAAAACATAATTCAATAGTTTTGTATACCGTGTAAAAGTTTTATCTAAACTAATTTTGAAACACTAAACAGACATAAAATTCAGGAGGAAAAATCTTCAGACAGTAAAGGGTATGTTTTTTACAGGCACTTTATGGTATGGGAGTTACAGAGAAAACTATGAATGAAATAATTTAAAAATTACTCAGGACAGGTTTTTATGTGATATTCTACAACAGAACTATAATTCAGTTCTGAAGTACTAAAAACAAAGTTAGACAATGTCCTAATTATTCATGTATCACAACTTTTGATTTAAGGAACAATACCACCAAAATTAAATTAACGTAAATGTTGTCAATAATTAATTCGTTTAAAGACGATTAACGTCATATGTCATGCTTGTCTTATACGTTTAAAACTTGATGTACAGAAACACAT
The DNA here is from genome assembly GCA_011833715.1 of Carcinoscorpius rotundicauda. NCBI lineage: Eukaryota > Metazoa > Arthropoda > Merostomata > Xiphosura > Limulidae > Carcinoscorpius > Carcinoscorpius rotundicauda. The sequence goes on along the minus strand of CM022397.1, from coordinate 45,600,028 downwards.
TTTAGTGTGGAACTAATTACGACATTATTTAAAAAAATATTAACTACTACGTGTATGGAATCTGAAATTAACTAAAATTATTAAACGGATATTAAAATATCTGTTACTTTTCTTGAAGGCAACATCGAAAACTGAAAAACTTGGAATGATATGTGAAATACCGTATTTTCCGCCCAATAAGCCGAATTTCTGGCCCTAAATTTTAGACCTGATTTTTGGGGGTCGGCTTATTGGCCGATCACCAGCTTTGGACCAAAAAATACCGAAGACCAAAATCGGCCCCAAAATCATACCTTTGATCTCACAATTACGGCAGAGTTATTTCAGTTGAATGAACTTTATTTATTAATAGAATGACATGTATTCATAGAAATAACAAAATTCATAAAAAGTACAAACTTAATCTCAGAAATTTATTAAAATCCATAAAATTCATCATTTTCATCGTCAGTTTAAAAGCAGCATCATAACGCATTCTTTTTTTGCAGGTGTAGATATCTTTGGCTTTTGACGGTACAATGACAAACTTCCACTACATACCCCTGGTATTTATACCCTGGGTTAGTGATTTTAATTACTGAATAAAAATTTTTCAATTTCATTGGTTACCTAATTACAATGAGTGGAGCTAATAACTAATGACATATTGATTCTTTCTGTGTCTGAATACGACCCTTTTTTCTTTACTACAGAACACCAATGATCACACACAACATGCATGCTGACGCTGAAACGAGACTAAGAAATCATTTTGAAGTAACTTGTAACTTCTTAAAGATGGCCTCGGCTTAGTGGGCGGTAATAAGCAAAAATCCTCATTTTCAGAGCTGAAAATTGGCCTCGGCTTATTAACCGGAAAATACGGTAAATAAATTCTATGGCATGAAATACATCAATGAAGAAATTTAACTAGTTAATGTATAGAGTCTTAGATGATCTAACACAATGAAAGAGATATTTAAAAAATGTTTCATTGAACCCATTGAAGAAAACTGACTATCCTTTCATTTTCATGACGACACAGCTAAAATTTATAAAGTGAAAAACGACACAGTATTTCTACAATTTTATAACATTTGTCAGTATTTTTTCTTCAACTTCTGATATTAAATTATTTGACCGATATATTGAACCAATTGCTACTAGTTATATTCTTAGTGAATCGACATTAATATTTAATTCTTTTATTAAAACTGATAGTTACAGTTTCAACGGATCACTTGGCAGCTAATAAATATCAGCGTCTGTATATTTCCTATCATCTAATAATCTGAAACTGTACTGGTTTAGATGTTTTTGGTATTTGCTAACTCTGAAATACCTTTATCTAATAATTAAAACTTTTATAAAGTCACAAAACTGTTGTACTGGTAGTGGTTAATTTAATATGGTTAAGTTGTGGTGAATCAAAGAGATGCTCTATTTTTATATTTGTTGTGGTTTATATCAATTCCTTCTTTAAATAAGAAAAGTCTAATCTTTCTTTTTTCAATTAAAACGTTTCCTATGTTATTATTACACAAGAATTTATTTAAATAAATAACATAGCCATCAATTTCAGATGAAAATATGTGAAAATAAGAGCTCTACTTTAACTTCGAAGTGTTTTTATCCGAGGAAATGCTTTTAAATTTTCTCCCAAATTCTTTTGGGTTAATCCTAATTTTTAGGTTTTTCAAAAATTAAAACAAATTGTTTCTTTTGCTATTTTAATTTTTGCGTTTGTTTTGATGGTCAGGTGTCGTGTTGCAAAGTGAATACGTGTTAGCGTTTGATTATGAGAGCGTGAATTCTAGTGTTAAAGTACAAAGATTATGGGAGTGTTTTCTGTGTATTTTCCCTTTTTTGTGGAAATGTCTTTTTTAATTCTATGGTTTCAGTAACTTCCTTTACGTAGTTGTCTAATTCCGTTTTATTGTTGGCACGTTCGACCAAGTGTGAAGTTAAACGTGAGCCAGTCAGTTTTAGTGTACATGTCAAAGAATCATTTTATATTACCATTATTAAACGTTCACTAAACAGAAAGCTTCAGAATTAATGTATTCATCATTAAAACCATAAATCTGAAAACGTAGTTTTCTCATTAAAAACAGCACAAATGTAAGTGGTATGTTTCAGCCTTGTGTTCGAGGATAAAGACAGGTGTTAGAATTATGAAAACATTTTTTGTCAATAATTAATATTAACGTGTTTAAATGTTATTGCTCTTTTACTCACTGCGCATATTGTTGCTGAAAACAATATTTATTTTTTTTATTTGCAGTTGGTTAATTTTATCAGTATAAATGATATGAGATAACAGTTTTTCTGACAAATTCCAAACATTACGCTGCTCGTATGTTTTTATGTATCTGAATGATGTGTATAGTGAATATTATCTGAAATATTCTTATTATTTGTATTACTTACGATTTTGTTCCACACAACAAACAATTTAATATTTATTCTGTATGTACACTGCAGTAACTATTATTGTTTGCAATTTTGTTAATACTTTGAAAAGTTTTCCTTGACTGTAAGATAATATTTAATATTACATGTCTTCGTCCGAGTGTTTTGTACATTCTGACATGGCTGATGAATGTAAATAACAAAATCAATTAGAACAGTTTTAAGACGCAAGAAAAGTTTAAGTGTGTTGTTGAGTACAAAAGGATGTTTTTCGCCAGACATCCTAAAAGTCGAAATCCAACAGCACCGCACGCAGAGAGACTGTGTATACTGATCATCAGAAAGATAATCATCCCCAATCTTGTCCAGGTGAGGATCCAAGACGTAACGAGTAGGGCAAACGATAGCACCACAACGTACCACAATATCACAGCAATTTGTTATTTATTTACAACAATAAACGTTACAAAAAACATCACAAGAAAGATAAACAAAAGTACAAAAAACATCCAATATTCACAACGTTAAATAATACAATGGAAAAAAAACATTAAATATGTACAAAAGAAGTGAGAGTGCAGGCAGGGCAGCTCAAAAGCAGATCTCAACCCGAACCCTCACAAACACAAAAAGGGGCGAGACGTTCAGTCGCAAGAGAAGGTAAAACGTCCTGGAACAAAGGCGATGGTAGTCCGCCTCAAGACGGAGTAACAGCCGGTACCTGGACCAACCTAGTGTCAAAAAGTATGACACCGTAGACTGGTCTAAACCAATTTGTTTCGAGCAAGCCAGATGACGCACTTAAAGATGGTAATGACATACTGGAAGGAAAAGGCAAGGTGACTGGGAACCGGGACCGGCACGTGATACAGGATGGTCTCCGCCGAGAGCGGCAAAACTCGGTAAAGGCCCTCAATCCTTTCCCAGATCTAAGCCGACTTTGGATAGAGGCCCAACCTGTGCAAGACTGACTCCACCTGCATGTGACACACTGGACACAACTCAGTTGTATATGAATTCCACAGGTAGGTACGTTCCCTCACCCCAGGATGTCATGCACCATACGCTTGTTGAAAGTCTGGAGGTCGCAATCAACATGGTGCAGTGCAACGCGGCCCCAAACAACGTCCCACGGCAGAGCAGAATGGTATCGCTCGATCCTGTGTGTACATGCAGGGACCTGCAAGCGGTAGAGAGAATGGGAGTCTGTAGGTACATCGGCAGACACGGAATGACACCGCAGTAACACAGAAGCAAGTTACATTTAACAACATTACATTTTACTAAATCTGATAAAAAAATTAATAAACCTCCCTTAATACTTAGCACCGTGTGAAATTATGTTAAACGCTTTAAAACAGTTAAATGATGATTATAAACTTCTTTTTTATGTGTGTGAAAATGCACAACCACTGGTGTTTAAATGTCCATAGATTCACAAAAGTGCTTATATTGTATGACATTCCTTTTGCCATAATATGCAGTTAAAATGCAATCCTTTCTTTGGTTGGAGTTATGGATGCTCTTCAAGAGAATGAAGGTTTGTGGTGTATGACGTTGAGTAGCCGTCATAGTTTTAGCCTGATAGCTAAATTTTAGGAATTGTTTTCCGTAAATACAAACGAAATTCTGAAACAACCACACAAATATTACCAAAACTTTAAACTAGTGCGACAAGTAATGTCGATTTTTGCCCTTACCAGTATATCATAGCCAAAAAACATATTTTTTGTCTGTGAATTTGGGATTACACACTGTCCCAATCATTCTTCAAATGCATACACACATCCAATTTCAATGCAAATTACAGCTCAAATCGTCTGTGTTCAAGATTTTTGTCTTTGTGACCATCCAAGTTCATAAAATTACACAGCTGGTTATTTAGAATAAAACATGACCTTATAAACCTTTCTCTGGTTTTCTTGCTGACTTGTCTTCTACTTTCTGCTCTGATATGTGATAAAATATGCCCTTACAATTGTATTTAATATCTGTACTCAATAATCTCTGCCTTTGTTCACAGTCATTTGCTAAATAAATGTTAGTAAAAATTAAAATTACTACATTTTAATTGTTTGTGAGGCTTTATTTTGAATTTTGAATCAATATGAGTGTTTAAATTATATATGTATATATGTATATATATATATATATATATACACTTCTATTACATATGAAAGGTTTCCCTTTCTTTTCTACAGCTGCAAGTCTGTGGTCTGATAATACTAAAATACACACTCTATAATAGTGGTAGGCACAGCACAGATGATCCATAATGTAGCTCTGTGCTTAACTGCGAAACAAATAAACATATACAAAAAAATCATTTATTTCTTACAAAAACTGAAGGGTTTGGGCGTGAATAAAATATTTTATTTTCACACAAAAAATAGTTTGCAAATAATTATATCCGTAGTTCTTGAAAAGACAAATGTCAGATAATATTAATAATTGTCACTGTGTTTTTTTCTCAATTTTTATAACTACTACCTGTTTTAATTAGTTAAGATATCGTTATTTTACTGTTCTGTATTTATTAATTTCTTTATAGATTAGAAATTAGAATATGTAAAAAAAAGAATTATAATGGTGCTGTATCGTGTGTGTGTTCTCCTATAGGAATTTCATATCAGACTATCTGCGGAGTCCACCGAGAGGAACCGAAACCCTGATTTTTAGCGCTGTAAATTCGTAAAATTACCGCTGTATCAGCGGGAGACTCTTGCATTGTTTTTTCCAAGATAGAAAATCTAATAAAGGACGTTCTAAAGAAATTAACATTTTTAAGGGGTAAAGTAGTTCAGTCCTAAGTAGAAGACCATGTCATCACTCAAACCGAAATCATCAATCCTTATTACCGTCCAAGCTGCAAATATAAACATTAAGTAAACTAATTAACTATTAATGTAAATTAGCTTTGAGCAAAAACAATTACATTTCATTAGATATGTTATTGAAAATAATACCAAATATTGTGGAAACTGAAATACTGACCAACTTTCACAAACAAGACATAACTGTTATTTTTCAAGTGTATACACTTATGTGTCTTGTTTGGTAGTCATAGGTATGAAAAGTATATACCTATACTGATATTATAGATAAAATTATATATTCAAACATCTAACCCCGCCATCTACATTGCGACACTTAGATACACAACCCCTTCCAAACATGTGGTCAGCTTCCAGTCATTAACCTCTTTCTTTGTGAACCTGACGATGACCGAAGAAGGTCGAAACGTCGTTCGCTCTTCTATTTAAAATATTTTCTGAACCCAAACGAGCCGTTTCTGCATATAGAATTTCTAAACTGTTCATAGCTCCTGTCGTACGATGTTTTGTAATGCACTTTACCTTTCGCTTTCACAAGTAAAACAAATATATAATTTGAGAAAAAATGCATAAAACATGAAGACTCTTTCATGCTAACACAGTATCAGGAAATCCCATTTATTTAGTCTGAATAATGATGTAATATTTCAAAGAATTAAAGCTTGATCTAAGAATAAAGAAGCGAATCAACATTTATCTTGGTCACATATTGAATGGGTGTTGAAGGACACTGCCTCGCTTCAGTATTTGTTTAAAGTTCCGCACAAAGCAACACAATGAGCTATCTGTGTTTTGCCCACCACAGGTATCGACTCTCGAATTTTACCGTTTAAGTCCGCAGACACACCCCTGTACTACTGGGGAACACCAGGCTGATATGCAAGGTAGAATAAGGAGTTTGGAAAAAAATTTTGACGTTTGTACTATTAACAAAACAACACATCACTTCTACTTAAATCTACGAAAAACGGTTATTAAAATAAAATTCAGTTATAAAACACTTTCTTTATGTTTTTACATTATACTTATTATTAGAAATAAATGTAACATAATTTTAATGTTCTTCACACTTTAAGTAAAGTTTCTGCATCTAATTGAGATTTAAAAGTCGGTAAACATGGTTCATAACTAAGTGAAACAAAACAACAGATGTATATTTTCAATATCTGATGGTTTAGCTTTCAATTATTACGAACTGTGCCCGATGAATATCCAGATTATATCAATTGCCTTGTAAAAAATTTTAATATTTCCATTCCAAATTATGATATCTGCATATTATTAATTGCTATAAATAAAACATAACGACCTTCTTGAAACCATAAAATATCATACAATTGAAACCCATAATTAAATTGACTGATCTCTGTAATTTATACTTGACATATTGCACCATAATATACTACAAGTATATTAAATATATGTATATAAATAATGCTATCACAGTTTTCTAATGTAATGGGTCTCCCACGAAATATTTGATTATTGTCAACAGATACTTTGGACAACATTTTTAATGCTCCTGAAGATGTGTATGTTTTTAAATATCTTTGTTATGTTTTACTTACTTTGTTAAGAAAATCTGAAATAAAAATTATTTTCTAAACCTATAAATGTAGTTTTTCGATGTAAGAGAGCCGGCACGATCAGGTGGTTAAGATACTTCCCTCATAATCCGAGGGACGCGGGGTCGAATACCCATCACTCCGAACATGTTCGTTATTTCAGCCGTGGGAGCATTATAATATGACAATCAATGCCACTATTCGTTAGTAAAAGAGTTGTTCAAGAGTAGGCGGTGGGTGGTGATGACTAAGTGCTTTCCGTGTAGTCTAACACTAATAAATTAGGAATAGGTTGCGCAGATATCAATCGTGTAGCTTCGCGCGAAAATCAAACCAAATCCTGTACAATATTTAATTTTTACGAGAGGCATAACTCTCACAAAAAACTTTGTAAAACAACAACCCAAACTTGTATAAATTTATACGTCAAGTAACACAGACCATAGTGTTATAAAATTAATAACACTATGATTGGGTCATATGCATTCTGAAACATTACCTGGATCGCAAGTAAAAAACAGATATGAGAGTTCAAACTGGAATAATTAGTTATCTGATTTCTGAAATTAATTTCTTAAACAATCTCAGTCTAAGATTATATTTTTATTTCTTGTAAACGCAAAGAAATTTTTAAAATAGTTGCACTAATTTGATTTTATAATACACAATAACAGAAATATCAGAAATATATATTCATGTTTATCATAAATTAGTCACAATTTACTAAAAGACAAATTATTTATCGATAATGTTTTTATCAAACTCCTGCCTTTACTTGAACTACTGTAAATTAAATTATTCTTTGAAAGAGACAAAATAGTATCACTTGTTTGTTTTTTTAAATCTACGTCCATAAACTAGATCTGCTTCCGACATCATTTTAATATCGTATATTAACACTCATACGAAAATTGGGGCAAAATAGGCTCAGAGTAACTTGAAAGGTTATTAATATTAGGCTAATAATTGTGTATTTAAATAAAATTGCCATTAACTGACCCTATCCCTTTATATTTTCAGGAGCAATAATATCTTGACTTTTGAGACATTTGCGAAATAATATTTAAACTTGTTGTTGTTGTTGTTTTGAATTAAGCACAAAGTTACACAATGGGCTGTATGTGCTCTGCCCACCACGGGTATCGAAACCCGGATTGTAGCGTGTAAGTCCGCAGACATACCGCTGAGCCACTGGGGGGCAATATTTAAACATTTTTTTTTAAAACATCCACTAAGAGTATCACTATAGTGGATGTAAATATTTTTTTCGAAGGAGTGTTAACTGTTTTTCCTTCATGTACACAGAAAGATATTCAATTACAAAAATTACGAAAAGCACCAAAATGTAAAGCCCGAACTTTAAGTACTTTGTTAATTGAAAAACTACAAAAAACGCAACTGATTATTTTAATTAACGCTAGTAAGCAGTATATAATGTATTTATTCTCATTTTTAAAATTCGGTCCAAAAATAAAATATTTGATGAACAATACAGTATTATGAAGCCTTCATGGTAGCATGTTTAGGTTTCCTTTGATAATTTGGTGTTTTCAGTTTACAGCATATAAACGAGTGGCCAGACACATCAGCTTTCAGACATATTCATCTTTAATATTTCAACCTATTGTGGTTGGAAGCTTGGATCATGTGGTGCTCTAAGCTGATAGAGCAGGCTTTGCATTTATTATTTTGGTATATCATACCAATAGTGTTAAGTTATATTTTAATTCTATCAGTAACTTAGTTTAGATAAAAAATAATACTAAACCTCAACACATTTTGGAAATAAGTTATTTAACTTATTTTATTGTTCTTTTCAAAGCTGTATAACGAACTATTTATGTTGAAGCCATCGCGGGTAAGTAAACGAAAAAGGCAGGTTTATAGGTTTGTTTTAGGTTAAGCTTTTCCAAATTTCAATACTGTAGATTAGAAAAAGCTGACTGCTTAACTCGAATAAAGAAATTTTGCTTCTACTTTTATAAAGCGATTTTCCATTATATATATCAAGTCATTCAATAAGTGTAACTGAAAATGTAATACATCTAGTGCATCATTAATTCTGTCTTTGTAAAATGCTTTAATGATTAAAATATATAGTGAATGTGTGAAAATATTCACACACATACAAGAAACTAACCCAACTCCACATTTTCAGATGATTAATCAAATACACACTGATGAAGAAAAATGTGGCTGAGGAGTACACTGCGGAAAATCTGCTTTAACAGTTTAAAAAAGACACAAGTGCAGCAGAAACCACACAAAACAATCAGGATGATTATGATGCGGAGTTTCTCAAAGAAAGACAATATCAAATGTGGTTTCAGAAGCTCAGACCAAGTGACAACCTGAGTTCAATGATGACTTGCTACTGGCTGCACTTGATGGAGATTGTGCTGTAATAGTTGTAGAACTATCACAGAAGCTTAATTCAAGCCACTCAACAATTCATTATCATCTGCATCCGCTTGGAAAGGTGTCAAAACTAAAGAAATGGGACTTCGTTGATTTGACAGAAGCCAGCCTCAGAACAAGAGTGGACATTTGCACTTCTCTGCACTCTCATGAGCGTAACTTTCCTTTTTTTCGACAGATAAGTGACTGGAGATGACAAATGGATGTACTATAAAAGTGTTAAGCGTCACAGACAATAGTTCAGTGCATGTAAGTTAACTAAAGCTCAGCCTAAAATGGATCTCCACCATAGAAAGGTCTTGCTAAACGTATGGTAAGAGTTGTTGGTGTGATCCACTTTGAATTTCTGCTGCTTAATGTAACGATTACTTTAAACTACTATTTTCAACAGTTAGAGCGCTTGAATTTTCCACTGAAAAAATAAAGACCTGCTATTTGTAGATGCATTTACTGGAGTAAAGTATGGTACAAGTTGATAGTACGTATATTTCAAAAAGTACAGAAATGTATCTTCTGAAAAGTTTTATAAAAATATTTACTTCACTTTTGATATTTTTGTACATTATCTTGTTTTCTTTAGTATATATTAATTTTCCATCGAACACCAATATATTCTAAAAATTATTGCGTCTTTTTGCAGTTTGGCGAGATGTCGCCCAGGGGAGAAGCTTTCGAAAGGTGCAGATCGTACGGTCCAGAGTTAGAGCAGCCACAAAATTGGATATGGTCCACACTTTCAGCTATGAGAGCATTGTACAAGTGCCATTCAATTCCTCAGTCAAACAGCATGATGAAACCCAAAGTTATCGAATGGCTGCCCTGTCTCTGGCGAATAATTTAAAATTAATGTTAAGTAAATTTGAATATTGTGAATTTAAAACTTCGCTGTTCGGCCTGTGTATCATATGAGATACCCTTCAGCTTCAAAGTTACATATTCTCAGTAAAACGGACATTTTAGTATCAACTACTTTCCACTGGAATGGAAATTTTCAGCGTTTCAGTATGATTCAGTCGTGGTTTTCTATTCTGATTTCTCATGTCACAAACTCGGTATCAGGAACAAGGGTCCTCATGTTTCAGAACTTAGCGACATCTCTGCTGGAAATTAACTGTCATACTCAACAGTTGTATAAATGTTTATAATTCACTTTGACCATTGGTGGAATTACCGTTTTGAGTGTGTGTATGTAACATTTAAAAATGAAATTTAGTCGTTACTTTGTGTTCTGATAATAATTGTGACGTTCCAGTCCAAGTACTTACCTATGAATCACCTGAGAGCTTTTTGGTCAAAAACAAACACAGAAACCTCACTTATAAATTTTTTAAGTATTTGACACTTGAGTTCTTATCTCGTCACTTGTTACAGGTACAGCTGTAAATGTTTGACTTATTTTATTTTTATTTTTATTTTTTTTACCGTTTGGCTTGTTTATATTTTTCAATTAATATTATTAACCTTTGAGGGGATAGTACTTTTATTCAAGTTATTGAGATGTATTAAAACCTGACAATTATTCTCTCCATGATAAACATTTTTTTTACAATTTTCACAATAAAGTTAAAACACATTTCTAATTACGTTTGTCAAAAGAAATCTTTAAGAACGAGAGGTAAACTGGGATATTTTTTACATTTATTTCTTATCCCTTACCTAGTTTAACGTTATTTTATTTTTTCAGAAACCTTAGTGGCGTGTCATACCTATAAAATATACATACATTTAGCTGGATTATTGTATTTTCTTCCAACAGTAACCGGTAAAAAAGTTATTAATTTTTTTTCATCTCAAAATTTAATTCGAAAATGTAAAAAAGCAAAATTTCCTCTAGTGAACTTGGACGATTTCTAGAATGAAATATGCAATGAAAAAGAGGTGTGGATATCAGGTGATAATTAAATATAATTAAATTTTAGATTTAATTTCTTCTTCGCTTATCAAAATTTATATTGGTATGTTTTACAAGAAACTACAACAACAATAAAAATTATTTCAGTTCTCTAGAACAATTAGTAACTGTATGTTTTTACAAGAAAACATATAGAACACTTGACAAATAAAAAAAATTAAGATGAAAATATATCAACACATTTAATACATTAAACAACTATCTATAAACTTCAACGCCTCATGTACCATAAATTCTGTAAACACTGTTATGTGCAAGAACATTTGAAAATATTTATAGTTTAAAATAAGGTAATGTGTCAGATAGCGGTTAGACTTGGTAAAAACGATTTGTGTATGACATGTTTTAAATTGAAAAATAATTCCACAACGATTGAAAATGTTTTTAAATATTATTACTGGTTAATTTCTAGTATTGCTTTCATTGAATGGAAAGATATTTCTTTAATTGTTCTTTTATTTTCAAACATGTCAAAGTTATGAAATTATATGGTTATATATTAAGGTATCACTGTTAACAAGTTTTTTCTTTAAATAAACACAAAAAGGCACTTAATAAAAACCTACGTTTCCTAACATTTATGTTATATCTGTTATATTTCTTAATAGTTTAGTGTAATAAATTATACAAGCTATTATCTGCGTTTTTCTGATGCGTTTAGTTAACGAAGAACATAAAACATGAAAAATACGTAACTGAAAATGGGGGGCTCGTCCGGGATATCGAACAAACAATTTAATTTTATTATAAAATAAGATTTATATTCTATACAGATAGACTGCTTGTATATTCAAAATGGCATTACAACTTGAAGATTATATAAACAAATTTAATCAGAATCCCTCTTTGGAATTAATCAGTGAATTAAAAAAATCTGAATTATTTGATGTTGCTAAGCATTTTAATTTCGAAGTAAAACAATCAATGAAGAAAGCAGATATTAAACAAATTATTGTTGAACATTTGGTCAGCCAAAAAGTTTTACCTCAAAAAGTTGCACAACAATTGCCTGTCGCTCATTTTGACCCATATTTCGAATTAAAAAAAATGGAAATGGAAATGAAATTTCGTTTAGAATTTGAAAGCAAACGACTTGAGGAAGAACAAAAACGTATTGAGGCAGAACAGGAAAACAGACGCCATGTTCTTGAGGCAGAACAAGAAAATAAACGTATTGAGGCAGAACAAGAAAACAAACGCCTTGTTCTTGATGCCGAAATACAAAAAGAACGCATTGAAGCTGATAAAGAAATCATTATGAGAAAGGCACAGACAGAAGAAAAGGTTGTCCAAATGCGGTTGGATAATTTTGATACTTCCAAAGAAATTCGTTTAGTACCTCCATTCAATGAAAAAGCTGTAGATAAATATTTTCAGCAATTTGAAAAATTGGCTCTTAGGCTAAAATTGCCTACCAAATATTGAACAGTATTACTTCAGAGTGTTCTCAAGGGTAAAGCTCAGGAAGTATTTTCCAAACTCACAGCCGAGAAAAGTTATGATTACGAGCACGTCAAAAAATGCATTTTGAATGCATATCAATTGGTGCCAGAGGCATACAGACCAAAATTTCGTGGTTACAAAAAGTTTGACAGCCAAACTTATGTCGAATTTGCTCGTGAAAAAGAAACTCTGTTCGACAGGTTGTGTGATTCCAAAGAAATTAAAGATGATTATATAAAACTCAGAGAACTCATGTTAGTCGAAAAGTTTAAAAGATGTATTCCCGTAGAGCTAAAAACTTATATTGATGAACAAAAAGCTTCCAAAATTCATGATGCTGCTGTCTTGGCAGACGAGTATGCTTTGACTCACAAATATTTCTTTTACAAAACAAAACAAATCACACAGCAGAGAAACCCAATAACTCATTCAAATATTATGTAAATGTCGATAGAGACAAAAAAGAGCAAACTTCTAATTCTCAAACGAAGACTCCATCTTATTCTAAAAACTCGTCATCTACCCAAAACGTGTCATTCTCATCCAGAACATGTGCTTATTGTAGGAAACCTGGCTATCTGATTTCTAAATGCTATAAGCTCAAAAACAAGCCATCACCCAATAGTTTTATTTCGCCCTCGTTGGATACATCATTGGTTCCCAATGATTTTGACCCTGTCCAGTTTACTGTGGATTCTAAGCCCAATATTATTGATGTACCTGAAAATCTTGTTGAGGACAAATTTAAGCCTTTCATCACTGAAGGTTTTGTTTCTTTTGTTCGCGATTCACGTCTACAACCAGTTAAAATCCTGCGGAATACTGGAGGTTTTCAGAGTTTGATTTTGGAAAGTGCACTTCCGTTTTCTGAAAAGTCATCCATTGGGGCCAGTGTGCTCATTTCTGGTGTAGAAGATGTCGTCGTTTCTATTCCTCTTCATAGATTAGATTTACATTCGGACTTAGTCTCAGGCTCAGTGACTGTGGGTATTAAAACCTCATTGCCTGTTGAAGGTGTGTCTATGCTTTTGGGTAATGATTTGGCTGGTAGTAAGGTGGTACCAGAGGTTCGTGTTGTTGAAGCACCTTTTATTAGCCACAGTACAGAGCAACTAGTTGAAGAGTTTCCTGATGTTTTCCCGTCTGTGCTGTTACTCGTTCCCAGACACTTTCTCAGGAACCCAAAGAGGATTTCTCTTTATCTGATACGTTCATGTCTCACAACGATGAGATTTCTGACTCAACTTTAAGTTCTACTGATGACTCTAAGACATTTTTCGACTCTCTTCATCGAAACAAACTTATTGAGGAAAAGGACAATGATCCTGAAACTCGTTCTCTTCTACAACTGGCTGTTAATGAAAATGAAATAGGAACTGTTTCTATTTGTTATTCCCAGAAGTCAGGTGTGCTAAGGAGAAAATACAGACCTCCTGACGTTGCTGCTGATGAAGAGTGGAATTTTATTCACCAAATCGTCATTCCAAAATGCTATCGGAATGATATTCTTAGTCTTGCTTATGACCATGTATTGTCGGGACACTTAGGTGTAAGAAAGACCCTAGATTGTATCCGACGACATTTCTATTGGCCAAAGATGCACCAAGATGTTATTGACCTTTGTAAGACATGCCATTCTTTCCAAATGACTGGAAAATTAAATCATTGGAATCAAAAAGCACCATTGCAGCCTACTCCTGCCTTTGAAGAATCGTTCTCAAGGGTCATTATCGACTGTGCTGGCCCAATGCCAAAAAGCAAAGCAGGAAATGAATACCTCTTAACGATCATGTGTGCTTCTACACGTTTCCCTGAGTCAATCCCTTTGAGAAAAATCACTGCTCCCAACATTGTTAAGACTCTTGTTAAATTCTTTACCATGTTCGGGATTCCAAAAGTTGTGCAATAAGATCAAGGCTTACATTTTATGTACAAGCTATTTCAACAAGCCATTCATGATCTAAACCTCCATGAAGTTTCATCCAGTGTATACCATCATGAGTAACAAGGTATTTTTGATCGTTTCCACGAAATTACTGCCACAAACACTCAAAGAACTAGGTGGAGGGTGTTCCCTTGTTATTGTTTGAAGTTCGTGAGTTTATTTCAGAATCTACTGGTTGGTTTAAAAAGAAAAATAAACAAAAAAGTTTTAACAAGATCAAACTTTTTTTTACTTTTAAGGGGGAAAGTGTTATGTAAATTTCGTGTAAATATTTTGTAAGCGACAACATGTCGTGTTGTGTTTAAATTTTCATTTCTATTATTCATTTTTCCATATTTATATTATTGTTTCGAAGTTTAAACTAATATGTTGTTATTCATTTAGAGTAACATTTAGAATTTTCTTGAATTAAGTAGACCAATCATATGTTTGTAAATGAGTGCTGGTGACTTCGTGTCTAGACGTGTAGTCTCGTGCAAGAACGGACATGCTCGGATTGCTCTGGAGATCTGTAGAAAGTTCACGGTTATTCGAGGGGTCTAAGTTTAGAATATATAAACAGACGAAGATGCAAGAGATTCATTCATTACTTTTATTCGAAGAAAAAATAGAGATTCAGTCATCAGTTTTAATTCGAAGAAAGAAAGGAGAGTCAGACATTAGTTTTATTTCAAAAGAAGAGATGCAGTTATTTAAGAAAGATTAAATGTTTGCTGTGATTATTCAACTTGGATTTGTGATTGAAGGTAGATCTACGGAAGCTGTGATTTTATTTCGTCAATCTCTACGATTCATCTGAATTACTGCTTGTGCTGAGAGTCGGGGAATTTATTGAACTCTGAACTGTTTCTGAACTTCCTCACTTAAGCTTCGGAATTCACACCCTAGACTGGAATTTGAGACTTTCATTTTAGATCATTATATTAGATACAGGCCAGTACCATTTTGTATTGTGATTAATTTTGAAGTTTGAAACTAGTATTATTTTGTTTTGTAATTAATTTCGAAAGTTGTAACTTAATATCTGTCACTATTATTATATAATTTATGTTATATCTGTTATATTTGTTAATAGTTTAGTGTAATAAATTATACAAGCTGTTTTCTGCGTTTTTCTGTTGTGTTTAGTCTTCGAAGAACATAAAAGATAAAAAATACGTAACAATATATTATAGTACCTTTTACAGATCGAAGGATCCTAGATTAGGGCAATTGAATAATTTTCCAGTGTTTAGCCGTGGGAACATTATTTAAGTGACACTGAATACCCTACTGTAATCAAACTTCATTGAGAGCCAAAACTGCGGAATCGCTGCCATACATTCAGTTATGGTAATTTAAAATTAATGTTAAGTAAAATTGAATATCATTTTAAATCTTCGCTGTTTAGCCTGTGTATTATAAAGATACTTTCTAGGTTTAAAGTTACACATTTTTAATTAACTTGTTTGTTAGTTGTCCAACAAATGGGTAAAATTTGGATGTTTCAAATGCCTTCCGGAGGATGTATCTAAGCTAATTAAAATAAATATTATCTATAACAGGGGTGGGCAACTCTATCACCAATGGACAGCACAATTATGGTCAGCTTGATTTTTGAAATCAACTTCTTCCATCATTTATTTTTGATTGGAAATTTTATAATCAGCAACTGCACTGTCTCACATTATCGCTAATGTCGGGTGCTTCATCACTGCCACAGACTTCGCCCATTTTTTAACGTCAGACAGGTTTAGATGTTTGTTATCGAGTGTGCGTTGCTTTCTATGCGCTTGCAAACATATTTTTATTGTGGTGCTTTCAATTGTTTGAATATATTTTGTTATTAATACCATAATAGGGATAAGGGAATAATTCGAAAACGAAAAAATCCAGATGATGGTGAACACTCAAAAGATAATGACAATGTAATTGATTTTGGCAATACTGCCGAGAAAAGAATGGTTTGTAACTGAAAAGAAGTGAAACGAGAATTTAACGAAAGTCGAGAATTGATATCTGCAGTGATTATAGCAAATAAAAGGCAGTGTGTGTTTTGTGTAACAAAGATTTTAGGAATAATAAAGTCTACAGCATTAAGCAACACTTTAACAATTTTTGCAACGAATTTAATGTAAACTTTTCAGTTGATAAAAAAAATCGTATAAATAAAATTAGCTCTGTGAAAGTAGAACTTTATGAAGAAAAGGGAGACCTAAAAAGATTTTTATCATCGATAGAACTAGATACACTAACAAGCTATAACGTAACTTGGATTCCAGCTCAACAAAAGATATCATTTTCTGATGCTGAACTATTAAAACAAATATATATTGTGGTCATTGAAACTCTGAGAATTATGATTCAAGTATAAAATATGGTATTCTTTACAAGGTAAATAATTTGGAATTAAGTCGAGAAACAACTATCCGCAGAATGCAAGAGTTAGCGAAAGACATGGAAAATCAGATGCTTGAGTAACTAAGACTGTTTGTACTTTTCTTTAGCACGAGGTGAGGTAACAGATGTTAGTGACATTGCACAGTTCATATTTTGGATTCGCTATGTAATTTCAAAATTTCAAGTGAGGGAAGAAATACTTGGCCTTTGTGGATTACGAGATCAAAGATGTGGAAAAAAAAATCTTCCAAAAATTTCTTGAAATGTCAACAAAATTCAATCTAGATTTAAAAAACTGATTTCTGTCACAACAATCGGTGCTTCACTACGACTGAGGCGAAATTAAGATTTGTTACTCTTTAGATATAGCATTTAACTGAAAATAATATGAAGTTCATGCTGCCATCTTTCCATTACAATTTGCACCAGGAAAATGCTTGTGCTCAGATGTTTAAAAGTAATGAATTGAACAAAATTGATGGACACTGTTATAAAAATTGCAAATTATATTAGAATTGGAATCTCTCTCATTCATCGACAGTTTGTTGAATCTTTAAAGAAAAGCAGTGATTGTTCTTTTGATAATTATACTGATTTTGGAAACGTAAAATGGTTAAGTGGAAAAAAGTCTTTGAACGATTTACTTCCTGATTTCCTCAAATAAAAGAGTATCTTGTTCAAAAAAGTGAGATTGAAAATTTCTCTGAAATTAAAACTTTGTCATGGTAATTT
This sequence comes from Carcinoscorpius rotundicauda, assembly GCA_011833715.1. Classification (NCBI taxonomy): domain Eukaryota; kingdom Metazoa; phylum Arthropoda; class Merostomata; order Xiphosura; family Limulidae; genus Carcinoscorpius; species Carcinoscorpius rotundicauda. The sequence goes on along the minus strand of CM022397.1, from coordinate 45,582,409 downwards.
GATTTGCGATGTGATCATTCCCTTGAATAATTTGAATACAAAGCTTCAGGGAAAAGATAAAATAATAAACGAGCTTTCACAGTCTATTCATGAATTTCAATTAAAGCTAAATTTTTTGCAGAACAATTACAAAAGAATGATTTGACACATTTTGCCAAGCTGAATGGTTTTATAGAAAATAACAAGGGTTATGACTTCTCTGATGCTAAAGACGATCTCTAATTAAACTGGATCAAATGTCTATTTCAAATATTTGGATCACGTTTCTCCAAATTTAAAAATTTCAGATTGATATTTGAATTTTTGAATAATCCATTTCAATTTGACTTAGGAAATTTTAGTGAGGTAATTTGATCTTTTTTGTTTTTGGATAAATGTGGATTTGAAAATGAGTTGCTCACCCTGTAAAATGTAGTACACATAAAACGTAAACAAAAATGTTCTATCAGAAAAATGTGGCTCACTATTCTGAAAAATAGAAATCAGCCAAATTTAAAGATAGCAGTTTGAAAATAACTTTCAATGTTTGGATCTACACGGGTGTGTGAGTCAACATTTTCCACGCTAGATTTTCTAAATATAGATGCAGATCTCTTCTTTCTAACATAAATTTAGAGGCAGAGCTAAGATGCCATTTGTGAATAGCCGTTTAGCCGAATTTTGCGAAATTTGATGATGAAAACCTCCATCAATTTCCATCCTGAAAATTAGTTGAAATGCAATTATTTAGATTAAACTATCAACTTTCAATTTTATTTTTCAATCATGTGACCAACGTTGTTTTCATGAGCCATAGTTGTGGCTACTATGAAAATTAGTTGCCCACCCTGGTCTATGAATATAAAACATAACTTTTTAATATCTTAAAATACTATGATAACTTTCGATCTCTCTAAAACCTTATATTGATTCTTTAAACAATCTAACTATAGAAGAGCAAGCAATATTGAATATAGTACATTATTAGATTGACACATTATAGAGTTTAAACATTATAAACGTAAATAAATACAGCACAAAAGTATGAAATAAATTAAGAAACAGACAGAGAATTGGATAATGCAAAGATATAAAATAAGTATTTAGAACAGACTTAACTATAGTCAAGTTATGTAAGTATTCAAAGTTGGAAGTATATTTATAATCGGTAAACTTTCTTTAATTGAAGATTTAGTACTTTATGATTCAGAAAAGATGACATTGAAATTCTTTATCAAAATGGGTGGTTGGTAGTTTTACTTTCTGAGCAAATTGTGGGGGTCCGTTGGAGTTTTACCAATGTAAGTTGCATTTCTTCTATCACATGTGATCCTGAAACGGATGGGAGTGGGTGATATGTCTGTAGATCGAAATATACATTCAATGGTAATTTAAAGATAATTTGTAGCTGAGCGTATGGATAACACATTTCAATTATTTTATTTCAGTACGAAACTTTCATTGCCTGAAAAAAGAAGGATTAATTTAAATTGGCATTTATCAACGGAGTATGTTTCGTCATCTATTAGGTTATATAGCTGGTCGTTGAAGAAAAATAGTTTCCTGGAAGGCAAGTTTAAGTGTTGATATTTTTACTGATTAAACTTCATGCGTTTTATTTTCCTCGGGAAAAGTTTGTTTGAGATTATATGTCTAGCTCTTCAAACGAAATGTTTGTGAATAAAGATTCAATGTCAATACTAGCAAGTATTTATTAATCTACGTTATAAAGTTTAAAATTTCTTTGAGCAATGGAAATGAATTTTTAATCGTACGCTATTTGGAAATGATTTAATTTTAAAAAGGAATGAAGAATTTAGCTGGTTTATAGGAATAAGAACCGATGCTGAAAAAATAGGTATTAAAATAATGTTTTCTTTGGGAAATTGAATTAAACCATATATTAGACCTGCGAGTCTGAAGGGTAAATAGAGTCAAGGATGTTTTATAAACATTGCAGTTACATTTGAGAAGAATAAAAAAAATATCTTAAATTATGATGTGGTTCTATTATTATCGACAACAGCTTCAACAAACAAAAACAGTTAAATATAATTGAAGACTTTAAACGTTGTGCGTATAATCACTTCTAAACTCACCTTGACAAAAACCTTTCACTCCTTGAATTTTGAAATTATTTATTAACCAACAGTAAGGTTGATCATTACCTTCGCTGCATGGTCAAGCGTGCTCAGGCGTTTGCATCCCCGTCGCGCCAAACATTATCCCCTTTTCACCCCTGAGAGCGTTATAATGTGACGGTAAATCCCACTATTCGTTGGTAAAAAAGTAGCCCAAGAGTTGGCGGTGTATGGTGATGAGTATCTGCCTTCCCTCTAGTCTTAAACTGCTAATATAGGAATGGCTGGCACTGATAGCCGTCGAGGAGATTTGTGAGAAATTAAAAAAAACTTACCTTTGAAGTTTTACTGACAATATTCTTCTCCTCACATTCTGTTCCAGTTGCATTAAATAAAGAATTGAATACACAGTAAAGAACAGATTGATATAACAATTACTATACGAAAGTGGCTAATTTCTCAATGTAATTTTTTTCAATTTAAGAATTGACACAACATCAGTTTACTTTCAGAAGTATTAATAGACAAATGTTATAGTGATATTTTCATTGTTAAATATTCTTAAACAGTGTGATATATCGAATAATTATTAAAACTTTTTAGAGGTTGTACTTTCGAAAATTAAAAAAGATGTTTTTTTTTAATCTAATGAATTGATTAAGTAGTTTGTTGTATCTTAAAGAAGAAAATATTTTTTTTATTTCAATTGAGAAAATAGTGTTTAAAGGATAATATAAATAGCTTAAGTAAAGACAAAACATGACAATTTTACGAAATCATTGCATATCCCGATGTGCTGGTAGAAAATGTCTTCGTTAGTTATGAACAAATATGGTGTTCGATTTCACATGGTAAAGAGAAGTTAAATAGCTCATTGTGCAGCTTTTGCTTAAAACAGCAACCAATAAGTGCAATCATCTGTTGTGCAAAGAGCTCTATCTTTCTTCTTTTGTTATTACAATCAAGACGCTTTAATAACACTTGATTATTTCAATGTTTTTCTTTCTCAGATTTTGTAGATCAGAAATCAGAACATAAGTTTAAAATTGTTTAACTTTATTTTCATTAAAAATGAATTAAAAATTAACATTTAAAGTAATACATTGTTACAATTAATGATGTTTTTTAAAAAAACAACAACATATACTTAGTAATTTATTTTTATGCAGCAACTGTATCAATCAACATGAAGAATTTTCATTGTTCATGTCACATTACTGACATAACTTGCACAAATTAAAGTACACGTTTGCATTTCAATATTAATCCCGTTGAGTTGTGTTGCACGTATTGTGTAACGTTACAATTTTTCTAACTTTGAAACTGAGCAGAATTTATTTTGTAACAGTTTTGTTTTCATTTCAGTTGTTACATAGGTACATCTTCATGTGTGTGACGTTGAGGTATTTTTTAAAATAAAAAACATGTAAATATAGTTTCAATTGTTTACCCTGGTGGGTCAATTCTAAGGTTTTAAATTTAAAATGTTAAAATCTTCATCATAATTGTATTTAAAATAATTATATCCTGAAGGTCAAAGAATTTACTTCGAAAAAAGTGTTGCACTAGTTATTTTGAAACCCACTCATGCTTATCAGTAAAATCATATATCACATAGTGTATAACGAAAGATTTTCATATTAAGTGTGTAATAGTTTTCTAAATGATTAATGTTATTACAAATAACAAAATAATTTCACTTATTTCTTATTTGTATTTACAGAGCTTTAAAGCACCAAATGTTGACCTTTAATAACTACTTTTTCTAAAATGCCAAAATTTGCAATTAAGTTTTTCTTTCCTGTTGTTTTCATACAACTTCTGACATTTGTCAGTAATTGTGTTTCATCGTTTCACGTGAGTTCACTGTTTAACACTCTGGGTCACAACTTTCCACTGCTAACAGATATTCAATATGACAGTTTATTTCAACAATGTTATCAAGTTATCACTTGCACTTAAGGTTTCATATTCCAATTTATAATCAAGTACAAGATCGATGTTGCAACATTGGTTTATAATTTATTTCACATGGTAAGATTGTAAGTATTAAATGAATATTTTTTCTAGAATTTAGACTAATCTTTCCTTTCTATCATCTTTTCTTATCTGAAGTAATCTTTGAACTCAACAACAAACAAACATGACCATGTTCTCCTCTAACTTGCAACTTGCACATTTTAATCTAACAAATCCCACTCCTTGAGCCTAGATGTCAAAAGTTCGGCATTCGACGTTGTTCGACCAGGATCTCTGATCAAGTCATTCATGTCATTTTGGTTGGAGTAATATTGGTTTCTCTTACCAACTGACCTCTGAAACTGCTATCTGGATATTCAATGTCTACCTCCTCTTCTGATTTGCTGCTCTCTTTTCAGGATGGCTGCTTTCTCTCTGGTTTCAGGGAGTTCAGTGCAGTGTGACACTGGGGCAATGGAAGGTCCAGATACATGATAACAGATGCATTCTTGCCAGCTTAACATTTGGAAGGGTCCACCATGCAGAAGTAGCAATTGCTTAATGTGGTCAATGGGTTCATGCCAAATTCTTGGAATAGTGAAATTCACGGCTCTTTTTTCCCTCTGTACCATTCTGGTAAAATAAAATTGTAATTATGAGGAATAAATTTATTTCATCCCAACTAATGTGTAAGAGGTTCATGCAAAATATTTTATACGTGACATTTTTCTATATTTGTGGAAATTAAAAAAAATATTTAAATTTTAAAAGATCTAAAATTTGTATAACATAAAATCTTACTATTCAAGCAAGTAAAAATTGACCATCCTACCTTCCAGAGTTTTCTCTGCAGTGCTCGCAAGTAAAATGAGGTGCTCAGGGTTTGTCTTGATCCCTGACAGGCATGTTCAAATATGCCTTGGGCTTCACACATTTTAGTAGATGATGTCACAGAGTACGTTTTCACTCTTGTCTTGATAAAATGGCCCTATACATAGCAGAATGCATTTGGAGAATGCTTGAATTTCTTGATGCCATTTCTGATAAAATCAAAAAGGTCGATGTGTTCACTCAGGCAGATATAACTAGACTGAAGGGGTTCTTGGTGACACCGTGTAGATATATTATTATGGAATGTTCTAAAAATTTCTGAAAGGTTCTTATAGTAACAAGTTTTTTTGGTGTGGCTTTCAAAAATCTCTAAATAATTTTTATCATCATAAAATATATTTACAATAGGCTTATATACAAAATTATATTTTATTTTAGAAGTAATTTATTTAATAAATATAAAAGGATATATGACCATAATTTTTTTAAATGGTTATAGCTATAAAATTAAAAACACGAAAATTTAAGAGAAATATCAGCAGGACTAATGACAAATTCAGAAATGTAGCAATACACATGCATAAAGTTATGTAAGAGGTGGAAGAAAATATAATTTAGCTTTTTCTAAATGTTAAACACATTGTCTTTACAAACCTTAACATTATATTTAATATTTTATGCACTCACTTTGTATAGTATCATCCTTCAAATATTACCTCGTTCTAAGTTTCCTGAATATCTGTTGTCAATACATTCTTCTCTCGAACAGATCTGATTCACGTTATGTTATTATGTGGAACAAGGTATCTGAAAACGTTTCTTGTAATCTTTCAGATATTATTTGTAACGAAACACTGTTTCTCCAATTCGAAAAAAGTAACACAAGAATTGGTAAACATATAGTTAATTTTTGAGCAACCAAAATTTAGCTTAAACCTTTGGTTAAAAGCACTTAAATGAATGATATAAAAATGGTCTTGTGAACGAAAATATTTATTAGAAACAAACGATCCTCGTGTGAAAATTCTGTTTCTAGCTCCAGTTTCCCCTGCTAGTATAGCGGTATATCTTCGGATTTAAACGTTAAAATTAGAGGTTCGATTCCCCTTAGTGAGTTCAAAAGAAACCTGAATGTGGCTTTGCTATAAGAAAACACACAACTCTAGATTTGGGCTCGTTTTGAACAAGTGTGTTAAGGTGTTCCAATCGAAATCCGAAAGTCGCGGTTTTGAATCCTCGTCGCACCAACATGCTCGCCCTTCAAGTTGTTAGGGCGTTATAATTTGCGGTCAATCACTTTTTCGTCAGACGAAGGGTAGCCCAAGAGTTCGGGGTGGATGGTGTTGACTAGCTGCCTTCCCTCTGGACTTACAATGATAAATTAGAGACGGCTAGCGCAGATAGCCCTCGAGTTGCTTTGCGCGAAATTCAAAAACAATAGCCCCAGTTGTACTCGTCACTGTGTCGTTGATCAAATGCAACGTTATTGATACAATTGGTAAAAGATGTAAAGGAAGTTTATTTTCGGTTTTTGATGGCGTATAAAATATTAAAGGTGAATTTTCATGAAATTTAATAGTTGCCTTAGAAACTGTACTTTGGTTAGTTATAATTCCTGTGTGGTTGTCGTCTTTTTAAATATTTTAGGCTTTGAGTAATAAATGAAACAAAATATGCGGGTTCTCGAAATCGAGTTCCTCTCGGTCGTTTGACTGTTCCCGTCACGGTTTACAAGTATAACGTAATAGTTACCAAACACACTTCGTTGAGCGCCGACCATTTTGTTCCTTTCAGAGTTGTTGTTTTATGTAAATCTAATGGTGCTTTTTTCAGATTACATACTTTGTGAGACTATTTTTTGTTTTTATATTAGTACTTTATGTTTGTTTTATAATAATATAGTTCACTGCGTTGCTTATGTTTGTAAAAACGGTTTAGCATCGGCCGAAAGTTTCATTTCGTTTCCGTGCAAAGAGATGGAACCAGCAAGGTGGCGACAGTGGGTGCGGATGATCATTAGGAGGAACTAGACTCCTTCACACCATGCAAAGCTTTGTCAAAAGCTTTGTAACCTTTCATTCTCTAGGAACAAACAAAAGCTGTAACATCTAGATATCACCTACTCGACCAGAGTGAAGTAAATTGCTACCATTGATCTGTTATCCACAATTTACAAAGATGAAGCTGATTTCGTGCTGATGAAGAAGGCATATTTGTTAGAAAGAAACAAAAAACTAAATGAAAGTTTTTGTGTTAATAATATATAACAGGAAATGTTCGATATCCTGTATATGATGCAAGGACAGAATAGTGAAACTAGAACCAATTCCAAGAATGATTTAATTTATTAGTCACATGAACCACCAAAGAACGTCGAAAGAGTAGCTATAAATCAATATAACAATCACTTTGAACTGCATGTTAGACCAGGAAAAATGTAGTGCTTAACATAAGAATGGACACGCTTTGTTTACTATTAATTTTAGAAAGTGAGATAAGTACACTTTAAGCCAGAAGAAAATATTTTTTGCCAGAAGGATATACTCTTTTAACCACCCAGCGACACTTGTAGTCTCAAGATATTACTAGGTTTGTAATTCATTAATTATAAAATCATATTTAATAGGTACGAAATATAAATATCCTTAAAACGCATATCTGTTTAATGCTTACAACATCAGTACTGAGAATTGCTTTATATATATGAGTGAATAACGAGTGTTTCTACAAAGTTTCATCGATAACGCTTTTTGAATTTGTCGCAAAGCTGCACAAGGGCTTCATACGCTAACCTTCTCTAGCTTAGCAGTGTAAAACAACAGGGATGGCAGCTAGTCATCATCACACACAGCCAGCTCTTGGGCTATTGGTTTACCAATGAGTAGTGGGATTGACCGTCAATTTGTAACACCCTCATCTTTGATGTGATGAGGATTCGAAAGCGCGACTCTCGGATTAAGAATCGAGGTACCTTAACCACTTGGCGACGCCGGACCCAGCAAAAGTGACAGGAAGAAAAAAGCTGTTACAACCTTTTAGTATATTACAAAGTTGTCCTTTATATGTGTAGACTATACTAGTTTTAGTTACTTGAGGTACATCCTTTTGAAGACACTTCAAACATCCAGCTTTTACCCATTCATTTGGACGACTTACATGCACAGTTCATAAAGAATATGAAACTCTAAACCTTATTGGTATTTTATATGATACACATACTGAAGAGCTAAATAATTATAAAACTATGATTTTCAACTTTATTTTCTTAATATGAATTTACTGGTCAGAAGCAGAGCGGTCATTCAGTAGCTTCGGAATTTATCTTACTGTTTCATCCGAGAAAGAGATTCATTGTCACTTCTTTAATAATTTTACAGGTGAAAGTGTAAAATATGTTTAATGGCGTTTCTGCTCTAACCCTTGATTCTTCGATCTGCAGATTGACACGCTAACCACAATGTGACAGCTGGTCTACTAATGTACGCTACAATTTTGGTGTTGAATCGTAAGTTGGAAGATAATATGAAAGACATACGATGTTACAGTATGATATAAATTATTTATGTATAAAAAATAATGTCGAATGTGTTAGGCTTTTCACGAATAAATAAAACAGATGAAAATAAGAGAATACACAAAAATATTAAATCTAAAACGCAAGAATATATAAATAAAGGTTTTAGCAGATATACATCTATTTTTTTCAGTATTTTCTCGCAGCTCAAGTTACTAGCTGATCAGTAAACACTAATAATATTCTATAGTACACATTTTATTTCATTCGTGAGTTTGCAAAATATAAAATGATTGTTTATTTTTGAAATTTTGCGCAAAGCTACTAGAGGGCTATCCGCGCTAGCGGTCCCTAATTTGTCAATGTAAGAGAGAAGGCAACTAGTCATCACCACCTACCGCCAACTCTTGGGCTACTCTTTTACAACGAATAGTAGAATTGACCGTCACATTATAACGCCCCCACGGCTAAGAGGGCGAGGATGGTTGGTGCAACTGGGATTCGAACCCGTGACTCATGATGAGCTTTCCGACTGGGGTATTCAGGAATAATTATATCCCCCTTCATCCTGCTCGCGATAGAATTTTAACTCTATAAGAGATTGTATTTAATTTATGTTAATTTTGTAGTACATCGAATGTTATGAAGTTGACATATTGAGGTAGTTTGAGAGAAAAGCAACAAAAAGACCGGTCGATTGAAGGCAACAGAGCGCGAGCAATCCAGGCTGACTCGTAGAAGAACGAAAAGAAGCAGCAAACCAACAACACATCAAACGACCCCTGTTCAAGGCCACATGGTTGCTGGGATCTATAAACCCAAATGTCTCAGAATTTACTGTGGCGTGAAACGAGAGTATCCCGAAAAAACCCATTTTCACAAGACAGGCGCCGAATAATCTGCCTGTCTTATGCCCGTCAGAAGGATGAAACTTTAGACAAGTATATATGAATTGAGTAATGGAGAGAGGCGCCTGTGTCCCTCTTGTCGCTCCAACATTGGTTGAAGTCAAACTCAGTTTCTCCAATTCGGAAAAAAACATAATACAGATTGGGAAACATAAAGCAAAATTCTGTAATTTTGGGGAAGTTAAAAATTAGATTAAATTATTGACTGAAAGCTGTGAGGTAAATGATATAAAAATGGTCTGGTAAGGTGATAAATTCTTGAAGACAGTGATGCCCTTCACATGAAAGTTCAATTTGTAGCTATGGTTGTGCTCGTAACTATGACATCGACGAAAGGCAAAATGATCGATGTAGCTTCTCGATCTTGTGTGGTACATTTATTTTCAAAATTTATTAGTGCATAAATATATTAAATAATCATATAACGGAAATAAATGTTCTATTTTCATATCTGTACTTGAAAATTAAAAACAAAGCAACAAATCTAGAATAAAATATTAAAGTTTCACGAAATTTTATTCCCTGTGTTGATATTATCCGTAGCATTAAGAATTAAAGAGTTAATTTTGAAACTTTTCACAAAATCCTTCATCTTTGTTATACATTAACTCCTGGAGTAATCTGAAGCAGTATGCTTTCACATTAAACAGTAATTTATAATAGGTTTTTAATAAGGCAATTTCTTTCTTTATTAATTTAATAAAGTGTTTATACGAAAGCTGGTTCGTTATGTGAGTAAAATATTCTTTTCATGTAAATCAAATATTTTCTCTTTTTTCTTTAACACGCACAGACGAATGCAGGAAAGCCTCACAAAATGAGCTTCGTGAGAAAATGCATGGAATCAGTTTTTAAAAAAAATGTCAGATTGTGTTGATATTTGTTCTGTTATGATAAATAGTGTCTTGGTCTGGCCTGGCACGGCCGAGCGCGTACGGCGTGCGACTCGTAATCCGATGGTCGCGGGTTCGCTTCCACGTCGCGCTAAACATGCTCGATCTCCCAGCCGTAGGGGTGTATAATGTGACGGTCAATCCCACTATTCATTGGTAAAAGAGTAGCCCAAGAGTTGGCGGTGAGTGGTGATGACTAGCTGCCTTGCCTCTAGTCTTACACTGCTATATTAGGGATGGCTAGCACAGATAGCCTTCGAGTTGCTTTGTGCGAAATTCCAAAAAACAAAAACAAATAAGTGTTTTGGTAATTTATTGTACCTTAGTGAACAATCTATTGCTCACGTAAGTATGCTAACTTTAGACATAAATTACAGAATTACAGACCTTTTTTGTTTGTTTCTTTGTTTAGAAATTTCGCACAAAGCTACTCGAGGGCTATCTGTGCTAGCCGTCCCTAATTTAGCAGTGTAAGACTAGAGGAAAGGCCGCTAGTCATCACCACCCACAACCAACTCTTGGGCTACTCTTTTACCAAAGAATAGTTGGAATTGATCGTCAAATTATAACGCCCTCACGTCTATGAGGGCAAGCATGTTTGGCGTGACGCGGGCGCGAACTCACGACAATCGGATTACGAGTCGTACTGTTATGCGTGATTTTTACGTGTATGACATGGCACTATGAGTCACATAGAAGTGTTGTCTAACAACCGTTAGCGTTGTTATAAACTCGCGTAATGAGTTAGAATTTCTTTACACAGCGAGATCAGGCTTCGCTTGTAACATCTTCCAACAGAGGATATCAAATAAATGGACATGTTAAGAGGATCACCACACCTGAATCTTATAGGATATCTTTGGGAAATTCTGGACAATACACGATTCACCTTCAGTTTGATTTATAAAACTAAAATAACTTTGATGAAGTTGTTCAGCAGATTATCTCAGCAGATCTTATATATTTACTCATTTAGTGATGCGATATAGAGTTAGGACTTAAATTTATTTATGAAGTGATTCTAGTGTTTACTAACAAACGTTTTCTGATCGGCTATCGAGGTAATAAGTCGTCACATTTTATCATTGTTATCAATTGTATTATTTTTAGTGAATAGCTTACTTGCCTTGGTAATTATAATTATCCGTGGTTAAGAATTTTAACACTTCACATTTATTTATCAGATCGCAAACTAATACTTTTCCGATAAAAATGAACTCTTAGATTCCATGCACAATGCATATAGCAGTGGTTTGGCTTTCTCATAGATTTAAAACATAGATCTCTGGTTAACGATTTCAAAGAGTGTAAAGAAGAATATATAAACAAGTTTCATAAATACAACTGTTCCTCTGTTGAGATTTTAACTGTGACCTTCTCAAATATTTTAATATTTTCTGATTGTCATTATTTTATACCACAACAAATACTTATTCAAACTTGACTGAATGTAAAGAGCATCACAATTTATAAGTTTTAGAAAGTACATTCAAGTTGGTAAATGAAGTATTTGGTAAGTGAAATCAATCTATTTAAAAATCTTTTGAAAAATACGTTAATGAAACGATATATTATCCAATAAGAATTTAGCACATTTTAAAAATGAGGTTTTATACATTAAATAAAAATACAAAGATATTTTCAGTATGAGGCACTAAATAATGAAAATAAAGTTTATTTATTTTGATTAGAAATATCTAAAATAAACACGTATGACTGATTTTATAGTGCATTTACTGACTAATTCCACATTTACATCTGTTAATAATTTGAATCTATGATTAGAAATATCTAAAATAAACACGTATGACTGATTTTATAGTGCATTTACTGACTAATTCCACATTTACATCTGTTGATAATTTGAATCTATGATTAGAAATATCTAAAATAAACACGTATGACTGATTTTATAGTGCATTTACTGACTAATTCCACATTTACATCTGTTAATAATTTGAATCTATGTACATAAGGTTCGTTTTGTCACAGCCTCGCCTGTACCCCGACTAATGTCATAAACTGCATGTGTCTCAGATCAAGACCAATATAACTGAAGTATCATAAATTAATTTTTATCTTATTGTAGAGAGAAATGTAGTAAATTAATAAATTTATTAAAAACAACAGATTTTATGCACTTTTCTAGTCTGTCAAGAAACTGCAATAGTCAATTGAAATTTTAAAGAATGTTAATAATGAGTGTTAAAGTATAAGTTTATCACGTTCAAATAGGAAAAAACAAAATATTTGTTGGTGTACCAATATTATGAAATTTAGAAAACAGTTATTATATTATACGTGAAATAAACGACCAGATGAAAGACACCAACGTGTGGACAGAGTCATTCCAAATTTAAAAATACCGAGGGAAGGGAAACCAATAAGAAACATCTGTTACTAAAAGAGTCACTCTTTAAACAAACCGTTTCTCTTGTTCTTTGTATTTGAATACAAAAAATTATTTTTGTTTTCTTGACCGCAGGTAGCTGAACTTAAGTTCAGTGCTAAAAGCTCTCAAATCTACGTATGAACTACCAGTAAGCATTTTTGATTTTCCCCTGTCATGGCCACAAGTATCAAATGGGTCTACCAACATATCGAGATTTGAACCGAAAATCTTCTGATGAGTTGAAGTAATATGTCTAAACTTTCCTTTGCTATTCTAATGCACCATATGCACACTTGAGTTAAGAAATTCTCCAGCCACATAGATAAACAGTTTTTTTATGAAACTTGAACGATTTCTTTAATTGGGTAAACTCTTTCAGGGTATTGATGAAAATTAGGTTTTATTTACTGATAGATCTCGATCCATCTTCACATTAATGCTTTATAAAAAGAAATATGATGTAAAAATGTAACACAACAATTAACTGTAAAAATAAAGAGTCATAAGTTTTTCAATTGAAAACACAACAGCAGAAGCAACCAATACGTAGTTTAAAAATATTATAACATTAATTTTTATGGAAGTATTAATGGCCAAATATCAATGAAAGATTTGCAATGTTAAACATACATAAAGTGTGAGATATATAGCAATTTCTTATTTTGTAAGTAAATAACGATTTTTGTTTATTAGTTGTATTTATTAGAAATAAATAACTATCTTCATGTGATGAATTACAGTCGTTAGTAATCTTCATTATGGTTCATGTGTATGTATTTGTTTCAAATAGTATAAATGCTACCATTGAGCCTGTGGCACAGCGGGATGTCTGCGGAATTACAACGCGAGAAACCGGATTTTGATATCCACAGTGGGCAGAACACAGATTGCCCTTTAATGTAATGCAGAATTTATAAACATATCTGAATAGGCTAACTTAAGGTACAACCACGTACTATCAATGAAATTACAAACAAAAGATTATTTATATAATTGTTAATACAATTTGGTGACTTGGATTTATTTCGTATGATGAAGAAACGAAATGGTATACTTAATGTGAAGTACATAAACAGTGACGTGAAATTTGCGTCAAGACATTGTACATTTCTGACTGTTTCTTGAAAGTTATGTCAAAGTGACTTTTTTAAATATTGAAAAACAAGTAATATAGCAATTAACAATAGGGCTTAATGATTACCTACAATAAAACAATGCTAATTACAAAAGGGGTTTAGAGAGATGTATTGAAGTAAAGAACAAGAATGTGAAGAGCAAACATAACAGAGATGTAATAGTTGAAGAAATCCACAATAATACTAATAGTCTATTCCCAGTAATAATAGCAAAAAAATATCACGAAACGATGGTACTGAAAGATTTGTATTAGTAAATACTAAATTGCAAAAGTCTTGTGACCAGTCACTAAAGTTTACAAACAATGAACAACGAAACATAACAGAAACAATACTATAAAAAAACAGGAGTAATATTATTCCCCTTCGCTTTGAACTTGTAGATATTCTGAATAGATCAGGGGATTAGTAATTACTATTTGAGCGATTTTTTTACAACAACTAAAACCAAAATTAAACCAATAAAAAAAAACATCTTTATACCTATACTAATTAGTAACCTTGCGTCCAATTTCAACGCCCTCACAATCCTGTACCCGATAATACTTTTGTCTCTGATATATGTGTGCGGCAATGGTCAGTTTGAAATTCTCTCTTTGTTAACAAGAAGATGAAGCAGAAAGGTAGAAACGTTCTTCTCTGCTTATCAATAAAAGAGTTAATACACCATCAACAGTTTTGAGATATATGTTTGAGTGAATATTGATGATTGTCAATCAGAGAATTTGGCGAATGTCTGGGGTACACAAAGACAGACAGAAGACAAAGATAACGATATCGGCGATGAGGACAGCTTTGATTATGTAACGTTGATGAAAAGATACAAGACGATAGTGTTCCAACAAAACATTGGACGACCTTTTAATTGGGTCACCTGACGGCCGAGATCTACATATCCAATGCCGTTACTTGGATCAAGGTATTGGAGCTATTCAGGGTATTAGATGTGTGGTGAGTGAAACGGGAGAACCCTGAGAAAACCTATTTTCACAGGACAGACATTGAGTAGTCCACCCAATATTTAACATTTTCTGATTGGATTACTACTTCACGCAACAAGAGCTTCATTTGATTATTATTATAACAATTACATCACAAAATTTTAATAGCACAACTTGTTCAATTAGAATCTGTCTAATCCTATAAATCTTCTTGTCTAACTGAGTTCAAAGATAAATTTCAGGAGTTCTTAATTCGTACCCCTAAACGAAAAGTAAATAGTTCTTATGATATAAAATGAACTGTTGAAAAGAATGTCTGATTTGTAATATTTAAAGCATAATAGTAAGTATCTCCGGACGGCTAGTATGGGTGTTAACTCTTTTACTAATAGAGCAGAGAACAATCTTTCGACTTTTTTGGTTATCTTCAAATGTATTTTAATCTCAACAGCAATTGCTAAGATTAAACCTAATTCGTTTAACGGTAGTTTAAACTAATATTTAATTCAACCTATTGGCAAATGGCAAACTAAAACAGGATTGATAGATTGTATTTATTTAACATGATAAATTAAAATTGAAGCTGTTGTTCTTTATATTTTAAATTCACCGTATACTCTTATATCTTATATGTAAGCTATACATCAGTCATTACCCATTTTCTTATTAACATTGAATATATTATTAGTTTTAATAAATTATTTTCCTTTTTTTTTTTAGTTCCATATAATTAAAGGTCAGTGTTAACGTGAAAATAAAGCAGTAATCCAAAAATAATATTATTGGATCCTAAATTAACAGTGACAATGGTAAGAATAGGCTACCTGTAATTGGTGTGAAGTACTTATTTTGAAACTTTTAGTATAAATACAACGATAGAGACTAGTGAGATAATTAAGCATTCATAGTTTGTTAGGTACAATCACTCAGTTTTCTGTGATAACTCTGGTCCGAAATGTAATTTTAAGAAAACTGGTAATGAAAATGTGCATTTTTTTCATATAGAGTTGGTAAACTGGACGATAGTTTTTTTGTTTTGTTTTTGGAATTTTGCATAAAGCTACATATGTGTTGTCTATGCTAACCATACCTAATTTAGCAGGATAAAACCAGAGGGAAGGTAACTTGTCATTACCACCCGATTCGGCTACTCTTTCACCAACAAATAGTGGGATCGATTGTGAAATTTTTGTCCCGTGGCTGAAAGGGCTAGCTACGGTTAGTGTGCTGGGAATCTGAACTCACGACCTTCAAATGACAAGTCGAGTTCTCCAACAACTTTGCCATACTAGGTCTATGGTGGAGGAAAAGTTAGATGCTATGCGAATTAATGTTAAACGTTTGTAGGAAACAATAGCGTGATTTCAGGAATATCATAAGCATTTACGTACAAGGATTATATCATTTAACAACGACATTAAAAAAGGTAGAAAGTATACTATGAGAGTAAAAAAGTAGCGATTTTATTTATAATGAGCTTATTCTGTTGAGCAATAAATTTCAGCTCTTAGCATCCTTAGATGAGGAACTATTAAACAGAAGGAAAATAAAAGGTCATAGAAGGATGTGGATGATAAGGAGCGTATAGTTATAGGTGTTTCCTTAACAAAGCATGTGGAGAAATTAGTCGGTGGGGAAAGCAAGGAGAATAAAATCAGGTGATGCTAAAAGAAATACACTTGGAGAATATAACTGACAGGATATATTTTTGTTCATTTTTGTATAACTTTAGTATAAATACATGTGCTGATTTATTCAGACCTTATGTAAATAGAAATGTGCAAATTTGCCCGTTTCTACATAGAAAATAGGTTAATTTCTGAATTTCATTATCCAGGTCATGAAAGCAATGTTTGAAGTGGTTAATGGCTATTTTCTTTTCTCTTTCAGCACAAACAAATAAGAAATAACATGTTCTATCCAGGAACAAATTTTATTCTACACAGTTTTTTTTTATCAATATGGTCATTTTAACATTACTACATTTCCTCTTTCTCTCCTGTCCACTGCCTTCTTCTATTCATTTGATATCTTATTCTAAATTCTACATCTATGGCTGATGATGCACTGTATCTAATCAGGTTCAACATCCTTTTACATGTTTCAAATACATCCATTTCCGTTTTCCTAACAGAAACCATTACTCTCTTTTTATCTTGGCTTTTCTGCACATTGTTCACCAAAGAAACTGGTTCACCTTGTTCTCGAATTAACCCCAAAGTTAAGAACTATAGTGAATGTATGTTTTTATATCAGAACTATAAAGGGTCATCTGCCGAGTCTACCGAGGGGAATCGAACCATTGATTTTAGCATTTTCAAGAAAATAACAGTTTCTCAACAGTTTTTTCTTTTCATAAAACTATTATTATTCATATTTATACATATTTAGTAAATACATTGTGTATCAATATGTATATAATAATCACAAATTCGAAATGAAACCTCATAGACAAGAGAAAAGAATTTCTTTTTTGGTATGTGGGCAGTCTTCGTTCCTCTTTTCAGTGATACAGAATTTTTTATGAAGTCACAGGTATAATTTGTATACTTCAACTCATTGTTCTCTTTAGCAGAAACGCATACTCTGCCCAAATGAATATTTCAGTAACGTCTCATATCTATCTCAGAACATCACAGACTATTTTTACGTTTCCTGAATCATCACATCATGTCTGTATGTTATACTCGCAACAAAGTGTTTAGACAGTATGTTCTGAGCTGGAAAAGTTGTACAAGTTTTGACATCGGAAGATAATTCGAGTTTTTATTTCTCCATTATTTTTGGTATATTCAATTTTAGAACAACAAATTTAGCTTTGCTATATATTATTTCCATGAGAGATGAAAACTTCTCCATCTTTCATAAAGAGCAATAGAAACGATAAAGAATAATATATGAAATAACAACCAAAATTTGTGTAAATTCACATTATACAGATCATATTGTGTTGAAATTAAGAATACAGTATGTTATAATTTACTGAAGATAACTAAACTATTCGAGTTAACAATCAACCTGTCTGTGCTTTTCATTAGCAACACTCATTTTTCACTTTACTAGTTCAGCTTCCATGGGTGCTATAATACGCTCAAATACATTTAATTATTAGTTTGACCATGGATATTTTAACTGTCTTTGCATATATTCCTGTGTATTAGCCTGACATGATGTTGGTGTAAAAAGTGCTTTGAAATATCGTCACTTAATGTTTTTGATTCGTGTTAAAAGAAGGATATGAGATACATAAATGACCAAAACTTTTACTTCTTTCTTTAATTAACAAATAATTACAAGAAGCAATTGAACCAAATGTTACTCGAAGACTTGTCACTCCTATACCAAGATAAAAATAGCATTATTCAGTGTTTAATATTTTCATTTTAGTTCTAATCAGTAATATTTTGTAAATTTTGTATTTGTAATAAATATATAATTTTCAAAGGCAATTTTAACACGCATTTTAGAGAGATAGACCTTGTACGTGCGAGGAAAGAAAAGAAAATTTGTAGCATTTACTGATTATTTGAATTTTGAGAAGCTTCAATAATTCCACAAATACACACGTTTACATATAAAGGTGAAATGTGAACGATTACTTTATAGGATGAAAGGTAGTTATGTGTTGTCGAGAGAGCCAGAAAAAACACTTGAATGTATGAGAAATTTAAAATATATTAATAGGATATTAAATATATAACGATACATATTGTTTATTTACAATAATTTAGGCTTGTTTTTTCACATCAACAAATACTCAATAAGAAAGCATTATATTTATACATAGTACACAAAACAAACAATTGCTTCTGGAAGCCAAAATCTTTGACAGCATTAAAGATGGATCTTGATCACGTATCGACTTTTTTCGAAAAAAATTGACCAATTATGACTCTAGATGATGACGTGTAGTGCTTCTATGTTTTTTATTCCTCCACTTTGCTGATCCTCAGAACCTTTCGATCTATTGTGTTTTAGTACCAGTTTCCAGATGTACGAAATTGTACTTGTAGGTTAACATTTAAGTGCTGAAATCCTCACTACAGTGGAAGTTGTATGACGACCATGTGTCTGAGTACATTAATGATCTCTGAGCGATGTTGTTTTGTATAGCTTCCATTAGAGTGGGAGAAGTACTATCAAGAAATTGAACTATAAAGCATTCATTAGTTTAACGACAAATGCCTCGAAATATCTATTTCAGTGGAGGTCGACGGCTGTCATTGTTCTTTTATTGTCTAAAAAGGCTTTCGTCGGTCTCTACAATTAAGTTATTACCTCAAATTTTCTTTCCTTCAGTGTGTACTCTTCTTCATAGTGAGGGGACATTTCAAAGAAGATTCTGTTCTTTCAGTTTACCTCCTATGGGATCTAAACGTCCACCCACGTGTTTACCGTACGTAATGACTCGTGAAGGAGAAGAGATTATCGTGCTGGTAAAGAGGTCCAATTTAAATGCACCACTTTACCCTTTAATTACTATAGACAGACAGCCTTGGGTTGGCCCCCTTGGGTCAAGTGACTGGTACACTTAGGCTAGGGTCAACTAAGTACCAGTGTTAGATGTTCTCAACAGGTGTTGTTGGTATTGTATCTGATGCTGGTGTTTTGGAATAGTGCTCACGAATCTTTGACGTTGGTGCAGTATTCTTCTTTTTCATTGTAATGCACCCCTTCTAGGGCTCCATGGTGGGTGAGGTCAGTGGGTTCTGAAATATTTGTTTTTTACAACAGATCCTTGTTATGTATAAAGCGTTTGAAATGCCATGTTGTTGTTTATATTATTGTTTTGGAATTTTAACCAATAAGATATGTTGTTATTTATGTAGAACTTTCTAGAATTAAGTAGATCGATCATTTGACTGTAAATAAAATGTATGGAGGCCTGGTGTCTAGACATCGAGTCTCGTGCAAAAACAGACATGCTCAGAATTCTGGAAGTTATGGAATTCTATGGAAGTTACACGATTGTTGGAGAACACAGCAGGCATAGTAGTATAAAAACAGACAGCGACGCGAGAAGAAAAGAAAAGTTAGTCATTAGTTTTATTCGAATCAAGAGGTTGTCTACGTTTCAGAAATTTTAAACGTTTGCTGTGTGTTTATTCAAGTTGAATTTGTGACTGGAGTTAGATCTACATAAGCTGTGATTGTATTTCGTTAATCTTTACGATTGATTTGAATTACTGGTTATACTGAAAGTCAACAAGTATAAAACTGTTTAAGGGAGAACGTGAAAATTTAGAAAACGACAAGTTGAGACATTCGTCAAAACATCGTAAAACGAACATCGTCGAATTTATTGGACTGTGAATTGTTTCTGGACTTCTCCATTCAAACTTCGGAATTTCTTCGTGGGACCAAATAATCACCCTAGACAAGAATTTTGGATTTCTGATCCGGACTTTTGGACTTTCATTCTAGATCATTATATTGGACACAGGCCAGTACCATTTTTGTATTGTAATTAATTTTGAAGGGTGAAACTGAATATATGTCATTGTTATTATATAATTTATGTTATATCTTTCACATATATAATAGTTTATTGTAATAAATTATTCAAGCTGTTATCTGTGTTTTTCTGTTGCGTTCAGTCTACATGAAACATAAAACATAAAAAACGTAACAATCCTCTTAACACAAACTTCAATCAAATAATTAAAAAAAACAGTCCATAGGTAAACGACCGCGTCTTAAATATTCTGAGCAGGAATCTCCAACACCTGTAACACCTGTACTTCATTTTCTTAAAGTACATGCTCTTTCAAACAAACCTTTAAGGAAAATATATGTCTTTGTCCTTCAGAAGGGTCTAGAGGGACCTTCTGGCTCTCTAAAGTTAATAAAGAAGCTTTGACCTGGTGACATGGAAACATCACATCAGAACCCAGTGAACTCCTCTTGCATTCAAAGGCAATTTGGGATATACCATTTGAGGTTACACCTCTTGCAACTTTGAACTCATCACGAAAAGCTGTTGTTGAGAGGAATTTAAAGAACATTTCAGAGTCTAAAATTCTCACTGGTTTCTCCCCCAAAGGAGTTTATGCAGAGAGGTGAATATCCACTCGCGAAGATAGAATTATGATGCCAACCAGTGTCTTCATTCTGACATATTACATCACCACGTCCAACTTCCACAATCAAGGCAGGTTATCTTAATTTCAAGGTCCAGCCATACATTCCGTACTCTCTGAAATGGCTCTAGTGTCAGCATTTCGGTCACTCGAAGATATATGGTCATGGTTCCTTGACATGTGCTCATTCTGGTGGTAAGAACCATGATGCCTATGAGTGTTAAATGAACTATCATTGCGTCAGTTGCAATGGCTTTCACTCTTCCTGTTTTTCTTCTTACCCTAAATGGTGAGAAGAAAAAGAGGTGCGGCGTTTGAAAACGATTAAATACATCACTTACCTTGAGGCTCGAAAGTTGTTGCCCATCAATTCATCTTGGACGTATGTTGCTGCACATCATTCCACTACTATGGTGGAAGAATCGTTCTCAAACCAAATGAAAAGTTTTTCTACCTACATGGTTAAACGTTGATGAATCAACTTCAACTCCCACCTCTGTCCCCATTCAGCAAACCCAAAGATCAACTTTCTTTGGTTTCGAGTATAAGTATTTTCTTGGGTACATATTTTTCCTTCCCCAACAAAAAAAACGATCATTTGTTCACGTCCTCAGTTGTTTGAATCCTCTTCCAACAGCAAAAACCTGCCCCGTGAACCCAGCCCGGGCAGAATTCATGAAGGTCGAAAGACCACCCTCGAATAAAGACAACAAAGAAAAAAGACGTGGTCATGAACAAAAGATCTTTCCACCCAATTCACCTGCACATAAATAAAAATGGCCACCTTGATACAATGGAACAGTTGAGGTTTACATTTTAATCTGTCTGGTATCAAAGTCCTGATTCCTTCCTACCACACTGAATGTCTTTCCTTTCAGGAAAAATTCTGTAATCTGCCAATACAGTCACTTTTTGATAGTTTTCTCTGTACAGAAATGACAGTCTCTGTAATGGACGAGTGAATGGATTGGTGGCAGTGTTGGTTGATCAGCATGTGTCCACTCGACATATCTTTGGAGGCCGTACCCATCCGTGTTTTCTTGGGTCATACCATCACTATTTGTTCTCTCTACTTGTCGCCTCCAGAGACCTGTGATCAATCAGATCTTGATGCTCCTATTGAACAGTAGCCGTCTCCCGTTTTAATCGTAGGGGACTTTAATTGGCATCATTCTCTCTGAGGAAGTGCCGATATTGATGGAAGGAGTCGCTTTACAGAGCGTATGCTCTGTTGATTCCAATCTTTCGATCTTTCACAGTGGTTCTCATTCTTATTTCCATACGTCTAATCAATCTTTTACTGCTATTAATATCTTATTAATTGCCCCCAGTAGCTCAGCGGTATGTCTGCGGCCTTACACGCTAAAATCCGGGTTTCGATATCCGTGGTGTGCAGAGCAAAGACAGCCCATTGTGTTGCTTTGTGCTTAATTCAAAACAACATCTTATTAATTTGCTTCCCTTCCCTATTCTCCGACTTATACTGTAGCCTATACATTTCATTCTGAGTCGTATAAAGGAGCTTGGATTACTATCTTGTACTGGAACTCTTTCCTTTAGGCTTAGGTTTAGATCTATGAGTAACATGGCTTATGGACCTGGAAGAAGTACAATAATTTTTTGAAAGTTATTCTTGGGAAAAATTAACGACTTTAACGCCTGAAATTACAATATGTGATTAAATGTAATGAAAACAATGCTGTAGAATGTAATAAAAAAGTTGATGTAGCAGAAACTATTTTTATCTCCAGCTTCAGATACAGAAAGTGTGAACATAAAAACTTTCTTCATGAAAACTGATAAAACTACAAGGATGAACTGTGCAAGCCAAAAAGATATGCTGATGAAAAGGTGATGATAATCTGTAATACATGTATTTTATTTACCCTTATATAATTAATCTCTAAATTATGTTTTTACCTATTCCTCTTAAAATATTCTATTCCAATTATGATAAGAAAAATTTTCATTTATAACCACCATGATAATACACAGTTTACAGTTCAAATAAATCAGGTTTTAGTATTCAACAGATGCGGAAATTTTGATTACTTATGGTCTGGCATGGCCAACCGTGTTAAGGCGTGCGACTCGTAACCTAAGGGGCGCGGGTTTGCATCCTCGTCGCGCCAAACATTCTCGTCCTTTCAGCCATGGGGACGTTATAATGTGATGGTCAATCTAACTATTTGCTGGTAAAAGAGTAGCCCAAGAGTTTGCGGTGGGTGGTGATGACTAGCTGTCTTCCCCGTAGTCTAACACTGCTAAATTAGGAACGACTAGCACAGATAGCCATCGCGTAGCTTTGTGCGAAATTCAAAAAACAAACAAACATTTTACGTTGTTAAAATATTCATTGTTTTCCAGCCATATCGTATATTTAGACTTACTTCAGCAGCTAAATGTTCAGACCTACATATTTAAGCTCTACTAGGTAATTAAGAATTTTAAATCAAAACCAACACAAGTTTTATAATGTCACGTTAAACAGAATTAGAAAATTTCAATCTTACTTTCATTTTAATGAAAGATGGTGATGATCAATAGTGAACTTGACTATTCTTATCACACTGCCAATACCTTGAATACCAGAATTTACCTACATAATTATAATGGAACGTCATGATTGTTCAATGTCTTTTGCTCCACACTTTACAATCAAAGTGTATATTTCCATATAGAAACCACAAACAATTTAATATTTTTTTTGTAAATTACAATTTCTTTTACAGTTTTGGAAATAGTAAAAGAAACTGTGATAATAATTTTAGAGTTGTTGTTTTATAATTAAGCACATAGCTACTCAAAAAGCTATCTCTTATTATGAAAATGAAATAAATTATTGTAACAGGTGCTTGTCACGCTTATGATAAAAAGACAAAATGAAAATCACAGTTTGGTCTGTATGAACAATGTGAACTTATGAAAAAAACAGCCTTTCTGTGAAGGTCAACTGCAATTTAGACATTTTGTTTTGGTGCTACGATGATCATTAAATACCAGGCCACGTGTTTGCTTTGTTCGAGCGCGCATTTCCCTTTGCGAACGCTTTAAGCGTGTGATCATGATAAGGCTAACGATCAGCTCAGCCATATCGAGATCAAGATGCCAGCAACACGCCACCCTACCCTCCGCTCACTCCCATTAGCTGCCCACAATTTTACAACATGCGCGATAAATGTTGTGTTTATGTTTCCGAATTATTCCTTGAATTTTACATTATCAATACCCTCTAATTAAGTACTTGTTCTATGCGGTTAAAGATAAACACTTTCTCTGACAGTATTTCATGGAAATGTTCTGAATTTTCATCTGCTATTAATATTATTTGGTGAAGGAGGTTGAACCCGTAAACCAGCACGTAGAATTCAAGCGACTGCCAGACACAAGATTGACCTGCCAGCATGCTGCTTGTCTGGCTGTGGAAAAACCCTCCTACCAATTGTGACAACCCTATAGCGTCTTGTGGAGCGGGAATATCCGCAGAGCCACTGAATCAAAGGGTGTTATGTATAAAGCGTTTATAATGCCATGTTGTTGTTTGTATTATTGTTTCAAAGTTTAAACCAATAAAATACGTTGTTATTCATTTAAAATAACATTTAGAAATTTCTAGAATTAAGTAGACCAATCATATGTTTATAAATTGATGTAAATGAAATGTTTGGCGGCCTGGTGTCTAGACGAGATGTCTCGTGCAAAAAGACAGACATGCGCAGATTTCTCTTGAATTTTGGGAAGTTATGCGATTGTTCGAGATGTCTAGGCCTACAAATATATAAACAGACGAAAATGTGAGAGAAAAAATAAGAGTCAGTCACTAGTTTTTATTTCGATTCAAGAGAAATAGTGTCTTTGTTCGAGAAGCTTTCAACGTTTGCTGTGTGTTTATTCAACTCGGATTTGTGATTTTGTTTCGTCAATCTTTGCGATTCAATCGAATTACTGGTTGTGCTGAGGGTCGGCACGAACGGGACCGTTTAAGAGAAACCGAGGCAAATTGGAAAAGAACAAATTTGAGACATTCGTCGAAAACATCGTAAAAGGAACTTCATCAATTTATCGAACTGTGAATTGTTTCTGAACTTCTCCATTCAAACATCGGAATTTCTTCGTGGGACCAAATTCACACCCTAGACCGGAATTTTGGATTTCTGATCTAGACTTTTGGACTTTCATTCTAGATCATTATATTGGACACAGGCCAGTACCATTTTGTATGGTAATTAACTTTGAAAGTTGAAACCAGAACTATTTTGTATTGTAATTAATTTTGAATGTTGAAACTGAATATCTGTTATTGATATTATATAATTTATGTTATATCTGTCATATATATAATAGCTTTTGTAATAAATTACATAAGCTGTTATCTGTGTCCTTCTGTTGCGTTCAGTCTATATAAAACAAAAAATACGTAACAAAGGGTCTGTGCTTCCTCCTAGATTAGCAGTTGATAACCAGTCTAGTGGCCATAGAGAAACTACTGCTGATGACAAAACAGCTATCAGACCACCTCCAGTCACCTGACTTCGAGCTGGCAACTGCAGAGGACCTAGTACAATCTGTATTTTCTTGTCTCTCAGAAATGAGAATTGAAGCAGCATTGAAAGTTTTGGAAGAGTCTGCTGAAGATGTATGTAAGAAGGTGAGAATGCGCACTGAGATAGTGCGTCAAGGTGGACAGCGACTTGTCCCCAGATACGTGGACGAATTCATAATCACATCTAGTATTGGTCAAAGAGATGTCGTAACACCATATGCCAGGAGACACACCTTCTATGCCATCATACACAAGATGCTTAACGAGTAGAAGATTTTCCTCTGATGCCTGTGGTGTTCTGAAATATGAAACTGTTTTGAACCCAAACACTCCACATTTCTGGACAAGCAAACACTTTTAGGAATGGCAGCAAACTATGCTGTGGCAGAAGATGACCTTGCATTGAAGGTCCACCAGTTGAACTGGCTAATTTATAGGAACAAAGATAAAGAACAGGAAGTATCCACACCATTGGACCTTGCAACCATGCTGAAGCCATACAAGGATGCCTTCATGGATCTCCACAAACTTGTATGCATCCCTGTGATCCTGCCTGTGAGAGAAGTTTCTCATGTTTGAATCTTCTCAAGACACACTTGCGCAAAAGCAGTTATAACAACCGCGCCAGCAATCTTGCTGGCATATATGTAAACTCCACGCGGGCAAATTCTTACGTTTTTTCTTGTTTTATATATAGACTGAACGCAACAGATATACACAGATAACAGTTTGTGTAATTTATTACAACTAAACTATTATATATGTAACAGATATAACATAAATTACATGACAACAATGACAGATATTCAGTTTAAACCTTTAAAATTAATTACAATACAAAATGGTACTGTCCTGTATCTAATAATATGATCTGGAATGAAAGTCCAAAAGTCAAAATAAGAAATTCAAAATTCCAGTCTAGGGTGTGAATTTGGTCCAACGAAGAAATTTAGAAGTTTGAATGGAGAATGACGAAGTTCTTTTTATGCATTTTTCGATGAATGTTTCAACTTGTTTTCCGCTCCAGTCTCCCCTAAACAGCACTGTACGTGTTGACTCTCAGTATAACTAGTTATTCGAGTGAATCGTAAAGATTGACTAAACAAAATCACAGCTTCTGTCGATCTAGCTCTAATCACAAATCCAAGTTGAATAAACTCACAGCAAACACTTATATTTTCTCAAACGAATGACTGATTCTTCTTTTCCTCACATTTTCGTCTGTTTATATATTAGTAGGCCTACACTTCTCGAACAATCGCGAAACTTCCACAGAATTCTAGAGTAATCTGCGCATGTCTGTTTTTGCACCAGACTCGACGTCTAGAGACTAGGCTGCCATACATTTTATTTACAAACATATGATTGGTCTACTTAATTCTAGAAATTTCTAAATGTTATTTTAAATGAATAACAACATATTTTATTGGTTTGAACTTTGAAACATTTATATAAACAACAACATGGCATTCAAACGCTTTATACATAACACAAAGCAACTCGATATTGATACTGTTAGAGATACATTTGCTGCCAATCACAAGAAAAGGCGCATTGTTTTGAAGTAATATTGACTATAAACACAACATGATGAAAGATAGTTAGCCTGATAGTGATACGTTTTTTCAGAGTGTAACAACTTAACGTGGGATAATTCGTTTCTGCTATGTAAACTATGTCTTTATGTTATATTTCATTTGATTTGTAGCTTTACTCTTAATGGTATATTAAACGTTCAATCTAAGCTCATCTTGATTTTCTTAATTATTATGTATTACCTTGGGTGAAAATTAGGTTAGATTCCTATTTTACATATACGCATATTTTTATAAACAGATTATTTTTTATTTGTAACAATAAATTATTAATCAGAGTATGAGTTTCCTATGGAAACTGCTTTGCAAACACAACTCAAAATAGCACACCTTTCTAAAACGTTTTTACAGTATTATAATTTACAATCTATTCTTCATATTGATGGCATTTTGAGAAGTCCCTTTACAGTTTACCTCAGCCACTCTACAACGAAAATATCTTGGAGCCGCCACTGCCCACCCTTGTGAAATGAACCTGATACTTTGTAGTTAATGTGCCAAGCAGCAGATTAGAGTACTTTCATTTACGGTAGCGTTATAATAGACACAGTAAACCTCCCCAACAGAAACAAAAAATATGTTGCTGCTGCCGCTGACTTGATCTTGTCCCTCTTGTTGGTCATTTAAAGTTAGCGTCAGCTGTGCTTGTATCATATCAGTTTTGAATGAGACTTGAACAACTGTTATCCCAAAGCAGTCTGCGTTGCGAGAGGTTACCCTTATAGATTAAGAGTACTTAAAATTAATATTTAGATCTGATAATTCCAAGAGTCGGTGTCGGCTAAAATTGGTGTCGAATTACCTCCTCTTAATTAGATCTCCCTGCTAAGAAGTGGTGTATTCGTTATGTAGCTGTGAGTATATGTTTCGTGGTTTAGGCAAAAATTTTCGCTGTTAAGAAGTGTAGAAGTCAAAAGTAATGCTGTTTTTTGCAATAGATCGTTCAATCGGCCGAAATAAAACTGAGATGGAATTTTTGTTGACGTTGGTTCTACAGATTTTAGGACCCTCATGTGATGTCAAATGTGAACAACTATCAGTTTAATAGTTTAAAGGAGTTAACTATAGTTATAACTACAAAATGAAATTATGTAGTGTAAGAAATTTATCTCATATTTCGTGATCTTAAATAGTGGAGGTTATTTGGTTTTTCTTCTAAAGCTACCCAGTAGGGTATTCAGTACTTTGTTCAATGCAGGAAAGGCCCAGTATGGCCAAGTGGTTAAAGCAGTTGACTCGCAACCTGAGGGTTGGGAGTTTGAAACACCGTCACTCTATACAAACTCGCCCTTTTAGCTGTGGGGACATTAGAAAGTTATGGCCAATCTCACTATTCGTTGGTAAAAGAGTAGTCCAAGAGTTGGAAGTGGGTGGTGATGATTAGCTGCCTTCCCTCTAGCCTTAAACTGCTAAATTAGGAACGGCTAGTGCAAATAGCCCTCGTGTAGCTTTATGCAAAATTCAAAACAAACCTAACCTTTTTGAGAAATAGAATCTTAGATGTTAATGTTATTTCTCTAATAAGGCCAACTGAAGCACCATCTGGAAAATCATGAAGAATGCCAGGTTATGATAGTTACCTGTAGATTATACAGCAGGTAAAACGAATAGAAATACATGTTTTAGATGTTTCATTATACACATGATAAGATGTGAAGAAATAAAATAAAAAAACAGAAAATTGTGAGAGCAGATATTGACTAAAGATAAAAAAAAGATTATAAAGCAAAAGAAGGAATAGAAATTAACAATGTTGGTATATGTCACTGACTGAACCATTAACAGGTTTTGATTTACACTAAAGACAAAACCACAATGCTAGCAAGCACTTGTTATTTTTATGCTGTTGACTTTTACTCCTGTTTTGAGTTCCTTGCATTAAATTGTTATGACAGTGTTATATGTGTATTTCTATTCAAATATTTATGATATAGAAAATCAATGATCTGTGTTACTAATCCGAAAGGTAAAGAGGAAATCTCAGCACATTTACGAAAAGAGATAATTTGAATAGGATGAACATATATATAAATATATGTATTTGCATAGTCATGTAAGGTAAATTTTAATAAAGTCATAAAAGATTAAATTAAAGAACTATTATGAAAAACGTACTGTACGTGCAGAGAAATGGAAGTTAAACTTTATCAACATAATTCTATTTAACAACATGGAAAAACTGGCTGTTCTAAATTCACAACATAAAGAAGTTACAGTTTTGAAATATTTGAAAACAAATAATAATTTCAGAATCAAGAATTAGTATACCTGTTATTCATAAATTTCTACATTTCTTTAAGTATCAGAACACAAATTAAATTAGTGTACCTCTTTTTTAAACTTAAACTTATACCTTCCTTGAGTATCAGAGCACAAAGGTAATTAGTATGCCTGAATTTCCTAAATTTATATATTCCTTTAAGTGTAGGAACACAAAGTTATTGAGTATAACTTTATTTCATAAACTTATACATTTGTTTAAGTATCAAAATAACAAGTTTACAAGTATACCTGTTTTTCATGAACATATACATTACTTTTAATTATCAGTGTACAAGGTTAATTGATATACCTGTTTTTTATAAGCTTATAAATTCTTAAAATTATCAGAACACAAAGATAAACTGTAGACATGTCTTTCATGAAATCAAACTTATACATTCCTTCAAGTATCAGAAAACAGAGTTAATTAGTATACCTGTCATTCATAAACTTATAAATTCCACTTAAAACAGGAACAAAAAATTAATTAGTATGCCTCTATTTCACAAAGTTATACATTGCTTCAAATATCACAACACAAAGTTATTTAGTACACTAGTCTTTCATAAAATTATTCATCCCTTCATGTTTTGATATTAAAAGTAAATTTGTATACCTGTCTCTTATCAACGTATATATTTCTTTATTTATCAGAAAACAAAGTTAATTAATATTCCGGTATTTCATAATTTTATAAATCCTTTTTAAGTATCAGAACACAAAGTTTATTAGTATAAGTGTCTCTTGTAAACTAATATGTTCCTTTAAGTACCAGAATCCAAAGCTCATTAACACATCTGTCATTAATAACCTCAAACTTATATATTCCTTCAAGTATCAGAACACAAATTTAAGTAGTACTCTGTCTCTGATAAAGTTATACATTCCTTGAAGTATTAGAACACAATGTTAGTTAGTATACATCCCTTCAAATGTCAAAATAAAAAGTTAATTAGTATACCTGTCTCTCATGTACTTTTGCATTCCTTTTGATATCAGAACACAAAGTTATTTGGTATTGCTTAATTTCATTAACTTGTATATTCTTTTAAGTATCAGTTCAAAATGTTAATTAGTATAACTCTCTTTTATAAAGTTATACATTCTTTCAAGTACAAAACAAAGTTTCCACCTTCTTAAATCATCTTCAGATAAGTAAAGAATGTTTACAACTGACGGCTGCTGGGAACTTCTTTTAGGGACCAGAGCGTAAACGTATGCGGGATTGTACAGGGCGTTGCAGTTAGAAGTTATTAATTACTATAGGTGTAAAGGAGTTCTTTTATAATGATTTAATTTTTTTAGTTGCTGTAAAAGTTGAGCTTGGCTTTTTTTTGGTTCAATGAAGTTAACATCTGTACATTTGGTAGTGAAAATAATTTTATTAAATAACGTACTGTTTAAACATCATCAACACTTAATTTCCTGGTTTCGGTTACACTGTTGAAGCAATATGCCTATTCTAACATAACGATTGGTTGAAATTAAGCACAAAACTACACATTGGGCTGTCTGTGCTTTACCCACCACAGATATCGAAACCCGGGTTTTCGCGGAGTGGGAGAGGAGACATTCTGCTGTGCCACAAGGGTCAATATTCTGGAGAGAAAAGAGCTAACGATGTATTGCAAACAGGTACACTACTGTTCAAATCTACTTCCTTTTTGCCGTCTTTGTTTGCTCTGCGTTCTCACCCGACATTTTCAAACGGTCTCATCTCACTTCATTTCCTCAAACAAGCCAAATTAATATGCAAGAAAACTTTAACGAATAGATAAATAATCTTCCATAAGCGGGGACGAAGGTGAACTACAACGTTCCTAAGCACCCCTGATGGGCCCGGCAAGAACAGATGTGTAAGGGTAATTTGAGGGTCGTGGGTTCGAATCACAGTCGCACCAAACATGCTCGTCCTTCTAGCCGTGGGGGCATTATAATGTGAAGGTCAGTTTCAGTATTCGTTGGTGAAAGTGTAGCCTAATAGTTGGTGGTGGGTGATGAAAATTAACTGCCTTCCCTTTAGTCTTACAATACTAAATTAGGGACAGGTAGCGCAGATAGCCCTCTTGTAGCTTTGCGCGAAATTAATCTCAGCACCTCCCAAGGTTTCGTTTAGTTTATGTTTCCACGGGTATAAATTTTATTATTCGTTTTAAAGGTGTTTTGACGTGATAATGGTTACTTTTATAATATTACGATTATATATACATTCATATGTATAATGTTTTTATTACACGCAGTAAACTTCACAATGATATAATTAGTTGTTGCTTCTCTATATCGACAGTGAAATATCGTAGAATCATACGTCTTTAACCCTCTTTCATCATTATAGTTACCATTCAAGTTTACAACCATTACGAAACGCACTGTTCTAAAATTGGTTGGTTATTTTTTTTATCGTGGTGACGTTCTTAATGTTTTATATATGTAAAAACTAAAAGGTCATTTTATAGAATGATTTAAACCTATCTTCATTTTCTTTTCTATTTTACTTGTATATTTCCGAGAACATTAGCTAATTTAATATGATATTTAAATTTTTTTTTATTTGTAATAATTCTAAGAATAATTTAGACTACTTTCATCTTGCAAGAACTAAAGTTTCGTTGCACTGTGGCCCAGCTTGACCAAGCGGGTTAAGGTATTCGACTCATAATCCGAGAGTCACAGGTTCTAATCACTGTCGCAGCCATGGCGCGTTATAATTTTATGGTCAATCTTACATTGCGTTGGTAAAAGAGTAGACCATGAGTTGGCTGTGAGAGGTGATGACTAGCTACCTTCCATCTAGTCTTACACTGTTAAATTAGGGACGGCTAAAGTAGATAATCCTCGAGTAGCTTTGCGCGAAATTCAAAAAACAAACTATCATTACATTGTGATCAGCAGTGGTGGATTTAAGGTTGTGTGGATACAGGAGCTAATAACTTTTTCGGGCCTTACATCCTTTGTAGTTTTACGTGGAAAAATATTGTCAATGAGTCCGCATTAAGACCACTGGCACTGGGGCTGAGCTTCCTCTCACCCCAACCTAAATACACCACCGGTCAGGTCACAGATGGCTCGTTGTTTAGATGTTTATTGATCTACAAACAAACAAAGCTAATTAATAACAGTTGACTTAATATTGTTTCACAAAAAGTTTTAAAAATATTTTTTTTAAATATTCTGAAAACGAATTACAAAAATATAATTTCCTGAAATATTTTTTTTAAATGAAGCATTCTGTGTAATACAAACTTGAAATGCAAATACATAATTTTATCATTATTTAGTTTAACTAGTGTATTT
Organism: Carcinoscorpius rotundicauda; assembly: GCA_011833715.1. Taxonomy (NCBI): domain Eukaryota; kingdom Metazoa; phylum Arthropoda; class Merostomata; order Xiphosura; family Limulidae; genus Carcinoscorpius; species Carcinoscorpius rotundicauda. Next base: position 45,550,001 of record CM022397.1, on the reverse strand, counting down.
CTCTTTTAATTTTCCTTGATGTTTTCTTATTTATTTCTAACTATACATGTTCCATGAAATAGTTACTTCTATATTTTATTTATAAAATTATTTTAAAATTCTGTAACATGGCATTCAAAAAAACTGTTTTGCAAATAACAAGTAGTCTTATAGAATAGTTAGGAGCTCATGCAATTTCTTTTGTTTAATTCTAATGTTATACATCACACTTTGTTTAACACTGTCTACCATTGCTTCGTCAATTATGTTTCTGTCCATGTTACATACCTCATCAGTGTTCTGTAGTTGAAGGTTTCTGCAAAGTTTTTGATTGGAGTCAAATTTTCCTTGTGTTGCTGCTTTGGTTATAATTGTTTGCAGTTTGTTTGTGATATTTATGTACTTTATTTTATGTTTTTTTCTTAACTTATAGCTAAAAGAGGCCTTTTTATTTTATTCTTTACCTATTCTTTTTGGCATTTCTCTATTTAACTGTTTATTTTAAATGATATGTAATTACTTCTAGCACATTTTCTCATGTCTCTATTTCATACAGATAAATAGAAAAGGATTTATCTACGGGGAATTCATCTTGATATTGTATACTACGAGCTAAGGCTATAATTATTATATTTTGCTTACAAAGAAGGGTACACCAACTAAAAGTCATTACAATGGTATGAGCTTTACCAAAATTTAAATACAGTGTTTAGGTTATAATGACTAAAGGCAACCAAGTCTCATTTTATCATTCAATTAATTGCAGTTAATTCCACTTAATTTTTATTTTACTAACTACTTTAACCTTACTTGCCATTACATTGCATTTTGTACATACACTCTATAACAGTTTTAAAAATTCATAATAAATGTTGTTCATCAGAACTACAGTAACTCATTCCTCAGCATTCCTTCATTTACTTTTAAAAATCAGGTTTTTTTAATGTTAATCTTCTCTGTATAATATTTCTTGAACTAATATATCTAATATTTGTTCACCGACATTATGGAACTACTTTTACTGAATGTACTTTGAACACATTGAATTATTTCTCTTTTCTTTCGTTGTTTTTGCTATGAAAGTAAATCCACCCTACATCTATGGGCATAATAACGATTCTGGGAAAATCTCATATTATAAATTGTTTAAGTTGGAAATTCCTTATAGACGGTAGGATATTCTAAGATTTGTCATCGGGTATCATCATGTCGTTTTTTTATACAAACGTATTTTATAATATTACTTGTATCAAAATACATTCGAAATCTTTCTTCTTCTTGTAGAATAAGTATAGATCATAAAACAATTCAGACAACAATATAAGTTCTTATAATAAATATAATCTTTGTTGTGTGTTGTAAAGCACTGCTCGTAAATATGTTTATGTTTTAGTATTTCATACACGAAGTATCAACTACAAATTCACTTTTTAAATTCTTATGCCTGAAAAAATTATTCAGTAAAAGTAATAATGACAGTACTGAGTGAAAACTCTGAGAAATATGTAATAATATGTCAATCACACCTTATCTACCACTGAGGCTTTTCTTCCTCTTTCAGGCCTCATCAGGCTGCTTTGTATGACAAACACAATGGTAATGATGTTAAGAAAAAGGAATTATATAACATTCATAATTATATTTTATATTAAAAATTGAAGTTTATTAACTGAACAGAATATTTACTTAAATAATTAATTATAAATATCACAAAATATAGAGTAATTGACATTACTATTATTCCTATTTGTTGAGTATCTTTAATTAATATTTTATATCCTGACAGGTACAGTATAGCTATTCCCTTATAACAGATTTGCTTGTTATAGACGGACATTGTTTCTGAATCATGTAAGTGATTTTTCCTATCAACTATGAAATATATAGTTCACATATTAATAACAATAGACCAGAATGACCTGGTGGTTAAGATGTTCAAATTTTCGTCCTTGGATTGCTGGATTGAACGCTGTCGTGAAATATGTTTGCTCATTCAACGATAGGGGCATTATTATGTTAAGATAAATCTCACTATTCATTGGTGAAAATTATTCTGAGAGATCATGTGTTGACTTGCACATAACGTCAGAATTATAGATGGCTAGTGTAACGGTTTTAAAACACCAAAAACATGAGTGAATTTGAAGAATGTACAGTTTTTATTTTCAGGCAATAGCCTTTAAATAACACTTTGTAAAACAGAACAAGTAAAGGTTGATTGATTGATTGTTTTGGAATTTTGCACAAAGGTAGTCGAGGGCTATTTGTGCTAACCATCCCAAATTTATCTTTGACTAGAGAGAAGGCAACTAGTCGTCATCACCTACCGACAAATCTTGGGCTACTGTTTAAACAACAAATAGTATTATTTGGATAAGAGTAACCTTCACATTGTCATGAAAGAAAGAGATCTTGATATAACAATCAGTTTCTAAAGCCATCCAAGCAGCATGCTTGTTGTTAGGGTTAAGGCAAACAGAATTCTAGGTTATATCAACATACCTAAACATTCGATTGCTTAATAATCCCCTACCTTAGTTTTATTAATCAACTTCTTTTAAGCTTTAATGCCCTGTTTGTTATGGGCTGTCTATCAAACTGTTTAATTCGTATGTTTTATGTGACATAAATTAGGTTACAGCTAAGAACTCTAAATACTTTTAAGTCTTCGAGCATTTATTCCACTAGGTGAGGGCTTATTCATTATAACTTAGGCCGAAGTCATATTTTAATGCTTTGGAAAGTTATACTTAAAGTGTTTCAGTTTATTTACTGTTGAAAGTGTATAATTTCTTCATGTATTACTAGTGTTAACAGTTACTCTAGAGAAGCAATTAAACTACTTGCTGACATACAACATTACTTATTCAACTACAGGTTCCTGTGTTTCATTTCTCTGCTGTCAATGAAGACAGTTGCAACATCTTTTGATATTTTATGTTTGTATTATTTGTCTTTCATAAACTATTGTGTTTTGGTATTCAGTTGCACATATTTTGTGAAATGTGGTTTACCAGAAAACATTTCAAAGTCTACATTAATTGACAGTATTAAAATTGTTTTTAGAAATTTCTGCCTATTCACTAAAATTGTGAAAGATTCTCGAGTTCAAGAATCAACAATGAAATTTATGGCAATAAAGTGCAAGTGATCATCAGGATTATTCAAGTGTAGAAGTTTATCTCATCAGTTACTACTCCTTGCTGCACAAAGTACGCTCTTCTTAGGCATTTTATTTTTTACTTTCGGTGTATATCATAAAGGGTGTTTTTGTTACTCTTTTTTTGAAGAATAAACGTCTTATTCAGTGTAAAAAAAATTCCAAAACAATTTCTATATGAATGTATACATATATATATATATATATTTTAGAATTATATATAAAGCTATAGAATTGGCAATGTGTGCTCCACCTTCCACTTGTATACAAACTTACTTTCAAGAGATGTGAGTTAGCACACATACCACTCTGCCCCTGGATGGCATTGAAATATGTTGTTTGAAAATTTTTTATACGTTTATACACAAGAGTAGTCGAGATTAACTATATATTTTATGTTGGAACATAGGGTCAATTTTTTATCCATACATTCAATCACATCAATTTGTTAACACCACCCAAGGAATGTATAGTCTAGTATGGGTGATTTTTTGGTGGATTTCTGTTTTAAATTATGCATCAATTCTTGTAATTTTGAGGTTCAAAATTCTGATTGACATGTATAGAGTTAATGTGATTGAAAAAATTAAGTGTGTGTTCTGTAGATGGGAATTCCTCAACCGTGTAATTTTCATATTTTAATAGTATAGTGGTAGATGTAATGCTATATTAATTGCTTGTGTTTGAACTGGTGTCATAAAAATATTGGCTAGAACTGGTGATACTGGGTTGTCCATGCTAAAGCCATTTGTTTGTATATAGTTGTGAATTTGAACATTAAGTTTATCTTTATCGTGGAGAATTCTTTGAGGATTCCTAATTCATTGTTCGGAATGTTTATTGATGGGTTAGGATCTTGGATATATAATTTTAAGGCTATCTTGTATGCTTCAACGGTTGGAACATCCATAAAGAAGGATATAACATCGAAAGTAGCCATTAAGGCTTTATAATTAACTTGATTAAGATTAGACTTGAAATTGAAGAGTCAATGATGAATGAGTTGGCTGATGTTACATATTTGGACAATACCAATGTTATGTATTTACCAAAATTGTATTTAAACAATTCATTCGTGGACATTATTGGTCGTATAGACAATGAGATTCATGAGGTTTGGAAATTCCGTGTATTTATGTTGTGTGTGAGTCGATTTCACAGAGGTAGGAATAAAGTGTTTTTGAAATTGTGTTGGCTTTTTCCATTGTCAGTAGTATTTTGTTTAGTTGTGTTTCGTGTGTCTTTGTATGTGACTGACAAGATGTTCTCTTGCTTTGGATGCATTCATTTGTGTTAATTATGACTGTAGCGTTTCATTTATCTGATTTTAGAATTTGTATATTTTTTGTTTTTGGTTTTTAGTAAAACTTATATCTGTTTTTGTAAGAATGTTGTTTTTAATTTTCTGCTTTCTGAAATTATGTTGATGGTTTTGTGAGAAAATTCTTTGAAAAATTCGTTGAAGATGTTGTTTATAGGTGTTTCTCGAAAATATATTTTTTAATTTTTTTCTGAGAAGTTTGGATGTCAATAAAATGGTTAGAAGTTCTCTTCTTTCTGTTGGTTATTTTTGGTTGTTTTCTTGTTTTTATTCTTCGTAGAAAGTATCACAAGTCCACTTCAAATAAGATAAACACAACATAACCTTGAGAAACATCCAAATACTCAATAAAGAAACAAACATAAACGCAAAATTAAAGAAGCCTTACTGATACAACACCTCAAACCCCAAAATAAACCAATGCAAAGAAACACCTTTATACCAACATTAAAAATATAATCAAACATCTAAGCACGCCCTTTATATTCCCGCACTTAACTTCACAATCCTCTTCAAACATGTGGTTAGCTATCAGTCAGTTACCTCTTTCTTTCTTTGTGAAGAAGACCGAAACGATGTTTGTTCATCTAGATAAAAAATTTTACAACACAAACTAGCCGTTTATACATGTATATTTTTCTCTACAAGTGGGTTTTCTCGTCGTCAGGGATAAATAACAAATAATCAATCAATCTTGCAACACTCGGTTTCGTACACGATTATTTATAATTATGTTATTTGATATTTCATTTTAAAAAAAGAGATGCAGCAACTAATTATTTTATTATAAACTTTACTGCGTGTAAAAGATAAAATATGTATATATGTTATCAGAATATTATGAAAGTAATCATTATCATTTCACAATATCTTCAACACGAATATTAAAATTCACACCCGTTATACATAAATAATAGTGTACGTATTTGCTATACAACATTAACCCTTTTTCTCAGGTATATTACCCCTAATGGTACAGTGGTATGTTTATGGAATCGCTCTTGCAAAATGCGGTCCACCATTTCTGTGGTGCACAGAGCACAGATGAACGTTGTGTAGCTTCGTGTTTAATTACAAATAAAAAAACGTTGTATTAGTAGATTCACATTCTTTCAACAGTGTACAAAGACCGTGAAAATAAATATTGATGATGTCGGTTTTGACATTGACTTGTTCCTAAGGGCCCGGCATCGCCAAACGTGTTAAGGTGTGCAATTCGTAATCTGAAGGTCGTGGGTTCGCATTCCGATCGCGCCAAACATGCTCGCTTTTTGAGCCGTAGCGGCTAAATAATGTTACTGTAAACCCCTCTATTCATTGGTAAAAGAGTAGCCCAAAAGTTGGCGGTGGGTGGTGATAACTAGCTGCCTTCCCTTTGGTGTTAGACTGCTTAATTTGGGACGGCTAGTACTGATAGCCCTACAGTAGCTTTGTGCGAAATTCAAAAACAAACAACGAACAATCGAACCCGTGACCCTTAGACTATGAGTAAAGCATCCTCAGTGCAATGAAAAAGTATTAATATCGAAATAAATAAACCTTAATCTGCAGTAAAATTTATTATTACGCAATAAAATAAATGATACGTATAGGTTATTTGGATAAACAAAATTTTAGAAAATATTCTCAGATGATAAGTGTATTTTAGAGGACTATAGCTGCTTATGCATTTGTAATTAAATAATTCATTTATAAGTACTTTATAACTCTATTTATAGGTACTTTAAGTGAATTTAGTGTTATTAATTTTTTATTAAAATTGTTAATAGATCAGTACTATACACCCTGAGTTATAATTTTTCGCCTCTAATAAATTTTCAACATCACGATGGTTATGTTTTTTACCTTATCAACTGTGATCTTGTGGTTTGTACACTCAATTCGCAGTTGACTGTTTCGAGTTCCTTTAAAAATATTTTTTCCCACTAAGCTGAAGAAATAAGATAATGCAATATTTAATTCCATTATATAATAGTAAAAAATAACCCACTATTTGATAGTGGATGGCATTCACATGGATATCAAAAAGTACGAAACTTGATAATCATGTAAGTACATAAAGTAATGAGAAGTAATGTTTCCCGGTTTTCTTTCTTAAAATATCTTTCGTAATTGATTATTTTTTCACAATAGTTATTTTTATTGATTTTATAAGAAATATTTATCATGTTAAAAATTCGTGAATAACATGGATGATTTAGTTAAAACCCTCAAAATATTCAAAGCCATTAAACGCGCATGATAAGGTACTCTAATAATGTCACTTTGATTTGGACGGTATTTTTTACTTCATCTGAAAGTTAAGATACGTGAGTAGTTACCACAAAGTACAACTGTTATATATAACACGTTACGTTATATGAAATTACAAATATTTCTAAATTGTCTTGCAAACGATAATATTTATACAATTTATTACACAAGATCCTCAAGAATAAAAATAGCTGTTTAATATATTTCCCATATAATTGTTTTTATATTAATGTATATATGAATTTTCAACGTACCACTTTAGAAACATTTGTTAATCATTTCAGAGAGTGTTTTCTGGGTCCTCACGAGCTGCTGCAAATCTAACAATAACACATTGTTTGAGGTTGTGCAAGCATTGAGTCGTAACATTTAATGCAAGTTATGTAGGATATTACAAAATGAGAAGTTTGTACAAGCATATAATGTATGTGTTTCAAGCTTAAGAAGTGAGTAAAAAGTCGGTTGTATGACATCATATTTAACATTGCTCTGTAATGTCCTGGGTAACTATAAAGTTACTTAATACATTCCTCTCTTAATAATTCCAGAACTATGATGTATATGTTTACAAAACTTTCATTCTTGACTTTCATGTGTGGTTGAAGTTTCAATTTTATCGTTGATGAGACGTCTAAACTGTAAGACATTCCGCTGGATGAATTATTCAACGGCGAATATTGTGAAGGAACACACATTGTATGAAGTCACGAATCACCCGCTCTGTAGGGTTCTGAAATGTTATTTTTGATAACTGCCAAATTTCGCAATAAAAGAGACTTTTCTGGTAATAGTTCATTATAGAACATTTTAATATAAGTAAATACTTCAAATATTAAATGTATAAACGTAAATGAAAAAATATATATGGTAGTTCAACATTATCTGTATATCTGCGTCTTTTCCTTCATTACAAATGTCATTAAAGAACACCCGTGGGGGTGTATAATGTGACGGTCAATCCCACTATTCGTTGGTAAAAGAGTAGCCCAAGAGTTGGCGGTGGGTGGTGATGACTAGCTGCCTTCCCTCTAGTCTTACACTGCTAAATTAGGGACGGCTAGCACAGATAGCCCTCGAGTAGCTTTGTGCGAATTTCCAAAACAAACAAACAAACAAACAAACAATAAATGTAAATGAAAAAATATATATGGTAGTTCAACATCATCTGTATATCTGCGTCTTTTTCTTCATTACACATGTCATTGAAGAACACTTTTTAATTCTGGTAGGGAAATTTTGCAAATTCACACTCTCGAATTGCATCTGAAAGCTTAAAATGCAAAATACGTTCTAACAAATGAATTATATTTTATATATTACGATTTTACTTTGATAATATTTAATTTCATGATTATTTTTTGTGCCAGAAACGATAAGATTGTGCTAAATAGTATCACAACTACTTTCTAATATCTTTTTACCTCGTTTTGCTTACAGTAAATTTGATACTCATTTTTAGACATAGATAGCTACTTACCAACAGAAAGTATGTAACATTCTTAACACAGAGTCTAAATGAAAATTATAATTGAAATAACGAAAAGTAAATGAAAATTACGTCGTTCTAGATCTGTAATTTTATTTCTGATGTTAACAAATGCAAGACATCAATTATTGTTTAGCAAATTGGAATGAATTGTCAAAGCAATTATAGTTTAGAAATACCAACCGACTCTGAATTATCTATAATTTTGGATTCAGTACATTTTTTCAGTTCATTAAGTTTCTTAGGGTTGTCTTATTTTGTCTCTGAATAAAAAAAAATCTGATTTACTTAAACTGGTCATATTTCTCATGTTACAAACCAACATTTGTAGAAACATATTTAATAAAAGGGGAATTTGCACTTTTGACAAAGTAAGAGATTACAAATCACAATTTATTATAAAAGCGTATAACTAGTCATATTATTACAGAAGATAATATATGATCCCAAACAAAGATGTTTATTGAATACTTCAAAATTGGCTATCGATTTCTTTTAGCTGAAAACCACACTATCAAACCCAGAAGATTTTACTCTTTTTTTTTAAAGTACAAAACTGCAATTGTATTTGTTATAAATCTAAGTTTCTCTTTAGTTTATATTGCTTGATTTTATACTGCTATAGCAAAGATAAGGAATAGAACATTTATTTCAGTAATAATATTACGAACTATTTTATACATTAATAAGTCAACCCTCAAAATGGGAGAATAATGAAGGCAAGCAAATGGAGAGATCATTAGCAGTAAAGGACTGACTAAGTGCATGAAATTAAGTAGAAAAACCAGTATTCAAAAAAGATAAAGGTTGTGATCAGAAAACATGCTCTACATAGCGACCACTCCCATCAATATTAGTACTTCTTCAGAGGGTATGATGCCAATTAAAGTCCTCTAGGTTTAAAAAGAAAGACGGCAAACTGTTCAGTCAATTCACGAATTTCTGATTGATCATATCTCTCTCTAAGCGACATGTAGAGAGAACAAACAGTGATGGTATGACCCAAAGAAACAGAAAAATCTCCTCGTGATGAATTCAAGAGAAGTTCACTGCGTTGGGATGTGAGTATTTCCACCAACAAGTCATCAGACCGAAGTTTCTTTACTGACTTTGGAGAGCCAGCAAGTTCCAGCAGTTCCTTCTAAATAAAAAATGGTAGGACATTTGCCCTAAAGGTTTGTGTGAAAGAGAGTGTAGGATAAGAAAATGAGGTACAACAGGTGGTAGAGATGTTGAAGATCGTTGCTCAGAAACACAAAGACGTTGTCGTTCACCTACGAATTGGTTTTTTCTCTGTTTTTATTAAATATGTATTTGGAAGATCCAAAATAAAAACGGGAAATTTCGGTTCCCACTGATCCCTTTATCCACGGTAGCCCTACGAGGTGATGGACTACAATATCAAACAATGAAGCAACATGAGCCCCAACATTTCGTGAGCACCATACCCAAACACCAGCAACAGATACAATAGCCAAAATACATGTTGAGACCTTCCAACACTGACACTTGGTTGACCCTAACTCAAGTGGACCAGTTGACTGACTCAAGGGGGCCACCCTAAGGCCACCCATCCACATGAATTCAAAGTCAAAGTTGTGTGTTATTGTTCGACCCCTAAACCACCAGTATCCTCTCCTTACTTTCACGGGCTAACACATGTCAAACACGTGGGTGGTTCTTGAGATTGCAGAACCTTCACTGGAAAGTCTCCTCATCATGTACAGGAATACATACTGAGGGGTTTTGTTTATGAAGGAGACTTCCAGCATGTTATACGTCGTATTGGGAACATTGTCTTTTCTTTGTTTAGACATAGTTACCTCTTTCTTTCTTTGTGAATCTAATGATGACCGAAAAAGGACGAAATATTTCTAGCTCTTTTGCATAAAAACATTTATAAACCCTTACCAGCCGTTTTAACAAATATATTTTTAATTTATCGCAATAACGCTGTTAATATGATTCATACCCGTAAACACTGAAAATTCATTTTCTAGAAAGATTTAAGCCTATCTTGACCTTCTTTTATATTTTACGTGCGTATTTCCAAAAACAGCAGATTGTTTAATATAATATTTACAGTTATGTTTATTTGTAATCATTTTAGCTACAAGTTTATTTTTTTTGCTAGTTTGTTTTTTGAATTTTGCACAAAGCTACTCGAGGGTTATCTGTGCTAGCCGTCCCTAATTTAGTATTGTAAGACTAGAGGAAAGGCAGCTAGTCATCACCACCCAATGCCAAATTCTGGGCTAGACTTTTCACCAACGAATAGTAGAATTGACCGTTACATCATAACGTCCCCACGGTTGGAAGGACGAGCACGTTTAGCGCGACGGGGATGTGAACCCACGACCCTCAGATTACGAGTCGCACGCCTTAACACGCTTGGCCATGTCGGGGTCTCTACGAGTTTTGTTAAATTTAATATCGCAAGAACTCCAGTTTCATTATTTTGTGGTAAACAATAACAGATTTAATTTTGTTTAAGTCCAGGATCTAGTGACTTTTATGGATTCTACATCATTTGTGATTTTTTGAGAATAAAACTGTCAGGAAGTCCACATTGAGATCATGGGCACCGGGACTGAGCACCCAAGCACCTACCTAAATACGCCATTAGTGGTCTGGTCGCAGATAGCGCATTGATTGAAAGTTTACTTAACAACAAACAAATATTTTTTTTATTATTTTATTGCAAAAAAAGATTGGATTTACTTTCTTTATACAAGACACCAAACAATCAATATACATTTAATAAAAAAACCCAAAACTGAACAATTGTATTGCTTTAAAAGAGTTTTATTTTCCAACACGAAGAAAACCACAACAGATTCAGATAATGATATTATAGGTAATACATATAGATGCTGGTCCTCATCAGCTGTTAAGTTATCCGTTGAAGGTGTAAGTATAAAGAACATTGAAATAGATCAATGTTGTTGTGAGTTCACTTACAACAGATCCACCAACAATTCATTAATTGTATTTGTCAATTTTTTTGATATAATTGTGGTATGAACCAACAACATTTTGTCTGAGTTCTATAACGGTGACACAATGAGTTATCTGTGATCTGTCCCTCACAAATATCCCACTTCGGTTTCAAGCTGTGAGAGTCCCTAGACATACCAACATGTCACTGTGTGGATTAGACCGTTTTATAGATATATTGTTACAAATATGGAATTCTATAAAATGTCTTTTGAAATTATTTAAACAAAATAACGTATTAAAAGAAAATGGTAGGGTGTCATCTTGAGAAATAGCCATACATTTGGAAAATATTTGAATAATTTAGCGCAAGTCCACTGTGCCAACAAATAAAATAAATGTGAGAATAAATTAAATATACTAAGTAATAATACTATTTACAGCACACTTTATTGATCGTGGAATTCCTTATACAAAGTGAAATTTGTGATAAATAATCACTATAACGACTGTATAACTGTTGTAAAACAGTTATGTTGTATGGAACAATAAACATCTTTTACGATATTGTAAAACATACGTTTACACTGTCTAAAACATATAATGTTCAAGTTTCAATACATTCATTTCATTTATTGCTGATATATTGATTTATTTTGATTTTGTCACCTAACATCCTCAGAAATAGTTCTTAACAACATCAGACATTATATCGTCCAGACCCTTTACAGCTTTTAAAAGTTCATTAACGACACATTCTTTTACTTCCTGGATGAAGACGTGAATACAGTAAATGTTATGGGAGATGTTACAAAATTTAAAGTTTGAAGAAAACACAGAAACAATACAAAATAACAGAGACCCCATAACCTGAGAAATTTATCTGTGTTGTTTATGGGTGCGCTTGAAATGATTACTTTAATCATTTCGCTGATTATTAAGAACAAATTATAACAAACATTGTAGGAAAATAATATAAGAATGTAGAACGAGTTGTAGGACACACCTCCAGAAATATATTACATTTTACATCAATTTTGCCAAATTGAGACCGACATAGTGTCCACTATCTTCTCTTTTATGATATAATTAACCGTATTGTGTTTTACCTTATTTTATAGGTGGAGGACAACACTGTGACTGTTGCGTGAAATGACGATATTTCAGGATTATTGTCATCCAACTCTTAATGGTCAGCTGTAGGAAGAAAAAGACTAGGAAGAGTCCAGAATTTCGCTTTTTGAAATTTTGCGCAACGTTACATGAGGGCTATTTGCACTAGTCGTCCCTAATCTAGCAGTGTTAAAACAGAGCGAAGGCAAGTGGTCACCACAACTCACCGCCAACGATTGGGCTATTATTTTATCAAGGAATAGTGGAACTGATCTTCACGTTATAACGCTCCCAAGGCTAAAAGGAGAAGCATGTTTGGTGTGATGGGAATTCAAACCCGTGACCCTAAATGTCTTATCTACCTACCCATGCCGGATCATTTTGTTTGGCGTCTCGTGGCTTTGTTTATTTCTTTTTATTGTTGCTTCTACTTGTATGTGAACAAGCACAGTTTTAATGTTTATTTCAAGTACAAATAATATTTAAACTTTCAATTTTTAATATAAAATCCTGATGGTTTTTAGTTTTATGCAATTTGTCCTCATTTCAACTACATCTCCAACAAAAGAGTTAGTTTGTAGCTTAGCGATAAACTTGTGGTCGCTAAACATTAGAGTTTGTTTCCGTGCAGATGACAGAAGCTTTATTCTGAACAATAAAATCAGCTACTTTATCAGCCAGATAATGATTTAAAAAATAGTTTTTTTATCTCTTCACACATGCTTTCATCTGTAACAAATCATAGAGTTGTCCTTCATATGATGCCTTCAAACCACTATTGTGAATATCAGGCAACTGCCTTCCACCTTTATCTTTATAAAATCATATTCCTCTGTTGCTGCGTGTATTTTAGGAAAGGTTGTAATAAGGGAGTAGATTGTTTGTAGAGGGAAGGCAGCTAGTCATCACCACCCACCGCCAATTCTTGGGCTACTCTTTTACCAACGAACAGTGGTTCTGACCGTCGTTTTATAACGCCTGCACGGCTGAAATGACGAAATTGTTTGGTGCTAAGGGGATGCGAACCAGCGACCCTCAGATTACGAGTCGCACGCCTTAATCTCTTGGCTATGCCGGCCAAACAATTCACAAGCAAGGTCTTCCAAGAAGTTAATTTATATATTTGTTAGAAATTGTCTGTTAATGTCTTCAAAAATGATACTTTAACCATATTAAACACATCAGTTAATGCTAGATATGTAGAGTTTTGAACGACAGTGATGGCCGCGCGGGCATCTCAATAATTGTGAATTAAAGCCAATTTCACAGTCCTCTCTCGGCATAAACTTACTTGGACAACCAGACATGGGCATACTGGCAGTTGTTTTGAAAGACCTTCGCTTGTTGACTATTTTCCGGACAGTGGAATGGCCGATTTCAAAATATTGTGAGATCTTTTTAAATCTCTCACAGTACTCATAAACTGCTACTATTTTCCTTCTGAAAGCCTCAGACAGCTCATTTTCTCTCACCATGGTGCTCACTCTCACTTCAACAGTCCAACTAAATGTGTGTGGTTTAAATAGGAAAAGCCTCATTCAAAATGCTGAGTAACGATCTTCTCATCATGTGTGTGATACACCTGTATGTGAGTTGAACCATTGTAAGTGGGAATAAATGTTGAGATGTTCTAACTTTTTTCTCTCTTAGAATATTCATTTTTGTAGAATTTCATTTACATAAGATGTTGAAAAGTTTTTTCTACAATTTTAATTGTTTTGTTACATTCTAATAATCTCTCAGTATTGTTAAAATTGAGAATAAATATCTGTATATCGAAAAATGTTACAAGAATACAGAAGATTTCATAGGGAGTCCTAACTTTATCACATGACTGTAGGTATCGTAAAGAAGTTTTAAAACTAAACAACACGAAGTTATAGTGTCTATAGAGAAATAAAGAAATTAATACACAAAAATGCAGACTATCTTATTTTGTTTTAGGTGCAAAGTTAAAAAGAACGCTATCTGGGTACGTTGACCTAAAGGAATGAAATCCCAGTTTTGGGTTTTGTAGATCCGTAAACTTATTGTTATCATATTTAATGATCACTTTTCTTTATTTGTGCTTAACGTTCATCTGGCCTGATATACCACCATGTTTACATTAGTTGAAAGTATTGTAGAATTATAGCTATTAAATTACGTTTAATTGGTTTAAATAAATTTGTTGTTTTTGTTTGTTTGTTTTGAAATTTCGCACAAAGCTTCTCAAGGGCAATCTGTGCTCGCCGTCCCTTATTTTGCAATGTAAGACTAGAGGGAAAGCAGCTAGTCATTACCACCCACCGCCAACTCTTGGGCTACTCTTTTACCAACGAATAGGGGATTGACCGTCACATCTACGCCTCCACGACAGGGAGGGCGAGCATGTTTAGCGCGACAAGGGGGCTAATCCGCGACCCTCGGATTTCGAGTCACACGCCTTACGCGCTAGGCAATGCCAGGTCAATTAAATTAGTTTCTGACAGTGTTTTATAGCCAGATTGCATATTTAGACTATTATAGCAGCAGATGAATGTTTAGAACTTTACATTTAAACCCTAATGGGGAACTAGGAATTCTAAACACAAACCAACACAATTTTTTGTAAATGTCACGTAAAATAGAGTAAAAACTCTAAACTTAGTTTCATTTTAGTGAAGCAATTGTGTGTTTGACTATTTTAATGAAATTTCTGTGCAACATTTTTAATCTATGCCTTAATATATATTATGCCATTATAGTGAGGAGAAACATTAAAACATCAAATAACCATTTTGAAAGAATATTTCTTTGATCCAAACAAACTAAATTGGTAATACCTTGGATACCATGATTTACCTAATGATTACAATATTACATCATTATCATTTAATATCTTTAGCTAAAGACTTATACAGTCAAAGTTAAAGTTTCCATATACAAACAACAAAGAGTTTATTTATATTGTTTGCTAATTTAAATGATTAGAAGATTTTCACTTGCTTCTACAGTTATAAAAATTTATACAAACTGTCATAATACATTTAAAAATCTGAGAAGATGACTTAAGGAAAGCTGCAAGCAAGAAATATTTTTGTTTTGTCCTTAGGCACAAAGCTATGGAAAACGTTATCTGTTGTCTTTCCACTATAAGAATGGAAACTCAGTTTCTAGGGGTATGAGACGGCAGCCAACCAGTTGTGCTTTTGGTTGGCTGAATATAAAGTGTAAAAAGTATAAAATTAATGCGGTATATTTAATATTGAGTTAAATTATGGATGAAAACATTCAGCAAGAAACTCGATAGTTAATGTATCATGATATTGAGAAATCCACTTTACGTAAAAATTTATTCTAAAAACTATTGGTCCAGATATTAAAACTTTGATTAAAATACAGTGCAGAACAATGTGTTGACCTTGTTAACACACAATTTCTACAATAAGGCTAGACTATTGAGAGTGTGACTACGTAAGCCCATTTTGTTAGAAATGCTTTGCAAGGGTTTGTATTTAATGCTAATGGGTCCATTCACAATTTTTTCATTCTGTAGGAAACATCGGTCCTTTGGGGGAAGCCTAAATCGTTATTTGTATGAGTAATACTATGTATTTTCATTTCGTTTTCATAAGAAAAAGGTGTAAAGTGAAATGTCACATTGTGGTTAAATTTATACACTCACAGTTATCAAACAATACTTCTAATTTAGTGACAAACGGAATAATTTAATTATTCATATAAAATCAAATGTTTCAGGTAACCTTTGGTTGTCAAGTAGTAAAAGTCATCATCTAAATTGGATTAAAAAACTCAGATTAAAGTAAGTCAAACGTTTTTTTCCATTAAACATTTTTAATTTGTATTTTTAATACAGTGGCTTAAAAAGTAATAAATTTATGTTGTTTATTTCACATAAGTATGTAAGAAGTAATGACTTCAAAATTTCAAACTTATAAATGACGAATGCCTCACCTTCTATCTTTATGCCGTTATCTTTCACGTGGAGCAAATTTTGATCATTCAAACATAAAAAATTATTGAAATTTGATTTTGTTGTAGTTAGGTGCAAAGTTACATAAAGAAGTAACAGCACCACCACAAGTAAACATTATTTAAAAGCCTTACCAATGTATTCAAGGAAAAAAATACTGATAGTATTATCAGTGTAGAAGCTATAGAATTTAATTAGGTCACCTCCCTTCAAATTAAAACTTGTGTGGTATCTAACAACAAACAATACGATCAGAACTGATATTAATCAGTTCAATACATTTATAACATAAACCAATTTGAATTTTAAAAAAGAGAAATAAAAAGTGATGAAGAGCAGTAATAAAAATATGTAATCAAATGAAATTAAAAGAAGAATAAGTAGAAATATAATGAGCAAAGACTTATAAAATATCTTAACATTTACGTTATTTAGTATCAATAATTTGGTGTCTGAAATGAGAATAAAGCACTGAAACATATTGAGTCATTTCATTCTAACCACCAAGATATTTTGAATTTAATTCATTGCAAACTGTTTAACCTTGTAATTGTGGATCGAACGCATTTGTCTATTTCTGTGATCCAAAGCTCAACAATATGGAATATAACTTTTAGTTTTTTTAACACATCTTCAAAATAATGTGTCATTTTTTGTTAAAAATTACAAATATTTCGAATAAAAAGAATGAGGTTATTTTAATATGTATTGTAACAAAAAAGTGTTATTTTTATCGTTTAGTAGTTTCTACTCTGACTGAATAATTTTAGTATTATCAACAATGTAAAATCCAACTGAATGTTTAAAATTAAAAAATAAAACATGTTCATACCTTTTTATTTCTGAATCATTAAACTCAAATTATGTCTTTTTTCTTATATTCTTAATTGTAAGTCTGTACTTTTTTATATAATCTAACTTTGAAGTTTTATATTTTACCTGTCCTTTAACAATTAATTATTATTGCATTACATGTTAACAGGTATTCCCTGGCAATATTAGGGTATCAGTAGGCAAAGACACTAGTTTTCTTCAGAAGAGGTGGACATTTACGTATTGCACTAATCCTAATGAAACAAAGCATGTTGATTTATATTGTAAAGTATTATTATAATTTTTTGACGTGCATTTTAAAATATAAATAAATCATATTTTGAAACGTGGCATTTCTTTTGGTTAAAAGCAACTAGTTCAGCTGATAAATCACAACTCCATGTTTAGAAATCTGGAATCTGTTAAGAGTGAAACTGTTATGTAAATGTGTAAATATTTTGTAAACGACAACATGTCGTGTTGTGTTTGAATTTTCATTTGTATTATTCATTTTTCCATATTTATATTATTGTTTTAAAGTTTAAACTAATATTTTGTCATTTATTTAGGGTAGCATTTGGAACTTTCTTGAATTAAGTAGACCGATCATATGTTTGTAAATGAGTGCTGGTGACTTCCTGTCTAGACGTGTAGTCTCGTGCAAGAACGGATATGCGTGGATAGCTCTGGAGTTGTATGGAAATTGCAAGATTGTTCGAGAAGTAGGCCTATCGGTATAAAAGACGGTGACAAGAGAGAGTTTCAGTCATCAGTTTTTATTCGAAGATAAAGAGAGAGATTCAGTCATCAGTTTTTACTCGAGGGAGAGAGATTCAGTCATCTGTTTATTAGACGAAAAAGAATGAGATTCAGACATCAGTTTTATTTCAAAAGAAGAGAGTTAGTTATTTGAGAAAGATTAAGTGTTTGCTGTGAATATTCAAGTTGGATTTGTGATTGAAGTTAGATCTACGGAAGTTGTGATTTTATTTCGTCAATCTCTACGATACATCTGAATTACTGCTTGAGCTGAGAGACGGCGATTTCATTGAACTGTGAACTGTTTCGGAATTTCTTCGTGGGACCAAATTCCCACCCTAGACTGGAATTTGAGACTTTAATTTTAGATCATTATATTAGATACAGGCCAGTACCGTTTTGTATTGTGATTAATTTTGAAGTTTGAAACTAATATTATTTTGTTTTGTAATTAATTTCGAATGTTATAACTTAATATCTTTCACTGTTATTATTTATATTTTGTGTTATATCTGTTATATTTGTTAATAGTTTAGTGTAATAACTTATACAAGCTGTTATCTGCGTTTTTCTGTTGCGTTTAGTCTACGAAGAACATAAAACATTAAAAAATACGTAATAGAAACTAAATTCTTTTTTTTTTAACATTCTAAGAAGCTTGAAATAGGAATGCTTAAACTGAGGAAATAACCAAACTTTTATCAACACATGGAATTTTAGTGTATATCAAGAAGTATCCAAGTTACAAAATTTATAAGATCATATTTTGTTAACCAAACTGAAGTTCAGGAATAGTTCTTTACGTTTTTTTTTTAAATAAAGAAATTAAAACTTAGATGATATAAAACTTTGAACTATAGATAAGTTTAAGGTTAATATTGTTGGTACACATTGATGGTAAGATCGTTTAATACAATTTTGAAACACAGTTAAATTTCATTATGTGCACTGATCAGATGTACCTTCAATCACATAGTTAACGTATTCAATGAGCAAAACAAACATAAGCATCATTTATGTAAACTTCTTTGAAATCTGTGCTCATTTACTTAAAATCTTAAAGGTTGTTCCAATTTTAAAATTATAGTGCAATCTTGAATTTTAGAAAATGAACTTAAAATTAACAGAACCTAGAAATAATGAGATTAACAAAATTAATATAAAATACAACAAACATAACTATGTTTAACCTTACCCTTGTATCACTGCATTCCTTCCTAAGCTCTTTGTGAGATCTTAGAGAATTTTTCTGAAGGTTCTCAGAAGTATTTTCAACAACAAGAATTCGCATGTCTCACCCCAATGTCATTTTCAATTAGATACTTAAAAAGGAAAAGTCAAAATATAAAGCTAAACAATAAAGATTGTTTAAAACTCTTTAATACAAATCAATCACTGCATTCTCAGTTATACGGTTCCCTGAAAATTTATTAAAAGGTATTTAAAAAAAATATTTAATTATAAATGGAGAAAATACACAATACAATGGTCAACTGTTTTGTGTATGGTATACAAATTACTAAATAAGCAGGATATTTTTACAGATATCGTGATTTATTTATGTTGATGTAAAAAAATGAAATTAATGAGGATTCATGATCAATGATATTTCAGAAATTTTAAATTTTATGTTATGTGCAATTTTGCTTTAAGGATAACATTAAATGGGATTAAACAGTGCAGAGAACCAAAACATTGCAGAAAAAACTAGCAAGTAGAGAAGGGTATAGCAGTGTTACAAGATAGTTTTAACAGTACGTTACATTGACAAAACTGTATTGCTAGGTGTATAAGAAATAAAACAAATGATATTAGAAACTAGTCTGAGGAGAGGATTCTGATGGAATGGGTTTAATTGACATTTTAATAACTTACACAATAAAAAATTATAGCAAGTAGAATAAAAATTTATATACCTCAAACAAGCTTCATTTATGTCTTAATCATAAATATTTTAAAATATAATTCCATAATCGACGTTTTAACGTCTCGTCGAATTAAAAACACAACAACGAGTTACTAAATTAAATAAAAAAATATAAGTAACTAAACAATTTAAAGCCAAACAGAATCATAGCATACATCTTTAATAGGATCCAGTGGTGTAGCGAAATGTATACTGACCCACAACGCCAGAAAAGAGGTTTCAATACTAATGTTGGAAGGAGCACAAACAGCCCATTGTGTATCTTTGTGTTCAACTAAAAATAAAAGTTGTGAATATCAAAAATAAAAGTTCAGATTTAACGTAGGCGTGCAACTGATTAAGTTAATAGGAACTTAAAGTAAGCCCATGGGTAATATTAAACGTAAGTTTTCTGATTCGCATAACTACAATACATTATACTAGATATATTGCAATAGATTATTTGAAGCATCGATATGAGTTGGTGAGATGAATCCTTATATAAACTAGCAGAAATACTCTTAATTACAACTGTTCGTTGCTTCAAAAGATTATCGAGCCTGAAGTCTTTTCTGGAAAACTTAACATTCAATAATATTTATCAGCTATGAGAAAAAATTATTTAATTCAGATTTAAGTTAGCAATAAGCTATCATTACTGTACTACATCACAGAGTAAATTTTATTTAGGAATTTTTTTGTAGGCGCATTTTTGTGTTGCAACACTCATGACATTTTTATTGAAGAAAAAAATAAATTTCTGAATTATATCTTGATAGTTTTATATTTGAAACTTACTCCTCTTTTCGGATTTATATTACTTAACTTTCAGACTTACCAGCCTTTATTTTTAATTTATATTTGTTAAATCTAAAAATTACCAGTTTTTGTTTACAATCTTGATTGGTTTAATCTGAAACATATAATTTTTGTTGAAATCTCAATTGCTTTACTTATTGCTCAGCTATAACAACACTTCAAAGGACTTATAATGAAAATAATTCTAGAAGTGGATGTTACATCTTTGATAGAAGATATCTGTTGAAATTTTCAAAACCGTACCTTAACTTTTTAGATATATTAAAAATTGCAATGGTACGAATGAGACAATTTCAGACTATTTCTTAACTTTAATATACCTGTGATAAGATTTTGCTCTGGTAATATTAATATAGTTTTAAGACTTTCTTCTGTTTCTCCTGATCTAATATAGGTATTAATAGAGAATATTTACTTCAAAAGAACGATTACTTACAATTTGATACGTTAATAAACTTTAAAAATGAGCTTACTGCTCATCAGTTTCCTCATCATGTCCTTAGAGTTGCGTTTTGTCATCGTAAGGCTTACGACCACAACAAGAGCTGCAAAAAGAGCTTTCGTGTTGAATGTTGAGAACGTTGCTGTTTTCGTTAATATTTCGATTTAGAGAACCCTCTTTTATATCATTCATTCATCAGATCTGAGCCGATAATTTGAAGTATAGTATAATTTCCCAAGAATTATCAGAACTTTGTTGACATATTTACCGTTCATTATCTAGCTTCTTCCGGATGGACAAATTGTATTTAAATTTAAATAATTGTTTAAAGGTACATCCACATGAAGAAGGTAATACAAGCAATTGTGTAGTATTATGGAAATGCGTTCCCATCTATGTATATTTCTTTTCAGAGACGTTACGCTGTTTCATGATTATTTCGAGCAAATCCCCCTTCACAAATTTCTAGCTTGATGAAGTTTTTCCTTCCCTTAGAAGAAAGACGACAAAGATTCATACACTCTTTCGTCCAAACTGTATGCAAGTAATCAAAGTTTTATGACAGCAGTGATCACAAAATATAATGTGTACTTCTGCAAATATTGATTACAAAAGTTTCAAACAACTTACGGTCAGAATTTTTACTTCTCAATTTTCACTCTTATTTTAAGTAGTTATGTTATTCAGAGCTAAATTAGAAACTCGACGAAACAAATTGAAAAGTATTGACGAAATTTTTAAACACGAACAATGAAATTCTAAAGTACATCTCGAAATAACTTCAACTTATAATTGTTTCAAACCTCTTTCCTTTGTATTTTTAACATTCAGAGGTTGAATGAGAAACTTTCCGATCATAAAGCAGCGAATAGCCGCTACTTCATAGCAAACGAAATTATGCTGTTTAATACCCGACATCGCAGTTAAAGGATTATCAGCTTGTTTGTAATATAATAATATCAATGTACAATGCCAAAAGTATAACATGAAAGTGAAAGAAAATATTTGAGACATAGCTGTGTACAAAGTCTGACGAAGTCTAATAAACTTCATAGGTATTTGATTGTTAGTTATCATCCCGAATTTGTCGGAATTTAGTGGTAATAAGCGTTTAGAAACATTCAATTTTTTTTTCACCATATTTACCCCGTAACCAATAAATGTTAAGTTTCTAGTAATACAAATACGACATGTTTTGGTTTGGCAACGATTATTGTTCGTCATCTGTACTCCCATATATGGTTCCTGTCAACTGTTGACGATGGACACATGCTGAGATTTTGTATTTGTTCAGGACCGAACTTTGTTTGTTTTGTTTGATTATTTTTGAATTTTGCACAAAGCTACTCGAGGGCTATCTCTGCTAGCCGTCCCTAATTTAGCAATGAAAGACTAGAGGGAAGGCAGGTAGTCATCACAACCCACCGCCAACTCTTGGGCTACCCTTTTACCAATGAATAGTGGATTGATTAACACTGTGTAACAACCATACGGCGTAAAGGGCGATCATGTTTGGTTAGACAGGAATGCGAGCCCGCGACCCTCAGATTACGAGTCGCATGCCTTAACCCACTGCGGTTTGAAGTTTGGTTAACATAGTTTTGGTTTTAGTTGTTGTATAACTAAAGTTTCTTTGATTTTGTTTTACAGAAGCTCACATTTTCTCTTTTTTGTCATGAAAATAATTTTGTTAATAACATATAAGAAGCAAACTAGTTTAGTCTAAAGTAGAGGTCAATGTCGTTGTTTTAATGGATTTCACCAATATTTATTTTCACGGTCTTTGTTACTTCGTTGCAACATATAATATTTGCTACATAGCGGACTACCTATGCTTTGCTCACAAGAGTATCGAAACTGGGTTCTATCGGTATGAGTTCGCACACATGTTACTGTTCCACCAGGCGCAATATCCTTGAGAAAAAAGGGATAATGGTATGTGACGAATACATACATACATTTATGTATGCACGGGTATCAATTTTAATATCCGTGTTCAATGGTCGTGGATACTTTTATAATATTCCAAAAATATATATTTTTCACACGCAGTAAATTTTACAATGTAATATTTAGTTACTGCATTTCTGTGTTGATAATGAAATACAATAGAACAATATTTCTAAACACACCTTTGTCACTATCATTAAAATTTATAATCATATACAAAAAGGACTGATCGAAGATTGGTTGATTTTATTATTTATTGTTGTGACGCTTTTAGATGTTTTATACGCATGATAACTAAAAGGTCATTTTCTAGAATGATTTAAGCCTATCTTTATTTTCTTTCAAATTTTAAGTGTTTATTCATGAGAACAGCTGCTTATTTAATATAATATTTAAAATTGTTTTTATTTGCTTGTTTCTGTTTTCTTATAGGAAAGCCACATTGGGCTATCTGCTGAGCCCACGGAGGGGAAACGAACCCATGATTTTAGCATTGTAAATTGGTAAAATTACCGCTGTACTAGCAAAGTGGGTGTTTGTTGGTAATCATTTTAACTATGAGTTTGGACTACTTCAATCTCGAGAGAACTCAAGTTTTATTACTTCGTAGGCCTTACATGCTAAGTAATTTTAGATAGAATAAAATTTTAATGTGCCCACATGGAAATTGGGGCTGAGCCCCATCTAGCCCCCACCAAAATACGCCACTAGTTGTCAGATCAGAGAATACTCGTTCTTTCATGTTTACTTAAGAGGAACAAAAAAGTTAATGAATAACATTTTGGTTGATATTGTGTTTAAAAAAGTTTTAGGAATACATAAAAAAGACCTAAAAAAAATAAGAAAAACATTATTTCTCTTTTTCTAATTATAATATTCTGTGCAACACAAATTTACTTTAGAAATATATAATTTTAGTATTATTAAGTATGTCTCATTAATTTCTCGTTTTATTCTCTTTGATTTTTTGTTATTTATTTCTTACTATACAAGTTCCAAGAAATAGGTACTGTGTATATCATAGAGTATTTGTCACAATATACTTTTTCCAAAAAGAAATATCTGCATTTTGATGTAGGAACAGGTGTATACTGATAACAGAAGTATGAACATTATTTATTCTTAACAAAGAATGAAATTTTTAAAACTGAATAGAACTTACTTACTTTTAGATGTGTAAAATGACGAGGTTCTGTGTTTTTTTTCCATAACCTTCATGCTTCTTTTTGAAAAGAAATATAATTTCTGATGAATTTATAAATTACAGATTAAACCTTCAATAATGGAAAATTAAACGGAAGAGAAATAAGTGTAATATGAAGTTTTAAAAACAATGTATTACATTATATTATTTTACGCTTCAGGCGTGAATACTTGGAACCAGTCTTCATTGTTCATTACCTAAAGCCTCAGTTATATGAAGTGAAACATTTTGAAACTTTGAAGGGAACAAAAGGGATGAAGCTATGGATTTTAATATTGTAAATCACAAGTCAAAATGTTACTCTCTATTTGATGTGTCTCTATTTGCGAGACACCAAAATGTATTATAATTTATGTTTGACGGCAGGTAAGGTTACATTATTTTCCAAGTGAACATTAATGTGTTAAAATTTAAACAGTAGTTGTTTACTCTGTGAGTTTTTTTAAATATTAATTTTAAATATAAGTAACATATATTGATGTTAAATGTGTAAATTAACTAATCTTAACCCTGGTAAATCTCGTACGGATACATTGGGCATGCAGTGTACTCTTCATGTCTTATTTTTTACGTTCCATAAAATAATAACATCTTATTCTGTGTCAAATTTAAAATTAATACTTTGATGTTAAATAAAGTGTATAATGCAAAACAAATCTGTTCCAACTGCCATTTCTGTAAAGCTGAACAGAATCTTGCATAGAAACAAAGCATTTATATAGTTTAGTCATAAGTTTACAAAAGGTTATCACTTAGAAGTATAATAAGCCATACATTCTTCTCAATACAGTTTATTTGTTACCCTTTGATAAGTTGTAAGGTTCTCTAAATTTATCTTTCCTGGAGCAAGTACTTTATCAACACAATTAGATGACATAGATTCTTATATGTCTTCCTTACAGTAGATGGTGTCTTAAAAAAAGTGTTTGTTTTTTAAATAAGCACAAAGCTACTCAATGGAATATCTGTGCTCTGTCCACTACGGGTATCGCAACCCGGTATTTAGCGTCGTAAGTCCGCAGACATAGCGCTGAGCCACTGGGGGCAAGTAGAAATGTAATCACAAAGGTATGAATACTGGGAAAAATATGCATATCTCAGAATTCGCGGAATTTCTTTCAATATCATTATAATTCCTGATAATTGTTTGATGCCAATTTGATAATTACATAAACATTTTTTTTTAAATGCAGAATAACATGGTATGACAACTCACCTTTATTTAGTTAGACTGCAATGGACAGCAAACTGAATGTAAGGCTTCTAAAAATCTATCTATGGATTTTGGAACAAGTTGGTTCATTTGATATAAAAGTGGCTGGATGAAAATAAGCAGAAGGCTGTTATAAATAGAGTTCAGTCAAACTGAATTAATGTTACAAGCAAGGTACCTCAGGGCTCAGTGGTAATACTTAGTTTTTGTGATTTACATCAGTGAAATAAATGAAACAATGGACAATAAATTACTTAATTTACAGATGATATAAAGGAATAGATTGTTACTACTTGTGAGAATGCTGCTAGTGGTTAACAAAATAGTTTAAGTTATTTGAGCACCAAATAATTTTGTTTGTTTGTTTTGGAATTTCGCACAAAGCTTCTCGAGGGCGATCTGTGCTAGCCGTCTCTAAATTAGCAGTGTAAGACAAGAGTGAAGGCAGCTATTCATCACCACCCACCGCCAACTCTTGGGCTACTCTTTTACTAACGAATAGTGGATTGATGGTCACATTATAATGCCCCCACGGCTGGGAAGGCGAGCATGTTTGGCTCGACGCGGATACGAACCCGCAACCTCTAGATTACGATTCCATGCCTTAACGCGCTTGGCCATGCCGGGACATTGAACAAATAAATGGGGGTTGGGAGTTATAAAGTTAAATGTATTTTGTAAAATTCCTGCCTATTCTCTAAAATTATGAAAGATACTCTAGTTCAAGAATGAACGACATACTTTGTGGCTGTATGGGTGATAGCAAGAATTAAGATTAATTTGGAATCTTAAATTTCCAGAAATTCGATTCATCCTTTTGAAATTATTCACTGAAATGCCAAGAGACAGTTTGCTACATTTGTTATTCTGTAATCCTGAGAAATTATAACTGTGATAAATGCTTATTAATTTCAGATACAAAACAGGAACGTTCATAGATTTCGAACATTATAAATCGTTTAACTTCAATTAATTAACATCAGATGTTGGTATATTTTATGAAACATTTCATTACTTCATTCGTAAGAAACTCGAATTGTTATCGGCATGGGAAAAGCAAAGAATTAGCGTCCTTCCTCTTTGGTGAACTGTATCAAAATAAACTTGAAATTAATTCGCTCATCGTAAACCCTCACTAACATATCAAAGAAATCTGGATCAAATGAAAGACTAAAGTTGCTTTTAAATTTGTAAAACTTGTGTTTATAAATTATTATATCTAATTATTATCAAGCCCTCATCGTGAACCCTCACTGACATATCAAGGAAATCTGGATCAGATGGAAAACTAATGTTGTTTGTAAATTTGTAAAACTTGTGTATATAAACTATAATATATAATTATTATTATTATCAATTGCATTATATATATATACTAAAATTATTTGTTTTGAGAAAAAAAATGGTGTGCATCAATCTTGATAACAAATATCATAAATTTACTACATATCAACAGTTAATTAATTTCTCAATTTCAATTATTAATTAACTTGTAACATGTAACCTATTAAAATGGAGGCTTGTTTGAGATAAATCATAAAACGAAGCTGAATGTAATCCTTTTGAAAGTAATATATTAATGGGCACAAATAAATTGTGGAAGTCTTTACTTTAAAAAAAAATATTTTCTAGTGGCCTGATTTTTATTAGAAAAAAAGGTTTCAAGTTTTTAAATAATCGAAACTGCCTCTACACCAATGATATGCTGCGATTATTTGAAAGTAGTACTCTGTTCCATGTGTTAAACTTTGATTTTGATAATGAGAAATTAAAAACCATACGTATTGTTTGTGTGTAAAAAACATCAATAACATGTGAGATTGGTTTGTTTATTTAAATTTTCAATGTTAGCAGTATTTTTGATTATAGCATTTTAAAATCTATTCATTTCACTGCACACATTACAATATCATAAATCTTAGAGATAAAGGTTGAGTCATGTTTGATATAGATTAAAAACAATTGATTTTAGAATTTTTTATTCATTGTATTGCTTTTGTAAAAGCAAATAAAAAAAATATTTAAATGGTATTATGTATTTTTTATTCATGCTGTATGAAAATGTGTAACAAACCACATATCAGTAAATAAGAGGTATCGTTTGTCATCATGATGAAGCTTACAACCAAAATATAAGTAGCAGTTTTTGAACTTTTGCCATTCGATTGCTATTGTATTCATGGACATTTTCGTTTGAAAACCCTTTTGATATATCACATATCATTTTAAATCTGAAACTAATTGAGAAACTTTTTGACAAACTGTTCAAATCTGTATTCTCTGATTATTTTGTGTATCTTTTAGGAGTGTATGTGTTTTTTATATCAAACATTCATTGGGGTTTTCGCTGAGAACACCGAAGGGAAAAGAACCCCTAATTTTAGCGTTATAAATCCGTAGACTTACCGCTGTACCAGCAGGTGACACATGGTTAGGAAAAGTCTACTTAGTGAGCACAAATTAATACAGAAGTGAATATTAATTATGAAGATAGAATTGTCATGCAACAATGATATGATTGTACAACGAGGCTACAGTTTTATTTATTTTCGAGATATCATCCATCAACATGGCACTCTTTCTTGAAGAAATAGCAATAAAATACTAAATGTCACAATCTTAGCTTATGTTACAAAAATTAATACAATATAGTTCCATATTGTACAGTTACTACTATCACTTATAAATTTTTTTAACGTGCAAGATTCCTGGCAGGATAGCAGCAAGCAAATAGACTTAAAATTCGAAATTGCATGTTTCGATTTCACTTTTGTTTGGACAATAACTAACGTAATGCTCGTTTACTCTCAAAACAGACAAACTCATGAACTTGTTAATTGTAAAATTTAACATATTCTGTAACATGTATCACATATAAATGTTTTTTTATATTTGTAAAAAAACTTGATAGTAATGGTAAATTTCATATTTTATTGCTTCTTGTTTAACACCAGTGACTGAATTCAAAAATGATGACCAACATTTTTTGAAAAGATTATGTTCAAATTTTATACAGGTTATATGAAGTCAATGGAGTAAAAAAATAATTTTTATTAAACTACGATTCTTTTCCTTGTTATTTTATATCCATAAACTCATAAAAACATTAGCATGATCTGTTTTCCATTTTTCTTCTTGTTTCAGGTATACATAATTCTTTTAGTCTTATTATGTTTTTAAATTTGTAATTATAAGTAATAAAATTATCAGGTGCAATAAGCGTGGCTCTTTTGAATTTGTATTTTGTAGGGTTAAAGGTATCCTTCCCCAAAACAAATGATACTATATCTGCATGTAGCGGGCAACTGTATTTACCCTATAACACTAGTATTATCCTGATTCCAATAACTTCTTCAAATTGAGGTGTTAACATTTTTTTTTAAATGACAATTTCAAACCACACTAAACAGAAAAATACTATCAGAAAGTAGAAACTAGTTTTGACATTTCATCATCTATTTGTCTGCCATTGTCTTCTTCTAGCCAACTAGATCATCGTGATGCCTACCATTAAGGCAAAAGGAAGCTCAGAAAATTGTTTAGGTCAAAATCTTATAAAAAGATATTAAAATTAGACAATTTACTGGTAAAACAGCTTTTTGAAATTTGTTTTGTTTATGTAGTTATCTATTTTGTATAAAATCATTGTTAATTTCCAGTCAATTTGACAGCCACGATATAATACATGAAAAGAAAAGCTATTGCTCATGTTTCGTGTTTGACATATTTGTTTGTGCTCAGAAACTATTCGGTTGTCCTTTATTCCGATTTAACTCACGTTACTTCTTACAGGCTTATAATGGTATAATAAGAATACCACATTTTCTCTTCAAGTTTTATTTTATTTAAAAGTAGATTATTTGAATGGTGCTTGGTTATTTTTTATCATTTTGATTATCACATTTGTGCTGATGTTTTATTTTAGATACGATAAGTTCTTGTATAAAACAGTCATAAAAACATAGAGTGTGAATTGTAGGTGTATTGACTTATTTTCATTTGGTAATGTTTTGTAAATTTGATGATATATGATGTGAATAAAAACGTTAAGGACCATACACTTCATTTCTTGCCCATCCCACTTTATAGCTCTAGGTAAGGTCATCACTTTTAAATTCTCTTAATTTATTTTTACTTTACCACTAGTAATCTTGGACAACATGAGATACATCCAATATGAATGAAAGATTTTTGTACTTAAAATATTATATCTTAAGTTATTTTTTAAGCTATTCAAAACTTTTCCTTCAGTTTTTATCTTTTTCTCTGTGGTGTTTCGACATCTTTTCTTCCTCCTCATTCAGTGTCTTTAAAAGTTAATGTTACAATACATAAAAATTTTGGCTATGAAAGTAATAATCAAGGAATACAAAATTATTAATGGGTATTCATGTTGTTCTTAAGAATTCCGGAAGCATTTATATATTAATTGTAAAA
Organism: Carcinoscorpius rotundicauda; assembly: GCA_011833715.1. Taxonomy (NCBI): domain Eukaryota; kingdom Metazoa; phylum Arthropoda; class Merostomata; order Xiphosura; family Limulidae; genus Carcinoscorpius; species Carcinoscorpius rotundicauda. The sequence goes on along the minus strand of CM022397.1, from coordinate 45,520,254 downwards.
TATCATGAAATTCAGGTGCAAACTCTCTAAATAATGACATACTTAAGTAAAACTGATTAGTCGTGTCAAAATGAGATAATCCAAATGAATAAAAAACAGATAATTTGTTTCTCAGTAATACTGTGTTTCTCATAATACCGTATTTTCCGACTAATAAGTCGAATTTTTCGCCCTAAATTTTGGACCTTATTTTTGGGGATCGGCTTATTGACTGATCACTAGCTTTGGACGAAAAACTACCGAAGACCAAAATCGACCCCAAATCATACCTTTTATCTTACAGTTACGGCAGAGTTATTTCAGTTGAATACACGCAAGGTGTCCAAGTCTAAAAATAGTTTAATATATTTCCATTATTATTGTATATACATTCATGTATATATGAATTTTCAACTTACTTCTTTAGAAACATTTGTTAATCATTTCAGAGAGTGTGTTTTCTGGGTCCACGCGAGCTGCTACAAATCTACCAGTGACATATTGTTTGAGGTTCTGGAAGCATTGAGTCGTAACACTTAATGCAAGTTATGTAGGATATTACAAAATGAGAAGTTTGTACAAGCATATAATGTATGTGTTTCAAGCTTAAGAAGTGAGTAAAAAGTCGGTTGTATGACATCATATTTAACATTGCTCTGTAATGTCCTGGGTAACTATAAAGTTACTTAATACATTCCTCTCTTAATAATTCCAGAACTATAATGTGTAGTGACGTTAGTAATGTATAGTATGTTTGTTTCAAATGTCAATTTTAACGTAGATGAGACGTCAAAACTGCAAGAAAATCCGCTGGATTAATTATTCAATGGCGAATATTGTGAAGGGAAACACATTGTATGAAGTCGCGAATCACCCTTTCTCTAGGGTTCTGAAATGTTATTTTTGAGAATCGCCAACTGTAGCTATAAAAGGGACTTTTCTGGTAATAGTTCATTATAGAACATATAAATATAAGTAAATATTTCAATATTAGTTATATAAACGTAAATGAAAAAATATATATAATAGTTAAAAAAAATCTGTATATCTGCGTGTTTACCTTCAGCACACATGTCATTGAAGAACACTTGTTAATTCTTGTAAGGAAATTTTGCAAATTCACACTAGAATTGCATCTAAAAGCTGCAAATGAATTATGTTTTGTATTTTACGATATTATTTCATAAAATTTATTTTTATAATTAAATTTTTGTGCCAGAAACGATAAGATTGTGCTAAATAGTATCACAACTACTTTGTAATATGTTCCACTTCAGTTTGTTTACAGTAAATTTAATACTTTTCTTTAGATATGGATAACTATTTTCAAACAGAAAGTAGGTAACATTCTTGATGCAAAGTTTAAAAAATGGAAATTCTAAGTGAAATAAGGAAAAGTAAATGAAACTTTCGTTTTTCTAGATCTGTAATTTATTTTTAATGTTTACAGATTCAAGACAGCAATACATTGTTTAACAAATTGGAATGAATTGTCGAAGCAATCGTCGTGTACAAATACCAGCCCACTGTGAATTATCTATAATTTTGGATTCAGTACATTTTGTCAGCTCGTTAATTTTCTCAATCTTGACTTCATTTATCCCTGAACAAAAAAAAAAATTCTGATTTACTTAAACTGGTTATTTTTCTCATGTTTCTAACCAACGTTTCTTGACACATATTTAATAGAAGGAGAATTTGCACTTTTGGCTAAGTAAGAGATTATAAATCACAATTTATTTTAACAGCGTATTGCTTGACTAGTCAGATAATTTCAGAAGTTTACGTATAATCCAAATCAAAGATGTTTGTTGAATATTTCAAAATTAACCATCGATTTCTTATGGCTAATGACCACACTATCAAACCCAGAAGATTTTACTTTTTTTAAAGTACAGAACTGCAATTGTATGTGTTAAAAATCTATGTTTTACTTCAGTTTCTATTGCTTGGTTTCATAGAGCTTAAGCACACATATGGAAAAGAACATTTATTTCAGTATTAATATTACAAAATATTTAATATACCAATAAATATTAAAAATAAATTTTGAAAATAATGTTACTGCATAACATTTTCTACTCTTCATTGACAGTACTGCCTTTCGTCAAGGCCCGGCATGTTTACGTGGGTTAAAGCGTTCGACTCGTAATATGAGGGTCGCGGTGTAAGATACCTACCCACAAAACATGCTCATCTTTTTGCCGTAGTGACGTTATAACGTGACGACTAATCCCACTATTCGTTGACAAAAGAGTAGCCCAAAAGGGAACGATGGGTGGTGATGACGATCTGTCTTCCCTTTTGTCTTACATAGCTAAATTAGAGACGGCTAGCGCAAAAACTCCTTGAGTAGTTTTGCACGAAATTCAAAACAAATTAAACTAAGCCTTTCGTCAACATGAGGGTTACGAGAATAACAACAGTTGCAAATAAAAGTTTCATGTTAAGAAAGTTTGCACTTTTCATAAATATTTCCGGTCAGAAAATACATTGTTTTATCATAATCCAGCAGCCTGGAGCGAGTATTTTTAACCACCCTAAAATTAACACGTTTCCTTGTATATTTACCAATCATTGCGTTGTTCTACCCGATTTAAGAAAATGCGTTTGGGAAAGTACATACAAGAGATATATTCAAACACAAGAGAATTTCCTGCCTATAATAAAGTCATTGATTGATATTTGTTACAATACAATTTCATTCTTTTGTTATTGTATGTTATGCATATTTCCGATAAGAAGCGTTGTTTAATTGTCTGTTTGTTTTGCGCTTTGTGGAACAAAGCGGCTAGGAATATCTATGCCAAACATTCTTTAAAGATAAAGAAAGTATTAAACTCTATACAAGCAATAAAAAAGCGAAACACAGCGCAAAAACAGAATCAAAAGGCTTATGATCCCAAGAATGCTAAAAATACGATCAATATATACTTTATCACCATCGTCAATGACATTTTCCTATGTCAATGATAAATCTGGAAACAAAAAGCCTGCATAATATAGACAGCTACTGCTGCCACACAGTGGTCTATTCATGGCTTACAGACGACGGTAGAATCAAGTGCTGCGAGAGCAGTGAAAGAGGGCCAGGTTTCTTGATCCAGATTCCACCGAAGCACGAGGGTCGGGTGGCATCGACCACGGCCAATTTCTCTCAAAATTATAGGAAAATTATCACTGCCTCGTGGTTTATTGTCAACCCTTAAAATGGGAGAATAATGAAGGTGAGCAAATGGAGAGATCAATAGCAATAAAGAACTGACTAAGAGCATGAAAATAAGTAAAAGAACCGTCATTCAAAAGAAGAAGGTTGTGATCAGAGAACATATGTTCTACATAGCGACCACTCCTATCAATATCAGCACTTCCTCAGAGAGGATGATGACAATTAATGTCCCGAAGGATTAAAAAGGAAAGCGGCAACTGTTCAGTCAGAGCATGAAGTTCTGATTGATCATATATCTCTCCAAGCGACAGGTAGAGAGAACAAACAGTGATGATATGACCCAAGGAAACAGCAATATCTTCTCGTGATGATTTCAAAAGAAGTTCACTGCGTTGAGATGTGGATGTTTCCACCAACACGTCATCAGATCGTAGCCTCTTCACTGACTAAGGAGAGCCAGCAATTCCCTTCAGTTCCTTCTAAATAAAAAATGTGGACATTTAAAGGTTTGTAGGAAAGAGGGTATAGGATAAGAAAATGAGGCACAATAACAGGAATAAACACCGAGGGGTTTTGTTTATGAATGAGACTTCCAGCATGTTAAACGTCGTATTAGGAACATAGTCTTTACTAGTTTAGATATAGTTACCTCTTTCTTTCTTTGTGAACTTGAAGATGACCGAAGAAGGTCAAAACGTTTTTCGCTCATCTACATAAAAACTTTCTCAACCCTTACCAGCCGTTTTTACATATATATTTTTATTTATCGTATTGACGCTGTTAATATGATTCATATCCATAAAAACTGAAAGGTCATTTTCTTGAATGATTTAAGTCTTTCTTGACTTTCTTTTCTTTTACGTGTATATTTCCGAAAACAGCAGCTTATTTAATATAATATTTAAAGTAATATTTATTTGCAATATATTTTTCTACAAGTTTGTTTTGTTTGTTTTTTGAATTTCGCACAAAGCTACTCAAAGGCTAGTTGCCGTTCCTAGTCTAGCAGTGTAAGACTAGAGAGAAGGCAGCTAGTCATCGCCATCCACTGCAAATTCTTGGGCTACTCTTTTTACTAACGAATAGTGAGATTGACCGTCACATTATAACTCCCTTACGGCTGAAAGGATGAACATGTTCAGCGCGACGGGGATGTCAACCAACGACCCTCAGATCACGTGTCGCACGCCTTAACACGATTGGCCCGGCCGGGCCTTCTACAAGTTTGGACACATTTAATATTGCAAGAACTCTAGTTTCATTACTTTGTGGTCAACAATGAGAGATTTATTATTTTTAAGTTCAGGAGCTAATAATTTTTATGTGTTCTACATCCTATGTGATTTTATAGAAAATAGAACTGTCAAAAAGTCCTTATTAAGATCATGGACATCGGGCTGAGCACGCAAGTACCAACCTAAAGTCGCCATTACTGGTGAAGTCACAGAAAGCACATTGTTTCAAAGTTTACTTTAAAAGAAACAAAGAAAGTTAATTTCATCACTTGGCTCGATCATGTATAAAGAAAGTTTCGGAAATAAATTAATAAAAAAGTTATAAGAACGAATAAAAAAACATAATTTACCAAAGCATTTTCTTTCCTCATTGCAATATTCTGTAAGACATATATTTAGGAAACGTTTTTGTTTTATTGAAAAAAGATCGTATTTTCTTTCTCTAAAAACAATATATAAAAAACAAAAAACAATATATGTTTAATTAAAAAACACAAATTGAACAATTGTTTTCCTTTAAAGGAGTTTTATTTTCGAGATAAAAAAGTATTTAAGAGTTAAGCAGAGCCGAATACAAAGGAAACTTCAACAGATTCAGATTATATGACAGGTAATATATGTAGATGCTGGTCTCACAGTCAAATTATTAAATACCAATTGTGGTTTAAACCAACAACATATAGTTAGTGTTCTATACTGGTGACACAATGAGTAATCTGTGCTCTGTCCGACACAAATATCAAATCTGAGTTTCAAGCTGTGTGAGTCCCTAGACATACCAAACGTGTCACTGGATTAGAGCGTTTTATTGATATATAGTGACAAATATGGATTTCTATTAAATGTATGTTAACAGTATATAAAAAATAACGTATTAAAAAAAGAAGACCGTCATCTTAAAAAATATCCACACATGAGGAAAATACGTGAATAATTTAGTTGCAGTCTACTGTGTCAAAAAGTAAAATAAATTCCAGAAAAAAATTAAATATACTAATTAATAATACTATTTACAGTACATTTTAGTTGTCGTGGAATTCCTTATATAAAGAGAAATTTGTGATAAATAGTCACTATAACTACTATATAACTGTTGTAAAACAGTTATGTTACATGGAACTTCAAACATCTTTTACGATATTGTAAAGAATAAGTTTACACTCTCTGGCACATATAATGTTCAAGTTTCAAAATATTCATTTCATTTATTGCTGATGTATTGATATATTTTGATTTTCTCACCCGACATCCTCAGAAACAGTTCTTAACAGCATCAAATGCTGCTTCGTCCATACCCTATCCAGCTTTTAAAATTTCTTTATCGAAACATTCTTTTACTTCCTGCAAGAAGAGATAAATACAATAAATGTTATGGGAAATGTGATAAAATTGAAAGTTTGAAGAAAATATAGAAATAATGCAAAATAATAGAGATCCCATAACCTGAGAAGTTTGTCTTTGTTCTTCATTGGTGAGCTGGAAATGTTTACTTTACTTATTTCGTTGATTATTATTAAAAAATTATTACAAACATTGAAGCAAAATAATATAAAGATGCAGAAAAAGTCGTGGAACACACCTCCAAAAATATATGACTTTTTACATGAAATTTGCAAAATTCATAGTGCCCAATTTCTCCTCTTACATGATATAATTAACCGTATTGTGTTTTACCTTATTTTATAAGTAGAGGACAACACTATGACTGTTGCGTGGAGTGACGATATTTCAAGATTATTGTTATCCAACTCTTAATGGTCAGCTGTAGGAAGAAAAGAACTCAGGAAAGTCCAGAATTTTGCTTTTTCGGAATTTTCCCGCAAAGTTACATGAGGGCTATCTGCATTAATCGTCCCTAATTTAGTAGTGTAAAAACAGAGCGAAGGCGGGGAGTCACCACAACTCACCGCCAACTCTTGGGTTACTCTTTTACCAACGAATAGTTTAATTGGTCGTCACGTTATTATGCCCCCAGTGCTAAAAGACGAACATGTTTGGTGTGATGGGAATTTAAACCCGAGATTCTCAGTTTCCTATCCACCAGGTCATGCCGGCCCATTTTGTTTGGTGTCTCGTTGCTTTGTTTATTTTTTATTCTTGTTTCTTCTTGTATGTGAACAATCACAGTTTTAATGCTTAATTGAAGTACAAATAATAGTTATACTTTTCATTTTTAATATACAGTTCTTGTGCTTTTTACTTTTATGCAAAGTATCTTGATTTCAACTTCATCTCAAACAAAAGAGTTAGTTGGTATATTTTTGTAAATAAAAAATATACTTATTTAGTAGCATAAGAAAAGAATGACGTATGCGAATTTGAGAGAAACTAATTTTAATATTTTTTACACTGGAGGTGTTCTGTTTCATTTTTTCTGTTTATTTTACTTATTAATTATTCAATCAGTTTTACATTTTTTGACATAGGTTTAATTTTATAAAATCTTCCCATTATATTCATGAGATCAGTTTCCGGTCAGTTACCTCTTTCTTTGTGAACCTGACGATGACCAAAGAATGTCGAAACGTTGTTCGCTCTTCTATTTAAAATATTTTCTGAAACCAAACGAGCCGTTTTTGCATATAAAATTCTCAACAAGTGGGTTTCTCGACATCACTGATTGACAGAAGCTTTATTCTCAACAATAAAACCAACGATTTTATTAGCCAGTTAATGATTTAAAAATAGTTTGTTTTTATCTCTTCACACATACTTTCATCTGTAACAATTCATTGCAGTTGTCCTTCATATCAGGGCTTCAAACCACTATTGTGAATATAAGGTAACTGCCTTCTACCTTTATATTTATAATATCATATTCCTCTATTGCTGAGTGTATTTAAGGAAATATTGTAATAAGGGAGTAGATTGTTTGTTTGTTTTTTGAAATTCGCACAAAGCTACTCGAGGGCTATCTGTGCTAGTCGTCACTAATTTAGCAGTGTGAGACGAGAGGGAAGGCAGCTAGTCATCACCACCCACCGCCAACTCTTGGGCTACTCTTTTACCAACGAATAGTGAGATTGACTGTCACATTATAACGCTCCCACGGCTGAAAGGGCGAGCATGTTTGACGCGACTGGGATGCAAACCCGCGAGCCTCGGATTACGAGTCGCACGCCTTAACGCGCTTGGCCATGCCAAGCGATTGAGATCTCTGAACTTAGTATCTCTTAAAAAAATAGATTGTGAGTGAGGTGATTAAAGCTGTGATATTGTTGATGTTTCATTTCTCTTCCAACTTTAATTATAGGTAACTGTAAGATCAAGGGAACAAAAATACATTTTCTCACGGTAGAAATAACCTACAACTTAGTCACCTTCGATTTCTTTACAGCTTGGTTGTCCTTGGAACTTTTTACCTTCATATTTCGGAGATGCAAATAATTTAAGGCAAAACGAAATATATATTTATCAATAAAGGGTGGTTTCGAAATGTTAGTTTATAAGGTAATTTAGTAGCTTGCATAGACCAGGTGGACCATAATATTTCTAATTGTTATGTAAGAATGGATTGAGCACAAAAATATTCCTTCCTACTGCAATAAAAATAATTTAACATTAAAAGACATACGATGTGCGAATATTACTTTACCAGGATACAAAACATGTAATTTCTGGAAGGTATGGGGTCCTATATCTGCCTCCAAGAAAGGTTTTGAAGATTTAAAACTGTAAGATTAAATCTTGAGTCACTGAATTAAGAGAAGTGAGTTTTAAAACGTAAGTTACAGCAATACATTACATGAAAAAGTGGTCAGGCCATTGCGTGGGTGGAGCAATCGCTTCCTGTGGCTCTAATATTACGTTAATAGTTGACTTATAATACCATAGATTGATTTATCCATATCTATTCTTAGGCAAATTAAATTTTATATGGTAATATTATAGTTATGTATTACATTTTATGATGCTGTGTATATAGATTTTTATTCAAGTGCTTCTCGCCGTTACATTGTATTTACAAAGTTCTGTATTGTTGTGCAAATTTCAAATTTTATTTATAGTTACCTTATAGTACCATATTGCTGCATCTATACTTCTACACATAAATAGTTAAATATAGTTAGATAATTAACTAGGTTTGAAATTAATATTTTTAAGCAGTAATCTCATAAAATGTAAAAAAACAGACGCAACTGTCAAAATTAAGTATCTAGTATGCAAATAGTAGCCTTTCAAATATACTACAAAGAGGCTTTCAAACAATTAAATTTTAAAATAACAATTACTTGACACCATCCTAGTATAAGCTAAAATTGAACTAAACCAAATAGAGTATAACAAATGATAATAAATAATAAATTGAAACTTCTTGATGAAAACATTTTTCAGCTAATTTTGTTTGAAGTTTCGAGCAGATGCACTTCATCAGACACTAATGATCTTTAATGACTGAAAATATTTTCATTTAGACGTATCGAATTATTCTTTACTTAATTTATTCATGTTTTTCGTCTCATGCGTTGAGGAATAATATGCATCCATAAAACAGTCTAGTTTGTTTTTAAAACATGGCAGCTTCAAACAGACAAAATATGAGCCCGATCCCGTGACTGAAGCTACACCAACTTACACTGTATCCAACATATTGAGTGGAGTCAGCTCCAAATTGTATTCAAAACATTTGAGATTACAAAAGGAAACATTTCGAGCGATAGCTAATTATACAACAAAACTGAATAAGATAATTAAGAGACTAGTGATATGAACGTAAATAAAAAATAAAATGATATATTAGATAAACATCACCATCACATCCGCTTCTCTTTCTGCTTTGCACATTTCTCCAACGAACTCTTCATATTTTCCATTAGGGAATTTTGAATATTCATATTTTGTAACTGCATCTGGAAGCTTGAGATAAAAAAATACTTTCTGGTCAATGAACTTCAATATTACACTCTACAACTTTGCTTTCATGAAAGTTATTTGTTTAACCATATCCATAGGGCAGGAATCATATGATTCTTATAAACTCTATTATAACCACCTTTAAACATGTTTACTGTCTCTTTATTATTAAAAAAGTTGATATATAGACATAAACAACTTCTTAAGAATTAAAATAAAACAATATTTTGAAGGAAAGACAGAGGATGGAAAACCAAACTGAAAGAAACTAAACCACATTGTTTTAGATCTGTAAACTGTATCTGAATAAAACAACACATTTATTGTGTAATCATGTACACAGTAAAAAATTAAAGCATGTAGAATGAAAATTGCATGCGTCAAACAAACTTTCTTTGTGTCATAACAACAAATGTTTTAAAAAAAATGATCTTGTTGTCTTCGTTTTTACCTCTCAATAACGAATTAATAAAATAAATAAAAAAGTCAGCAAATAGATAGATAAAAGTAAATAGGATCACAGTAGACACGTAAAACAGCCCCCAGTGATTTAACGATACGTCTTTGGACCAACATTGCCAGAACGCGATTTTCGTTACTCATACTGGTACGAGCACAAATTGCCCATTATGTATCTTTGTGTTCAATTATGAACAGATATAAAAAATAATCGGTAAGGTTTAACATAATCACGTGCATCAGATGAAGGCCATACAAACTTGAAGTGAGAAAATAAGTTACATGCTTTATTTTTTTAAATTTCGCACAAGGCTACTCGAGGGATATCTGCGCTATCCGTCCCTAATTTAGGAGTTTAACATTAGAGGAAAGGCAGCTAGTTTTCACTACTCGTCGCCAAATCTTGTGTTACTCTTTCACCAACCAATAAAGGGATTGAATTACATGATAACGCCCCCACGGCAGAAAAGGCGAGCATGTTTTTGGTGCGAGGGGATGCGAGCCCGCGACCCTCGGACTACGAGTCGCACTCCTCAACCAACCTGGCCATGCCGAGCCTTGCTGTATTGTTGTAATTATTTCTGTACAGCGCATGTTATTAATGTGAATTCACATGCAGGCAATATGGGAATTGATTACTTAAGTTAAAGTAAGGGGCGCTGCAGACGTCATTCTAATGGTGCTGTACTAACAACCAGGAGAATTTTACAACAAAAACCTCTTCTATTTTATAGAACGCCTTGTATGAACTGCTGCTTAATCGATGTTTAACACTTAATTAACTTGGATGGGACAAATATTGTTAACATTTTTAAATTTCTCTAATGTAAAACATCGAGACCTTCCGATAGGTGATCTATAAACCTACAATACCGAACATTGTCATTCCATAAACTTATCACGAACACACGAGACCTTGATTCTTAGAATTATCTTTTAAAATTTTAACTGAAGACCAAAAATGCTAAGACAGAATATTCATGTCAGCAACACTTTATTTCCAAAATTTTTTGGTTTGTTTGTTTATTTCTAATTAAGCACAAATCTACACAATGCTTTATCGTAATCAGCCCACCACGGGTATCGAAACACGGATTTAACGGTGTGAGTTCGCAGATGTGCCGCTGTGTTAATGGAAGGAGTTTTCAAAATTACACTGAGTTAACGTTATGTGATTAATTATTAAAAAAAACACCTATCCATACTGCTTAATGTTTTAAACGTTCCCCCATGCACACTCTCAGATAATTCACTTTTGCAGAATCGTCTTTAAAACCTACATAAAATAAAAACATGTCTGATCTATTTCGCGGGGTAGATTTTAATATTACGAACCAATGTTTGTAAAACTACTTTATTAAATGTAAGCTTTCTGATTCGCATATTTACGACACATAAAACAAGATGTATTAACACAAATTCTTTGAAGTATCGATGTGAGTTGGTGAGATAAATCATGATATAAAATATTAGAAATACTTGCAGGTAGAATTGCTATTTCCTTCGAAAACTAAGCATTCAATAATGTTTATCAGCGATGAGAAATATGATTTTATTTAAATTTAATTTTAAAATGAGCTGTCATTACTGTATTACATAACAGAGTAAATTTTGTTAAAGCATTTTTTTTCATTTGCAGTTATCGATGAAAGTGTTTTCTTTTCTGTTCCAAAATTTTTACTGAAGGAAAACAAATAATGTTTGGTTTTTCTTTTAAAGGTTTTCTGTTTGAAACATACTCCTTTTTGTGAATTTTTATTATTTAAATTTGAAACTCACTAATTTTTAATGGTTAAATCTGAAACTTTCCAGTTTTTATTTCCAATTTTTTCTGGTTTAATTAGAAACATAATTTTATGCAAATCTCAATTGTTTTTTTTATTGCTGAGGTATAAAAATAAAACTTAATACTCATCAAAATACCTTCAGAAGTGGATGTTCAGCCAAGATAGAAGGTATTTAGAAGGTTGAAAGTTTTAAAACCGACACTCAATTCTTCAGATAGACAGAAAATTGCAACGATCCAAATGCGAAAAGTTCATACTTCCTCTTAACTTTAATAAATAGCAATGCATATGACAAAATTTGCTCTCATAATATTTCGATATAGTTTTCAGATTCTTTGTGTTTCTCCTGACCTAATGAAAATGTTAATTGAAAACATTTATTTCCATAGAATGATTGAATTACATTTTATCAACTAATAAACTTTAAAAATGAACTTACTGCAAATCAATTTCCACATCATGTCTATTGTGTTGCCGTTCGTCATGATCAGGCCTAGGACCACAAGAACTGTAAACAGAACTTTCATTTGAATGTTGAGAACTTTGTTCTTTTGATGAATAACTAAAGTTGGAAAACCCACTTTTATATAATTCTTCCAATAGCTATGAGCCAATAATTTCAACTATATTGTCATTAACCCTAAAATTATCTGAGCTTTGCTGGTATATTTACCTATCATTGCGTAGCTCTTTCCGGATTGGTGAAATTGGATTTGGATTTAACTAATAACGATGTGACTGTATCAAAGAGAGACGCTTCCTCCAAACAATAAAGTCACGTGACTCAAACCTGTTTGCTTCATTTTTATTGTTTGTAGAAGCTTCACTCTGTTAGATTACGTTATACGTATTACAGGCTAAAATAGTTGTTTGAAGTTACATCCATAAGAAGAAGGTAATACAGACAACGGTGTAATGTTGGGAAACTGCGTTGCCGCTCATATATATATATATATATATATATATATTTGTCATAGGTAGAATGTTGTTCCCTGATTATTTCGAGCAAACCCACCGTTACAAACCACTGACTCCATGAAGTTTTGATCACCCTTAGAACAAAAACAAATAGTCATAAACTCTTTCATCCAAGTAATCAAACTATAATGACAGGAAAGATTGAAAATATAATGTGTGCTTCAGTTTATTATGGTTACCAAACAACTCATGGTCAGAGTTACAGTTTTTA